>OZ030007.1:52173450-52855950 GCA_964023405.1 Apodemus agrarius | reverse complement strand
ACATAAATATATATATATATATGTATATATATATTATATAATTATATATATATGTAAAATCACACACACACACACACACACACACACACACATGATTGTCAGGGAGAAGTATAGATATCAGTGGTAAAACACTTGATTGTATGTGTGAGGACCTAGGTTTAACCTTAGAACCACAAACAAACAAAAACTTTTTTTCTGTATGTCTACTAATTCTGTTTTATTCTTCACTTAAAACAATTTGAATTATTATCACTTAAAATAATATTGAATTGTGATCTCTCCAAACTTATCTTTATTTTTTTATACTGTGGTATTATACCCTGATTGACATAGATCTGACTTTTAGTTCCTGTGATATGTCAGAAGGAAGAAAAGGAAGAGTGGTTGAACACATGAGCTGTTTCCTAAGTCTTGGACACTTTTGTAAGAGCAGATCAGAACTTCCAGGCAAAGCACAGCACAGCCTTTGAGGCAGAAGAGAAGACAGTTTTCCCTCCTAGCCAGACCCAGCATTCTTTCAGAGCAGTCAGCAAATGTTCCTCTTTCACTTTGTATGTGCAATTAAAAACCAAAAAAAAGCATGATTTCTCAGATAATCTAATACTCAAATTGCAATTAGAGCTCAGCAGAAATGAGTGTGTTATGAGTGCTTGTGTGTGCATATGTGCCACATGTGTGTATTTGTATGTGTGCTTGCATGAATGTATACCACTAACATTAATAAGATGTCTTCTGCTTCCGTTCCTGGTGTTTTGTAGCTTTCTCACGTCTGTTCCTAGAAAAGCTCACTGATCCGTATTGAATTGCTCCTGTGTTTCCATTGTTCTGGTGATCAAAGGAGGTGCCTACAGGTATTCTAAAGCCTGGCATTTCAAAGCCTCGCATCAGCCCCAAACACAGCACAACAAAAGGGCTATTCTAAAATGTATAAATAGCATGCTTCAAGACCTTCTTAAAAAGCAATTGAAGTTGGAATATTTTAAGAATAATACCAAATTGCTTCATTAAATACATCTTTTTATTCTTTTCCTTCTATCTGAAAAGGAAAAAGGGAGGAGCTCACTTACGCTAATAAAATTTCAAACCACTCTTCATTAGTGAGTACATACACATTTAAAAATTGTCTCGCTAAATTGTTTATCAGGATGGGAGATAGACTGGAGGAGGAAGCAGTCAAACTGGGGTTAGGGAGGTGCACAGGAGGTCAGCGGGGACATCGGACAAGTGAGAACAAAATGTAAGACACCATGATGAAATCCATCTACTACTTTATTTGACAAGACAAAAAAATTAATTTGAAAAATGGAAAGAGCGGTTGGGGTAAAGCCTGTAGTGGAGGTGCTGAAACTGAACCCAGAGCCCTATGCATGCTAGGCAAATACTCTGCTTCTGAGCTATGGTCACTTACCCTCCACTCCCCAAAATTTATTACTTTTTTAATGATAAGAGGTCTTGCTATAATTCCTACTCTGTTCCCTAACTTTTGGACTTAAGCAATCCTCCTGCCTCACTCTCTCCAATTTGGAGCTATTGGTACTTACTACGATCACATCTAATGTGCAGTTTTACATGGCAGTCAGCCATGTGTAGTATGGTGGTTTGAATATGCTTGGCCCATGGGAAATGGCACTATTAGGATGTGTGGCCTTACTGGAGGAAAGTGTATCACTGTGAAGGTAGGGCTTTGAGGTCTCATGCATCCGCTCAAGTTTGGCCAGTGTGATCCAGTCCCCTTCTGGCTGCCTGCAGAACAGTCTTCTTCTTCTGCCTTTGGCTAAAGATGAAACTCTTGGCTCCTCCAGCACAATGTCTGTCTGACACTGCCATGCTTCCCACCATGATGATGATGGACTGAACCTCTGAAACTGTAAGCCAGCCCCAATTGAATGTTTTATGTATAAGAGTTGCCTTGGTCATGGTGTGTTGCAGTAGGCAATTAATGCTACTCAAATCACCCTGGGGACGCTGGGGGTAGTGGTGCAAGTTCCTCGATACCTGCCCCAGTGTTCAGAGTTCCCAAATGAAACACACACACACACACACACACACACACACACAGAGCCTTTTATTTTAATATGCTTTAAACAGCTCAATGGCTGAGCCACTCCCACATTGCTAATGCCTCCACTCTAAATACTCCTGAGTTATTACATACTAAAATCTATATTCTATCTTTGCTACTCTAGACCCAGTGGGGGTAAAGGCCCTGGGGCCACTCTTCCACAGCTCCCACACGATTGGTGTGCTCTTTCTTCTGCAGCTTTCAAGCCTGAATCTTATTCCTTTTCCAGCACGGCAGTTCTTCTCCTTCTTCAGTCTTGGTCCTCTTGCCTACTATCCTAACGTTTTGCCTCTGCCTCCCTGCCCAGCTATTGGTCACCAGCAACTTTATTTACCAATCAGAACTAACGGGGGCAGGGAACTTTAGCATCATACCTACAGATTCTTGTGTAATTTTGGGAACCCAAATAACATAATGCAAGCATTAGTGTGTCTTTTCACAGCAATAAAACCCAAACCGAGACACATAGTTATTCTATTCCAAAGGTTTCCCTCTGCTCCTTTTTATTTGCTTTTGCAGCGCTGGGACAAACCCAAGGTCTCACACATGCTAAGCAAGTGCTCAACCACCAAGCTATGTCTCCATCACACTTTGAGCTCTTTTATAGTTGTGAATTGAACAAGGACAGTGAAGGCTTTCTTATAAGCCAAACAAGCAAACAGTCCCCTCCAAAACCATCTTACTGGAAGTTTGCTCATAGTGTCTTCTGTCCTAAATCCCCAAGAAGGCAGAGTATCATCCTGGTAAAGTGTTTGGAGCTTAACACCAGGATGCCGGCTCTGTGCCTCATCAGCTGCCTTAATTGAGAAAAGATAGCTGAGCTTTCTTATCCTCAGCTTTCTCAACTGAAAATAAGGCCCATGATGATATTACTGTAGAGAGCTTAAAAAACCAAAACCAACCAACCAACCAACCAACCAACCAAAGGACACCATACATAAAGCTTTAAGTCAATACCCCCAAGGGCTCATGTGGGTCAGCTTTTGGCTCCCAGCTAGTGGCACTGCTTGGGAAGGTTGTAGATATTTTAGGAAGTAGAGCCTTGCTAGAGGAAGTGAGTCAGTAGAGGAAGGCCTTGTGGTTTTATAGCCTGGACCTGCTTCCTGTCCACACCCAACTTCCTGACTATGGGATACAAAGTGACCAACTGGCTCCTAGCTCCTGTACCTTCCCTACTAGGATGGACTATATCTTCTTGACCTGCCCATCAGAATAGACCCTTCCACTTTTAAAATTGCTTCTCATCAGGTATTTTGTCACAGCAATGAGAAAAATAACTAATGTAACCATTTCCTGATTGTCCTGAAATTGTGAGCATGGAAAGGAGGCCTAGGGCATGTTGTCGGTCATCTGCTGCCTTTGCTGAAGCTCGGGATGCCATCTCTCTACTTCTTGTTTTCACTGGGTAGAAACAAGGCATGATCAAAATGCACAGCAAAACCAGAAAGAAGCAGAGAATAGACTGCGCACCCAGACACCTGCAGAGTCCTAGAAGGGAAGGAGCAGAGTTCAGTTTCCTGTGTTCTGTGTGTCTTGTACAAGGAACACTGGTTTAGCAGTAAAAAGTTATTCTAATGGAAACTTCCCTGCGAGTGTATGCCTCCTCTACACCCACCCAAAAGTTTTGGATTCCTGAAAGAAAGACACATATACACAGACTTTTTTTTTCTTTTCTTTTCTTTTCTTTTCTTTTCTTTTCTTTTCTTTTCTTTTCTTTTCTTTTCTTTTTTCTTTTCTTTTATTTTTTACTTGCATAAGCTGCATGTTGTTTAATTTCCCTTTTTATATTAGATATTTTCTTTATTTATATCTCAAATGTTATCGCCTTTCCCAACCCATCTATTCCCCCAAGCCCCCATCCCATCCCCCCTCCCACTGCTTCTATGAGAGTATTCCCCCATCCACCCCACCTACTTCCACCTCCCTGCCTTTGCATTCCCCTACACTGGTGCATCTAGCCTTCATAGGACTAAGGACCTCTCCTCCCACTGATGCCTGACAAGGCCATCCTCTGCTACATATGGGGCTGGAGCCATGGGTTCCTTCATATGTATTCTCTGGTTGGTGGTTTAGTCCCTAGGAACTATGGGGGGTCTGGTTGGTTGGTATTGTTGTTTTTCCTATGGGGTAGCAAACCCCTTCAGCTCCTTCATTTTAAATACCTTAAACAGCCCAATGGGTGGGCCACTCCCACACACAATGTGGCTAAGTCCCTCCACCCCCATGTGTATGTGTGTCTTTCTTTAGGGAATCCAAACCATTTGGACAGGTGTAGAGGAGATATGCGTGCCCCTCCTGGGAGTTTCCAGCAGATTAATTTTTTTACCACTGCACAGTGGCAAATTCTCTACTGATGTTTTCACTACGGGGGAGGCAGAGTAAAGGTTGGAAGGATGTGTATGGAAGGGAGCAGAGGGGAGACGTGGTTCATTCAGTTGTACACTTGTTGTTTGGCTATCCTGAGCGTTCCTGGGATAGTAAGCATCAAGAAGCACCATAGATGGCTCTGAGAATTTGCAGATGAGCGTTACCACGTGTGTAGTCTTCTAGGGAGGGATCTGTCTAACTCAGTAAACTCACTAAGTGGGGAGCTGCGCCCCTGAATAGAAGCAATGTAGATGTAAGGGGTTACAAACTCGCCTTAGTTGAATCTGTAATAGGAACAAGAATGTAACACTTGAGTTACACAGCCTTGTCTTCCCTAATAAAGTGTGTCGGGGAGGTGATACATCTTGTGGCAGGAAGTGTATATAAAGTATCCAGTAGTATCCCATCATCCAAAGGGCAGTGAAGAAGTGATGGAGGAGGAAGGTTCCTCATGTGCCATTAGGGGACCATTATGGTACTCTTCCATAGCAGGATGGAAACCTAAATTTCCATATCTGTATGTAGTAAACAGTTGCCAGTGTCTTCCAAATCATTCCCCTTGAAAATATTAAAAATTTAAAGGAGAACCCAGCTCAGGTGGGAAGCCCATTGCTAATTTTCTTTCATTTATTTTTTCTCTCTTTTCTCTCCTCTTCCTCCTCCTCCTCCTCCTCCTCCTCCTGGGACTCCATCACTGCACCATCCCCTCCGATCCCAGTTGCTGCTCTGTTGCCCCAATTTCAGACCTTTACCATCACCTGTTGTAGCTTCTCAGTCCCCTGAAGAGTCCCACAGCTTCTTTAAGTGCCTCTCTAGGTCCCCTAGGCCTCCTTCTATCTCCCTCGCCCTTATATACACTTTCTGGATTCATATTTGAGTTTTATGACTTGAAGTAATATGTACATGTTACATGTGATACATAAAAATTTAAAAGTAACCGGATCTATTTGGTCTTTGCCGGTGCTCTGTGGATGTGCAAGGACGACTGAGTGGCATTGATGATGCTCTCCTTGTGACAGGCACCACACACATTCACACCTTCTATCCCGGCCTTGCAGCTCTTGATGGAAATGCATTTACCACCCGGTGGGCCCTGTTACAGTTCAGGGTCCTATTCATTCAGTCTGGGTAGGGCCCAAGAGTCTTACAAGGTCCACAGTGATACTTCAGTCTATGTGTTCATTCCAAGTACCAAGGCATACACTTTTTTGATGCTGACAACCCAATGAGCCAAGGGTCACTTCCTCCGTTTCATAGGTACAGAAAATAAAGGTTGGAAGAATAGAAGTTGCCCAAGGTTATCGCAAAGCAGCTTAACTTGGATTCTAAATCCATTTTTTTTTTTTTTTTTTTTTTTTTTTTACTGCTATGGTAGTACATATGATCTGGATTTTGGGAATATTTTCACAGGATCCAGGAATGATCTGATGCTATCTAAAATGGAATGCATAGCTAGTCTTTACTTTTCCTTTATCATCTTTCCTCTTTTCCAGCACCACTTCTCTTTGGGCAGGACCACATTTTATTTTATTTTATTTTATTTTATTTTATTTTATTTTATTTTATTTTATTTTATTTTATTTTATTTTATTTTATTTTATTTTATTTTATTTTATTATTTTCTATATTCTTTGTTTACATTCCAAATGCTTTCCCCTTTCCCAGTTCCCCCCTCCCCATAAGTCCCATAAGCCCTCTCCCTCCGCCCATTCCCCAATCAACCCCCTCCTACTTCTCTGTCCTGGCAATCCCCTACATTGCTGCATCAAGCCTTTCCAGGACCAGGGCCCTCTCCTTCCTTCTTCTTGGGAATGATTTGATATGTGGGTTGTGTCTTGGGTATTCAGAGCTTCTGGGCTAATATCCACTTATCAGTGACTGCATTCCATGTGTGTTCTTTTGTGAATGAGTTACCTCACTTAGGATGATATTTTCCAGTTCCAACCATTTGCCTAAGAAGTTCATGAATTCATTGTTTTTAATTGCTGAGTAGTATTCCATTGTGTAAATGTACCACATTTTCTGTATCTATTCCTCCATTGAGGGATATCTGGGTTCTTTCCTGCTTCTGGCTATTATAAATAAGGCTGCAATGAACATAGTGGAGCATGTGTCCTTATTGCATGCTGGGGAATCCTCTGGGTATATGCCATGTGAGTTTCATTCGTAAAGATCTATACTGTGTGGCCTGGCTTACAGTACTTGCCTCTTTTTTGATGGTTTTGCATTCCGAGTTTTTAGAAAAGTGGCAGTCAACAGCCTACCAAAAATATCCCATGGAAAATTCCAGAAAGCAAAACTCTATGTTTTAAATACATTTTATTACAATTTATGGTTATAATGTTCTATCTTATTACAACATTGCTGTTGATCGTTTTTGTGCCTACAACGCACTTTACCGTTTCAGTGATACAGTATTACTCAGGATTGATCCTCCTATAGTTTCAAGCTTTCAAACCTATTACGATCTAGGAAGCATTGTGCTACTGATGGACTCCACAGTGAGCACGAGGAAGTTGCTGGGGACGGATGCGAGTGAGGAAAGGAAATCCTCAGGCTGATTTATTGTTTAGGGCTGGTTGTGTACACAGCAGGCTATGCCTGCCGTAGCCACGCATAAAAGAACCCAGCATCTGTCCCAACAGATCATGTACTTTTTAAAAGTTACATCTTGTCCCGTTTATAAAATCAATATGATTCACAATGGAAAATTTGAGCTACAAAAACAGCAACAGAAAAGATAAAATCCCACCAAACTGGATTTCAATTAAAAACAGACTAGCGAAGAGGGCATTTACAGGGAGCTGCCAGAGTTCAGTGTGGTGATATATTGCTACAAATAGCTTAAGCACCCTTTCGGCTTTGTAGAGCAGTGGGGATAAAAACAGACAGGGAGTACCTTGCCTCACTATGACAGTTAATGGGGGTGGGGGTGGGGCACTTTCCAATTTTCCCCAGGGTTCTCCAAATATGCTGACCCGAAGTCTCTCAGTGTTGAAGAGATTTGAGCTCAAACCTGGTGGCAAGTCACAGACGCATGCGCGGTTTTGCCTCTGTGTCACCCGCCTGTTCCCCCCACCCCTCACCCCCACTCAGGCAGGTTTTTGAGGATCAGCAAAAGGCACAGGACTGCTTTAGTGAACAGTTCCGAGCCTGAGAGATAGGCGAAAACCACCTCTTTCCCTCCACATAGGCTGAAGCTGCAACTGTCCCCACGTCACGCACTTTCAAGGTGTCAAAACATCCTCAGAAAAAACAAACTTGGAGGAAGGGGCTGAGGATGGACCTGGAGGAGGCGGACCCAGGGGCGGATCACAAACTTTCCAGGCTGAGTTCTCCAGATGCACGGAGTGCACATCTCATTCCCCTAGGCTCCCTGTGTCCCAGTTAAGCCTCGGCTTCTCCGAGACCCTCTTAATTTAAATCACATTCATTGTTTAGGGTGTCCCGGGGGACACCCCTGCGAATCTCAGTGTTCAGCCACACTTCCTAGGAAGCCGCGCTGATGGGCTAATTCCTGGACGCCCCGGGGTTGTGCAAGCTCCTCGCACCCGAGGTTTCACGAGCGGGCGGGGGCGCCGGGAACCCCTTTGTGGCCGCCGCCCCAGTTCGGCCCGCTCCTCCCCCAGCCGCCCCGCCCTCAGCCCCCGACCCCCAGCCAGGGCGGCGGGCACGCTCGCACCCGCGCCTCCGGGGACTCGCGGACCGCACAGACCGGCCAGGCGCGCTGGGCATGCTCAGTCGCGGGGCGCCGGGCTCGCCAGTCGGAAGCCAGTGCTCAGCGGAGCCGGCCGGGGCGCACCGAGAGCGCGCGGCACTCGCTGCTGCAGCGGCGGCCGGGCCGCGGCGCATCCGGGCGGGGACCCGAGGCGAGTCCCACGCGGCGTCCCCGAGCCACCGGTAGCGGCGCCCGCTCCAGAAAGGCAGAGAGACCCAGGGGCCACCGGCGCGACTGGCGTCGGCGGGGCGCTGAAGCTCCGCGCCAGCCACTTCGGAGTCGCCGCCCGCCCCGGCCGGGCCGGGTCCCGGAGCCGTCGGACATGGAGCCGTGGAAGCAGTGCGCTCAGTGGCTCATCCACTGCAAAGTGCTGCCCCCCAACCATCGGGTGACCTGGGACTCGGCGCAGGTGTTCGACCTGGCGCAGACCCTCCGCGATGGAGTCCTGCTCTGCCAGCTGCTCAACAACCTGCGGCCACACTCCATCAATCTGAAGGAGATCAACCTGAGGCCCCAGATGTCCCAGGTATGGAGGCCACCCCTCGACCCCGCTGTCCGTCAGAGGCTCCCATTAATCATCCGGATAATTTCTTTGTGTAAATGCAAACATCTAGGTGCGCTCCGCTTTGCCCTGCCTCTCAGTTCTCAGCTTGGGGGATTTTCCTCACTTGCCTCGAAATGACTTAGCTTCTAAGCAGAACTAAAGCCTCGCGTCCGGAGATGGTGTATGGAATCCTAATAGTTTCTGGGAGGCGGGAAGAAATAAGTTATCTTAGGGCGCGTTTCACCTTTCTGCCTCTAACCCCGGGCGTGTGTGTGTGTGTGTGTGTGTGTGTGTGTGTGTGATAACAAAGAGGGATCCGGCTCTAAAATAACAATGAGAAGGGCTGAGATGAAGCCAGGGGGTAATTTTGCTTTGACTTGTTTTTTGCTTTCATTTGGTCCCCACGTTCTGGAAAGAGGAACTATGGCATACATGAGGACTCTAGGAAGTGGAGGGCGTTTGGTACCGTTATCTGCTCAGAGGAAATAAACCGAGAGGGACAGGGAGAGCCTTCCTGAAGTTCCCCACCCCGCCCCCCTAAGCCTGGGGCCTGTTAGCAAGCTGGAAAGGTTGTGTTTATAGCTTGCCTGAAAACATAAGCCAACCCAGCCTCCCTCACCAGCGGCAGGAAGTGAGAAGTTTTGCTGGAGATTCTGCTTTCTTTCCTTGGGACGTGTGCTCAGGTAGCGTGGAGGCTTAGGCTTCTGCGGCCTTAGCTTGCAGCAACCTCTTTGGAGGTTCTGATTAAAATCCAGTAGTGGAAGGCACGGAAGGCAGTGGGCTCCTCAGAGACAGCCCAAAAAGCCACAGTGCAGCTCAGTGCTGCTTTTTTGGGCCTGTCGGAAAGTTTCTGTTCAGAGGATGTTCAACACAACTCAGAACTTCTATTTTCTCTTTCACACACACACACACACACACACACACACACACACACACGAAAAAGAAACCTTTCAACTTAAAAGGGAAAGGAGAGAGAAAAGGAGACCTTTTAGTGACATATTTTAGCACTGGCCTTCTATGATTCAGAGCCTCAGCCACTTAACCAGAGCTGTGTCCTGGCAGAAAGAAATGACTTTATGCAGTTTAATAATCTCATATTTAAAGCAGGAGCTCCACCCTCTGCCCTGGTTGTCAGTATTTCATTGGGATTGCTCCTCACTTCAAATTCTGTGTCCCCCAATGATCCGCCTTCAACCTGTGGGTAGGCAGTCGCCAGGAAAAAAGCTGACATATAAGTATCGAGCGCCATATGTGTTTACAATGAGGATCAATTATTTTAGGCTCTTACAAACCTGAATGGTGGGTGATTGCTGACTCTGTGGACTTGCCCGCAATTGTGGCAACTCTACAGAGTCCTGTGGAGGGGATCAGTGGTTGTTTCCGGACTGTCAGAGTTACTGTTGGGAGTAAGGTGGTGCTGTGCACACGAGACACGTTGGATCCCAATTCCTTCCATTCGACTAGTAGTCTCAGGAACGGCACGAGTTCTTATGCTTCGATGACATGCACTGTGCATATTTCCTCGAAGTTTGGTTTCTGGAACTTTCAGCAGCGACTCATTCAAGGGTCCTTAATAACCACATTTCTCTTGTCTTTCTTTTTTCCTTCCTTCTTCCCTCCCTCCCTCCCTCCCTTCCTTCCTTCTTTCCTTCCTTCCTTCCTTCCCTCCCTTTTGGGTGGCTGGGCATTCTTTGACATTCATTTGACTGCTAACAGTGGAGGGGATCCTGTCAAATGCGCTCCCCTCTTTCTTCTCTTAAAATGCATTATCTATAATGTAATCAGTTTGATGATCGAGGATCGTTATAAGCATCATTAATGAAATGGAGCAGGCACGATTCTCTAAGAGTTCTATTCCCTACTGAGGCTACCACAGTGAAGATACCAAGATACTTGCCCTCAAGGAATGATTGCACTGATATCAATAAACCACCAGATTGTAATGAGGTAAGTAGGGCAGTGAACTGACTCTTCATTAGATTTGTCTTTTGAGTTTTTAAGTTGGTCCACCTCTGAGCTTTCCAGTTCCAAACTCGGTGATTTCTCTTGTGATGAACTTGGGGAGAGGGCTTCTTCTCAAACGTGGTCCTGAACAGCAAGTCCTAAGTGTGGGGCATCTGTTTTTATATCCTTCTTTATTCTTGGCCCCACTGAAGAGAGCTTAAGAGCTAGGTATATGCATTTGCATAATATAGACTTTCATTATATCATTAAGGGAGACTTAGTAAATGCTTTTGTGAAATAAGGTGTCATATAACATGCCCACAATACTCAGCAAGCACATACTTAGTGAATGTTCAGAATTAGCAAAATTACCTAAAATGTTATTTTAGGGTATTAGGATACAATTAAAATTTTAAATCACAAAGACCTACAAGTTCCTTTGTGCTAGCATCTGTAAATAGTTCTGCCTCATGTAACTTTCTTGGGAAAGGCTCTGATTGTTCCTGGTTATGAGTTTCCTATCCTATCTAAGCTGTCTTCATAGTGCACAAGGAAGAAGCTATAATCTTGGTGTATTTGGTGTCTCCTATGCTGGGGGGGGGTGTTCCCATTTCTTTTCAAGCATCCACTCTTCCCTATTCCCTGACTCCCTCTAGGTCCCCATCTCTTCAGGAAGGGTTTGCTTGTCTTCCTCCCGTAAGTTGCATCAACTACCTTTTATAGAACCACGTTTTCCTCTGTTTACAATTCTAGCTCCCCAGTGTACCTTGCTAATGGTGACCTGCATCCCAGCAGAACTTGCTCTTCTGAAGTTGGAGATGCTCTTCCTAGTACTATTTTGTTTTGTTTTGTTTTTGCTATTTCCAAGAGTCAGTCTTTCTATGCCTGACATTTTTTTCTGTTGAATATAATTATTTGAGATATATTATTTCCTTATGACACATGAGCTTCCAGAGTGGGAAATAACTAGAAGATCATACCTGAGAGTTTTGGGTATTCAGAAAATGTTTGGACAAATGCCAACAAAGGGGACTTTGTTATTTTGCTTATTGCCTCTCTCTTTCTCTCACCCTCCCTCCTTCCCTTCCTCCCTCCGTATGTGTGTGTGTGTGTGTGTGTGTGTGTGTGTACTTTTCCCAAAGAGGCTCTAAATGAGCAGTGTCTTTAATAAGGGTGCTTATTCCAGTGAGTGGGATGTTATTCTAGCCTTCTGTCATGTTAGCATTAAAACACAAATAGCACTGTAAATAATGATTGTTCAGTTAGAGGCTTGACTCCTGCAGTATTCATAAACTAGCTTAATCTTAATCTTCTTCAAAACAGAAACATAAAGGAGGTCCTACCTCCCTTGCTTATTGTTTTTCCTAGCTGTGGACCACAGTATCTTTCTGGTGTCACCATCTTGATAAGATGATGATCTTCAGTAAGAGATAAATACTTAGGAGATACTAATGTAGATTTTGCTTTCATTCATAATGGCTTAGGGAGATTACATGGATATGATAGCACATGCCTCTTACTAAAGTGCTTGGCACTCAGAAGTTGCAGGCAGTGGGGACAGAGATTTCAAAGTTACGCTTGGCTAAGTAGTGAGTTTCAGGCAAATCCTGGCTAAAACAAAACAAAACAACAAAAAGCAAATGCCACATTGGTTTTATATTTAACATGGTCTTTTATAAAGATTAATATAAAGTTAAATAGCTTTCTGATGACCACTGAAAATTCAATACTCTTGTATCTGTGTCTATTAGACAGATTTGTTTTTCATCACAAGCGGTATTATGGCGAGGACATAATGTACATTAGTGGTTCATTGAGGAGTTCGATTGATCACTGTGCCCTTGTGCAAAAGGGATGGGCTTCGTGGCTTAATGTCATTTTCAGTGGCTAAAGAGAGCGCCCTCAATGTATAAAGCTAATCAGAGATGTGTAATTGCTGAGATTATTTCATAAGTATTATTTTATTTGTTTGGCTCACCCTATGCACTGGAATGGCATTCTTATATTTAGTGAGGTTTATGACCATTATAGACAGTCTGGAGAAACTTGAATTGTCGTAAGATGAATTGTTCATCCCTGAAGAGTTCCACCAACAAATACTTATTTGTTCTTACAAAGGGCCTTGTCTAGAATACTAACTTACAGCACTGAACAAATGCCACAGAGCCTTTTCCTTAAAGGGACGCTCATGGTGTTGATGAGATAGATCATGGAGAAATAGATGACTGTGTGATATAATGTTCAGCGAGGCCATCTGAATCTGCCTAAGAGAACAGAGAGAAATGTCATTTCAGAGAAGGCAGGTTATGTAAGAGAGCCTTCTCCAAGAAGGCAATAATTACGCAGAAACCTGAAGGGAACCAGGGGAGTGTAGGAATGCAGGTGTCTGAAACCAAACCAAACCAAACCAAACCCAAAGAATATTCTCCCCAGAGGGTATACACATGGGAAGGCCCTGAGGCAGTTAGCTCCTGGCACACTAGACTAGCAAGAAGGCCAAGGAGGCAGGAGGGGAGGGAGGATGGGATAGAAGGAAAGTATTTGGGGGAGACAATGGGTACCTTGGGTCCTTATATTGACTTTGGCGTTCATCCTGAGGGAAGTTCTGGGTGCATAATGTGCCCTAACTTACCTTTTTGACAGAATCGCTCCGGCTGCTGTTTTGCAAGGTTGGAAGGTTTGGGCCTGTGATGCGATTCAGACAAAAAGCCTGGCAGTCATGACCAGGACAGGAGCAGTCGGTGGTGGAGTGGTGACATGACAGAGTTCTCTGTGCATTTGGAGGGTAGAGAGCAGCTGACTACACTGGGGTGCTCAGCTAGGAGGGTATGAGAAGAAGAGGGCACTCCACGGTGACTCCAAGAATCTGGCCTGAGCTGCTGGAATCATAGAGGTGACAGGTGCAGAAATGGAGAGATCTAGAGAGAAACAGTGTTTGGAAGGATGAAAAAGAAAGGGAGGAAGACCAGAAGCTGGCATGCTTCAGTGTCCAGGAGCCACCCAGAGGAAGAGACTGAGCAGGGGATTGGAGAGGTAGAAGATGTAGATACGGATATTGGAGCCACCAAATATAGGCAGCTTCTGAAAAAATGAGGTTGGATGACAGCATCTACTGAGTGTGGGTGAAGGGGGACACAGAGTCTGAGTGAGCATTAGGGATTTGTGTCCTGGAGGAGAGCGGAGAGGGGTGACCTTGGGTCAGGAGGTAACCCATGGAGTGAGGTTCTAAGAGGATAAAGGACTGGAGTGATCTGATGTGTTCAATGCTGCTGATAGATCAAGGGAGGGGAGGACCCAGGATAGGATATTGATTTGCATAGTCTAAAGTTCTTGATGACCTTGACAAAAGAGGAATCGGATAGTCTGGGAGGCAAGAAACATATGGAGGAGGAGAGAGATTAGGAGAAAACAGGATCCTAGGTGTAAATGTTTCTTTGAGGTTAATTTTGTTAAAAAGAGTCTAGGAAGTTGAAGTAGTGGCCAGCAGAGAAAAAGGATTGAAAAAGAAGGTGTTTTCTTAGTATATAGAGTCTGCTTTATATCCTCTGAAAAACACCTTTGGATTTATTCAGATTATAAACCAGATGTGGTGTAGACCTATAATTTTAGTATTTGAGAACTGAAGGCAGGAAGACCAGGAGTTCAAGGCCAGACTTGGCTATATGAAACTGTGTCTGAAAAACAAAAAGCAAAACATAGTTATGCCAGTTATGTGTGTGTGTGTGTGTGTGTGTGTGTGTGTGTGCTGTTCTTAAATATGTATGCATATATGTATGAGAATGTATTTGCCTGTGAGCAAACATAAATGATATAAATTCAATATGTTCCTAAAGGTTTTCTTCTGAATACTATTTCAACTCAAGACTTACTGCTTTCTACATTCATTTCTCTCCTGGAAGCAGAGAATTTGTGATGTGACTTTTGTTAAAAAAAAAAAAAAATGACTGATTGCAGTGCCCAGGGTTCCAACCTGCTAATAAACCAGTGCCATTTTTATGTCACTGTTAGAGTTACAGGAAGAACTTTGTTTCTTTTACACATAACCATATACTTAACAACCCTATAATTGTATCACTTCAGACCGCTGTGTGTATTACACGCCTGCACTTTCTGTCTCCTGCATAAAGTGGTGGTGTGTGTAGATTATTAGGTTAAAGAGAATGGAGGGATACAATGCTCTCCTTGTCCAAGAAGAATGGTGGCTTGGTTACATTTCTAAGTCACTCAGAATAATGTCATTATTTCACTTTTCTCAGAAGTCAGCTACCTTTTTATCTGTTAAATTGTTCTTTGGGATCCTCTCTCTGTGTACTTGTAAAGTCCACGCTGATCCTTTTATGCAACATGGGTACTGTACTTTTTTTTTTGAGGTATTTATTCTATTTTCTTATTTTTTACGTTTTAATTTTTTTTTTATTTATTGAAAAGGGAAGTAAAGGGAAGTAAAAACACTATGACAAAATTAAAGATTTACATGGAAAATATTTCAGATAAACACATTAAAATTGACAATTTTCATGGAAAATTAAGGAATAAAGTGATAGACATGTAAAACATTGCTAAATTAATTAAAATATGGGATAGAAACATTTTATGAAAGAACTGAAGATTTACATGGAAAATATTTCTGATAAAATTGTAGAAAAATGTAGAAAAACATGTTAGAATTGAAGATTATCATGGAAAATTTTATGTAGATATACTAATAGTAGGCATAAAAGTATTCCTAAGTTGATTAAAAGTGGAATTATGAACATTTTCTGATAAACTTGAAGATTTACATGAAAAATATTTCTGATAAAATTGTAGAAATATATAGAAGAACATGTTAAAGATCATCATGGAAATTATATAGATAAAATGATAGGCATAAAGATAATTCTAAGTTGATTGTAGGTGGAATTATAAACATTTTCAGATAACATTGAAGATTTATATGGAAAATATTTCTAGTAAAATTCAAGAAATGAATAGGCAAACATGTTAAAATTGACTATATCATGGAAAATTTTACATAGAGAATGGTTGATATAAAAATTTTCTAAATTAATTGAAGGTAGAATTAAAACATTTGTGATAAAATCAAAGATTTGAAAACATTTCTGGTAAAATAGAGGAAGTATATAGAAAGACATAGATAAAATAGTAGACATAAAATAAATTACTAAGTTAATTAAAAGGGGAATTACAAACATTTTCTGACAAAATTTAAGATTTACATGAGAAATATTTCATTAGTCTATGCCTTTTTATTGGGGAGTTGAGTTCATTGTTGTTAAGAGATATTCGGGAATAGTGATTGTTGCTTCTTGTTATTTTTGATGTTACTTTTATGTTTGTGTGGATATCTTCTTTTGGGTTTGTTGGAAGATTACTTTCTTGCTTTTTCTAGGGTATAGTTTCCCTCCTTGTGTTGGCATTTTCCATCAGTTATCCTTTGTAGGGCTAGATATGTGGACAGATATTGTGCAAATTTGGTTTTATCATGGAATATCTTGGTTTCTCCATCTATGGTGCTTGAGAGTTTTGCTGGGTATAGTAGCCTGGGCTGGCATTTGTGTTCTCTTAGGGTCTGTATGAGGTCTACCCCGGATCTTCTAGCTTTCATCGTCTCTGGTGAGAAGTCTGGTGTGATTCTGATAGGTCTGCCTTTATAAGTTACTTGCCCTTTTCCCCTTACTGCTTTTAATATTCTTTCTTTGTTTAATGAATTTGGTGTTTTGATTATTATGTGCCAGGAGGACTTTATGTTCTGGTCCAGCCTGTTTGGAATTCTGAAGGCTTCTTGTATGTTCATGGGCTTCTCTTTCTCTAGGTTAAGGAAGTTTTCTTCTACAATTTTGTTGAAGATATTTACTGGGCCTTTAAGATGTAAATCCTCGCTCTATAGCTATAATCCTTAGGTTTGGTCTTCTCATTGTGGATACCATACTTTAAACATTTGCTTTGATGGCCTTGTTGGTGGCTCAGTCAGGGTTTTTTAGGAACTGAGGCTGTATCTGTGAAGCTACCGTCCCACGGATGTCATGGTTGAGGTCATCAAGAGTGCTTTCCTTCCTTCCTTCCTTCCTTCCTTCCTTCCTTCCTTTCTTTCTTTCTTTCTTTCTTTCTTTCTTTCTTTCTTTCTTTCTTTCTTTTGTGTGTGTGTGTGTGTGTGAGCGCATGTGCACACACGTTTGCAGTGTGAGAATTTGTCATGTAAATGAGATTTATGCAATGTATGAATCCCTAGATCTTCCCTACTTTCATCATTTTCCATAAATGGCAGACCTGACCACTGCCTTCCTCTTCCCTTCATTGTCTGCTCTCTTACCACTTCTCCTGTGGCTCTCGTTCCTGCCCAGTTTCTTTGCCAGCTCTTTTTATCTAAACATTCCTTTAGCACATTCACATTTTAAGCCTTAGTTATATTCAGGCCTTATTCTCTTTCTTAGATTATCTCATGACATACGTGGTGTTCATTTATCACCATGGACTCTGAATTTGCATTGGCAGCTTTTATCTGCCTCCATTGTGACTGTCCTTTCCTGAGTGAAGGAAGACTGCGCATGGTAGGAAACTTAGTGGCAGTCAGGATGTATTAGCTGCAGCGATATTGGGCCTGGACAAGCATGTGGGTAGAGCTGGGTCAAGAGAGGATGAGGCCAGAACAAGGGCCATTAGTAGAGGGCTGGAGTGGGATATTGAAACCTAGAGAAGTAGTTAAGACCTGCAGTGGACAGGCCCTTGGGACCTCTAAATGTGGACAGGGTGGATCTGACCTAGCTTGAGCCCCAGTTTGAGGCTTGGGAGGCTGGGAGAGATCACGTTCAGTTTGGGATGTTGAACTGGTTTCTTACCAGTTCCCCTCCTGTGTCTCAGGTTCAAGCATCCCACTCCTTCACTACCTCCTTCTTTCTGGCTTATTCTGCTAATGCCTAAAATCCAGTGCTCTTTTGAACTCTTTGCCTCTTCCACCTCCTCACTGCTGTTATGGCTTTGCTTCCTTCCTACACAGCTCTCTTTGCAGAACCCTTCCGAATACTTTCCTGGCTTCAGGTATTTGTCATCTTCCTTTGGGTAAACAGAACCCTGGCTAAATCCAGTCTGTTACTTACTGCCTGCCTAACAGCTGAGCTACTGGAGGTGATGGAAGAGAACCATACCACAGGGACTCTTCTGACGTGAAGTTCATGGTCCCTAAAGTTCAAGTGGGCACATCATCAAGATCTACCCTATTTTGTCAATTCTGATGATCTAGACTAGGTGTCCTCAAAGCCTGGGGTTCCAGGCAGTTTCAGAGAGGCCTTTATGCGTTTCCTAAATCTGACCCCCATTTATAATATTAACACAGCATCTTCCCATTGGAGTTTTCCATGTTATTGCTGTAACTCCTGATGGATCATGTACTTGTGTATAAAGAACTCTCAGTTTTCAACTTCAGTATGTCAGACATTGACAGATAGGCGACCGCCACAAACACAAGCTGTGAACAGATCTCAGCAGTTAGTGTTTTAAAGAATGCAAAGGAGTTTTGACACTAAACCCTTGAGAACTATTCTAGTCGCTTATTTTCTGACTGTCCAAGGTGACTCCGTAGTGCATTTTCCTTCCGCTTTCATGTCGCCTCTGTCACTTCCCTCTCCTCCATCATTCCTTTGCACAGATGCTGTTGCTTCCTGGTCTGCAGAGAAAACAGACAAAATCAGAGGAAGGCTCTCTTCACGTCCCGTGCCTGCCTTTGTACCCATGGGTGGTACAGTGCCTCTTGTACCATGAATGAACGATCAGTCCTCATGGGAAAACAAAACAAAGAAAAATTTCTTCTACTCTTCCTCTCAGACTCTCCTTTATCATTAGTTCTCCTCTGTATCCTTTCCTTTGCAAGCACACATGTTGTTTCCATTATGTGATTCAGAGTATACTTGCAAGGTAAAATCACAATGCTGATGAACACTGACTAAAAGGAAGAACAGCTCTGGTTTTGACCTGTACTGCTGGGGAAGATAGGTGGTTACTGAGCTTCCTTCCAGCTGTTCTGAAGGTTCCTGATGGACCTCAGATTAACTCCAGAATCCTCTGAGAGTGTATAAGCACCCAGAGTCCATATAAGCACCATTCCATCTCCTAAGGCTACCTACCCCCTTGGTACCCCTGACTCTTCTATTCCCTCATGAATGAACTGTGCTTTTAAATGTCGGTGTGCAAATTTGAGCGCCATTTTCTCTGCTTCCAGCACTCTTCCTCATTTGTGTGAAGATTTGGTCCAGCGTTCTTTTGAGTGAGGGGGTCTTTCCTGAGTCCCCTTTCAGGCGTGGCTGAGTGCATGTTGCTTTGTGCAGTAACCTTGTGTGCATAGGTCCGTGCAACATGCCTTGTTTTGCAGGGTTTTGTTTTGTTTTTTTTTTCTTGTTCATCTCCTTGCCACACCTTGACTTGGCTTGAGCCTGCCGTAGACTAATTTACTGATAATGTGTGTTTGGATTTTGACACAAGGAATCACAATTAACAGACACACATAAATCATTAATGGGTTGAAAATGGTGACTCTCCGTTTACAGTCCTTTTAAAGATAACTATATTACTTTTATGACGTGTTCAGCTCTATCTGTGTTATAAACCTCAGATAGCAGCTCATTCAGTACCATTGCTGGTCATCGCAGATAATAGTATTCTTCTACTTTACAACTGAGCAGACTTTTTCAAAGCGATGGGAACCGGCCATGTCTTGATAATGACCTAACCAAAAAGCATTCTGCCCGAGTGAGCTAGGGCTGTGACAGGCCGCAAGTGCACACTAGATGCAGAGACATTTTACAACAACCATCACCACCACTTCCTCAAAAGCCTGCCCAAGGCTTCTAAGTCTCACTTCAGAGGCACCTGTCACATATTTTCTTATTCAGAGAGACAGACACTATGAGTGATAGATGCTGAGGCCGAGAGGGGATTGGTAATGTGTACTGAGAAGTGCTTTGTAGAGGAGTCAAGGTTTGAGTTAAAACATTTAACATGAACCCAAGTCTCACGCTAAGGCTGTGGGCACAGCTACACATCAAATGGAGAGATGTCTTCTCTTCCTCACGGCATCACTGTCTGTGATGTGACCTCATTGGCATGTTCTCTGATTGGCCTGTGGATGTTGTTCATCTCTGTGCTTGTTAGACACTGAATTGTCTTGTTGGTTCGAGGTATCTAATGCTGGATTTGGATGATTTGACACCATTTATCTCACTATTCAGAGTGAAGTAGTGTCAGATATTTGGCAGGAGTGTGATGGGCAAAGAGAATCCAATCATATAGGAGAATGTAGGGAATTAATGTGGGCCAGTTAATACTGTGCTTTGTGACAGTTGGCCCAGAGTATATGGTTTAATGCTGAGTCTGGACTTAGGCATGCATATATTTATTTACCTGGGAACCAGGAGCACTACTGCTTTAAATGAATGTCACAACATGGTCCCCTCCTTCTTCTATGATGTAGCTATACTTATTAATTCATATACCCATTATTGGCTATTATGTGGAGTGTGTGGCTATTCTACAGGCCTTCTCCCATCCCCCCAAATCTGCAGTGCTCCTGAGGACAGACTTTGCATAGCGCTATGACAAATCTAATCTATATTTTGGCTTCGTTTTGTCTTTGGCATTTAGTAGGCAGAACCACAATCAGTGAAATGTTCTTGCTTTTGATTCTTATGAAAAAAAAATGCATTAGAATTGTGTCTTGTGCTGCTGTCTGTGTGTCCTTTCAAAGTATGTGTTGCAGAAGTTGGCCTTTGAGCTGCTTCCGTAATAGGAAGCTAACAGCATGTGCTGTTCACATGGGAATTCTCTAAAGGGTCAATTAATATGGAATATTTAATGATACACTTGATACCAACCTTCCATGATTTTCAAAGTGCTCATCTTAAAATAGACTTGGGACAGCTGGTCTGAATAAATAAGCAGTGCATCTCTCTGTGTCTTTTCCTGAGTCCTGGGGGCAGCCTGGTTAAGGGAAAGGCTTCAAAAGGTCACGGACTGGGAAAGCTGGCTTCCAGTTCCACCCTTGCCTCTGACATACTCTGTGACCTTAGTCAGCGAGCGTTTCTCTTTGTCTCCACCAGTATACTTAGAGCAGTATCAACCGCAGTAGATGCGGTCTCAATCCGAAAGCATTATGGTTTTATGAAGATTGGGGAGCTAAGCAGAAGTGGCTGAATTCCAGTGGATGACCTTGGGAAAGTTACTTTACTTTTGATTCCCAGTTTCCTCTTGTGATAAGCAAGAAGTAGTGAATCTGGACTTTGCAGGGGTGGGGGTGGGGTGGGGGTGGGGTGGGGACTGAGGTGAGAATTAAATAGTGCCTTACAAAGCTTGGTGCACTGTAGGTAGTCCTTTGTTTCTTCCCTCCTCAGCCGTCTCTCTCCATCCTTTTGTCTGTAAGGCAGGAAGAAGCCAATCTTATCACTGCTCTACAGAGGAGGAAAAGGAGATACACCCCAGGTTGAAGGGCTTTTTTCAAGGTCATCCTGACAGGAAGTGGTGAAGACAAGATTTGAGTCCAACCGTCCTACTTCCAAATTCAGCAAAATTTCCCATTCCTGCTGCCAAACTCTGTGGGCTATCTGGTGATCTACATTAGGAAATGTCTGACAAAGTGTTTGCCAACAGCAAGGCATGCTTTGCAAAAAAAAAAGGGCATAACACTCTATGGTTTTGCACTGAACACATACTTAAAAATAACAGTCTGTAATGATGGTCGTTTGGGGGCTGCCTGATTTCTGTTTGGCCTTTTCTTCATGGTAAGCAGTGCCTGTGAGTTGATTAATTAAACTATCAAGTTGTCTGCTGACTATTGAACTTTGTGGATGATCCTGAACACTCAAAGGGAAGTAAAATCCAGTTCCTGACCCTAGTTTCCTGTATCCTGTATTTGACTGCAGCTTCCCGGACCTCATCAAACAGGGCAAGGGAGCAGGTTAGACAGATAACTGTTTGATGGATGGGCAATGCTTTGATCAGGGTGTGTGTGTGTGTGTGTGTGTGTGTGTGTGTGTGTGACATTAATGTTGCAAAATTGATTTCCTTCTTATGTGCATGTGTTTTAGAGCGTTTCTTTCCATAGACTCTGTCCAGCACTTTGTCCACACCCGCTCACCTGACACAGAAATCATAGGGATAAATCACATGAAGTTTCTGCTCTCGGGTGACAGGGAGAGAATAGGTTTGACCTCAGAGTCAAGCTTTTACAGGAATGCAGAGAGGAGGTAAATCGTTGGCTAGCACAAGCCTGGTGCAGAAATGCATTCAGCTGGGCAGGATAGAGAAGGATGGGAAGAAGATGGAGACACAAGAGGCTGCTAGAGAGGAAGAAGGCTCGAGAAAGAAAGCAGAGTGGGAGAGAGAAGCGCGCAGTGACATTTAGACCTCAGTAATGCCGGAGAGGCAGTTATTCTGAGCAGTGATGGAATGTCCTTCATGACCATTTGCATTGACGTTGAAGTCACTGAGGCAGCTATCCTTTGTATATAGCCAGTGGCCTCAGGATATCCAAGAGAACCTCTGGAAAGGCAAGGAAATACACCTAGCCAAACTGTTGACTAGCAATCTAATGTAGGGGGATGAAAGGGAAGACCCCCCTCCTTCCCTTCCCTTCAGATTTGTCACCCCCATTTCCTGTCACCCACTGACACCATTATCTTCTGGCTGTCCGGCTATTGGACATCCCTCTGTCATTGTCCCAGACTTAGTTAGGCATGCCTGAGTCCGTACACAACTGGACACTCCCCCCGCCCCCCCTCGCCTCCCCCATAACCCCCTAGGTTCCTGGTAACTTAGTGCTGTTTCTCTCCACTTCTTCACAGTGTCTTCAACAGAATCTTGGTTTCTCCTGTATTTCAAACTACAGACTGGGCAAATGCAAAGCTCTACTTGCAAATTCTCAACCACCACAAACCCCAGCTTTCTAAATGCCAGATGCCTACCTCTGTCCTAGGCCCTGCTTGTCACTGTCATATCCGTCCTGTCTTCATGAGTCTTCACTTGTCCCCAGTCTGTCCCATTCTGCTTTCCACATGGGGACCGTTACTACAGATAGGGAAGTAACAACTGTTGTGAATTTTGCAAGTGACTTGAGAAGACACTTTCCCAGTCCCGTCTCCTGACACTTGGTCTTGAGGGGGACAGTTAATAAAACCGATTCCCTGGCAGTTCCAGGTGCTATGAGGAGTTTGACTATGAGAATTAGGATTCTATGCTAGATTTGTGTTTTCCGATTGCTGGTCTTCAGAGTCCAGTGGTGTGACCGAGTGAGCACCTTCAATGAACTAGGAGGTCCCCAGTCATGTTTCCCAGGTTCCAGTGCTACCCAGGCTGGCGCTTTCCTCTCTCAACCACCTCACAGCATCTGTTCAGTTTTGCAGTGCTTTTATGGTTGGGGCTGTAATGTCAGGAGTTAACTTTCTCTTAATCATATATGTAATGTCTGGTAGGGAGGTAGCACAAGAATAATTTTGTCAGTTACTGATACTCTAAGAGTTAGGTTCAGCAGGAGCTACTAGATTTTGTGGCGTTTGACCTTTAAATATGATAAAGTGTTTGTTAGCTAAGGAAAGTCAGTGCGGGTTAAGTCAATTAGATACAGAAGCAATGCTTGTATTTCCATTATTTGTGATGGCTGAGAATTTGTGATGGACACTCTACATCTTTCCCTGGGAGATTCAGTAAACTACAGCAACTATCCTCCACCAGGACAGAGCAGGGCTTGGGCTCTGCGGCTAGGCGTAAGCACTTAGGCAAAACTGTGCGTCCTCCCAGAGATGATTGAAGAGGAGAACATGACGTAATTGCTGCACACACCAACGTTAGCCCCATAGAGAAGCTGGGGCCTACTTATGCAGTCGTTCAGAAGTCTCTGGACTGAATTCTCACCCTTTTTGAATACATAGTTCTACTTAATGACTACAGTGAAGAGAAAAGTAATGAGAAAGATCAAAACAATTCATCAGTATTCTTGCACATCTAGCATCGTAAGGATTTAACTGTTTTCCCTGTCATGTTTAATAAATGTCTCAGCAACTTAAGCAAATAATGCAGATGTTTTACCTGTCATGTTAACAATAAGCCCTTGGATATTCTTGCTCATACCTGCTGCTTAAAGGCCCAGCGCTCAGGGGCTCACACAAAATTAGCTTAGTTGAAAAAAAATGTATTTAGAAAATAATGATAAAAATATTCTCACCTCCTGATAGAGGAAGACATAAGATATATTTATTAAACTCTATTTTTTCAAGCTACACATCATTTATGACAATCTTTAGAGGTCGTAGATTCTGTCTTCAACTGTAATACTTTTAATTAAATTCACTGTTCTAATATGTATTCAAGGAAACAGGTTGCTGGTGACATAACCTGCCTCTGAGTCGGAGCTCTGCCCCTTACAGCCCCGGGCAGCTTAATTGACTGGATCTTTGGTTTTCACATTTATAAAATAGAGATCATGGCCTGTAATCGAAGTGTTGGTAGGGGTAAAGTAATTGCAGGGATGCATATGATGTGTTCAGGTCAGTGTTTGGATGGAGAAGCTATGCAGATATAGATTCCATTCATTAAGTCTACTTAGGGGAAAGGAAGCTGTTATGGACTGAAAGTTATAGCACGAAGGAGGCATAGCTGAAAGTTAAGCTGGCAGTGTTCAGAGCTGTAAATTGTGGACTTGAGAACTGGGAATCACATTAGCGTTGGACTGTGGAGGCTGCAGCAGCCTTTATGCCATACTCGAGGTACAGGAAAGAGCTGGCTCTTCTGGTGGACCATTGCAGCAGTTAGCTCTTGTTCAGATTACAGATAAGATGGGGCTGGAAGTTCTTTAAAGATAATTGATTTGCAGATTGAGCAGCCTCAGGCTTCTGAGGTGTGTGTAGAGATTTGATCAAGGTCACTTGGCTTGGCAAAGCCCAGGCCAGATTCTCCCTGCTTTTTCTAAGAATAGTAATGTACTAGACCTCAAGAAAGGTTTAACTCATATGGTTTGTTGTTGTTTTGAGACAAGGTCTCTCTGTAGCCTTGGCTGTCCTGGAACTCAATCTGTAGACCAGGCTGTACTCAAACTCAAGAGACTCACCTGCCTCTGCCTCCTGAGTGCTGGGATTAAAGGCAAGCAGCATTGCTGCCCAGTTTATATAGTTTAAAGGATATGTTTACAATATTAGAAAATAAGCCAGATGTGGTATAGCATGCCTGTAATCACAGCACCTGGGAAGTAGAGGCAGGGGCGATTATGTTATTAAGGTCACCTACAGCTATACAGTGAGTTTGAGGCCAGCCTGTGGGACTTGAGATGATACTGCAGAGGACTGTTTATGGCTGGAGAAACTGTTCATTGGTGTGCAAGCATTATAACTTAAATTTGGATTCCCGGGACCCATGTAAAAGCCAGGCACAGTGTAATTGCAGCGCTGGAGTTGGGGGACTTTTGGGGAGCAGGCAGAGAGAGACAGGTCATAGGGGCTTGTTAACTGTCCAGAGGGAGCTCCGGGTACAGTGAGAGGTGCAGTTTTAAAATTATTTAACTTACAGATTCTATCTGTTGACTTATTGGCTGTTCGGTTTATATGAACTACCCTCTATCTGGAGTCGGAACAGCTGCATTTACAAGCTGGCCGGGGATCTCTGAGCTTCCCTGGACTCTTAAGTTTCAGTTCGTGACTACCAGGGTAAGATCCCATTCCAGGACAGAAAAGACGTGACACTTGTATTCAGTGTTTGGCTTTACTGTTTTGTTTTGTTTTGTTTTCTTTTTTCTTTTTGGTTTTTTCGAGACAGAGTTTCTCTGTGTAGCCCTGGCTATCCTGGAACTTACTCTGTAGACCAGGCTGGCCTCAAACTCAGAAATCTGCCTGCCTCTGCCTCCCAAGTGCTGGGACTAAAGGCGTGTGCCACCGCCACCCAGCTTTGGCTTTACTGCTGACAAGCACTGTGATGTGGAGTAGGTTCTTTTCTCTTCTCACTTTTCTTAAGCTTTGTCTCAAAGACAGCTGCTCCTAAGACCGTTATAGGAGGGGATAATGTACCTCAGGTAACTTGCTCAGAACCTTCTTTTGGCAAGTTTTCAGGTAATTGGCAAAGATGCTGCATCCTGCCTCTAAGAACGAGGGTGGTTAGTACTGTGAGGGCCCATACTCCTAGGCTGCGGAGAGATGGGGGAAGAACATATATTGCTCCCCTCAGTACTTTTCTCCAAGCAACATAGGAAATGATCGCAAAGTGGTGTGTGGCTGGGCAATAAAAAAGACTCCCCACCTTATTAATATGTTATCCACATTTGGAACCAGCCCCTCAGGATGCTTCCGGTTTTTCTCTTGTAGGCATCATGACACGCCATGTATAGATGACTTCCCGCACTGGGTTATTTTCTTCAGTATTATTGCCCAAGATGACATTTCTAGGTCAAAGGTTAACATTTTTGTCTATATACTGCCAGAGAGTTAACAGACAAATAAAAGCCAACCAAATAGTCCCAGTAAGGCGGAAAGAGCAGATTTCCCTAGTCTTGGGTGTTATTTTGACTCGATTCCTGTTTTAGCTATCCATTTGCTGGATGACTTTGAGCTGACTATCCTCTCAGAGTCTACCTTCTCTTGGCTGTAAAGTGGGATACAATGATATGGTTTACCTGTCAAGCACTCGCTTGACACGAGGTAGGTATTCAGAGTGTTCCGCCTTTGCAATCCGCCATTATTTCTCCTGTGCTCTCCCGTATTCTCTTAGACCACTGCCTCCTAGTTATTTTCCCTCGGTATGTGAGATTTTTAAAAAAGGGTTTATTGAATTTTTATTTTATGTGCATTGGCATGAAGGTGTCAGATCTCCTGGAACTGGATTATAGACAGTTGTGAGCTGCCATGTGGAGGGAATTGAACCCTGGTCCTCTGGAAGAACAGCCTGTGCTCTTAACCACTGAGTCATTTCTCCAACCCCATATGAGAGAATTCAATACAGTCCATTCTCTTAAAGGAATCATCAGTGATCTTAAAATTTGAAAAAGCCCTCTGTAAACATCAGTCTGATGACTTGATGTTTTTGTAACTATGAGGAGCAGCACTGTGAAGACACTCTGAGGGTGAAGTCCCCAATCCCTACATGACACCTTCTCTGGTCTGGCCACATCATCCTCTGCCCTCTGCGGTTACAGCTACTTCGAACTCTGCAGCAGCCAAACAGGTGTTTTCCTCTTCCCAGAATCTGTAACCTCTTTTTCATTTTTCTGGATCCATGACTTAACACCGTATTTTGATTTCCGAGTTTTGCAAAATCCCCTTTTATACAACTTACCTTACAAATAATTGTTTCATCCTGGCATTATGATAGCAGGGGTTACTTATATTTTATCGACCAATGATTCTTGTGAACTAGCATAGAGCTTAGCATTGATGCCAAAAATACTTGAGAGTGCTTAACTGAATATTCACCGACTATTATTACCAATAAACACAGGCAAGGATACAGACTTCAGGTATAATTTGTTAAAAGAGTGACTTCAGAGTTCTCTGAAACCATATGCGCAAGTATATTTCAAGGGTATGTATCAGAGTACACATCTTTTTTTTTCTTCTTTTTTTTTTTTTTTGGTTTTTCGAGACAGGGTTTTTCTGCGTAGTTCTGGCTGTCCTGGAACTCACTCTGTAGACCAGGCTGGCCTCGAACTCAGAAATCCGCCTGCCTCTGCCTCCCAAGTGCTGGGATTAAAGGCGTGCGCCACCGCCGCCCTGCACATCTTTTTAAAAAACAAAACAAACCCATAATCTCTCACGTTAGGGAAGACAAGTCTGAAGAGAGTAAATACTTGCAGAAAGCATAGTTTAATTTCTAGTCAGCTCCCGTCTTAGCCAACATTTTCATCTAGGGTCTATGATAATATAACCTGAGCATCCAGGAGGCTGGCCAGAGAACAATCTAGAGTCAGATAGCATAGCGGGACTTAATGGTGAAGATGAGCATTCCTGAGAGATTAGATTATGACTGGAACATTTCCTCTCACTGGAGATCTCCAGCTCTTTGGGTTTGCATGTCCCAGAAGGACAAGCTAGCTTATATTACACTGTTAATGTCTGCAAGCTCAAAACTACATTTTGTTCTTTCGGGAGTAGAGTTCGTTCTTTGGCACATCTATTTGACAGCGCTCATTGGACACGTAATTAGGCACAGACAACACAGCCCAGAACCAGAGCTCTAAGAGTGTCTTGTTTAAGAGGAGGGGGTCCCTGTCCCATCTTCATTTGTAGCCCTTCTGTTAGAGTATTAGGATGATACACTTGGGTATAGATTGTTTGGTTTCTTTGGGGTCTTGGCTTTGAGACCTATTTGCCTGTGGAGATGATGGTTTTCTGTCTATTCTCATCCAAATAGCCCACTGAGTCGAACAGTTCTATCTTCAAGTGCAAAGCCTACACTACTGATTTTATTGTTGTTTGTTTGCTTGTGTAGTGGTGGGTGTGGGCTGGGTAGAGAAGGGGAACCTTCATCCTCAAGATGAGCTTTGATCAAGAAAATACATTTTGACCATTTTTTTTTTTTTTGTATCTATCACCCACTAGATTTTTCAGTCTGTAGGAAAAGAGAATATTTATTTAGACTTTGGGGGATGGTGAAGCCATGGTGGCCAAGGCTTCGGGCAAATGGTCATGAGCCAAGCACAGCTGTTTGTGATGAGTGTTGGCCTCTGTCAGAGCTGGATGAGCTGCTGCTAGCCAGAGGGGGTGAGGTGGATTTTGTGGGGGATTGAAGCACTTAGATTTGGGGGATTTATTTATTTATTTATTTATTTATTTATTTATTTTGATATTGCTGGAACTGACATTTTAGATGAGGTCGTAAAAGAAAGTGGACCTTCTTAGTCATTAAAAATAGAACAGATTTGCACATTTGTCCGTCCCATGCCAGGGCCACAGACTGCAGAAGTGACTTTGCAATGAGTGGTGTTGTGTTGGGTCAGGTCCTTCCTTTAAATTATGAAAAACAGACTGAGGAAGGAAGTGATAAATTAGCTTTAACATCGAGTTAGTCTCATTCTGGGGCAAAGGACAGGCCTGGAGGGATCGGATCTTATGTACTTTGGTTGTTTATCTACATGATCTTGATAGACCACCTGGGTTAGAACTAACCTCCCCAATAAAAAGCAGGCCAAAGAATCGTCTTTCTGTTTGAGCAGGTCTCAGAGATGAGGACCGGAAGAAGCTGAACTCTGTATAGGTCAGAAATGTTTCTAACTCTAGTGGAAGTTCCTCCATTGTGAACCACAACTTGTCTTTGTACTGGGTTTGCTAATTATAGCG
This sequence comes from Apodemus agrarius, assembly GCA_964023405.1. NCBI lineage: Eukaryota > Metazoa > Chordata > Mammalia > Rodentia > Muridae > Apodemus > Apodemus agrarius. The sequence continues at coordinate 52,827,019 of OZ030007.1, read as the reverse complement.
CTCTACCCATTAGATCCTGGAACTGTAGATTTGTCTATGAAGCATGGTTGTATTTGCTGTGGGTTTTTAATTATGTCAGTCTGCCAGTTAGATTACAGAACTGTAGCTTCTCCTGGAGAAGAACTTGAGATTTTATTGATAATTAGTACGAAATGCTGAAGAACTATATGTCTGGGTGGGGTGGCACATATCTTTAATGCCAGCACTTGGGAAGCAGAGGCAGACAGATCTCTGGGAGTTCATGACCAGGTTTTTAGTGAGACCCTGTCTCAAAAAAAATTATATGGAACTCTTAAGTTGAGAGACAAACAAGTCAGTGAGATCTTTGTAAACTCACCATTAAAAGGAGTAGTTAAAAAGGGGTGTTATTGCAACACCCAGATTTTAAAGGTCATATTTTCTTAGGAAATCAAGGAGAAACAAGAGTGACTTGATGGTGTTCAGAGAGAGGTCATCTTAGACAGAGAAACCCAGGATGGAAGAGCAGTTGGCATTTATGAACATAGGGGAAAGGGGGAAGAGTGACCTTGAGGTAGTTTAGGCCTGGCTGGATGTGGCCTTCTCAGAGCGACCTCTTGGTTGGGATCTCCTAGTGCTGGAAGTGAAGGCAAACAAAATTTGTCTGAATAATGATTATATATGATTATATGCTCTGCAGTTCTCCCTCATACGGGAGGCATTAGACTATACAGTCTTGGGGAATATTTCAGAATACTAGAAAAGCAATTATCTAGGACATGAAGGAGAAAAAAAGCAAGGCCTGGTGATTCCTTTGCAGAGGTAGTTCTGGAGTGGAAGGGAAGGGAACATCTCCGAGTCTGTCTGTGTGAATGGAGAATCAGTGGAGAAACATGAGGGTAGTTCCAAGTGGAGTTAAACCCGAGGGGACATGTTCTCCCTCTGGAATTAAAAAAAAAAATCCAATGATATGGCTTTTAAAATGCTCAGGAATGCTCATGTCTTGGGAGAGCCTACACAGCCCTTCAGGTCGAGCACGGTCCTGGCATCTGCTGGGGCTGGGTTGGCGGAAATGGGAGGTCTCAGAGATGCCCTTCCTCAGGAAACAGTGTTTACAGAGCAGAGTGATCACAAAGCAAAAGGCAGTTGCAACAGATGCCGTGGCCTGAGACTCAGAATTCCTGCTTGTGAAAGACTGTGGTGGTGACGAAGGTGAGGCAGAACCCGGGTCCTGTTCCGCCCCGAGTGACATGGGCTTAGATGTCACCAGGGAGATGAGAAATGTGGAAGTGGCAGGCTGGCAAAGAAAAGTTCCATGCCCAGGGTCCTTAGAGAAACAGCAAGCAAACGCTCAGAGCCAAAATTAACCTCCTTAGCAGTCTCCTTGTTGACTCAATGTAGAGTTTTGTTTGTTTTTGCTGTGCACAAATATAATATATCATAGTGATGATGGGTACTTTATCCATTTCTCAGACGCATCTCAGTGCCATCGAGCACACTCAGTGCCGTCCACTCTTACCTGTCTTCAGAACGTTTCATCTTCCCCAGCTGACCTTCTGCACACATTAAACTGTAGCCCTTTCTGCACTGTCCTCGGGCTGCTACCATTCTCCTTCCTGTGTCTGTAGATCCAACTATTCATGATGCCTCAAATAAATTGGGCCATGTAGGTAGGATAATATCCTCAAGGCCCACCCCATGCTATATATGTCAAAATTTAATTTCTTTTTAAGGCTAAATAACTTCCAGTTGTTAATTTTCCTTATAGATTATTCAGTCATCCGTTCATGGATACTTGGGAAATTGACAAGTATTATAGACAGCCTGGCAAAGCAGACACCACGGGCATTTGCAGTCCTCTTTGTGTTCCTCTGTCTTTCAAATGTCCTGAAGTTCTTCCTCTTTTCTATTGTGTCCATCTGTCTGTTTCGCCATCCATCTGTCTATTTTTTCCTCCCTTTCCCTCACTCTCTCCTTTGTAATTATATGGGTATGTGTTATGTGTACCATGTTATGTATTGGAAGCTACTCTTAAGGACTGACTTTAAATTTTGTGATATTGGCAAATGATGATCTTGCTTGCTTTGACATTCTTCTCTTTATGTCTGTTTGTCTGTCTTTTTTCTTTTCTTTTCCTCCTCTTCTTCCCCTCCTCTCCCTCACCTCTACTTCTCTCCCTCCCCCTTCCTCTCTCCCCCTCTCTCCCTCCATCCCCCTCCCCTCCCTTCCCTTCCTTTCTATTCTTTCCTTTTCTTTCTCTGTGCTGCCCTGGCTGTTCTGGAACTCACTCTAGACCAGGCTGGCCACAAACTCAATCATCTGCTTGCCTCTGCATCCCGAGGGCTGGGATTAATGCTCTGAAGCACCTACCGCCTTGACCACCACTACGGTCTGCCCTTGACATTCTTTAGGTTCTTTAAAATTGAAGGATATAAGCTGAATTAATGTTCAGTTCTGGAAGAATTCTATGTTCTCAATTACAGATTAAAGAAAAAGAAAGAAAAAGAAAGAAAGAAAACCAAAGAAACAAAAGCAAAATGAAAACAAATGAGAGGGACAAGAAGCCCCACGGCTCCCCTTAGACACCAGCAGTCGCTGCGCTGAGTGGCTGCGGCAGAGGGGAATGGAGAGGGCGCCTTGACTTTTGGTATTGTTGGGTGTGTTCTGGCTTCCTCCTGAGCATCCCTTGAAAATCCCCTCTGCCTCTTTCTATTCCAGCCACAGCATGGGTTCCTCTGAACTCCACAGGCACTTTTGGAATGCACCTTATCTACAGCCTCTGGTTCTCCACTTCTCCTTCCCCATGCTTCTTCCTGCTCTGAGCTCCTCTTGCTATGGTTCCTTGTTGGAAGCTTCTCGACAAGCAAGAACATCTAGGCGGTTTGGAAGAGTCTTGACGGAGCCGTGGGTTCTTTTATCCATTAGGGGGAGGAGGCAGGAATAGTCAAGTGAAATCATTTCTTTTCCTCCTGGAGACAGGAGTTCACAGATAGACTTCATTGGACTCCTGAGAGGGGGCGTGGCCTTGAACACTAGCCGCCAGCAGTAATGCTCACTTCTGTAATGCCTCTTGGTGCTTCCCCTCCCTGGCTCTCCATCTCTGTGTCTCTGCCGCAGTGGTTCTCAATCCGTGGGTCCCGACCCCCCCACAGTTGCATTCCATGTCAGATATCCTGCCTATCAGATATTTACATTGTGATTCATAACAGTATATTCATATAGCTATGAAGAAGCAATGAATTAGCCTTATGGTTGGCAGTCACCACAACATGAAGAAAGGGTCACAGTGTTAGGAAGGTTGAGAACCACTGCTCTAGTACCTTAGTCCTTTTTCTCAGAACTGTTTCCCCAAGCCAAATACCTGGTGCAAGCTTTGGCTTCAGTCTTGACTGCCAGGGAAACTCAGACTTAGACATCTGTAATGGTGCTTTCATTTGAGTCCAGATGCAATCCCAAAAGCTTTGGACTTCTAATGTATAAGGTTGAGTTTGATTCTTAAAATGTATCAGTGAACAAATACCTGCCAGAGGACTAATTATTTTTAAAAAGTACGCATATTTGTGTATACACATGTGTGTGAAGTTGTATGTATGCACCCTTGTATGTGGGGGTGTCAGAAGACAACATTAGGTATTATCCTCAGAAATGCCACCCACTCCTTTGAGACAGGGCTTCTCTTTGCCCTGGATCTCACCATGCACCTCCCATGGACGCTAGCTGGGCTGACTGGCTCTGAAATGCCAGGGACCCTTCTGTCTATATGGTCTTAGTGCTGGGATTATAGGTGCTTACTGCCATTCCCAATATTTCTAGTGGAACCCTGATGAGCTCTGGGTAAGGAACTCTGGTCTCCATGTTGCTGAGACAAATGTTATATCAACTGAACTGTCTCTTCCAGAGGATTTCATTTCATCAGCCTTGTTCTTTACTGGTCAGAGGCACTTGCTTCCCTGGATTGACTGATCAAAACTGTGTTATGGAGGAAAGATAGATTTTGGCTCATGGTTTAAGTGAATATCAATCCGTGGTAGAGAAGGCATGGCAACAGAGGTGGTCAGCTCGTGGTGGCCAGCTCGTGGTGGCGTGGGCTTGCAATGGCTGCTTTTCACATCTTGGTAGGTCAGAAACCAGAAGGCTTGAGGCTTAAGCCAGAAGTAAATTGCCTTAAACTCATCCCCCAGTGACTCCCTCCTGCCAGCCTGACTGTAGCCCCAAAGAGTACGTGACCTCAAACAGCACCAATAGCTAGGGACAGCTCTCAAACACAAGGTCTTGTGGGAGGGCGGCTCACATCGAAACAGAACTTGTACTTAGAAACCAAGGCAAGTAGGAAGCTCTCAGCTGCAATTGACTGCATTTATCTTGGTATTTATGTTCACTGTTCTGTTCAGAGTTCTTCCCCAGCGATTGGGAGAGGCTACCAAAAGGACAGTGATCCAGCAGGAAATGTCCTTCCCATCCTTAGAGGGAAAGGGTTGTTTTTATTAAACAGATTTCTCTTCTTTTGGAGACAGTCATACTACCAATAGCCTGGGGCCTTACTGGGCAAGAAAAACAATTCAAGTAACTGTTAAGACGCTTATGTCTGCTCAGGTTTTCTGTTTTCATCATGAGGACTTCCAGTAGAGTAACATTCCTAGTTTATGTTCATTCTTGTCCAGAAGAGAGGTGACTTCTCACTGTGGACAGGTATGATGTGGGCTCCTCTGGGGTTCCCCTTCAGGGTCTGCCTACCCAGAAAAGACACAGTCTGGTCTGCTCTCTCTCTCTCTCTCTCTCTCTCTCTCTCTCTCTCTCTCTCTCACACACACACACACACACACACACACACACACACACACACACACACTTGGTTCTACATACATACAGAGAAATAGGGTTGCTGTAATCAACTTTTGAACATTTGAGGCTTGGAGCCAGAGGACCATTTTTTTGTGTGGTGTCTTCCTAGGGAGGACATTAGGGCCTCAAATTATAGAAGGTGGAAGAGGAGTCTTGGGGAGAAAAGTCTTCTAGAAAATGGATGCACTCGTGGATAATTGAAGCATACCCAGTGCACAGTAATGGGTCTAAAGGACTTTAGGGGTGGCGAGGGGTGGCCCTCACCATCCGCACATGCTCCTTCTTCTGTTCCTGGTGAGCTGATTAACACACGCGAGGTCACACTAAGAAAACCTCATTTTGCAACAAGGGCAAACCATCCACTTCTCATTATCATTTCTTTTTGGTTGTTGCTCCATAAATACTTATTAAATGGCTTGTAGCTTCAGCTGTGGAGGTAATTAAAGCCACAGAGCTCTTAGGGAGGTGGAAGTATTTGAATGCGTTGTGGGTTCAGTGTCCTGAGATAATAGCATACAAATGTGGGCTTATCCCAAACAAGAAACCTGGCGAAGGACAGCCAGTTCCTTTCTGGGGCTCATTTGAATTTTTTAATATCCAGGTCACTTCCCCAGGGTACAAGTTATCCTTCAAGGACGACTGGGATTGCCCTTCCTTCCACAGCACTTCGGTTTGCTCCTCTCCTCCTCCCTCTTCTGCGTCTGCAGGGAACAGATATTTCTGCTTTGAGAATTCCTGCAGCAACTTCTGGTTCTGCTCGACCCTCCCAGAGCCAGGATTCCCGAGGACCTTTGCGTCTGCCTGCCTTGCCTGGTTTTCCTTGGCAGCTCCTTTCTCCTCTGCGTGGCCAGCTGGGTGTCTGGTAGCGCTCCCCATCTTCTCTTTTGGACACACGTTCTGTATCTCCACCCTCCTTACCCTCCACCCACCCATCTAAGGTTGAGGGGTGCAGCCTGGGCACAGCCCTGGTTCCTTCTCCTTGGCTTCCTCAGTGAAGGGGAGGGCTTGGCTTCCTGCCACATGCGTGTGTCAAGAAGGTTGCTAACATGCCCTGTGTGACAGTGGGCTTTGTGATGTCCAAAAGGAAGGGGCCAGATCTTTTCTAATTTCAGCTTCTTTTTGAAGGACGATGCTAACCTAAGAACTTAAGCACATTAGCCTTATTTTCTTAGGGAAATGCATCTTGAATTCTAAGTACTATATATTTTTGAATGGAGCCCATTAATTTTTTAAAAGGGTTTTTTAGCCTTATATCTAAATCATGTTGATACCTCATACTGATATATAATGAGGTACTGATAAATTATACCTGTTAGTGTCGATACATTATATTGACTATATATTATATTATATTATATTATATTATATTATATTAATGATTGGGACTATAAGCCTTTTCCAGAGTCTTAGAACCTTATGCAGCTTTTACTGTTGGGAGCCTTATGATGAACCTAATGGCTTTTGGACTCAGTGTATTAGGACAGGATGCTTACGCATACTTTCAGCAGAATACCTGGGAGGTAAATGACTAAGGCTAAGAGTCTGTAGGTGATGGGTGTTCCTTGCTTCTTTTGCATTTGACATAAATTTCTTGCATGCTTTCTGGTTATCTCAAGTAGTAGAAAATAGAGCAGTGGTATTCCAGTGTAAGACTCTCATGGTCCCTGTTCCCAAAGAAAGCAGAGCCTGGTATGAAGGAAATGACTGGTAACTGGCAGAGAGAGAAAGAAGTTTAGCTTGAGGAGAACCTTTTGTGCTGATCTTATAGCTGCTGTCTCTAGCCACACTCACTGTGGGAGAACTGGAGTGTTTCACAGTCATCCTAGAAGGTCCACTTAGTCACACACTGGTTTCATCTATAAGAAGTAATACCTCAGTGGTGCTATGTCTTATGTAAATAGTCACGTATCTTGTATCTGTTTCCACTGTGGTGTGTGTGTGTGTGTGTGTGTGTGTGTGTGTGTGACGTGTGTGCTCTTTGTTAAAGCAGAGCAGTTACATAGATGAGGTTTTGGAGTAGGAATGTGGTTTTTTATGGATTCTTTCCACCCTGGTAGGCATCCTCACCCACCTGGTTTGGAGGTGTGGCACCAGCGTAGTTGCTCAGGGCCTGCCATTTCCCACAACCTTTTGGAACCTGATTGACAGCATTGAGAAAGTAGTAAGAGGCACCTTACTGGTTGTTGCTTCCTTATATGGAATGCCTTATATGGAACCACAAACTCAGTCTGGGAATGAATGGAATGTGGCCCGGGCATATTGTTTCTGTTGTTTGGGAGGAAGCCTAGACTCCTATATTCTAACCTTTGGGAGGAAGCATAGAGATGCCTACTCTCAGGATGTTCTTATTGCTCTGGCTAGATGATGGCTTTGGCTCGGTGTCACAAATTCTCCAACTTGAAATTCAGGTCACGTTCAAGAACTTGTCACTACGCCACGGCTACTTAAGGATAGGTGCTCTGACTCATTCATGACTCTCAAGCCAGCTCTGGTTTCCTTACAGTCAATTAAGCGAATGCATGAATCAATTAAAAACAAGGTGCAGACTCAAGCTAATCAAAGGTGGGCGGTGACTTGTGTCTGCTGTCATATTTGTTTCTCTAGATGAGCAAGTATTTGAACACACACACACACATACACATTAGCTTTTGGATCTCTTGTGTCTAAATTCCAACATAGAATCTGATTAGCCTTTTCATTTGCAATATAATCCTTTCATAGCTTAATTCACGAGTAACCTGTATTTAAATATAGATTTTTTTTCCTGGGCTAAATTCCAATTTTCCCAATCTATACTATTTAAAAGTGCTGTGAGTCATATTAAAATATTAGTTGGGGAACAAGATCCATAGGCTGGCAACAAATTCTGGGACAGCCCCCACTCCAGTTGTTGGGGAACCCACACAAAGACCAAGCTGCACATCTGTTACGTATGTGCAGGAGGCCTAGGTCTAGCTCATACACCCGATTTGGTTGGTGGTTCAGTCTCTGGAAGTCCCAAAGGCCCAGGTTAGTTGACTCTGTTAGTCTTCCTGGGGTGTCTCTATCCTCTTTGGGTCCCTCAGTCTTTCCCCTGTTGGATGGAGCCTCTCAGAGGACAGTTATATTAGTATCCTGCCTGCAAGCATATCAGAGTATCATTAATAGTGTCAGGGACTGGAGCTTGCTCATGGGTTGGGACTCAGGTTGGGCCAGTCTTTGGTTGGCTGCTGTCCCTGCACATCTTGTAGGAAGGACACATGTTAGGTTGAAGGCTTTGTGGGTGGTTTCCTGTCCTTCATCCTTTCACTGGGAGTCCTGCAGTGATTGATGTGACAGGGGAGGAATAATACTGGGGGGGGGTTTCCCCCTCTTCAGGGGAGAAAGGGAGCGGGAAGGGAGGAGGAGCTGCGAGAGGGAGGTATGGGAGGAGAGGGGCTGATATTGGGATGTAAAGTGAATAAATAAATTCATTAGAACAGTAGTAGTTGGTTATTCATATTATGTTCAGATTTATCGACTCAATTTAAAATTATATTCCTTGAGAATTTTGTACAATGTGTTATGATAATATTCACCCATCCCTTATCTCCTCCCAAATTTACCCTCCTTCCCCACCTACCCAATGTTGTGTTCTTTTTGTCCTCTCTTTATGCCTATTAAGTCCAAGTTGTACTGCCCAGAGTGTTGGAAGTATGGCTTTGCATTGGAGCTTGATTGCCTTACTAGGGGCTACACTGTTGAAGAAAGTTGACTCTATCTATGAGCAGTTATCAATTACCAGTAATTCTCTGCCAGGGTGGGACTTTGTGCCCACCTTCCCTCTCCACGCTGGGATTTGGTCTGGGTTGAGCTTGCAGAGGTCTTCGGTAGGCTGTCATAATGACTGTCAACTCTATGTCAGCTGTCTTACTGTGTCTGAAGCAGTCAACCACCAAATCTGGCTTTTACACTCTCTCTGCTCGCTTTTCCAAAGTGATCCCCGGAGCAGGGGTGTGATATAGATGTCCCATTTGGGGCTGAATATTCTACAGTCTCTGATTATCTACACATTGACCGGTTGTGAGATTCTGTGTTAATCATCATATATTGCAGGTAGAAACTTTTTTGATGAAGATTGAGACATGCATTAATCTATGGGTATAACAATAAGCCATTAGGAGTTCAATACTATGTCCAAATACAGAGTTGTGGTATTAGGTTCTCCATAGTACCCAATACCTAAATAGGCCTGTAACCTATTTAGCTACATGTTCTTGGTCCTGTTAACAGTCCAAGGTATGGGTTTTATCTTATGAAATGGCCTTAGAGCCAATGAGGAAGTGGTTGATGACTTTTATAATATTTGTTCCACTGTTGCACTAGAGGATATATCTTATCAGACCAGCCAGTATTATAGCTTACAGGGGTTCACAGGTAGGTGATATTGATGGTTATTTTTCTCCTTAAGTAGAATACATAGCACCTTCCATAATTATGAAAACCAGCAAGGAGAGATGACCTTTTTGAGTGAGCACCAGTTTGATTTCTTCATGTTCTATAACCCAAGTGTGTGGTAGCTTCAGCAACAGCGTCTCACCATCAAGTTCATCTTTAACACACATGAGTAATTAGAAGTACATACTTTGATCTGGACAACTATAAGAAACTAGAGCGTTGTAAAGATCATTGATGAAAAGGAGGAAGATCTTAGGACCACGTTGTGCGGGGAAATGTGACCAATAGTAGCTGGCCAAGTAGTTTCATACGTCGTCAGTTAGCTTTATCTGTGAGAGGGAAGGATATTTCATGAAGGAAAATGATAGAGGGAGTTTAGAATGTATCACCAGTGTGAGGGGTTGTTAGAGCAACGAAACGTCCAGGGAGCTCTGCCCTCCTGCGTCCCAGTCAGAGCCATAGCGAGTGTGAGCGTTTCCTCTCCTTTCCTCTAGCTCCTTCCTCATTTTCTTGGCATGCCAGCTCCGTGCTGGTCACCACCTATTTCTCTCCATCAGAACTCACCGGCTTGCAAGCTTCCCCAAAGAGCAAGCCTTTAAAACTTTTCTGAATGTGATACTCGGAAGAATTTCAAAAGAAAGCATATGAATAACATTTTAGTGGTTAAGTTTTCATCCTATCTTTGGCAGTTCAGATTTCTCTTTAGAGTTTCTTGATGTGGAAGATGGCTACAGTTTTGTTTTGTTTTGTTTTGTTTTTGTTTTAACAGAACTATCTGTCTTTGGTTGGATAGAAGTCTATTTTCCCTAGGAGTCAGTGGGATATAGCTTTGCCTGAAACAATTAGGGATTACAATTCCCCTTTGATGAAAGACAAAAATTCGTTGCATGTGTGAAGGTTCTGGACAGAGTCTGCTCGGTTCAGTGTGAACTGTCGTGGAGAGATGAAAGTTTCATTCCACTTGGAGGATTTTGGTGTACAGCCACACAGCTCAGGATTTTTTCCAGGTAGTGAAAAACTTATGTTCTTAAGCTCAGAAGAACTAGGTTTCTTCCTTATTTTAAAGATGAAATCGAGGGGAAAAACCCTTATATTTTTTCCAGTATTTCCATGAAGACATTAAAAGAATAAATGTTTTTTGGTTTGACTTAAAACAGGGTCACATGTAGTCCAGGCTAGCTTTGAACTGGTTTTGTTGCCAAGGATGCTCTTGAACCCCTGTCTCCACCCACATGGCTGGCATCAGAGGCGCACTTTGCCACGCCTGGCTGATCGGAGCTTTAGACTTTACTCTTTCTAGTTCTACGGGACGCTAGTAATCTTAAGGATGGAAATTGTCGAGTGTTGAGTGGGCAACCTTTCTGAAACTTTCCTTGAATAAATCTAAACTTTTAGGATTAGGTGAAGAAATTGCTTTTTTGTCAAAAACTCTCCTATATTCCCCGTTCACACAAGGCAACCTGAACCCAGGGGCAGTGCTCTCGTATTTCTGATCTGGTCACAGTTGGATGCCAAGTTTCTGTGATAAAATGGAACTATTCTTACTGTGGTTATAGGAATGTTACTTTATTTACGCACAGACTGCTTTATTTATCCCTTTCTTAAGTAGAAAGAATCGGTTTTTAAGTTTCAGTTCAGTTTTACAGCAGTCACAGGAAATGGGTAGGTGAGCTGTAGAAGTCATCCCTGCTTCATCTTCACACTCGATGGTAAGCTAACGAGTGTGAGGTGATTCTCAGGACATTGCTGTTCAGAATTGTGTGTGTGCATGCGTGCATGTGTTAGTGTTAGCTGTGCACATGCGGCTTAGTATTATACCCACGAGGATGTTGGGTTCCTTGCTCTACCTGCTCTACCTTATTCTTGTGGCGAAGTCTCTCACCGACCCCTGGAGTGAGGCTTGTGATGCTCAGGGCTGTCCTCTCCCTCAGGCCTGCGGGGTCAGGCCTGCATGTGATCCTGACCAGCTTTTTATAGGGGTGATGGCGGCTGGAATTCAGGTTCTCATGCTTGAGAAGCAGATATTCTTACCCACTGAGCCCTCTCCCCAGCCCCTACATTCAGAATTTTTAGTGAGCAAATTTTATTTTATTTTATTTTATTTTATTTTATTTTATTTTATTTTATTTTATTTTATTTTATTTTATTTCCTGTTTCTAGATCTAGCAATATATTTTTTATTAATCAGTTTATTTATTTACGTTTCAAATGTTGTTCTCCTTCCTGTGTCCCTGAAACAACCCACCCCCATACCAGGAGGGTGCTCCTCTGCCTGTTCCCACTCATCTCAAAAAATTTAGCCCAGAATTGTTCCTGTCCAAAGGAAAGACAGAGACAAAAAAAAGAAAGAAAGAAAGAAAAAAGAAAAAAAGAAAAAGAAAAAAATGGAGCAGAAACGGAAGGAAAGGACATCCAGAGACGGCCCAGCCTAGGGGTCTATCCCATCTGCAGATACCAAGTCCAGTGTTCTTAATAAGGAAAATTTTACTCTCATTTCTTCTCTTTTTTTATTTTCTATATTCTTTGTTTACATTCCAAAGGCTTTCCCTTTTCCCAGTTGCCCCCTCACTATATGTCCCATAAGTCCTCTCCCCATTCCCCAATCACACCCCCCCCCCCCATTTCTCTGTTCTGGTACTCTCCTACAAAACTGGATCCAATCTTTTCAGGACCAGGGTCCTCTCCTTCATTCTTCTTGGGAATCTTTTGACTTGTTAATTGTGCCTTGAGTATTCAGAGCTTCTGGGCTCATTAATATCCACTTACCAGTGATTGCATTTCATGTGTATTCTTTTGTGACTGGGTTAACTCACTTAGGATGATATTTTCCAGATCCAACCATTTGCCTACAAATTGCATGAATTCATTATTTTTAATTGCTGAGTAGTATTCCATTATATAAATATACCACATTATATAAATATACCACATTTTCTGTATCCATTCCTCCTTTGAGGGACATCTGGGATCCTTCCAACTTCTGGCTATTATAAATAAGGCTGCTATGAACATAGTGGAGCATGTGTCTTTATTGCATGCAGGGGAATCCTCTGGATATATGCCCAGGAGTGGTATGAGAGGGTCCTCTGGAAGTGTCATGCCCATTTTTCTGAAGAACCGCCAGACTGATTTCCAGAGCGGTTGTACCATCTTTCAATCCCACCAACAGTGGAGGAATGTTCCTCTTTCTCCACATCCTCACCAGCACCTGTTGTCTCTTGAGTTTTTAATTTTAGCCATTCTGACCAGTGTGAGGTGGAATCTCAGGGTTGTTTTGATTTGCATTTCCCTGATGACTAATGATGTTGAACATCTCTTAAGGTGCTTCTCAGCCATCCGAATTTCTTCAGGTGAAAATTCTTTGTGTAGCTCTATACCCTATTTTTTAATAGGGTTATTTGGTTCTTTGGGATCTAACTTCTTGAGTTCTTTGTATATATTGGATATTAGCCCTCTGTTGGATGTGGGGTTGGTGAAGATCTTTTCCCAATTGTTGGTTGTTGTTTTGTCCTTCTGATGGTGTCCTTTGCCTTACAGAAACTTTGTAATTTTATGAGGTTCCATATTGGTGTTCTGTTCAGGAACTTTCCTCCTGTGCCCATGTCCTCCAGGGTCTTCCCCAGTTTCTTAGCTGTTTTTGCTCTCTTGAGAATGCGGGACTCCCTCGGATTCAGTTTATAACTCTTTAACCAATATGATCTTGGTTTTTGTGAGGTGACCATGTCCATGACAGAGTGACATTATACTTAGTACATCACCTCCATGTCTCCCTGCTGGGTGGCCCATCTTTGAATGCATGACACAGGAGTACTCAGATCATGGCTTAATGCCATCTTTTTTTTTTTTTTTTTTTTTTAAAGATTTATTATATGTAAGTACACTGTAGCTGTCCTCAGACACACCTGGAGAGGGCATCATATCTCATTATGGTTGGTTGTGAGCCACCATGTGGTTACTGGGACTTGAACCCAGAACCTTCAGAAGAGCACTCAGTGGTCTTAACTGCTGGGCTATCTCTCCAGGCATGAGCAAAATTTAAAGAGCAATGAGTTTATCTGTATTTTCAATACTAAATATTAGTTTTAATTTATATTTTTATTCTTTAGACTTCATGTTGGTAGAATCACCCAAAAAGGCACTCTGTGATTTTAATCTTTCATTCTGTGTTAGGTTTGGGCACTTCTGCACATCATTTCTTATCACAATATTTTATTCATTTTAGGTGTGTACAGTCTGACTGCTTTCCTGCTTTCTAGCATTGCTTTTATGATCAATATCATATCCTGTTTGTATCTTCTGATGACCACACATACACACTTTATTTGAGTATAGTTAGGCGTGGCTTTGACTGGTAACTGATTTTGTACCATTTCTCAGAATCACCTCAATTATTCTTAATTTTCTTATATTCTTCTGCATTATTTAATATTTAATAAGGTAAGAATTCTCAAGCAACTTATGACCCCAGCTGATTTTGTGCTATGGATTCTGCACAGAAATAGGACAGATCTTCTGTTCTGGCATAAACTTTCCAAATAGGTTTGAAGGTACACTTATAGCTGCCATTAGTAGAAACTATGTGGTTCTCTATGTAGCTATGTACATCACAAAGTTCCTTAGTGTGCCTTGTACTTATAGAAAATGATAAACAGTTCAAAGGTTGAAGCTAGTTTTGGCAGTGACATCCTCAGAAGGTGGCAAAAATGAATGGTAACTAGAAGATCACATTTCCTTTGTGATGTAGCAGATTGCATTTGTAGTTTTGAGGATTTAAAGTATTTGTTATTATTTTACTAGAAGGTAAAATTGGCTGTCATTCCAGCTCTTTATGTGTTGAGACTTTATAGCAGCTGATTGAAGACTTACAACAGTGCTCTGTAGTGGGTTGATTTTTATTTTTATTCTCTCTCTCTCTCTCTCTCTCTCTCTCTCTCTCTGTGAGTGTGTGTTTGTAAGAGAAAGAGTGGGGAGGGAGGGAGGGAGGGGGAGAGAAAGAGAGAGAGAGAGAGAGAGAGAGAGAGAGAGAGAGAGAGCGAGCACATGGATTTACTGGACTGAAGTTACATGTGGTTTTTCAGTTGCCTGACCTGGGAATTGAACTCATGTCCTCTGAAGGGCAGCAGCAACTGCTCTTCCTGCTGAACCACCTCGCCAGCCCCTATACATTAGAATTTAAAAGATTGTCTGTCAACTTGCAATGGTTGTTGACAAATTTAACTTTTTACTAATAGGAATTTGTGGAGGTAGACTAGGATGTAAAATAGAAGTTGTTCCCTTGGCCACACCCATTCTTTACATTCTAGAGTCTAATGCTCTGGAAACTGTTCTGAAAGGACGCGTGTGAGAAGTTGAGTTCCGAGCAGTAATCCCTTTGTCTGTCTGTGTTACCCTAATGCGGTGTTACAGTCTTGATGGCTTAGACAAGTGTATATCTCCTATTTTAGGAGGCTAAGTCTAAGACAAAGATGTAGGCAGACAGTACCAGGCTAAGGCCTGCTTTCTGATTCGTACACACATAGTACTCTTTTTCTATGTCCTAATATGGTGCATGGTGGGGGTGGGGGGGTTCCTGTGTTCCCTGGGTTCCGAGTTATGTAGCCACTAATTCTGTTCATGATTCCACATTCACATAGTGTAGCCACCAACTTGGGGGGTGGTGAAGAGTTCAAATATATAGTTGAGGAATTTAATACATTGAGGAGTTCAATATAAATTCTATACATAGTCATATCATGGAAAGTGCTGGAGATGATCAGGTAAGGCTTCCTGCATTCTGGGAATGGTTTCTGGCTAGGAATTGGGTTAAACAATACCAAAATAAACAATCAACCCCTGAAAAGAGAACTGTACTACAATTCTATTTGTATAAAAATATAAATATTAATCTATTTACATAAATACCTTATTTACATAAAATATAATAATATAAATGCAAAAATAAAATATAAACATTATTTAGAGTCCAGTTGCCTATAATAACAAGGGAGGGGGCTGGGACCTGCTGGAGACCTGGGAGGATGGAAAGAGGACGAGACAGGGGGACGTGGGAGATTGTTGGCGAATGGTTGGGAGTGATGGAAATGTTCCCTGCCTTGCTTTTCATCGTTTCCCAGGTCTATGTGCCTGAGTAAACTCATCAGATTTATACTTTAATGTTGTCACTTGTTGAATATCAATCCCACCTCAATAAAGCCATCAAAACGTCATCAATATATCAATATAATTTTTGCTTATTTATATATGTATATGTATTTGTGGGGGTATGTGGAAACCAGGATTGATATTATATCTCTTCATCAGTTATAGTTTTTGAGATGAGGTTTGTCATCGAACTTGGAGTTCATGTTTTCGATTGGCTGATTGCTGGTCAAGGAGCTCTGGGGAGCCTTTGGTTTCTGTTCTTTTCCTCAAGTCCAAAGTTAAACATGCTACAACGCTCAACTTTCACATCCAAAATGATGTCCTTATGCCTGTACGGCAAGTATTTTGTGGCCAGCCACCTCTCAAACTCCATCATTTTTTCTTAATCGTCTTAAAAATTAAGTTAGTACTGAGGGTTAGGAAATGTCCTTCTTAGATGTGTTACAGGAACAAAACGTGAGATATTGTTTCACATTCTTCCCTACAATGTAACTGTTTGGGAGCTGTGTAGCCAGAGCTCCACATAATGCTCTAGAGACTAGGAGTGACAACGCAGGTGTCAGAGTGTGCTTAAGGTGTTGCCATTTCTGTTAGTTTTTAACATTGGTAAAATTTTGCCTTCAGGATCCCTTCTTGTCTTTCTCCGTAGATAAAATAAGATACATATTTTTTTTTTTGAAACGAAAAGAAAGCGAGACATTTATTTCTGCTTTGGGGGTGGGACTTTTATTTTGGCCTTAGACATAGAAATATTTTTGTGGTAGAGGTTGAAATGGTTCGCTGCAGAGGTGGTCTGTGGGATTGCATGGTGATCACTTTGCTGGCTGGAGTGAGGGCGGATGCTACATGAACAAGGGCTTCCTTTTCTG
Organism: Apodemus agrarius; assembly: GCA_964023405.1. NCBI lineage: Eukaryota > Metazoa > Chordata > Mammalia > Rodentia > Muridae > Apodemus > Apodemus agrarius. The sequence goes on along the minus strand of OZ030007.1, from coordinate 52,810,793 downwards.
AAGCTTTTTCACTTGAGAACTCACATAGATTAAGCAGCTAATTCATGGCTGAGGTAAACATTGACGCTTTTGTCAAAACAACCTACAGCTTATTCTGCAAGTCATGTTTGTAAGGCGTTTGGGAGGGTGGTTTGAAACAGAATAATTAAGACAAGAAATAACTAACTAGGTTAAGGTTATTCTGTTAATTTGTATGATACTATGGAACTGCAGCAATATGTTTAATTCTTATACTTTGACTACCTGCTTTGAGGACAATGTGGATTTTAAAAGCCAAACCTATGTTACGATCTCTTCTTTTTCTTCCAAATTATTCCAGAATGAGTAGGTGATTTTACCCTAGAAGTTATATATTTGGAAAATTAAAAAATAATTGTTTAACTACTGTGGGATTACTTTCATAATTTCCACTGAAGGGTGTTTCCTTGGGTGCGTTTCTGAAGACAGGCTATCCTGCCTGAAGGATGAGAGCTTCCATGCTTGAGAAATGTAAACTTTTCAGCATCCTTTAGAATTACGCTTGTGGTCATGCCTTTATGCACAGTGCTAGGGTTTACCTTTTTAGGCAAACATTCTTGTAGGTGGTTTCTAGCTTTGTGTCACTCAGGGCTTCTAGAATTTAGAGGAGGAAATTGTACATTGACCCCTCCAGACTCCTTATACTCAGCGGGCTCTGGGTAAGGACTGAGGAGTGTGTTTTCTCCGTCTCTGTCTGTCTCTGTCTGTTTCTCCCCCCCTGCATGCCCACTCTTCCTCCCTCCCTTTCTCCACGGCCCCCACCCACCACCTCTCTGTGTGTGTCTTCATGCTGGCACGCACATTCAGAGGTCAGGGGATCAGCGTCCACCGCTACGCTACCTTGTTTGAGCAAGGTCTCTGTTCCCGGCTCTGGATACCAGGTTACCTGGCCTGTGAGACTGTTAGTCTAGGGGTTATTCTGCCTTCTCCTTTCTTGTCAGAGGAGAGAGAGCTTGAATTGAAAATGTGTGTTACTGTGCCTGGCTGTACATGGGTCCTGGGGCTTTGAACGTGGGACTTGGTGCTTGTTCACCGAGTACGTTACCCATTGAATCGTCTTTCTAATCCTTGAAGAGTGTCTTTGAGGAAGGGGTGTAACGAGCTGGCGACATTGATGTGGAGTGACATGTATGAATTGGCCTAATGTCTCAGAATAGTAAGGTGAGGCCATGGGAGAAGCTACACAGGGGAGATCCACAAGCCAGAAGTGCGAGCGCAGTACCCACAGGGGACATGCATATGACTCCAGCTTTGTGGAATTCAGAAACCATTCAAGGGTTTTATGGAGTAGAATAATATAACCGGAGTATTGCTCTACATAATATTGAGGGCCATCGTGAGGGTGGATTGTAGCAGAGAGAGAGAGAATCTAATTAAAATGCTTTATGATGTCTGTACAAAATCCAATATTAATTAAAAAGTTAATAAGGAATTCATGCTGCTCACATATATGCCTATTTTATAAACCGTGCACTTCAGATGTTGCAGAGTAAAGTATAAATAAGGGCCTTGGCTCTTCTCTCTAAACTTACAAGATACAAGGGAGGTAAGAACGCCCACTCTCTCTGTGCATATGTATACATATATGTGAATATATGTACAAATAGATATATTGGACTATGTGTCCATGTCAATATAGATATATGCACACATATATGCACAAATAATAAGGGAAATAATGCTACTGTAAGAGGCATAAACTTTGTTCTGGGAAATTCAGTAGGAGGAGGGATCCCTTTGACTGAAGGAAATGGAAATATTTGTAATTGGGTTTTATTTCTATGTGTTTTAATTTTTTAAAAAGTATTTCTTTAAAAATTACACAAGGGCTGGAGCTGTCTCTCATTGGTAGAGTGTTTGCTTAGCGTGTACAAAGTCTAGGTTTGATCCTCAGAATTGCATAAAATATGTGAAAAAGATAAAGTAAAATAGTTTTGTAGCCAACTGCAAGGAGTTGCTTCTTTATAAAAAAAAAAAAGAAGTCCCTTGGGGAACTGAAACTAGTTGGATAGACTTTTCTGACGGAGCACTGGGTAATGTAGGGACGAGGATCTGACGTCCTAGACTACAGCTAAGCAAGATGCTCTCCCTGACGAGGTGCCAGTTGGTGGACGGACGTGTTTACCACCCTCCTGGAATAGCCTGGTTGGCAGCTCTGGGATATTTTGTGCTGTGAGAGTCATTATGAACTAGTCACTGGAGGAGTGTGATGCCTATTTTTTGCTCCAGCGTTTTGTTACTGTGTGGCTGTGTTTATGCCCTGACGGGTTAGCAGTGAGCTCGCTGCATTTTCACTAGTGTTTCAGCTACTAATTGATCCTTGGTTTAACCCACTCCGTATACCTGCGTCACCACACTTTGTCCACTGCTACAGTTCAGAAAAGCGTTGGACTGTGTTCCTGTTTCAGTGATCTATGGATCTTGAAGTTTTCACACACCATTTTCTAGGAAGAAAGTGTAACTGCTTCCTGTTTGGTGGAGACCAAAGGTAGCTCCGCAGCTTCTGTAACTCAGAGATAAGACCAGGCATGAAAGACGATCACCGATCACTGCTGGGTCGTCCTAGTCAGTCTTTTCAAGTGACTTCAAGTTATCCTACACATCACCTCACTTTTGAAAATACCAGCATCACTTTCCCTCTCTCACTGGCTTTAAAAAGACATATGAAAGCTTCATGTTTCTGACTTCTGTTGCTACAATGTTGATTCTGTTTCTTTGAACTTTTGGTCTCATTTTGTAGTCTCCTTTGGGGATCAAACCAAACCATGGCTAGTTGTGATTTTTGTGATGGCTTGAATGTTAACAGATTATTTTTATACATGTATGGCAATGAATATTCTATAGATTTCTGCGTAAGCATGCTACTATTTGTATGTTTACATGCAAATATATTAAAATATGCTTGTAGTATTTTATAGTAGTTGGAGGAAATGAAACAAAACATGTACATTCTTTTCTGTCTCTCTACCCATTCATTTTTTCCTTCTGTGCGAGCATCTATCCATCTGCCCAAGATCAGAGTCTTCAGGTTGGGGAAATTATTCAGCCTTTCCCGCCCAGCATGTCTCATCTTCAACACCGAAATGATAAATTTGTAGACTCTTTGCACTTTAAGATGTCTGATCTACCCAGAATTATAGAGGGCTTTCAAATTGTATTAAGAGTGGATGTAAAGGTCAACTCTCAAAACTTATTTGCCCCATGGAAACTTCATTAAAATAGGCTCTTTAGAGCCACACAATAGAGTTATTACAGAATCAATACATTTTATTCTCCTCTTTAATGAAATCATGTGCTTAAATTGCTGTGTGGCTGTGTAATACTACTATAGTGAATCTGATTCTTACAACAGTTACATTAAATCCTCTCTATAAATACCCAATAGGGCTGTCCCCTGTTGCCATAGGTGTAATATTTGTTCATAGGTTACTGAGGAGGTTTCAGTTTGCTTTTTAATTTTATTAAGTATTAATGTCTTTTCTTTCTTATTATTCTTTAATCTTTTTGTTTACAGTCCAGTCTTTATCCCCCTCCCAGTCTGCCCTCTGACTGTTCCACATTTCATACCCCCCATCTCCAAGAGGATGTCCCCAACCCCCACCCCCTCCCCGTCAGACTTCCCCACTCCCTGGAGACTCAAGTCTCTAAGGGTTTAGGTGCATCTTTTCTCACTGAGTCCAGACCCGGCAGTCCTCTGCTGTATGTGTGTCGGGGGCCTCAGACCAGCTCATGTATGCTGCCTGGTTGGTGGCTCAGTGTCTGAGAGATCTTGGGGGTCCAGGTTAGTTGAGACTGTCGGCCTTCCTATATGGGGTTGCCCTCCTTCTCAGCTTCTTCCAGCCTTTCCTTAATTCAACCACGGGGGTCCCCGACTTTTAGTCCATTTGTTGAGAATAAGTATCTCCATCTGACTTTTTCAGCTGCTTGTTGGGTCTTGGGGGTGGGGTGGGGGATGCAGCCATGCTAGGCTCCTGTCTGTGACCACACCACAGCATCAGTAATAGTGTCAGGCCTTGGAGCCGCCCCTTGAGCTGGATCCCAAGCTGGGCCTGTCTCTGGACCTCCTGTGCCTCAGGCTCTTCTCCATTTTTTTTTTTTTTTGTCCCTGCAGTTCTTTCAGACAGGAGCAATTCTGGGTCAGTGTTTTTGACTGTGGGATGGCAACCCCATCCCTCCACCTGATGCCCTGTCTTTCGCTGGAGGTGGGCTCTACAAGTTCCCGCTCCCCACTATGGGGCATTTCATCTATGGTCTCCCTCTTTGAGTTCTGAACGTTTCTCACCTCCCAGGTCTCTGGTGCATTCTAGAGGGTTCCCCCCATCTCCTACCTCCTGAGGTTGTCATTTCCATTCTTTCTGCTGGCCCTCAGGGCTCCAGTCCTGTTTTCCCCCACCCAATACCACATCATGTTCCCCCCTTCCTCTCCCTGTCTCCATTCCCATCCAGGTTTCTCCCTCACCCCCTGTGATTGCTTTCTTTTCCCTCCTCACTTGGGTTCTTCGGCTTGTTAACCTTCTTAAGTTCAGTGGACTGTATCCTGGGTATTCTCTACATTTTGGCTAATATTCACTTATTAATGAATATTATATCACTCAGGATGTTATTTTCTTGTTCTATCCATTTGCCTGCAAAACTTATGATACCCTTGTTCTTCATAGCTGAGTAGTATTCCATTGTGTAAATGAACCACATTTTCTGAATCCATTCTTCTGTGGTGGGACATCTGGGTTGTTTCTAGCTTCTGGCTATCATAAATAAGCCACTATGAATATAGTAGAACACATGCCCCTGTGGCATGGTAGGGTATCCTTTGGGTATAAGTCCAAGTGGTATAGCTAGGTCTTTAGGTAGAACTATTTCCAGTTTTCTGAGGAACCTCCAGATTGATTTCCAGAGTGGTTGTACCAGTTTGCAATCCTACCAGCAACGGAGGAGTGTTTCTCTTTCGTCACATCCTCGCCAACATGTGCTGTCACTTGAGTTTTGGTTCTTAGTCATTCTGACTGGTGTAAGGTGGAAGCTCAGGTTTGATTTGTTTTGCATTTCTCTGATTACTAAGGACTTTGAACATTTCTTTAAGTGCTTCTCAGCCATTCGAGATTCCTCTGTTGTGAACTCTCTGTTTAGTTCTATACCCCATTTTTTGATTGGGTTGTTTGATTTCTTAGTGGTTAGCTTCTTGAGTTCTTTATATATTTTGGATATTGGCACTCTATCAGATGTGGAGATTTTTTTCTCCAATCAATAGGTTGCTGATTTGTCCTCTTGGCTATCCTTTGCCTTACAGAAGCTTAAGGATTAATTTTTTTATTTTATGCATATGTGTGTTTTACCTGCGTGTATGTTTGTGCACTGAGTGTATGCAGTGCCTGTGGAGGTCAGAAGAGGTAAGTGATCCTGTGGAACCAGAGTTACAGGTGGTTGTTAACTGACATGTAGGTGCTGGTATTTGAACCCGAGCCCTCTGGAAGAGCCCCTAGTGCTCTTAACCACCGAGTCATCTCTCCAGCTCTCAAGCGTGAATTTAGAAACAGTGACTTGCTTGTTTTTGCTTTAAACAATGACTGAAGCATACACGGGAGAAGAACTTGAGTTCCCTGCTCTAGCCCATCACTATAGGTGTGTTGTGTGATGTGCGCACCCATGTTGTTTTGTCATTTGGCACATATGGCTGTGGAGATGTATCTAAAAATATACCTTAACAGTATTTCATGTGTTTGCAATAAAAGTCTCATTGCCTTCAAAAGCTCATGGAAATCATGTGTAACATATTACTTTGTATAGTGGGACTTTCTGGACCCCACCACTGGTTGAATAATGACCCAGGGACTTATTAATTTTTAGAAATGCTTAGGCTTTTAGCCTGGGCTCCCTCACAGCTAGCTCACCTAACTTAATCTCGTCATCCTGGCCCATGACCTGCCACATGCCACATGGCTGGCTCTTTATCTTTCTCAATCTCAGTAAGTCTGCCCACTTCCATGGAGCTGGTGAATCCCTCCCTTCTGATTCTCCTAGAGACCCTCTCTCAGTCCAGAAGTCCTGCCTTACCTTTCTTGTGTAGCTATTGGTTATTGGATTTTTATTAAGACAATCAACTGGTGAGGGAGGGAGAGTGTTTACAGAATACGGAGGCAGGCGATGAGCCATACGAATAACAATGCCAAACTTCTGCCAGGACTCAGCTTTCTACGGGCACAGCATTCAGCTATTGACCATACAGACAACCTTCACACAGTGCACCCCAACAAGGTTGTCTTTGTGGTTTATTTTCATGGAGTCTTTTCTTTCTTACTTACCTATTTTTTAGTCAAACTACCCAATCCCTTAAAATGTAGATGCACTGAGAAAAGCCTTTTGAAGTTTGATGTGCCAACGAGTCTTTGTCTCCCTCTGCATCTCCCATTCCTCTGCAGCCTCCACCTTGTTCACTTACTATTGTTCCATTTCTAATGACCTGGGTTTCACTGGGAAGCATTCTGTGTTCAGAGAGAATTAAAGGCTGGCGCATGTTGGTGCAGACGTCTAAAGATTGGGGCTCCCTGGTCCCCAAGATCTAGGCTCCCCAGTTCCCTGCAACAGGTGCTAGCAGAATTCCTGCCATGCAGATTATTGTGTCTATTCAGACACTGCTGAAATCTTATTTGTGTTTTCCTCTCCCTTTGTAGGGTTTTGGTTTTCAGCACAGCCTCTCCCCCTGTGTGGTCTTTCCTACCCACACATTTGATTCGCCCCTAATATATACGCATTGTGAAGGTGCATATTAAGGTCCCATGAGTTCACTTCCTTGGATCCAAACTTGTAAGTTACTCAAGGACAGAAACATTATTTTATCTACTTCCTCAGTTTAGCCTGGCATAGGAAAAGTATTTCTGAAACATTGTTGATTGACTAATTGAATGGCGTTACATACTATGACTGTGCTCAGTTACATCTTGGGCCTATGCACCTTTACTGTACAGTCTGCCTTGGACCTTGGAGTTCCTGACAGGTAGACCCCTTACCTTGGCTGCTTTGTAACTTCAACCAACACATCTAAAACCATGGTCTGAGCGTTGATTGACAGCATCATCGTTTTCCTGGCCACTTAGCTTTGAAAGTGTCTAGGAACTTAGAGTGCCTCTACAACCCCATACCTTGGTGGTTCAGATCTGCATGTGGGGTTAGACTGCCATCTCCACCGGGAAAACTCCCACCCCTTGGAGTTGTTTTGAAGGTTGTGCCTAAGCATTTGGGAATGTGCTTACTGCGGCTTCTGGTGCTGCATGGTGAGTGCTAGAACACATTCTGGCTGCAAGCGCAGTTTCCATGGAGCCGTGGAAGCATTTCGTTGGTGCTGTTGGAATGCTGTGTCATTTCTGCCCTACCTCTTGGGTTCCTTATGCCCGGGACTTCCCAGTAGATTTTCTGCTCCACCACTGCAGGACTCCACCAACGGACATTCTCCTCAGCAGAAGCACGGATGCTTCAAGTCAGCTTGACACCTCAGCGTAATGGTTACACCTCTGGATAATGTGACCCTCACCAACATTTGCTTCTTGTTTTTATATTTTCTCCAACTTCCAGTCAGTGCCTCGAGCTCTGCTGTTATCTCATTGTTTTCATTACTCTTAGCTTTCCCCAATAGCCCCGCGTTCTTGCTTTGCATGAAGATTTTATTCACACTCTCAACATTCTTTGCTTAGTGTACAAATTTTATTTCCTCGTTTGTTCCTTCACTGCCCATTGAGACTGTCGGGTGCTCCCTCTTCAGTGCCCCTAGGGTTCCATTTTGCCGTGTTTTCCCCCCACAGTTGTAGTTTTCCATAGGCCATAGATCGTGAAGGCAAGAACTCTTCTTACTTTTCCTTTTTGCCAATCCAAATTCCAGTGCTGAGGGAATGTACACTATGTAATGCAAAGGGTGCTCCTCGATGATGTATTGCATCGCATTTGATGCTCATTAAATATCAAAGACTTACTGTGTTCCTCTGTGGGCCAGGGACTGAGCCTCTGCATTTGCAAGGAGAGAGCCCTTGCCCTTGGGAAGCCCATCAACTGGAAAAGTGTGTGTTGTGTTTCTCCCTTGGTTAACACTTATATACTGCAGAAAGGTTCTAGAAGTTTCTTCCATATTTAGGCCTCAAAGGAAAAGAAGAAAAGGGAAGAAAACCTAACAATGAAGAAGCGTTTTTTTATCTGGTTGAGGACAAAACTGAAGAATGTGATTTAAAGTTTACACTGAAGGGGACCCTCTTCCTTTACTTTCTAATGTCTCACCTACACACTCAGCCCACATTCACCCGTGATTCTGTGCTTCGTTGCTGCTCCCGTGAGCTCATCTTCCTGTCTTTGTTTCTGCTGAGATATTTCTCTGACAGAGCAAATACCAGGTCCCTCCTTCCCTTTCTCTCCTCATAGTGTCTAGCACTGTGCGCTGGCCCACGCTCCTGAGAAGTCAGTATGGAGCATTTGGCTGAAGTAACTTTAATTACAGAGGTTGTGTTTGACTGTTGTTTCTCAAATCCCTTGTGCCTCACAAGTCATAGCGCACTGTGGAGAAGGACAGCTGGAGGAGATGCGATCGTTTCTTTTAGAGCAGAGAAGAGACACTGGCCTGTTGTGTGCAGGTGACAGGCTGTGGAGTGGAGCATTTTTATGCACGGGAGCTTTCTTCTCACGCTCATGCCATGGGAGTAGCTTGTTTTAATTCCTTCCAAGGTGATAGCATCAGGACACAAATAATTTGCCTGTCAATCACATCGTTGGGGTTGGACCTAATGACACCTGATTACTACAGGAAGGACAGGAGTCACAGGAGCTACCAGGCTGTGAACTCTAATGGGCTGGCCCAGTACCCAGTAATGCATATTTCTCTCCCCAGCCTCTCCGTTTTGTGCCAGATGTCCACTGAATCCCTCTATGAGTATGCTTCTGTCTGGATCTGCTGGCACAGTTGCAAGTGTCTCTCTCATCTTGCCGGAGATTTCATTCCCAGTCAGCTATTTTCTCCCACCTATCATCTCTTAGTCGCTTTTATGAGGAGTATATAAACAATTAGACATTTACATTTATTATGTGAAAACAGTCCAAAGCCCTCAACATCACAGGAATCCTAGATGTGGCAGTCGAATATTTTAATGGTACTCCTTTTCACTCGGGTTGGAGGTTTCTGGGTATGGGTGGGTGAGGGACTGTGTTGCCAGCATGGAGCTAGAGCTTTCAGACATCCTTGTTTTGAGAGAGGCAGATCCGAAATGTAAGCAGCGTTTTCAGGTTGAGTGAATTCCTTTCTGTTGGTGGCATAAATTGGGTTTTTATTTCAGGTTGGGAAGGCATTGTTTTAGTTATCTGATCATAAATGAGAGCATGCAAATTTTGGTTTTGATTAGCAGTGTGATTTCATTTTGGACTCTTTATTTTGCATACGCCCTGAACAGCGCCAAACTGTTTGTTCAGACTTCAGCTGAGGCATATTCTGTGTCAGGATTTTATGTCTGTGACCTTCTCACGTTTCTCCAGGGAACATTAGCTTGTGAAAGTCTTCCTAAACATTTCCTTTGCTTTTGGTTTATACATTCAGCTGCCAAGCCATTTTAAACATGATTAAAAATTTAAAGCATTAAAAATAGATTTAGACCATAGACAGTATGAACTCAACAAAGACAGGCTTGTGTTCTTGAGGGAATGTAATGCATTTTCTTACATTTGTAAGAAAGCCACAGGAGATCTGGGTATATACGTTCCTGATATAGCTCCTGATATAGAAAAATAAAAATGAAATTGGTGACATAGATCCTAAGTTTTAATCACCATTTGCCCTAGGTGCTATTTCCTTAGGATGGTTTGAAGTCTGGGGTTTTCTGAGCTTGGCTTAGTCCCAAAGTAAAAATGCAACAGATAGACTTGCTTTTGAAAACATTAGTCTGTCTTTGGGATGGTTATTTCTGTGTCAAAAAATGATTTCAGAAAATGATAATCTCAGGTGTTTTTTCATATGTTGTAAAAATCACCCAAAGCTTTCATCCTTCAGGGCGATTGTCTCCCTCCTGGTTTTGTCTCTGATTTCCTTCCAACGCCGAGGCTGCCCAGCGCACTCGGGCTGCTCCAGATCATTGATGCTTTGAGGCTCTCCAGGCTCTTTATTGAGATCGACTACATTTTTATTTCTTTTATTTAAACCAATACTGTTTGCGGTAAATTTATTACATTTGTGTTGAGATAAGATGATTGAAGGCAGAAGGATCTACAGGGCCTGTTCGGTTGACTGTGTTAAGATTACAGATAGAGGTTGTTATTCTCAGGCTGTGCAAAGCTTAATTCTATATCCCGTCTGACAGCGCCGCGCAGTCGGAAGCTTCTGCGGGGTTTATAATGGGAGCTGTTTCACTCTCACATGGGCCGGCTGCGGACAGCTGATTTACACCTGGGTGGTGATAATAGTATCGCCTTTTATTTTTCCCCACAGCAGCCATCTCTGTGGTGGCTTATTGCACCCACACGACCTTTTCTTTATTAGAGTATATGAAAGCCGATATATTTTTAAATGACCTGATTTATGTATTATTCATTTATTTTAGCCATCTTGTGAGATTAAAAACGACTGAAGCAGCTTTCAAAGTAGGTGGCATGCCCCGCTATAGTACATTTTGAATTAATTTTGGTCATAGACGTGCAGAGAGGCTCAGCGATTTAATTTCATTAGGTTTTTCTACCTGAGTTACTTCTCCTTTCTTATGTTCTTATGTTTTCTTTTCTTTCTTTCTTTCCTTTTTGGAGTCAGGGTGACATACAGCCCAGCCTCTCCTTCAATGTGCTTGCCTACTGCCTCAGCATGAGCGCTGGGCAGGAGCTGTGATGTGTACCACCTTGTTGGACTCAACTAATTATTTCTTTGTAACATGTACACTCATGCACACACACACACACACACACACACACACACACACACACACCAGAATATAAGGCCAGGGAGATTGCTAAGTCAGTAAGGTGATTCTTGCCTTTTTAAAAAAATTATCTTTTTTAATAGATATTTTCTTTATATACCTTTCAAACGTTATCCCCTTTCCTAGTTCCCCCACCCCTGAAAACCAATTATCACATTCTCCCTCCTCCTGCTCACCAACCCACCCACTCCCGCTTTCCTCTCCTGGCATTCCCCTACACTAGGGCATCAAACCTTCCCAGAACCAAGGGCCTCTCCTCCCATTGATGTCCGACAAGGCCATCCTATGCTACATATGTGGCTGGAGCCATGGGTACTCTTTGGTTGGTGGTTTAGTCTCTGGGAGCTGTTGGGGGTACTGGTTGGTTCCATTTAAACACAAGGATTTGAGTTCTCTTCCCAGAACATACAATAAAAATATACAAGAACAACCACAGAACATGATGTGGGGGCCCCGCACTAGAAAAAGCCTAGTGCTGAGGAGGTTGGGACAGGTGCATTTCTAGGACTGGCTGACCAGCCCTATGTGAATTAGGGACTTGTTAGCCAGTGAGAGAGACCCAGTCTCAAAAGCTAAGGAAAGAGTTTGACCTCCGACCTCCACAGCCACAGGCTCACAAGTGCATCTCCATTCACATACCTGTTCACTATAAACATGCAAAATAAAAAAAAAAGACTGTCATACAAGTATGTATGCAGCTGTTTGTAATACTACAAGTAACTTTCATAATCTATAATTACTTGTATTTTCCACCTTTTAAAAATTATATTTTTTAATTTAAAAGATTGTTTTACATAATGTATTTTAATGATCTCCTTTCTGAGTTCTCCAGCCCCCACCCCTGCCCCTGCCCTAAGCCAACTTTGTTCTTGCTCATGTACAGATACTTTCCCCTCATAAAAAAACAAGAAAAACAATAAAAACAAAACTTACAAAAACAGACAAGCACAAAAAGAAAACCAATGAGGGAAAAAAAATCAAAATATAACAAAGGAATGGAGTCTGCTTTGTGTTGGCAGACGACTGGGCGAAGGGCCTCCCTTAAAGTGTGGACATACATACATACATGCATGCATACATACATGCATGCATTCTACACTTAGTGACATTCCAAGGCTGGAGAAAACTGATCTCCCTTTGCCAGGGGGGATCCATTTCAAATAGCCCCTTAGTTATGGGAGGGAATGCCGTGTTAGTTTTCCCTTCCCAGTTCTTGGATGTTGGATTTTGCCTGGCTTGAGCCTGTGTGTCTTGTGTGTGCTGGCACCTTCGCTGTGAGCTCTTGTGTGCACCGGTCCTGCTGTGTCAGGAGACACTCTTTCCTTGCCACTATCAACCACTTCTGTCTCTTACAATCTTCTGCCTCCTCTTCCTCATAGACCCCTGAGCCTTGAGGGGAGGGCGTTGAGAGATACAGAGGCTGCTATAACATGGATCCCATACCTGACACGCTCGCTAGCCTACGGGCCCCAAGGGAGTCTGCTACTGTTATTCTGCTGAAGGAACACAGCACTAAGTGACTCTGAGTGACATGTTGCTTCACATTTGGAGCAAAACATCCTTCAACTTTCCTCACAGATACTTCTTCCTGAGTGGATGGCAATTACCAAAGAGATCCCCCATTGGAGAGTGTGCAAGGGGGAGCATCTTCAGAGCATTAAGTACAAAATGGGATGTCTTTAGCTTTTAAGATCTTAGCTTGTAATATTTCTATAAAAGGAAAGGAAAACTCGGAAAAGCTCCCGTGTTAGCTGACTATCTGACTTGCCTTCTTACTCATTCCCACCGTGTTGCGGAAGGAAGGAGAGGATTGTTGCCAGGTTTGGGAGAGGAAGTCCCGAGGAATGCTTTTTCTGATGATGTAGCACAGCTGGGCTGAGGGGCAGCCTAAGTGGATTTCACGTGGCTCACGCGGAACCTTTCAAAGCTGGAGCTTTAGGTTTTCAAACTTGGGATGACATTTTATGGTTTATGGTATTAGTATTGCATACTTTGAGATTTACTATGGTTGGGCATGATAGATTGAATCCAACCTAACGTTTTTCTGAATAAGGGCTACTACTGTGACTCCCGTTTATTTGAATTCTGACCTTTCTCTTGCCGTCAGCTGTCACTAATACTTTCTTCTACTAGCAGCGGTTCTCAACCTTCCTAATGCTGTGACCCTTTAATGCAGTTCCACATGTGATGGTGATCCCCAACCATAAAGTTATTTCATTGCTACTTCATAACCATAACTTTGCTATTGCTGTGAATTATAATATAAATATCTAATATGCAATGCCCTGTGAATGAATCATTCGTCCCTCACAGGTAGCCTATGAGCTGGTTGAAAATCACTGGCTTAGAGGAAACAAGCAGTGTGTAGACTGCACAGGATTGGTTTGCTGGATGCTGGGGAATGGTGGGGAAGCTTCTGTCAGGCAGTGGAAGCCAGTGGCTGCCTTCCTAGAATCCAGGAGGGGCTTTATGATTTAAGTTTCCATAAGTATTCTGATAACTGGAAGTCCAGAGGAGTTAGTTACTTGTTTTGTTTTGTCTTCATTTCCCCAGCGTACAAAAGTTTAGGTAGGGTGCTGGCCGTCTTTAGAGTTAGAGAGGTCTGGATGTACATTCCAACGGCATCACTGACTGGCTCTGTGATCTTAGGGGTTCCACTAACCTGCGTTTCCTCATCTCCAAAGGTGAGGCTGGGCGTGCTGTGGTCATGGAGCTGTGAGGGCTGGACGAGCAGTCTAACAACGCGCTTATGATATTGCCTGGACTTAGTTGTTCAATGTTTGCTATCAGTGATAAAGATAATAATAGTGGGTTGTAATGTTAGATTGGACTTCAGAGCTGCTGTTTCTTCTGAGTTTCATTGTTCAAACAACCCTTAGCTGATTTGGAATGACGGAATCAAAGGTGGCTGGAGTGATGTATGTAAATGTCAGTTTTCCCGTGTTAGCAGCTATCTCCATTTGGCTGAAGTGTGAAGGGACGGTCTTCCTTACAGTAAATACTGCCAGAGTAGTGTGAAGGGACGGTCTTCCTTACAGTAAATACTGCCAGAGTAGTGTAGTGAATATCAGGGGGTTTGGCGAACACTGGGGCCCAATTTTTAACCACTTTTCTGAGTCCTTTCTTATCAGTGACCACCCTTGATGTTCCAGGAAGTCTCCTATCTTTCTCCCTTTTAACATGGAAAACAGGAAACCAAGATTCGAAATGTTGTTAGAAAAGCACGCATCATTTATATTTACCAAAGACCTAGAGAGAGAAGGAAGCGATGAGCTAAAGTTTAACTGTTGAACTTCCCCATCCCTAAACTACTAATCGGGTTTTAAAAAGTCACAAAATACAAACAAGAGGAAAAAGATCATTTGCAACCACCCTCGAGGTCATTGTCTCTCTTGATAGCTAAAGTTGAAAAGGAAAAAGAAACTCAAGAAGAGACAGTAGAGAATGGGATGGGGTAGATGCTTGCCATCCCGCCAAGGATTTCAGGGAATCACGGAGGCTGGAACCCCAGGGAGCTGCCATCTAACCTGCTAGCCACCGAGGCAATAAAGAGAAGAACTCGGGGAGGTTAGCTAGAAATGGTGTGTGAGCAGTGACCTGCTGTCTTCACATTACTACTTATTGTTGGGGGAGAATATGGCTCCTCTCCAGTCTGCAGTGTGCCTGTTGTGTCTTTACATTCGAGAGCCTAACATAGACGCTTGCAGGAATGTGTCGTTTGGCATTGGGTCTTATCAGCTGCTTTAGTATAAGACACATATTTCTAAAGCTTGAGATATATGTTTGTGTACATGTGTGTACGCATGCATGTGTGCATATGTGTGTGCACGTGCATGCCATAGTGTGTATGTATGTATGTGTATGTGTGTGTGTATGCATGAGTGTGTGTGTTTTCTGCTATGGTTTTGAGTGGCATTTCCAAATTCCCTGTGGAGTTAATGACTGCTCAGGACTAGGTAACTTAGATTGTTTCTAACTTTCCCTCACATACCAGTGGTGGGTGGAAAACCCTGCATAAGTCTTGTGTGTGAGCTCACCCGTTCTCTTCAGGTAAAATTCTACAAAGTATAATCTTGCTGCTGGTGGCATAGTGCCACCCTTTTGACATGAATTTTGTTTCTTCCCAGGCATATTTTTGCTTCCAGAAAGATGTTCTGGAAACACTAGAATCTTGGGTGCTTTTACCCTCTGTACCAGTTTCTTGGCTGGTGGGTCATGGTCCCATTGGGGTTGCACGTCAGATGTCCTGCATATCGGGTACTTACGTTATGATTCATAAGAGCAGTAAGATGAAGAAGCAGTGAAAAGATGTTCTGCCTGGGTGCCACCGCACATGAGGAGCTGTGTTCAAGGGTCACGGCATTAGGAAGGCTGCGAACCCCTGCCAGACTCTCTTGGCTTTGGAATCCTTTGCTCTGCCCAGTGTGAGGCACTTGAATCATTGCGGTCACTTCCTACTCCAGGTAATTTTGTTATCAATTTATGGACAGTTTTATACAAAATTTTGATCTCAAAATTGTTTGGCGATTAGTACTCCATTTAATCTACTCCAAAGAATTGGCTATAATTCATTATGGTGAATTATGAATATATGGAGGATTGTTTTAGGTGAAAAAGAATCTAACAAAAAATAAACTTTAACAAAATACTGATTTGAGTGAGCCCCTGACCTTACATCTCTGACATTTGTGGCATCTAAGTAAAGATTATTAACTTTCTGGGATTTTCTTTTTTTGTGATACTACATTTAAAAACATTTTTTTTGGGGGGGGGGCTTTTGATGTTTTCATTATCCTGACATATTTTGTTCTTGTAACCTAAGAGCCCTGCTATGAAGTAGTTCAGGGACACAGGTGGGAAGCATGCCACATGGTGGTTCAGACAAAAATGAAATAGGAGATTGCTACTAGGTTCGAAATTACATGCTGTAACTCTGGTGTGGTTGCCGCTAGAGCAGCAGGAAAACTCTAAAACCACACATGGAATCAGATTGCAGTTTCAAACTTCAGCATCACGTCTAAAGTTCGATGGTCTAGGGACAGTTGCTAAATTCTCTAAGCTTCAGTTCCATTCTCTGTAAAACAGATGGACCACTAACCGTCCTCATGAAGTCACAGTGAATATATACTTGGGCAGTTCACAGAAGGCCCAGGGTAAGCTACCAGAAGATTGTTGTTCCTCTTATGGGGCTGCAAACCCCTTTAGCTCCTTCAGTCCTCTCTCTAACTCCTCCACTGGGGACGCAGTGCTCAGTCAAATGGTTGGCTTGAGTATCTGCCTCTTTATTTGTCAGGCTCTGGCAGAGTCTCTCAGCAGACAGCTATATCAGGCTCCTGTCAGCATGCACTTCTTGGCATCCACAATAGTGTCTGCATTTGGTGACTCTATGGGATGGATCCCCAGGTGGGACAGTCTCTGGATGGTCTTTCCTTCAGTCTCTGCTCCACACTTTGTCTCCGTATTTGCTCCTGTGAGTATTTTGTTCCCCCTTCTAAGAAGACCGAAGTACCAACACTTTAGTCTTCCTTCTTTTTGAGCTTCATGTGGTCTGTGAATTGTATCTTGGGTATTCCGAGCTTTTGGGCTAATGTATACTTATCAGTGAGTACATACCATGTGTATTCTTTTGTGATTGGTTTACCTCACTCAGGATAATATTTTCTAGTCCCATCCATTTACCTAAGAATTTCATGAAATCATTGTTTTTAATAGCTGAGTAGTAGTACTTCTTTGGGTAAATGTACCACATTTTCTGTATCCATTCCTCTGTTGAAGGACATCTGGGTTCTTTCCATCTTCTGGCTATTATAAATAAGGCTGCTATGAACATAGTGGAACATGTGTCCTTGTTATACGTTGAAGCATCTTTTGGGTATATGCCCAGGAGTTGTAGAGCTGGGTCCTCAGGTAATACTATGTCCAATTTTTTGAGGAACCTCTAGACTGGTTTCTAGAGGGATTGTACCAACTTATAATCCCACCAACAATGGAGAAGCATTCCTCTTTCTCTAAATCCTCGCCAGCATCTCCTGTCACCTAAGTTTTTGATCTTAGCCATTCTGACTGGTGTGAAGTGGAATCTCAGGGTTGTTTTGATTTGCATTTCCCTGATGACTAAGGATATTGAACATTTCTTTAGGTGCTTCTCAGCCATTCGATAATCCTCAGTTGAAAATTCTTTGTTTAGTTCTGGACTCCATTTTTAATAGGTTTATTTGGTTCTCTGGAGTCTAACTTCTTGAGTTCTTTGTATATATTGGATATTAGTCCTCTATTAGAGGTAGGGTTGGTAAAGATCTTTTCCCAATCTGTTGGTTGCCATTTTGTCCTATTGAAAGTGTCCTTTGCCTTATCGAAGCTTTGTAATTTTATGAGGTCACATTTGTCTATTATTGATCTTAAGAGCATAAGCGAATGGTGTTCTGTTCAGGAAAATTTCCTCTGTGCCCATGTGTTCGAGGCTGTTCCTTACTTTCTCTTCTATTAGTTTCAGTGTATCTGGTTTTATGTGGAGGTCCTTGATCCATTTAGACTTGAGCTTTGTACAAGGAGATAAGACTGGGTCAATTTGCATTCTTCTACATGCTGACCTCCAGTTGAACCAGCACCATTTTTTGAAAATGCTTTTTCCACTGGATTGTTTTAGCAACTTTGTCAAAGATCAAGTGACCATAGGTGTGTGGGTTCATTTCTGGGTCCTCAATTCTATTCCATTGATCTTCCTACCTGTCTCTGTACCAATACCATACAGTTTTTTTTTTTTTATCACTATTGCACTGTAATACAGCTTTGATATACAGGAGTTTCTAGAAATTTTCCCACCCAGCCTTTTGCAGAGTAGTGGGGATGGTTGTCCGTAGATCCACTGATATTACATCCTTGTTGTTAAGGAAATGGCTGACTTTCCAAGCCAGGAGATGTTATCTTCAGTATAAGACCAGCCCCTTGATAATCCCAACATTCTCCCGGGACCCAGGTCTCCTGGCCTTATTTAATAGACATTCTACTTTCATGTCAGGAAACCATACACACCTTTTGACCAACACATGCTGAATAATTTCCATTTGACTTTAAATTGCTTTTTAAAAATTACTTATATCTTTAATATTTCCTTACCAGACCATACCATGTTCCCTTGGTATTTTTTTAATTTTCATTTTTTATTAATTAATTTACTTACTTTATATCCCAATATCAGCCCTCCTCTGCCCAGTACTCCCTCACATAGATCCTCCTCCAAATTCCTCCTCCCATTCTCCTCTGAAAAGGGAGAGCTCTGGGCCATGTCTTGTCCTAGTCCCAGTCCTTCCACCTCCTGTCCTGGTCCCTGTGTCCTGTAGCCCATCTTGTGTGCACCCCCCACCCCCTGCCATACAAAGCAGTTTAGCTGGGGAACGGGATCCACAGGCAGGCACCAGAATCAGGGACAGCGCCCACTTTAGTTGTCGGGGAACCAAAAGAAGACCAAGCTGCACTTCTGCTACATATGTCCAGGGGACCTAGGTTCCACCTGTGCTCACTTTTTGGTTGGTGGTTCAGTCTCTGAGAACTCCCAGAGTTCAAGTTAGTTGACTCTGTTCATCTTTCTCTGGAGTCTCTGTCCTCTTTAGGTCACTCGTTTTTCTGTCCAACTCTTCTGCAAGACTCCCTGAACTCCAGCTAATGTTTGACTGGGGGTGAAGGTCTCTATATCTGTTTGCATAGAATGCTAGGTGGTGCCTCTCAGAGGACAGTTATGCTAGTATCCTGTTTGCAAGCATGACAGAGCATCATTAATAGTGTCAGGGATTGGTGTTTGGCCATGGCATGGGTCTCAATTTTGGACAGTCATTGGATGGCCACTCCCTCCTCCTCTGCTCTTTGTCCTTGCACATCTTTTAGGCAGGACACATTTTGGGTTGAAGATTTTGTAGGTTGGTTTCTGTCCTTATTCTTCCTCTGGGTGTCCTGCCTGGCTACAGGCAGTAACTACTTCTGGATCCATATTTCCCACTGCTAGGGGTCTCAGAAAGGGAAATGAAATAGATATTGAAGGTGGATGGAAGGAGAGAACTGGATGAGAGAGAGAGGAGAAGGGGTAGGGGTGGGGAATCAGGTGTAGGGAGAGCAGAGGAGAGAGACCAGAAATCTGCAGTGGGAGTGTGTCAGAGATGTGGGTAGGGCGGGCTGCTATGGGGCGATTCTTGCTGAGAGCTCCCCTTTTAAAAGAAATGTCTTTAATTGATGAAGAAAATTAAAGATTTTATAACTTAACAATATTGCAGTAAAACAAATGTATCTGGAATGACACATGAACGATGAAATGATTTCATAAAAATCAATAGAATTGAACCAACTGAAAAATTGATGTGCTCCATCAATATGCTTTTTGAAATATTTCCCATTTCATTGTTCTCAGTGGATTGTCATCTGGGTGTCAGCATAAACTTTCATTGATACAAAGTGTTACACGGATTTTATTTAACAAGAGAGTCCTTTAGCAGCAACTTTAAGGGAGCAATTGTGGGTACACAATGGGTATAGTATTTGTTTGAAGCATCATTTAGCTCCACTGTCTGAGTCTAGTCATGGATGTATCCAGGGTATGTCCCTAGAAAGAAAAAAACATACATGTACAGTAGTCTTAAGGTCAGGTGTCAACTAAGTGTAACGTGGAGCATGGCTGTTCATTGATTTTTGTCAGTTTTTTTTTTCCTCTGACATAACAAGGGTCATGGGGAGGAGAAATGCCTCTATCAGACTGACCTGCAGGTAACTCTGTGGGACATACTCCAGATTTATGATTGATGCAGGAAGGCCCAGCCCACTGTCAGCATGCTTCCCCTAGGTAGTGGTCTTGGATTGTATAGGAAAGCAGGCCGAGCAAGCAAGCCATGGGGTGGTAGGGAGGAGAGCCTTTAAGCATCATCTCTCCATGGCTTCTGCTTCAGTTCCTGCTGTGAGGTTCCTGCTTTGAGTTGCTGCCCTGAGTTCCCTCAGTGATGGACTATGATCTGGGATATATAAACCAAATAAATCTCCCCCCCCCAGGTTGGTTTTAGTTATGATATTTATCCCAGTGGAAGAAAATTACAACAGTGTATGTTAACTCAAAATTTTAAGTAGTTGAAAATACAGCATCTTGAATAAAGGGAAGATGTCTTTTGAAATGTACAGAGGGGACGTGTGGTTACTGCCCACTTGGTGACCTTGATGAAGAGAAGTCATTAAGATGCTCAGCATGTTGGAACATTTCAGATTTTGGATTAGGGATGCATTTCTAGAGAGATGAGACAGCTGGCAAAGGGTCTTATTGGATGTAACTAGGAACAGGGCGTCAATAAGGATGACAAGGCCGTCGAGGAGGACAGAGAGCCAAACTAACTCATATAAGCACAGGTCCTGGTTCTGAGTACTGGGGGCTTAGCTTTGCCCGGGTTTATTTTGAGATGGCTGGGAACGCTAAGGTGGAGCTTTCTGCTAGGCTAATGGAGTTCTTGAGCAAACTTAAAGGGAGCCATTTTGTCCCCTGTAGCTGACGTCATGAGGTGTTGCCTCAGGTCCTATAATGAGTATCTTGGGAGTATTAGTTGCCTCACAGCCTTGAGAGACTGGTATTGTTATTTTATCTGCTGTTAGAGAGACTGACCATCTGTCTGCCATCTAGCTGGTCGGCCCTATGTGTGCCTTTGCTTCGGAGCCCTGACTGTTACCTGTATTCCATTGTGCTCCTGTGCTAGGAGGACACAGTGGGGAGTGGCTGGAGAGTTTGGGGAATCACACCATCCTGGCAGGTATTCCCAGCATTTATGACTTCAAAATCGTTTGACTCACTTTAGTTAAACTTGTGACACCCACAGGCATTTCCTTCGGTCCCAGTCCTCTTTTGAGGTGCTGTTATTTTGGCTGAAAAAAAAAATCAAAGCTGCACTTCCAACTGCTCAGACATTTTCTTTATCCCCAAACACTCTCATGCTCCTCTTTTTCTCTCAACCACATGCTCTCATGTCTTGACTTTGATGTTTTTCCCCTTCCTGTCTATCACCTGATTGGAGAGAAGGGTGGAGGCCCACCTCAGGCTCTGCCAGGACAGCTAGAGCCGCTTCACACTGGCCAATGAGGATTACTAAGAATCAGAATAGATTTAAGAATATAAGATATAAGAATAATGAGAAATAAAGAGAATTTATCTTTGCCTTTTTACTCTGACCAAAGTCAAACTTAACAACCCAGCCATGTCAGCCATTGAGACCATTCTGTAGTATAGTGACATTAGTATCCATGGATAGAAAATTCATGTTATCTAGTTGGTTCGGCAAACATGGTTATGAATGCACATGAGCAAATTGTCTTCTTACAATTATGTCCTTCAGATTTTTAAATGTCACTGTCTTCTGACCTAGTCTTTGAATTCATGACTATAGCAGCCTCATGACAGATAGCCTACTAGGCAAAATGTTGTCTGTTTTGTGACCCATTGAATTTAATAATAATTGCTTACATGATCATGGCCATACCACTGAAGAAAATGACTCTCTCTTTCCAGCCACCATTAACTGCTATTGGCTACTCAGGGAGGGGTGGGGGACATCATGAGCAGCCACCCACCATGATGGAAAGTTGACAGGTAATAATATGCAGATACCCTCAGCTCTGTGTGTTCATAAATACAATGGCTGTGCCATGCCCATAGGACTATGTCTCACAGCATTTTCCCCATTCTCTTTCTGGCACCCATTCTGCTCCCTCTTCTGTGGTGTTTCCTAAATCATGGAGGAAGTGGTATTGATGTCTTGTTCAGGGCTGAGTAGAAAAGAATCTTATTATCAGCTCTGACCAAATAGGAAATTCTCCAAATTAACTATCACCCACGACTAAGAGTCTTCTCAGGTTAAGCAGCATTATGGGTTTTCACATAAATATAGATGAGTTTGACATCATGTCCACTTAGCCAATGTTAGTCCATTACCTACTAGAGCCTGTGACCTCTACATCCATGGGCTTTTGGTCTAATTCACAGTACAAGGTATGAATTCCTTTCTGTGGTGCTTGCAAATCAGAACGTATTTGGTGACAGCCCTCCCCATGGCATTCATCTCCCCCCCCCCCCCTGTTGAACCAGTGAACATGTTTTGTCTAGCAGGTTGGCGTTGGTGCTTGCAGGATTCAAAGCTGGGAAGGTCACTGATGATGCTTCTTTCTCTGCATCCTGCATATCCTTGTTAGCTCCATGAACACTTGTCAGTAGTGGGACTCTCCCAGCTCAGTCGTCTATGTTTTGCAACAGAAGAGTGTGGAGTCATCAGCCACAGGGTCTTCCCATTACTAGTTCTGATGGGGAACTAAGAACAATGGCAGTAATTGGTATTGTTTCTTTCTTGGGGTGGGTGGGTATGGGGTATCCATGACCAAGAGCTCATAGTGGGAGATATTTCATACTCGACACTGAAAGTTTTGTTTAACAACTCATGGCTTCTGGGACAAATGTTTTCTTGAAGGTTTAAACATGTAAGACCTTAGACTATTCTAAAATGCACTGAATGCAAGAGGAAATAATAATCACACTCTGCTTACAGTTTGAAATTATAAAGAAATTTCAGCTAGAAGTCTCTTCCATCGCGTTACTAGCTGTGTTTCTGTTTGTGGCAGCAGAGGATAGAAAAGAGGGAGTGTGACAGAAAATGGAAAGGTGGTTCATCCGAATGTGAAATAAACACCACAGAATTGCTTACAAAAGCAGTGATCATGTTTAGACAAATGACACAGGATGCAAGATGAGCAAAGCTGCTGTAAGAATGAGAAAAACGCATGGTAGCTCTTCTATCTCTCTGTACCACACAGGTAACATAGAATGCTCCTGAACATTCACTTGCCGGTTGTCCTTTAGACATATTGGGAGCATCACAGAAGGGCAGATCAAATTGTTAGTTGACCCCCGGTCTGGCCTCCCGTCCCCTAGAGATATTCAAGCTTTAGTGGTTCTTAGAACGTTTACGTCCCCGCCTTACCTGTTCTATTTAACCAGTCATGCACAACTGCATGTGCTTCTTAGAACAGTGCTCCCTTTATTCGCTTTTCTACACCGAGTGTTCTGTAATGACTTGTATATCATAGCAGTGTCTAATGTCCAACTCCAGAAAAATATGTCCCCCCAAAGGAATGCAGTGAGCTTATACTAGAACTGTGTGGTGATTCCTGCTGGCGGACAGGGTGCTATCTGACAGATGTTGAAGATTCTTGTGGTGCCTTTGGAAATAACCAAATAGCCTGAACTGTCCCCATGGCATTGTTTTGGTGCTCTAGGGTGTTATAGTGTATATTTTCAGACTCATAGATCAAAGATCACAACTAGTAGGTAATGGGGTATGTGTGGAGAGTTACTTGTCTCCTATTAAAATGTCATCTTCAGTGTCTGGGACACAGCAGGTGCCTAGTCTGTAATAATGATTTTTCTCTGGTCCATTTGCCAGCTTTTCCAGCCACATTTTCCTAGGGTTGTTTGGCCTCTTAGACATTTATAGCCTAATAGTCTTTACTTATGAGGCATCACATCTTATTGTCAATGTTTACTTTAAATTTGTAAGAGGGTGACACAGTTATTGAGTTTCTGGCATAAGGCAGATGTGTTGTTTCAAAGTCTTATTTACATAAAACAATGGGGCAAAGATATCCATTTATTAACACTGTAAGCGAGGAAAGAACTTGTGGGCCCTGTTTTCCTGGGAGCTTAATTGAACAACAGCATTGCCAGGAAGAGCTCTGTGTAAGATGTGAGTCTGGGTCCGGTATCAGAGACTGACTGCAAAGTCACTCACCATTATGAGGTTGTAACCTGATGCTGGAGCCATACCTGCTTCAGGCCATGATGTCATGCCTTGCCAGGATGAGGATAGCTATTTCAGAAGGCCATTTGTAGGAAATGAGGGGAAATACACTGTCAACCACACTGCTTATTTTAGCATTGTTCTGCTTGTGGTTTAGAGGCCGGGAGATTGTCCCGATCAGCCTGTTCTCACTGGTTAGGGACTTACCTTGACACCAGTCCACTAGTGAGACTGGTACAGTGTGTCCCACTCACAGCGTAGCTTTATAAGGGATAACATTTCATTTTTAATTCAGAGGAAAAAAAATCTCCCCTCTCTATCTGTTAAATGTTAAAGAACTTGTAGGTAGGGCATTGATACCTTTCAACCACTGCTGCAAACATTCCAGAAGAATGCACAGACAGTATCACATATGTATGCAGTGCAGTGGTGGGTTTATACTGTTGTATAGTGTACTTGTAAATATACCTCACTAGGTTTTCACTTCACATAGCCTGTTATTTCCCAGTGGATTACCTAAATGTTATAACTTGTCACACAGGGATCTTTATTCATGTCTAATTGTTTCAAATCATGAAATTATCTCTATCAATTTTACTTTGCAATGCTTCTGGCATAGATTCGAGTTTCTAAAAATGTACAAGAAGCAGAAGTGATTTTAGTTAGGTGCTGGCTGATCCTAAGAAGTATTCTGCAAGTAGTCTATACTATTGCTTGTTTAGAGGCAAAGGATAGTCAAAAGACCCAAGGAGATTCTTGACAAGGTCAAGTTTCAGAAAACCGAGATCAAGCCAGCCATGATGCGGACAAAACCAGTCTGTGTTAACTCTCATCTGCTCTGGGAAACCCGAAGCAGCCAAGGAAGACTTTTGATCTGCTTTCTGACTGGATTTTTACCAGTTATTAACTTGGCTTAGGCAAGTTACTTCACCTCTCCAACTAGCTGTAGCTCACCTAGCACATGGGAGCAATGCCTGTTTCATAAGACCCGAAAGGGATAAGGAAGAAGCACTACAAAGAACCTTATTCAACCTCAGTACATCACGTTGCATTAGAAAGGCCTGTGATTGAACTCTCTCTCCAGGGTTCAATTGTGGCTGCCTGGTTCTTGCATCTCTTGCACCTTCCAGGAATGTGTGTTACGGTGCCTTGGTAACCATGAACACACCCTGTAATGGCATTTATCAAAATATATTGGGATAATTTCCCATCTCTCTCCTGCAGCATGATGTAAGATCATTGAACACAGTGGGCCATGCTGTTCATTACCTCGCACAGAAGTGGGGAGGTTCTGGAAAATGATGCTGAGTGACTGAGTTAACCGGATGGCTGATCTGCCCGATGTTCCGACTTACCGTGGGCTCTTCGTGTTAATGTATTTATATGGCTACACCTTTGGTACTCTGTCATAAGCTTTCATGTGCTGAGAAAAATAAGATGCCATCAGAATTCATATGTAGAAAACGGTATCTCCGGAAAACAGACAATCTAGGAAGCTTTCTAAACCCTTCCTTCAGGGAGAACAGCGATTTCATTCTGTGTGCTCTTAACATCATGAGCATAGCCTCATTGTCTCCATCATATCCTTGAACTCATATTTGTGGGCTTAATTCCTTTAGTGGATAGTAGGTCCCTTGAGAGAAAGTGCTGCATCTACTGGATCTCTTTCTTGAAGACTTCCAGAGTGCCGACAGAGGGCCTTCCTTCCTTCCTTCCTTCCTTCCTTCGACTGAAATGTAGATCTGTTGCTATATTTTGAGATGAAGTATTTTTCAAGTATTTAAAACATATTTTAAAATTGAATTCTTACTCCTCCCTAACTCCTTCTCTATACATTCTCCAGTCCTAACATGATGTATTGCTATTTTTTTCCACTGAGTTCATTTTGTGCTGTCCATATACAAATAGGTGTGGGGCCCTCCACTGCAGCATGACCTGCATATGAGGGAGCACACTCATAAATAAAACTAACTCTCACTTCCCTAATAGCCATCAGCTGTCTCTAGCTTCTTAGCTAGGGATTCGGACAAGGGTACTCCTCCCGCAGTGTGGGAATGTTGACTGGCTTGATCTTGTGCAGGTCTTGTGTGAGCAACCACAGCTCTGTGGGTTTGTGACTCCCAGATTGTGCCATGTTCCAAAGACAACATTTGGCCCAGGCCACCCTTGACCTCTAGCTCTTTTATATTCCTATACAATGTCTACTGTTTTACATGAACATTTCACTTATGTATTTTATGAAATATGTTTCCAGTAGACATTTGAAGTATCAATGAACATTCAATGTTGAGCAGCATCTGAATCTTTGAGTCCAATAAAATAGAATCTGTAGAATGCTTTCCTGTTGCCTCTTGGAGACACTGAAAAACTGGAAGCTTCACTTTGTAAGAGTCGTCTTTATGGTAATCATGTGAACACATACTAAAACAGGAGACTCATGGAAAGCTTCTTGCTTACATGGCTGGTGCATGGGCCAAGCCATGCTTTGTCTGGCTACTGGTCATTGTAGAAACTTTCCTTCATGCTCACAGATGCTTTCTCAATGTTATTCTTTCCTTGGCTAATGGTTTCTGGGAGCTAATGCTTTGTGGGGCACTTGGACAATGGAGGGGGTTAGATCAATCCCAAGTAGTGGATACCACCTTTTATGTGAAAACAAGCACAACTATCTAATGGACTTGAAGGCAAAATTGACATATAGCAAAGAAGTTCAGATGCTTCCTCTAATCCCAGCACTTGGGAGAATCAAGAAGTAAAGAATAAAATGGAGCATAGTAAGTCTGAGCCAGCCTGTGCTACATGAAGCTCTGTCTACAAAAAACATCAGGCAAGATAGAAATTTTAGATGTATAGTAGACAGGACTTCAGACAACTAGGACACACAGATGTGATTTTTTTCTTTTTTGCTCGATCTTTAGGAGTGCTTCTGGGAATGCTTTATATATATATATATATATATATATATATATATATATATACATACACATATATATGTATGTATATATACATATATATACGTACGTATATATACATACACATACATATACTACATAATGTACAATATACAATATGATATATGAAATGTGATAGATGATACATGATACAATCTAATATGATATCTGATGTATGATACATAATATATAATATTTATGATAAATCTACCTAACTGAAGAAATCAGACAGAAACTTCAGATGCCTTTCAGCGACCATTTCTTAGCTTACAGGCAAAATGTAGTACTTGGCATGGACCACTACAAAAATTCAGAAATTATTAAGAAAACTTCCATTGTCTTAAATTATAGAATTTACATCATCAGAATGTCTGTGTCTTCCTCTGTCTTTCTTGTGTCTGCCAAGATTTAGGAGTCACTATGGCTTTTTAAAGCTCCAAATCATGAAGCTTCATGTGTTAAGAGATGTATGTCACCCTCTTACGGTGAGATTTTAGGGTACTTGAGGTTTCGCAGAGTTATTCTGGAACTTTCTGCAGCCAGGGAGAAAGGAAGGTAGAGGAGGACATTTTGAACTCAACAATCTGCTGCTGTTTTAAATGTCCAGGTTTCCCTCCATCTACCTTTCCTTTTTTAAGAAGAGGAATTGCATTTTTATTTCGTTTTTCAAGTTCATTCTGTGTAGTGAGACACCACTGGCTGAGAGTTTTGCTCAGAGCAGTACCTGCCTAAAATTTGCTTCCATTAGCATTTAATTGCTGCTAGGCATTTGTCTGTGGTGGCTCTCCCGGCCTGAAATATTAAGTTTTAATTTTAGATGTTTATGTATGAGAAATGCTTTGGGCATTGTAAGTCTCTTCAAGGGGGGGCAGTGGCAGGTGTGGAAGTGTGGCAGCCCAGTCAGCCCACTGTGTGTACTCCAGATGGCTTTTGGGCATTTCCTAGCTTTGCCTCTGTGATACATTCTTTATGGAACCAGTATGTTCATGGACTGTTATGGTATGTTATTTTTGCATAGCATTTATTTCATGTAGGATTTTTTTTATTACTCTGTGATCTTATTAGAGACTATAGCAGCTTAATTAGGAAAAAAGTTGGCCAATTTAAGAATATTATTGTATTTGGTGCTTAATTTTTTTAAAAGCAATTTCATATAACTGTTCAGAATGCATAGGCTCTGAAAACCCAAACACTTTCCTTGTGTAATTTATTTTTCGTATGATGTTGTGGATGGATACTCTTGGGAGCAACATGATCTGTGTATCCATCTGTCTGTCTGTTTGTCTGTCTGTCTTATCTATCTATCTATCTATCTATCTATCTATCTATCTATCTATCTATGAAGAGTGACACTTAAGTTTCAGCAGTGTGACCAAGATTCTTGCTCTAAGTCTGTTTTATTTTTGTACTTCCTGATTTTGGTTGAATCTTTCTAGTTGTTTCATCTGGAACCATCTCTATCAGCAGTTCTCAATCTGTGGGTCATGACTCCTTTCACAGGGATTACCTAAGACCACCAGAAAACAGATATTTGCATTATGACTCATAATAGTACCCAAACTACACTTACGAAATATCAATGACATAATTTTGTGGTTGGAGGTCATCACAGCATGAGGAATATTATTAAATTCCATTAGGAAGGTTGAGAACCACTGATCTAGATGATCCTTTGTAGTACTGACGGATATCACTTAGTTTAGTGCTGACCCATACTGAAATGTGTATGGGAAAGGAACCAGCGGAGAGACCACTAATTCTGATGTGTAAAATGGTTTGAAACAGAAGATGCTTAGGCTAAGAAAAGGTTATCTTGTTTTCACACTCAAGGAAACCTCTACCTGACTGGCAAAGATCAGGAGAGAGATTCCTTTGTCTGTTTTCTTTTTGTGACTCATTCTTCCATTCTTCCCCTCTTCATCTTGCTGATATGAATGTCGATGAGGTTTAATATTATTACTGTATATATGAAAAAACACAAAAAGATAAATTTTAAAATCAGTAAAGTATACCTTATGTTGCATATAGATAGACATATGATTGCTTCATAAATAGACCACAGTGTATTAATACTATAACAAATACACTAAATAACATCGCATTTATTTACAAATTACAAGTAGCTTACGGGTAACAGTTAAGTGCAGAGTTAGTGTAGCGTCAGTGTAGTGACTTGGATAAGTTGTCATGCAGAATCTAGGAAGAAACTCCGCACATCATTTTCCTATAATAAGATGGTAAAACCTGGAGCATAAACCAGAAAGAAGACTGTGTCAGATGATAAATGTAAAAGTAGGCAATATAAGTAAGTGGGTGTTTTACCCCAAGTTAATTTCCACAGCTTGTTTCCTTCAGTTTTCTGTCTTTGAGTCAAAATTTCCCAGTGAACTGAATTTGAATCAATTGAATGTCAAGGCCTTAAACTCCAACTCTAGCCTACGCTTTATCTTCTGTCCTCTCCAGACTTACTCTCTGTAGTCTGCACCTGGGATCTCCAGATACTCGCTCAGCTGCTTTCTACCAAATTGAAGGCACCTTTTTGGTTTGTACAGTTTCCTGAGTCAAGTGTGCTTCTTTCGCATGATAGGTATCTATTGCCTCCCCAGGCTTGTAATGGAAGATGTGGTTTATAGAGTATAAAAGGTAATTTTAAAATTGTAGTTTCATTTGAAATGCACTGTGTGCTTTTCCCCGAGCTGTTGGCAGTGCGTACGTAGCCCTATTTCTGAAAGGGAAGATGGATGTCACTGTGAACCGTGCATGGCTCTTACTTCAGCTTTATCCCACTGCAGTGTTTAATGTAAGAAATGCCCTAGTCCAGACAGTCGCACAGGACTTGTGTGGGTAGTGTCCTTGTTCACCCAGTGCTGGCCGTGGTCCT
Organism: Apodemus agrarius; assembly: GCA_964023405.1. NCBI lineage: Eukaryota > Metazoa > Chordata > Mammalia > Rodentia > Muridae > Apodemus > Apodemus agrarius. The sequence goes on along the minus strand of OZ030007.1, from coordinate 52,781,212 downwards.
CTCAGATGCTGTATCGTTTTAGTCCTATGCCTTTGGCAGTGTTCACTCAATTGTGCAGGAGGAGAATTGAGCTCTCAGTCATTGTTGTTTGCCTGTCAGTACACACTTGCTCATGAGATGAACGGGAGAAGAGAACAACTAGCAACACACAGAGATGGGGGTGCAAATCCTGACTCTGCTGCTAAGAATTATGGTACTTCTCACATGGGGAATTGCAGTTTAGTATGTTGTTTTGTTTACATCTGAGAAAAGTTATGTATGGGCTCTCTCTGAAGTTGTGCTTGGCTGGGAAGATGCTATGTTTCATTTTAAATTGTACTTCAGAAGCCTTCCTTTACAATCTATATGACAATCCTACAGCGTCAGGTTAACAGCACTGGCTCCTGTCTTATTTAACAATATTGTACGATTATAAAGCAGAATTATATCCATGTCACCCTTCCACTTGCTAGGTTTACCAGGGTTTTCCTTTTCATTAAAAAGACTTATTTTTAAATTTTCATTTTTCTGCTCATGTTTTATTTCTCAAAACCCCAAAATGGAAACCTATATGATCCATTTGTACTATCCCCTGAATAATAATCATCAAAGTAATTAAAAATCAGAATATTACTTGCATATGTATGCTTATTGATGCTCTATCATAATAGTCAAATTATGCAATTAGCTTAGGTTTCCAATAACAGATGAGCAGACCAAGGAATCATGGTACATATGCACAGTGGAATACTATTCAGCCACAGAAAAAATGAATAAAGTACCATCTTAAGAAAGACAAATGGGAAGTGTTAAGTTGCAAGCAGAAATATAAATATTATAGGTTTGCACTTACGTGTATAATCCTAAAAATCCAAAAGTAGAACTTGGATTATAGGAAGAAGAGGAAGGGTAGAAGCTCAGAGTGAGGGGGAAGAGAATAGAGAACAAGTGAAGGAAGTCGAGCTGGCATGTGGTCACATAAAAACATGTGTGTGTATGTGTTTATATGTACATATATAAAACAATGTATATATGTTAAACACATACATATGCACGTATGCATAGAACTGTGGCAATGAGGCATACAATATAACTATAATTTATACATTTGTAATTATAACAGTGATAAAGGTGTGGTGTAAGAAGGTCATTTAGTTTATTGATCCAGAATGGTCTCTGAGGTCAGAAAGAATTATATCCATGTCACCCTTCCACTTGCTAGGTTTACCAGGGTTTTCTTTTTCATTAAAAAGACTTATTTTTAAATTTTCATTTTTCTGCTCATGTTTTATTTTCTATTTTATTGAAAATAGTTTTTTTCTTTACAATATATTCTGATTATATTTTCTTCTTTCTCAAATCCTCTTGGATAGCTCTCATCACCGAATGAGGCCTCCAGTACAAGGAGTGGGTTACATCTCACAACATTGTTGATCAAAGTGGCTCCACAGGAACCCGCAAACAACCCAGACTATTGTCAAAACCATTGGAAAATCTTTTAATTGTTCTAAACCTTCGACTGCAAAATGTCAAAAATCTTGTCTTTTGACTTATGTAAAATTTGAAGTTGATGCTAGATTTGGAGGCGTGTGGCCAATATTAGAGGTTAGAAATGTGGGCAGATACAGGGTGACATTTAGCACAGGAAAACAATGGCAGCTAAGATGTGAATAGTTTTGTTCCAGAGTTAATGTGCATGACTGCAGCCTTCTGTGAGTGTCTGGGGTTAGAATGTAACAAGAGCAATCAAGAAAACCATTTGAGAGGGGCACGGGAGGGTTTAGAGGGAAGGAGAGGAAGAAGGGACGTGATGTGATTGTATTTTAAATCAAAATGTATTTTAAAAAGAAAGAAAGAAGGGAAGAAAGAAGGAAGGAAGGAAGGAAGGAAGGAAGGAAGGAAGGAAGGAAGGAAGGAAGGAAGGGAAGGAAGCAGGCTCTCTCTAGCGTCCTATGGGGAAAGGAGGCTTGCTTCTCTAAAGCTAAGGATTCTGTTGCTCTGAATTGCAGTTTAATATGTTGTTTTGTTTACATCTGAGAAAAGTTATGTATGGGCTCTCTCTGAAGTTGTGTTCGGCTGGGAAGATGCTATGTTTCATTTTTAATTGTACTTCAGAAGCCTTCCTTTACAATCTATATGACAATCCTACAGCGTCAGGTTAACAGCACTGGCTCCTGTCTTATTTAACAATATTGTACGATTATAAAGCAGTCATTAATCTTAAATTTTTTTCTTCAAAATCAGAAACTCATAAAGATTTTGACACTATGAATATTTTAAAAAGTATCTTTAAACATTTTTAGATGAAACCAGAGTAGCAGACTGGCTGGTTGAGCCTAGATGATTTGTTTTATAAAACGGATAGTGTTTCCTAATTTAATGATTTATTATCCTTCCTTTATATTGTCACAAAAAATGAGCAATGAGAAATTAAACTGGGAAAATTGAAGGCTTGCCGGAAAAATTTATATGGATCCCAGATGAAGAGATCAACCGCACACAGAGTCATCTATCACGTGTCTGAGTGCGGTGCCTGTGCTGTGTGGGTTGTAGTGTCTTAACAGCTGAACGGAGACGAGGCATGCCTGTGACCTGGTTTCATGTGATTAGTTAGGCATGAAGAGTCTGAAATGAAACTAATATGACTTATGCCTAGCTATAGAATTTATTGCCTTTGGGAATTTGTAATATTTTGGAGATGGGTGCATTTAACATGAAGCTGGACAGATAATGTCAAAACATAGACTTTTTTAATATAAAGAAAATTGATTAAAAGCTATAATTATCAGTTACTGCTTTTATGTGTTGTGATAATTTAGGATGTAAATTAATTCTATTTTAAATAACAACTAGTGTGGTCTTTACATAATGCTGATATAATGTATTAAAATCACATTATATTTTATAACTACTATCATTAATAACATCACTATTTCCCAAAGAAATATTAATTTTAGTTCCTGCTTGAACCTGTTGACCTCAACTCTGGCTTTTCTGAGTCTACTGAAGTATGTTTTCTTAATCTTAGCCCTTGAAACTGGAGAAAGATCAAATCTCAAAGAACTTTAATTTATATTTCCTGAGAGTGAGGATGATGAACTTGTCTGTTTCTTAAGCATATTCGAATATTTTTATGAGTATTTCTTAGAGACTTGTATTTCTTCTTCTGAGAATCTTTAGTTAGTTCCATAGCCCACTGTTGAGGTTGGCTAGTTTGTTTGATTGGCGCTTGTTTGCCTGAGATATCCACCCTTCACCATATAGCAAGGATCTGTCGCCATTCTGTAAGAGGCCTCCGCAGCAATGAATTAATAATTTCCTTTGCAGTTCAGAACACTTTTGCTTTTATGGAGTCCCACTTGTCGATTACTGGTCTTATGTATGCCCTTGGCAACTAGAGCCTTATTCAGAAAGTCCTTCTCTGCAACTCTAGTCTGAAATGCGGTCCCTACACTTCCATCTAGGAGTTTCTGAGCTTCATGTCTAACATTTAGATATTGACCCATTTGGGATTAGGAGGTCAGAGTGGATCTGTGAGGCATTAATTGAGGAGCTGCGAGCAAATCTGATCAAAATACATCGTATGAAAATAGAATAATAAAAAACTCAATAAACAACAGAAACCAGAAAAACACAGTCACATTTCATTTGTTCTCATTATGTGTGAAAGGCAGATTTGTAAGACTTATTCTTAAAAGTGGCAGGCTGCAGAGATGAGTTATTCTTTATGGTGAGCACTGTGTTCTGGGGAGCCACTCTACCTCCTCCATTCTATTGAGGTGACACTATTCCTGATCCAGTTCTTTTGTGGCCTGCTGTTCTGAGGAGCCCTTATCTTGTATGGAAACGCCTCTGTCTCTGTCTCTGTCTCTGTCTCTGTCTCTGTCTCTGTCTCTGTCTCTGTCTCTGTCCCTGTCCCTGTCTCTGTCTCTGTCTCTCTGTAGGTTGGTTTACCCTCTCCAGGTACACATTAGCAGAATTGCAACTGCTAGTGCCTCTCCTCTTTTTGCTTCTCATTGCTACCCTTGTTAACCAGGGCTGTATCACTGACATAAAATCCCCAAGTGCTGCTGATTGTCGGCTAGAGTTCCCTGAGGATCAACTAGTAGCCCAGGACTGAACCGTGTTCCAGAAGTTAACCCAGAAGAAAGTTATGACAATAGCAGCCTAATAATTTTGATAATTTTTATTCATTTTATTTGTAAATATTACCACCGAGTCCTCAAAAATGTTACTTAAGATCTTTTTAAAATTTAAGTGTGTGTGTGTGTGTGTGTGTGTGTGTGTGTGTGTGTGTGTGTTTTCAGGGAGCCAGAAGAAAGCATCAGATTTCTGGAGGTAGAGTTAGCAGGTCCATATGAGCCCTCCCAACTTGGGTGCCAGGAGCCAAACTCCGTTTTCTGGAAGAGCAGCCAGTGCACTTAACCTCTGAGCCATCTCTCCCACCCCTCAGAAAAGTTTTATAGTAACTAAATAAAAAAGATATATTGCTATATTGACATCTAGGTAGAAGGATATGATGACGGTTTAATGTAAAACTTGACTCTGACTTTCCTGGCGGCCAATTTATTGCTTTTAGAATTTGTAATATTTTAAGGATGGTTTGTAATCAATTTTCCCCCCTGTAAACAAGCCACTTCTACATCCATTCAGAAGTTTACTTAAAGCCAGGTGCTGTTGGGAGGGCTCCAAGATGAAACATGCATTCTCTGCTCTCCGCGTGTTTACAGTTTCTTGGGACAATCATTGGGCGGATGGATATCACCATCCAGCACGCCTCTTTCCAGAACAGGTGTGAGCCAGGTGCTGGAGAGATGAAAGTGTAATCTTCACGTTGGCCCTCCACTCCGGCGCTAAATCATGCCAGGGAAACCACACTTCGCATGTGTGCACACTGTCATTAAGTAAATGTAAAACAAACAAACTTTGATGGACTGAGGCTGAGGCTCAATGGGCAAAGCACTGCCACGCAAGCACGAAGACCGGAGCTTAGACCCCAAAGACACGTAAAGCCAGACACTGTAGCACGTGTGTGTAATCCCCCTGCCGCAGCGGGCAGCTACCTGGTGGACAGAACAGTGGACAGTAAGGGGATCTGTTGCAAACAGGGTGGACAGCAAGCGCTCGCTTCTAAGCTTGTCCGCTGACTTCCACGTGTGTGACAACCGTTCGTATTGTGCTCTGCATCTGGCCTTTAAAGACTAAGAACAAATGGACAAACAACAGCAGCAAAACAACAATAAAAAACAGCTTTCTGACTTTAAATGGTGTTAATTACTGTATTTTGAATACGCAATTTAAGAACATTAACATTTAGTTGAGTCGGAGCCTGGGAGGAGAAACGTGCTGGTGTTTTGAGTTCAGGGCTGGCACTAAGGAACCTCTTTCCCCTCCGTCTGCCTTCTTCCTCACTGTCCTTGAGGATATTGTCACATCAGGGTCCAGATGAAGGTCTTTGGAGCTACTACCATGCTGCCAAGCTGAGTTTTCTTCACGGAGCAAGGCCCACGAAACCCCATTACTACCTGCCGACCCACAAGGAAAATGCAACTTATGCCTTCAGGCAAATGAAGACCCGTTTTTTTTCATTTTGTTTTAATTTCCAGGAGGTATATGATTGACTCCATTTAGTTAAAGAGGGGGCGGGGCCCGAGTGGCGGCTCATCATGTAAAGGCGCTTGCCCCAAGTAGCCTGACAAGTTGAGTTTGGTCCCTAGCACCCAGATAGAGAGAGAGAACCACCTCTGGTAGTTGTCCTTCCCTGGAGAAAGCTGGCTCTTTCTACCCCAGCAGCCTTCAACTGCCAGAGCTCCACAGCCAGGGGTGGGGCTTTGTGAGTCGCTGTGCCCATCTGTGCTGGAATTTTGGCTGACAGCCACAACCTCTGCACTAGCTCCTTGCTTAGGTCCAGACTGCTTTAGCATGTCGTAGGCCTTACTTTTGAGGGTCACACATAGATGCTGCGGGCCTTTCTGCCATTTCTCTCACTGCATTTTGAATGAGTCATCTGTTCACGTCTTTGTTTAGGGGGAGAGCGAGGAAAGGGGCAAGAGAATGCAAGGTGGCTTTGCTGTTAGAATGCGTCACTTATCTGCGGGGACTTGGGAAAGCGAGGTCCGAGTCACTCAGTATAGGCGGGACTTTCCACATATGAAGAGTAGAATTGGCGCAGTCACCCCCTTCATATATCTCATACTCATTTGCTGTTATCATCCAGTGAATGCCAGGGCTGGCTGTTCAGTGACTCTAGATACGGGCACAGCCTTAAGGCCTTTTCTCCCATGGCTTCCCCGTTCATCTGACCCAGAGGTCTTTTCTTTTCCTACTCTTCTACCCTTCTCATCTCAAGAACTGCCATCTCTTGTTAGACTAACACCCGGCAGTCCCAGTTGTTTTGGGTTTGCTCTCCATCTCAGGACATGATAAAAACCACTTTTTTTTTTCTTCACGTACTACAGCATGAAGTCAGTATAACTTAGTAGTTAAGCCATGGGTGCTGAAGTCATGGGTTTTGAATCTAGACTCCAGCACCTTGGCAAATGTGATTTTGTAAATATGAATAAATCTCCGAGTCTCTGTAGAGAGAAAAGAAAAGCAAACTTTTCCTGATTGGGTTGTGGTGAGGACTGAACAGGATCCATATTTCTCTTGGAACTTAACAATCGCTCAAAACACTTAAAATGCAAAATGCTAAGCAGTACTAGCCTCCTCTACCTAAAACTCCTTAACCTCAGCACTTCCAGGGTAGAGCTGAGAAGTCCTTGGCATGCTGGGTAAGCGCGGGCTCCCTCCCTCAGTCCTCTCTCACCTCTCCCTCCCCGTTTGTGTGTTTGTGTCCAGTGTTAACCACTTCCTCTGCCCACAGTGGCCCACGCCTTACCTGTCTCTTCTCACACACACCCTGGCTCAGTTGATCTTCTTCCCCATCCAGATATCGGACTTTTCTCTTTCAGTACCGTTTACCCCTCAGGTTGCATGGTGTACCATTTATTTCTGAATGCTCTTCCGTACTCCAGGACTCGCAATGGATCTTTGCACATTTGCATGGGGCTTCCCTCCCTATTGTGCAACTCCAGTGTTCTTTTCTGTGCTCTGATTGACTGCAGTGAGGTGTAGAGTCTGAGTTCTGTTTACTCTTTGGACCCAAGTTTTGATACTTCTAATTAACTTTTTAATATACTGATAAATCAGAACCCACTGGGGATCTTAGGAAATTCATAATGTCTAACACAAAATAGAATGGGCATCTCATTAATGTTTTAAAAATAAACAGATGGCTATTTGAGTTTCATGTATCTTTAAGTATTCATCTTGTATAGATACATATAAAATTAAAAAAATAAGTTATTTAATTCTAATTTGTAAAGATTTAAATTCCAAGACCACTTAAAGTGATCTCATGTGAATAACTAGGGTGATCTAATGAAGTTGCATAACTTTTGATCAAGAATAAGAGATGGTTATGAAATCAAAAGATGGGCCTGTTTTGTGCTGTGAGATAGCTCTCTGCAGGCAAGCATTTGAAGCTGTAGCAGATGATACAAAAGGGCAGGAAATTCCTTTGAATCCCAAAGAATCACAGACAGGAGGGAAGTGTGTGCTGGCTGACATTGTGCGAGCCACATCATTTCTAACTATGGGTCCTCTTCAGTGTTCTACAGTTTCCCTTCTTTTGAAAAGATTGAGGTGCATGTGAGGCTCTCTAAGATTATAAAATTCTGCAACAGGTATATTCAAGGCCTCGTAGGACAGTACTATTTATGTTGGTACTCTGTTCAAGCTCCACCCCACAGTTACCTGGCAATAGCCAGGTATGCCCCGCCCCACATGCCTGGCCCACTATAAGAGGGGCTACCTGCCCCTCCTCTCTTTCTTTCCCCCGCTCCTTTTCCCTCTCTCTTCTCATCCTCTCACCTCTCTGCCCCTCTTGGGCTCCCCTCCCCCCTCTCTCCACATGGTCATGGCCGGCCTCCACTCTCTCTCTATTCTCTCTCTCTCTCTCTCTCTCTCTCTCTCTCTCTCTCTCTCTCTCCTATACCATTGACTCTCATCCTATCATCTAAATAAACTGTATTCTATACCATGTTGGTGTGTGTGTGTGGTCCTTCAGGGGGAGGCGATGCCTAGGCATGGGCCCGCTCAGGCACCCCCTTCCCTCACATCGCCATGCCATACTCACTAACACCCTTTCTCTCTTTTAAGTCCCAACAATTTAGGTGAGGTAGAAAGGGCTGGGTCATTTCTGCAGAAGGTGGAGGTGTTGGTTCACTGGTAGCTGTTGGCTATAATCCAGAGTTGCTGGATGCTTCTCTGTTTCCAAATACCACTTACAGATGAAAGCAAACTTGTCTAAAGAAGTGGCCGATATCAGAATCAGATGACGAAAAATGTGAAGTAGACAATGTAAGTGAGTGAGATCACAAAATGACACAAAGAGGTGTCAGAAGGGTACAGGGCAAACTCGAAGGTTCCTTCGAGTATAAATCTAGGATCATGTGAAAATCAGTTTTTCTACAAAAGAAAAAAGTACAAAAAGATGGGATGATTTTCTTTAAAAAAAAATAAAAGAGTATCAATTAATAAATAGGAAGGAAGATGGAACTGGAAAAAATAATTATTTTATAGTTCCAAGTAGAATAACTGATGGTGGGATAGTCAGTGATGGCCCTTATGAGAAATGTGTCTGGAAATAAGACAGCCACAGAATGACACGCTTTCACATCCAGATTGTGTAGGAATGTAAGAGCAAGGCACAGAGAGGTGGGGCAGTGAGCAGCAAATCATGGACCCTACCAGTAGCCAGGCAATGCGACGACGAGTTAGCACTGTGTCTTCCCAGATGAGGAAGTGTGAAGTTTGCAGTATGAGTTATTTCTGCCAATTAGACTTCAGTCCCAAGGCAGTGTGGATGGCAGAAGAACAGGTTAGCAATTCTGTGTGTGTGTGTGTGTGTGTGTGTGTGTGTGTGTGTGATTATCAGATGAATGAATATGTGGGATGTCTTCTATGTCAGTTAGCCATGGACTCTTTATAAAACTCAATACAAAAGAAGAAATCTTACACCATATAACATTCTCCGTGAGCCTGCCTCTTCCAGAAATGACTGCACACGCAAGGCATGGACAATGCCAATGTCAATGTGGAAAGGGGAGAAAGCCCAGGCTTCCACCATAGACAAAGACCTCTAGGCCGACTAGGGATTCCTGAGAGAGAATTCGCCTCTCCCAGGGATGGCCCCCTCTTTGATTACTCAATACAAAGTGGTCAGATCTGAAAACATGTACACACAAACAGCAGAGAATGACAGGTTGTATTTATATATTAGCGAATGAAAAATAATATCAAAGATGCTATCAATTTGAGGGGCGGCTTGGGAGGGGTCAGAGGGAGGTGATATAGGAGAAGTTTGAGGAAAGACAGGGAAAGGGGGAAGGGATATAGTTTTATATATATATATATATGTATATATATATATATTTTTTTTTTTTTCTGAGACAGGGTTTCTCTGTATAGCCCTGGCTGTCCTGGAACTCACTTTGTAGACCAGGCTGGCCTCGAACTCAGAAATCTGCCTGCCTCTGCCTCCCAAGTGCTGGGATTACAGGCGTGCTCCACCACCGCCCGGCCATATAGTTATATTTTAATTAAAAGAGTATCAAAATAAAATGCACTACAAAGAGAATGTAACCAAAGGCAGTAAGAACCACTGGAGTAGATAGATCTTAGCTTGGGTGAAGACATTATAAAAAAAAAAAGATTGAGGTTGGAATGGTAGAAATTTGAATAGCTAATGGATATTAATTGTTAATTCTCTTTAAAATCAAGTCTGAAAATAAGATGAGGACTGGGTTTTTGATGCGTGCTGATGTTACTGGTATGTGGGGAAACATTATAACTTCTAAGAGATGCATGGTGAATGATTCAGGAATGAATAAAAAATGACTGCATCCTCCTTTCAGACCGCACAGACAGAATGTTTTTATCCTGAAGGACCTGCACACAAAAGCATACACAGTGCTGCTGTGAGTATGGAATAGGGCAGGGTGTATGGCGTAGGTATATTATCCTTTCGGCCTTTGTGTTGGATTTCTTAAACTGGAAACAATGGATAGAGTCAAAGTCTAGTAAATACGCGAGGGAGAGGGTGACTGGTGGGCTCAGCTGTGTCTGGGACCTCCACGCTGATGCCGCAGCCCCTCCTCCGCCCTCCACGCCCTCCACCCTGCCCCTGCTTCTGCACACAGCAGAGCACTCGGGAGTCTAGAGTGCATGCAGAGCCTAGTGCTTTCAGCCAAATTTTGAAGCACTATGAAAATCTCCTGGGAGCATTACTAGAAAAGCTTAAAGTGGAGCCTTTTAGCTTTTCCAGTATCTATGATATTGCAGGCATTCAAAAACATCTGGCTAAAACCAGGTATCAAACAGGGTGGTCAGGCTAGCGACTGGCCTGGGAAAGCAGCAGCGCCTGAGTGACTCTGTTCAGCTCCGGCAAACACGTGTTGATTGGAAGAGAACCGAACTTGTGAAGGTTAAGGAGGGTTAGTATTCGCTCCAGTCAATGCAAAGCCTGTTTTTCAGGCTTCGCGACTGTTTTCAACTGTCCCGACTTTGAATGATGCTTCTTGCCTTTCTGACTTTGTGATCAAAGCGTTTTTGGTGGAGACCTGCTGCAAGTTTTTCCTACACATGGGGAAAATGTGGGTTTGGTGAGACATCTTCAGAGGGTGGTATTTGCAACAGTGCTTTGTTCCTTGGTGAGCTATGAGTCTCTCCTCACTTAATTATGTTAAAAAAATACTGCAAGAGAGCAATTGCATAATCCCCCAGAGAGTAATTATTGCCTGTCTTGGCAGAATGCAAGGCTTTTAATCTGTAAATAAGCGATTCTGTGTGGAGGAGCGACATGCGGAGTAGTGCTGTGTAGCAAAGGTCTCATGAATCTTTAAAGTGACAGCAGTCGCTGCATCCCCTGATTGGCTGCCATTTGCCTTTCAAAGGGTTTACGATGCTTCCCTTGCGGTTTTAACCCCTCCTGAAATATTTAAGCCTCTGAGACTGCTTCCTGTAAAAGGGTAAAACTCAAGTTAAGTCCATGGCAAATCTGAATGCAGAGAAAGCAAGATGAGTTTTCTTCAAGTTTATAAATACAAAGAAAAAAACAAAACAGAACAAAACAAGATGCGATGCTGGCAGTCAGTGCTTTGGAAACACATAAAAACAAAGAAGCAATAATTACTCCCTTATTGATATAGTACTCACTTCCTGGAGATTAAGTTTGTGTTGTTGTTTTGTTTTGTTTTTTGTTGCTGTCCCTTGGTTTTGAGATGATCTTGGGTAGCTCAGGCTAACCCTGAGCTCACTGCATAGCTGAGGATAATCCTGATACTCTTGATACTCTTTCTATGTCCCATGTGAGTTGAGATTATAGGCCACACCAGCCACCAGGAGACTAAGTTCACAAAATTATTCTGGAAGGATTGACATATAATAAGCTACATTTATTTAAAGTTTTGACATAAGTACAGAAAAATTTAAAATGTGTGCCATGGCGGTTCATATTTCCAAAAGAGTTAATTCACTAAACTTATGCCTATAATATCATTGTACAGTTGAGAAATGGAGGCAAAAGGATTACTTTGAGTTCAAGGTCAGTCTGGTCTTCATTGCTAGTTCCAAGTTACCCTGGGTGACAATTTAAGAACTTGTCACAAGCAAACCCAGAATTAATTTGCTTCTGACATGTAGGTAGATCTCTGTCTTTCAGATAGTAGAAGCGAGCTCTAACATCCGGGTTTTAAGTTGTCAATAGTATCTCCCTGTCTGTCTCCTGTTCCCGTCGCATGGATGAGCTGGGTGAGCCCCTGCACTCGCCTTCCTCTCCTTTGCCTGCTCAAGGACTTCACTGTGCAACGAGGCCTCTTCTGGGTAACCTCTGTTCCCTGTCAAGTTTTTGTTTCCCTTCGCAGTGGCACTCAACAGCCTCTCTCCTGGCTTCACTTTCTCTCTTCCCCAGGGCCCTGGATCCACTCCAGTCTTTTGCCCCAGTCCCTGACCCCAGAGAGCGTACTACTGATAAAGAGTCTGTAACCTTCACTGGCAACTTCCCTAGGCAGTGATAATCTTCATCTTTTTATTCAGTAAACAGCAGCAAAATTACAGTTATGAAGTAGCAATGAAAATAATGTTATGGTTGGGGGTTGTCACCACACCAGGAACTGTATTAACGGGTCGAAGCATTAGGACGTTTGAGAACCACTGCTCTGAACATTCCCGGACTTAGGTCTGAAGTCCATGTCAATCACTGGGGCTGTAGACTTACATATCCAGTTGCCTGCCACCTGATGGCTAACTGCACCTCAGATGGAGCACTGTGGGGCTGTAATTTCTCATTTGTCCATGGTCACTGCCATTTGGACTTATTGTAGTAGCTCCCTGCTTTCCTGCCTTGTACTTACCCCAATGAGACATTGAATTTTGTTTCACCTTTGGCCCAAGCACCTGATATTTTTCATATCAGAATAAAGGCTATCAAACAGGCCCTTCCATGTCTGACTCCTCCTTTTTAGATTACCTTTACCTTTTTCCCTAGCTCATTCTCTGCTCTGATGTCTCTCGCAGACACTCCTACCTCAGACTACCCTATGTCTCTGTCTGCCTCTCAGTGAGTTTGTTTCTAACCATTCTAGCTAAGTTCTACCTGCCCCTGCCTGTTTGCTCTCCAGATCCTTTCTCCCGGGCACCATATAAAAACATAAATTAAACTATTTAATTAAGTTTGTTTCCATGATTGTGCTCGGCTGTCATCTCTTATTGCAATTCAAGAGGCTGCAAGCTGTGCCTGTCTGGTCACAGCCGGTTCACAGCTCTGCTGTGCTGATGAAAGGCAATAAGGAGACTTACAAACCTAGCCATTGCAGATTGTGTCTGCCACGCAGAATCTAGATTTTAAAAAGACCTGAAAACTGAAGGGGGTGGGTATCTGGGAAGAGCACGGGAACTAGAAGGTGGTGGGGACCAGAGATGACAATGGGCGATGAAGGTGTTGAATGTGTGCTATGTATATGAAGACCATTGTTATGTCAGTGTTGTATGTGTGCATTTGAAAACACAGAACCAGAAAAACAGACTGGTCCTTCCTTTGCACTCTCAATGTAGCTTATGTGAGGCTGGAGACAGGTCACACTCAGAAGTGCTCACTATATCCTACTGTTTTCTGTTCCTCAGTTTCTCTGTCTGAAGAATATCCGGACATTTCTGGCCGCCTGCTGTGATACGTTTGGAATGAGGAAAAGCGAACTTTTTGAGGCATTTGACCTGTTTGATGTTCGAGACTTTGGAAAGGTACTGATCTATTTGCTTTTTAATTATTTTATATAAATATAGTTCTGGGACTTGAACCAGAGTCTTGCACATGCCAGGCGCGTGTTTAACCTTTGAACTACAGCCCTTGCCCTTGCCCTTGCCTAGCATTTAATTTTTCATTGGAGAGTATTTAACTAAATCAAAGTGTTAAGCGGTCCATGTATCTGCATTGTTTGATTAAATGGCTTAGCAAATAAGAATAATAATAATAAGCCCCATTCCAAAGAAGAGAATCAAGCAGCAGCAACAAATTTGGAAGTGAGCTCAGAAGTTCTTGTAACGTAAAGCAGGGGCATCTTTATGCACAGGTAGTCCTTCTGGATCTTTCTTCTTCCAAGGGTGGAATCCCACCCCTCTGCCCCAGGACCAATCCCAGTTTCCTCCAGCCTTCTACCTGTATACAAGGCACCTCATTTTAGGAAGCCAAGAAGGTGAAATTGTCCTGTTCTTTAGTTTAAACACTTGAACAATTATTTAGAAAAGACATGAAATAGGGGTATGAGGTGGTGCTGGGACAAAGCCAGGGCTTCACACATACGAGATGTGTGTGTGGTCTCCTGAAGCTACAGCATTGCAGGGGGATTGTCCAGCTGCTTGCATTTCAGTGATATTTTTCACACGGCAATAGTTTTAATATTTATGTTAATTCTTTGGTGAATGCTAAATCCATGGTGAAAGAAATTATATTGTTGGGCAGGTGAGATTATTCAATGGGTATAGGTGTTTGCCACTTAAGACTGATGACCCACATACATCTGATGCCAGGACCCACATGGGGGGGTGGTGGAGAAGTGACTCTTGCAAGATGTCTTTTGACCTTCACATGCATCCTAGAGATTTTGGCATCCTGCCCTCATAAATGAATTAGTTAAAGATTAAAATCATACTTTCAAAAATGACAGTCATTTTTAATGAAGCGATATGAATTCAAATCCCTTTCCTGTGAGCAGCCTTGAGTCCGCCTACTGCATTACATTATGAAAGTTTTCATGTCTGAAGGGAAAGAAAAGAGAGCCGAGTGTGGGGTGCAGTTCTGTGTTTCGAAGTCTGTCGGACACCTGCAAGGCTTTGGCTTTGATTCTTAGTTTCAAGAGCCATTATTTGTCTGAGTGCCTTGCCTGCATTTAAATCTGTGTATCATAAATATACCTGGTGCCCTCAGAGTCCCCGAGACTGCAGTGATGTGTGGCTGTGAGCCACCGTGTAGGTGTTAGGAATCCAACCTGACCCTCTGCAAGAACAACAAGAGCTCTTAACCACTGTGCCATCTCTCCGTTCCCCATTCTTATCCTTCAACCTGGGTACTAGTATCTTCCCAAATATCCGTCTGAGGCTGGCATTTTACTTACCTTTTAAGAGGTAACATATGGCCATCCAGCAAACCCCAAGCACTTAGCAGAAACTTGTCACAGAAATATTAGGGATTTGATGCTGGCACAGAGCAAAGATGGGTAGCTCCGTCATGTGGGGAGGCTGAAGGCTGAGCCTGTTTCTGGCTTAGACCTGGAGTCATTCTGTGATCTTCCAATAGTTCCCAGCCCTGTGGCTCGTCAGGCTTCTTGTCAATGTGGAAGAAAACGGAGGAGAAAATAACAGGGATTGCTTTTATCTCAGGCAAGCTGTCATTTAACTGACTCTGGTGACAAGTAAAGTGATGACGGATAAAATATAGAAGCACAAGGAAACCGGAAGCCAGGCCGTGAGCAGGCAAAGGGAAGCCTGTTCATGGCTGCGCTCCGTGACCAGTGAAGATAGGGAAATCCCATGAGGTACAAATGGTGGACACCACACTGCACGGATGTTCTGGTGGCTGAGAGAGGCGCTCCTCCAGGCCCATCCCAGCTCGGGCACCCTCTTTTGAGGAAATAGAAAATGAAAACAGTTTAAGGAAATGAAAAATGAAAAAAAAAATCTGGTTTTTAAAAACTTACAAAGGAGCCATCCCCCTTCCCTATGTAAGCTTTTAAGACACAATTATAAAGATTGGAAACTTATAGAAAGACTTTTTTTTTAAAAGTGTGGGTTTGTTTCAGTGGAGTTACATGGCCTGTTTGATTGATGAAACAATAAAAGCTTTGGAGAAAAATTGAGATTAAAAAACTTGAATGTAAAGGAACAAAAACCAAACTCTTTAGTTCCTGTGAACAAACGCATTCTGTTCTGTTTCTGGTTACTTCTATTGTTCTGACAGTGGTAAGACTGAGAAAGGATCAGGCCTGGGATGGTGGTCTGGTCTCGAACCTGTGCTTGTTACTCTATAATCATCAGCTTTTGCCAGTGCCTATGTTGATGATCTCTCTCTCTAGACTGTGTATAACAT
Organism: Apodemus agrarius; assembly: GCA_964023405.1. Taxonomy (NCBI): domain Eukaryota; kingdom Metazoa; phylum Chordata; class Mammalia; order Rodentia; family Muridae; genus Apodemus; species Apodemus agrarius. The sequence goes on along the minus strand of OZ030007.1, from coordinate 52,765,551 downwards.
AAAAATATAGTTGTGTTCCTGCTATTAAATACTGCAAGTAAAATGGCCAGTACCATTAGTTACTGAACACTCACAAAGCCTTTTATAAAATTCATGTAGATATTAATTTTTAATCCTTAGACTGATGAGGAAGCACTAGTATTTTCCTCATTATGCTAATGAGGGATTCTGCACCCCAAATCACATACCTAAAATGAGATGAAGTAAGGGTTTGAATTCAGATCTGGCTGATTCTCTGCCACTATCCCACAATTCAAGCATGGTTACTTGGACCTGACAGGCCACATACTCTTTGGTGCTTTGCATATATGTGGATGTAGTTTATCTCCAAATCCTGCTATGTAGCTCCTATTCTTGATGATATATCCTGCTTTGGGAATGATAGAGCTGAAGTAATTCATGCAATTCTATATTTTTTAGTATTGAATAAATGTTAGATCAGAGATAACATAATAATTTCTAATATTGGGAATATGAATGAAAACAGGATTTGGAGAAGGCTGGGATATAGCTCAGTGGTAGAGTGTTTGGTTAGCATGCGTGAGGCCCTGCTGTAGCATGTCACCTCTGTGGTATAAACAGCCATTAACTTCATCAGAGCAGCTGGGACTATTAGAAAGCAACGCCTGAGATCGGCTTGTTGATCGTTGACGTTAACTCATAGAAGGAGGGGGTGAGGTGGCTCATTAGACACTCTCCTGATATATAGGACTTCCATGTCTTCACCCCTCAGTCAGTTGTGTGTAATTCGGTCCTAATTACACGGGGCTTTGTGCAGCCACGGGGAAGTGTCATCCATGCTGGGGTAAGACTCTCCATGTTACTGCTGTGTTAGGCTCATTCTTGCTCATCCATGGTCTATAGTTAAGGGCAGTAAGTTCATTGTTCCTCCAGGCTGGATTTTTGTGAACTCACACTTGGTTTGTCCTTGAGGTCCTGTAAGGAGGGATAGGGGTGGGCATGTATTTGGAGTTCCTCAGGGAAAAGGGTTCCCGTGACTCTTGACCTAGTCAGCAGGCTCATGATGGAACTGATGCTGAGTGTCGAAAGAACAATGAACTCTCCCCCTCCCCCCCTGCCATATCCCCTCCCCCACACCCTAACTCCATGGCCAAGGAGACAGGCAGCTGAAGCTAGCTGAGCTGTCTGATGGTGGACTGTCATGACATGGCTGCCTTTCTCTATATGGCACGAAGCAGGGCTCCTCCTTAGTCACAGCAGTTGTGGAGTCCCTGGTATGGCGGTAAGGTAGGCAACTGTAGCCGAGCTTTCAGAGGGGACATTTCCAGGGGAATGAATCCTGGAGTGGTCATCTTCTTGTCTAGGGTTTAGAGCTGCATTGATGAGTGGGATTGGAGAATATCCTGCAGTTCCGGAAAGCAGCATCTGTGGGATGGGATCTCAGGCAGGCTGTGGCATCTGTTGCATGGCTTTTCTTGTGGGAGCTAAGACATGCAGCTGAGGCTGAGCCGTCAGCCCAGAGTGACGTCCCAAGGGAGGAATTAAGACAAGAAAATGACACGATGATGTTACCCACTATGTCAGCCTCTGACTTGTCAGGTAAATCGGATGAAAGAGAAAATGAGATAGAAATGTTGTCTTTTTTTTTTCTTTTCTTGTGGATGGGGATCCAGAAGAGAAAGGGAGACCAAATTAAACCTGTGTTCAGAAACCCTTTCTGCTATTCAAATATTTGAACCCGTGGGAAGAATCAGAGAAAAACAGGTGATAGAGAAGTGATAGAAAACACCTCCACCTATAAAGAAAGGAAAAATCTACAATTCTGCATGCAGATGAGGGCTTTAACAATGGCTCTGCAGGAGACTGTTAATCAGACTGTGTCTGCTTAAGCTGCTGTAGTAGAACGAGTGGGATCTTAAGCAGGAATGCCTTGGAAGCAGTGATGGGGAGTCTTCATTTATTCTGGGGTGAGACTTTTGATGGTGCAGCTGCTTGGGTCACCTATGCTAACATATGTCGAAGTGTTTCAACTCTTACTAATAGTAAGTTTAGAACCCACACTAATTTGGCAGCTTTGGGGGGGTCTAGAAATACAATTATAATAACGATTTCTTATATTTTTTACTGCACTTTGAAGTTTTCAGAGTCCTTGTTACCACTGATTCCTGATCTCAGAAGCATTGTGAAGGTGGCCTGTAAATGTTCCTATTCCTTGAATGGGTAAAATAAGGCCCAGCGGGTCGGTCAGACAGTGAGGGTAAGGCCACCTGTCTTGGGGATGACAACAGGATCTGGGCTCAGATATTCTGGCCTTTCTCCTCTTTACTCTTCTCTGCTTTCCTTGTTTTGGGTCTCACTGGATGGTCAGGGAAGAGGTTGAGCGTGTAAAAGAAACAAAAATGTGTTGTTGTTGTTGTTGTTGTTGTTTTAATTAAAAAGCATAAGAGATTCATTGGCTTTGCATCCAATTTTGGGTTGGTTCATCTGTGAGGAAGGTAAGATTCAGCATAATGGTGGTAGGAGTGAGTTAAGTCTGGATAGACAAAGCTTTCATAAGTTCTCAAGTATGCATAGATACTTTGTAGCTGACCCCTCCGCCTTTACCACCTGGTGACACCAAGCAGTTCTCCGGTCTTTGCCTAACCTAGTTAGTGTTGGTTTCAGGAACTTGTTTGGAATCAGAGGCTTGACATGGATGTGACTGCTGTGGGAGATTAAGGATATCTTGGAAAAACGTCAATCAACCCAGATGCGTGATGATTTTCTCTTATGACACGGCGAGGAACTGTGAGTGCTGTAGAAAGGCTTGTGTTATTTTGCCCTTTAGCAGTTCCCTGGTTCCTAGTATTGAGTTCTTTATTCAGTGCCAACTCACTTCAATTTGCTCTGAATTAACATCCACACAAATCCTAATTGAATCTAATTGCAGATTGTCTCATCTGTAAAAAGAAAGGTCGGGATGCCGCCTCAGCCCCAGCGAAAAGCGGCTGCTGTTCCTAACTCTAAGTGGAGTTTGCGCACGGACCAGGGCACAGCTTAGTAACTTGGACTCTTTTGGGAAACAGCAGAGACCCTGAGATTCTGAGATCGGCAGGTCACTCTGGGGTTGTTGCTTGCTGAAGAAAGGGCAGGATCCTCCTCTCAGGCAGAAGCCAGCCTGCTCTGTGGAGAGGCTCTGTTGTCCCTTTAGACGGTGCACACAGCTTCTCTTTGGCTTTAAGTTTATATTTTGAAATGGCTCATTATTTTCTAACTTTTCAAAATGATGAATCCATTTCTGGCCTTTTAGTAACAGCTGTAAGTAAAATCTTTTTAGTTTCTTTGCTTAAGGCATGGATTTTCTTAAAGAGTGTTTCCCACTTGCAGAATTATCTTGAAGTCCCGTGTTCCAGGCTGTTTACTGGGATCTGGACATTTGCTTGCCCCACGTCCTGCCGAACGCATTTGCTACTACTCTTCATGCCATTACGATGAACTCAAGCTGTTGGGAAGTGTTTCTTCCTGTGCTGTCAGCTGGTGCTTCTGGGGTGCACGGGAAGGTGGGGTTTTCATTAATGAGGCCATTTGTAGCACACGGGTGAGGCCTCCAGCCTATCCAGCGGAGTGATTAATGCCAGCTCTGTTCCTGCTTCCCTTGACCCACAGACTTTGTGTCCTCGAATCCAGGAACTGTAGAGTAACTTGCACATGTCAGGTGATTTGATTGACACATTTTCTTGAATCACAAGGAAACACACCTGGCCCAAGGTTGTTACAATAGCCTGTAGGACAGGCTCAAATGTTAAGGTTCAGGACAGTGACATCAAGGGGAATCCAGAGGGTCAGTATAGAGATGTGGCAATGAACCTGGTAAGAACTTGAAAGAGATTAAGTTCTATTTTGGGTAAGAACAGTGTTTCTAAGGTGGGTCTTGGTCTGAGTTCTGGGTTCCTTTCTGGGCTGTATTCTTGAGGGACTAATTTGACCTCCCTGATTATTCCCTAATCTATAAATTGAGGACCGGTGTATAATTAATAAATTAATGAATGTAAAGTGAGAGAGCATAAGTGTAAGGTTATACCCCAGTAAACCCCAGCCCTTACTACATTCCTTGTTAAGATGATCACTAACGGTATATTTTATTTTACTTACTCCTGTTGTAGCCCTTGGGGTAGAGTTTAGGGAGTTAGTTACACATGCTGGAGAGGAAGGTAACTCACTGTATTACACTACATCCTCAGCCACTGCTGCCAAATCCCTATCCCTTTACTCCTCCTTCTTTTGAGGTGGGATCTCATTAACATACCCAGGCAGACCTTGAAGCCATCCTGTAGTCCAGGCTGCCCTTGGATTTGCTGTCTTCTTGCCTCAGTGTTCCCAGTAGCTGGGGTGACAGACTTGGGGCACAGAATCTGCCTAATATTATCATTTTTAATCAGTTTGAGATTCACTGATAAACATCTGGGATTCAGTTTTTGAATATAAGAACTATTATCACTGGAGGGGCGAGGTTAGGAAGTACATCATGTTCTCCCGGCAGTATTCTGTATAGCCATCCTTCTCCCCTTCTGTGACCTCACATCTCCTTTGGGTAAGCGACCTTTCCCTTTCTGCCCTTAGTTCCCCTGGGTTGTTCCGTAGGGCTACCCCTGCGTTGGCCGTGTGACGGTGTCTGGGATGTTGTGTGCTTCCACTTTTGCTTAGTTCCCTCTGATTTACACGTGTTGCCTACGGGTCTGTGAGGCATGGTGGAGCTGTAGGCATCTGGTGCCTGCATTTCAAGTGCTCCCAGTTCAGAGGGACTAGAGCCTGCCAGGAGCCTGATGACATCTCATGCCCAGAGCTGAATGCCCACGCCTGTGGCTTTCCCCGTGACTCCAGCCAATGTATTCCTCAGTCTTTTTCTTCTTTGAGCCAATATCTCTTAGTTTCCTCAACCAAGAGTGACAGAAATTAATGGGATTTGATGTGTTTCGCAAATCAAAGGGTTTTACCCATGTAGAAATGTTTTATTTTTGTTATCCCTGGACTGTGGAGAACATCTGGCTTAGTCTTAGTCTTTCCATCCATCATTAGTGAAGGAGAGAGACAAGAGTCCCAGAACCTCTCTGCTTTGTTTTATACATATGAATGACTGACGGAAGCACAGTGCTCAGCTTCAGGGTAGATACCTCATCTTCTTCATTGGTCCATAGGGTATCAAGGTTTTCGGGTTCCATTGGGTCAAGACATCAGGAGCCTTTCCCATTCTGTTTCTGATTTTTGGGGATCAAGGAAATGCACACAAGAGCATCTGCAGGTTGCATGTGACTAACATCTGGCCGATTTAGAATGACTGGAAAAGGACAGGATAAAGGCGTTCCAGAGCCCTCTCTCACCTGGACATGAACAGCAGAGATACTGACTTGGTCACAATGATTTCAGAAGTCAGCAAACCCTGTAGAGTTTACTGTCACCTCACCTGTACCCTCTGATTCTTTCTTTGTCTATTAATGGAATAAACCATACTTTTTGTGTGTGATGCAAATGACTGGCTTACGGCCCAAAGAATGATTAAGGGGATGGATTTCAATCAAGTCTAGCGCTAGCGGTTTGCATTGAGACAGATCATTCAGAGTGCTGCTTATGGGCATGGGTAGGGGCCATGGGTGGAGGCCATGGGTAGGGAAGATGGCAGTGCCACTTTTGCTCAAAATTGGCTTGATGAAATGATAATGCACATTCATTGTTCATGCCCTGTGCTGTCCTGGGCTCATAGAAGGGTGTTTTGCTGACTGTTTTTGTGTAGAGCCTTAGATATTGAACTCTGTAGTACAACAGTCACTGGAGGCAGCTATTGCATTGAGCTCATCACGTTTTCTTTCCAGGATATGGATTAAATTTGTAGCTACATCAGATTAGACTCAGGCTAAATGTTGGGTAGGGCTTTTAACACTTGAAGTGCATTGGGTATGCTGAGAAAAATCAAGGGATACTGAATTAACATGCTATTAAAAGGGGCTTTGATTTGTTTGGTAGAAATTGCCACCTGTTCTCCCCACCCCCACACCTATTATTAATGATAACCGGCTGATATTAAGCCAACCCTCCGTTGTGAGATAACATGTCTGTCTAGCCCATAATGCCCCGTGATAGGTTTATTTAGTGAAATTGCTAAGGCTGCTTTCTACAATTTGTGTGTTTTTACCTTTCTATCTTTCCAACCTGACCTGTACAGCTCAGGGTATATGCATAATGGACCATGAACCTTTGTCTGCCTGGTCTGTGATGTAATGCCTGGCTGGCTTCCCAGCCCTTTGTACTTGAATGACTGAATCATTTCCACACCGCTATTCTTTACTTCCAGTCCTGATAGACAGTGGAAATCTCACCTTTCAAAGTACCTACACTAACATCCTGCATGTGATATTTGAGAGCCTTTATTGGATCGTTTTCTGCAACTCTTTACCTGGCTTTCCCCATCATAAGAAACTGCCTAACCAAAGGCTCCCAGGCCTCTCCTGTTTGCAGCTGCTCTAGGGACTTCCTATGAAGTAGCTCGAAAGAGTCTTCCTGTCTAGAGCGCACACATTGATCAACAGCTGTATGTGTGACCAGGATGAACTGATGTGAAAATAGCCTTTCTCTTCCTTGCGGTAATTTGTTTGTGCTCTCTCACTGGTAGTGTCTCGTGGTGTCACATCTCTCTTTTGAAGTCTCACCTGCCTGAAATTATTCAAAGCTTTCGAAAGTCATGTAGTCTGCAGGGCCCCAGTGGTTTTGGAGCCCTTGGCAGCATTGATTGGGATGGTTTCCACCAGTCCGGCATGGTAGCAGACTGCTGTGGCGTGTCTTCCGGGATGGTACCCAGTGCTCTGGCTTCCTCCATTAGTCTTCCAACCTAAGGAGCCCAGCCACCCCCCATCCCCCGCCCTCTCCTTCAAGCCTGCTGAGGCCCCGCTTCCTTGTCTTTGCAGTGACTTTGTTCAGAGCATCCTTGGAATCCATTCCTACCAGCAAGCTTGGGTCAGATCTTGCTTCTCTATACCCTGCACAGATACCAACTCCCAGTTCCAGGACAGCTCTGGACATCTTCCATTTCTCCCTCTAAGGAGACTCTGACCTATTCCTATGAGTCAGCTTACTTCCAGTCTATTGACGCAAAGGCCAGGAGTCAATCAACCGCATACAAAGTCCTCCTTGACTTTGTCCCCCTTGAAGAGTAGAATCTGGTTTGTCTTTCTACAAGGAAGAAGGAGCTCTGGAGTGCTTACTCCTTTACAAAGAGCTTTCCTTTCCAGACCCCTTTTCTGTTTATCTAAGCAGAGAGGGGAGCACAGCTTTCGGTCTTACCCCCTCCCCCCTCCCCCCTCCGTGTGTGTGTGTGTGTGTGTGTGTGTGTGTGTGTGTGTGTGTGAGAGAGAGAGAGAGAGAGAGAGAGAGAGAGAGAGAGAGAGAGACTGGCTGTTAACTGCATCACTAGTAGTATTCTTCTCCTTGATTTTGGGACAGCACTAACCTTTTCCAGCAGTGTCTCGACCTGTCTTATTTTCTTAGCAGTATTGAATGCCTGGGGGAAGTTTCCTATTTTTACCACATCTTGTAGAATTCTAGTACCCGACCCATGCTAAGGTCATTCTTTATACCAGGGTTTCTTTTTTCTTCTTTTTTAAAATTGGTTATTTTATTTATTTACGTTTCAAATGTCATCCCCCTTCCCAGGTTCCCTTCCACAAACTCCCTATCCCCTCCCCCTCCTACTGCCTCTATGAGGGTGCTCTCCCACTCGCCCACCCGCTCTTGCACCCTAATATTCTCCTACCCTGGGAGCCTTCACAAGACCCAGGGCCCCCCTCCCAATGATGCCCGACAAGACCATCCTCTGCTACATATCCAGCTGGAGCCATGTGTTCCGCCATATGTACTCTTTGGTTGGTGGTTTAGTCCCTGGGAGCTATGGGGGGGGGGTAGGGGCTCTGGTTGGTTGATATTGTTGTTCTTCCTCTGAGGTTGCAAACCTCTTCAGCTTCTTCAGTCTTTGCCCTAACTTCTCCATTGGGGTCCCCGCGCTCAGTCTGATGTTTGGCTGTGAGCATACACATCTGTATTGGTCAAGCTCTGGCAGAACCTCTCAGGGCACAGCTATACCAGGCTCTCGTCAGCAAGTGGTTCTTGGCATTAGCAATAATGTCTGGGTTTGGTGTCTGCAGATGGGATGGATTCCCTAGGCAGGGCAGTCTCTTGTTGGCCTTCAGTCTCTGTTCCACTCTTTGTCCCTGCATTTCCTTTTGACAGGAGGAATTCTCGATTAATATTTTTGAGGTGGGTGGGTGGCCCCATCCCTTAACTGGGGGCCATGCCTATGCACTGGATATGGTCTCTAAGGGTTCTATCTCCCCTTTGTTGGGTATTTTGGTGAATGTCCTACCTGTTGAGTCTTTCTACCAGGGTTTCTTAAACTCATATTCACAATCTTTTAATGCTGGAGAAATTTTTTCATGACCCCAGGTCTATAGGTATATAAAACAGACATATAAATCAAACATCAAGTGGTTATAAATTTGTTAATTAATGCAGAAATAATTCTTTCAAGTTTAATAAATTTGAAAGCAAATTTGCATACTAATTAGATGTATGTGCTTTTTTGTCTAAAGTTAATAAAACCCAAAGATAATCTAACTTGACACTTACATGCTGAGAATGATGTAGGAAAAATATTAAAAACCTGTGTTTTTCATTATTATATCATTGTTTTTATGAGAGCAGAAAAACTTTGCATGTAAAATGAAAATATTGCAATAACCATTAAATACAATGAATATTTGCCATGTGAAATATACATTGTATATTTGTAGTTTACAGTGACTTTGGGTCTGAACTTGACATGTGTCTGGCTGTTTGTTGGTATTGCATGGCATAATGGCTTGTGAAGTTAGTCCATGTGTTGTATGGTTGCATGTGCATGCATGCCTGTGTGTGTGTGCATGCATGAGGTGTATGTGTGTGCTTTGTGTGTTCAGAATGAAGGCTGCAGCCAAGCCATGTGATGCATCACTGGGTAAGCACTGCCAGAGACACTTTGCATTCATTACATGCTGAATTTAGAATTAATTTTTGCTTGCTGCCCAATTAGAAACCTGTTATTATTGTTAAATTTTTAATAACCCCCACACTCATTTACATAACCCATACACATGCTTGAAACATCTTTGCTTTATATTTTGGTGCTCTTTCAAGTTCAATGTTTTGTGATCTACTTTTTTTAATGGTCTTGCAGTCAGTTCAAAAATAAATAAATAGTAAACAATAACCAAGAACTGTTCACATAGTTGAAAACTTCTGGGTTAGCATATCCTAATTAATTTTTCAAGGAGCTTTAGTGTCCTGAGAAATATTAATAGGAAGCTTGGGAAGAAAGCTTTCCTGCTGAGAAAGTTTGGGAGGTGCTGTGTGCTCTGTGAGGTGTGTCAGTACAGGCTCTGAAAACCTCACTTAGTCTAGGCTTTCTCCTGATTGTGAATGGTTAGCTGTTTAGGCATCACGCAGTTGTTTCACATTTATTGTGTAAAGACTGATCTTTCTTTCCTCTTTAAGCTCATTTAGTTTTGGGTAAACTTGTTGGTTCATCCTGCCAGGAAGTACACAGTAACGAGCGCGTCTTTACCGGTACCTACTTCTGCCTTGTGAAATCTCTTATTGATGCAATGAAGTCACTTCTTGTTTTGCCTTCAGTTCCAAGTCTTTCCAAAAGACTCTTCAGAGTAATTTCCCACAGCTCCAATTCTGACAGTCTCACTTGGATATTTAGAAACTGGAGAGCGGACCCTTGCTACTTCTAAGACAGTAAAACACCTCTTTAAAATCTAAACAGAGCTCCGGCCAACCAGGGCCCTGCTTCCTCTTTTCTTTCCCTTTCTTTTTCTTTCATTTAAGCCCCCGTCTCCTGTAACAGGCTGTCCTCACATTCTTCATGTATGTATCTAAGACCGAGCCTCCAGCTGCTTCTTCCTGAGTGCTGGGATTGTAGAAATGCACCCTCACGCTGGGGTTAAGTGGTGCTGGGAACTGAATGTGGTACTTTTCGCTATGTGCTATCCACTGAACCACACTCCCAGCCCTGGAGATTGATGTTTGAGGCACCTTTTTGTTGTGTTCTCTGTGTTCCTGCTCTCAAGTAATAAATGCTGGACTATAACTGTGTACCACGATACTCAACTTTCTTTTTTTGATGAGACAGGCTCTCATCGTGTGGGCCTGGATGGAGTAAAGCTTAAAATCCCCTTCCTTCTCTCCCTAGTGTTAGTCTTGTGGGTACGTGCCCTCACCTCGGGGTGTGGCTTGCCCATTTCCACGCCCCTCTTTCCTGCCACTGTACTGCTCCTTGCCTTAGCCCCACTAAATTACTAGTCACCACGGGTCACTAGATTAATATTTATTTATATCACTGCCTTTGCATGGAATGCTCCTTTCTCCTCACATCTGCTAGCCTCTTGTTTTTATTGATTTTGTTCAAGATAACTCACCCTGCTTCCACTCTGAGGATATATACTTTGTCCAAACCTTTGCCTCTGCTTGGTTCTGAGAGGCACTGTGCCCTCTTCTGTTTGGCCTTTGTTGTCTTGCCTCTGATCGGTCCCTATTTCTGACAAAGACATTCATCCTCATCGTCTCCTCTTCTGTATCATGCAGAACCGACTTAGCCTCGTCAAATCCTGTTTCTCCCCTGAGGTTATGAAATCAGGTAAAGGGGGAGTTTTCGTCACTCCTTGTCCCAGGTGGCAAGAGCATGGGACGTGTGTGAAAATGGCACTCATGATGACCCCTGCTTCGTGGAGTTGAACTGAGGAGTTTGGGTTGGACTTTGTGGGTAAAGCAATTCGAGTAGGGTGGAGCACAGAGTAAGAAGAACAACTTTGGGGTACCGTGTTTCTCCCACAGCTTTGGTTTCCGCGGTTTCAGTTCACAATGCTTGAACGGGACCATAAAATGTTACATGGCAAATTGCAGCATGGACTCATAAGCTTTGAATCTATCCGTAGCCAACGAGAAGCAGAGCAGAGCTGAGGATACGGGGATTATTGAGAGCTTAGGCTAGGGAGCGTTTGGAGCTCTTCCCGCTTTCCTTGCTTTAATAGAGTCAAAGGAAGTCTTAGGCACCACCATGCTTGATTGTTTGGAGTAGAGTGAAAATGTCCAGTGCTGTCTCCTTTTAACGTGGGTTGGAGATCATCCCTTTGTCTAGCATTATCTGGGCTGTGCGTGTAGCCACTCAGTAGGGATCTTGTCTTCAGGTGGATGGTTGTGGTATCACAGTGCTCATGTTCAAGCAATCCTTTACTTACCTCAGAGGGATACATGCAGTACTCCCAGTGGATGTCTGAACACTCAGCACTGAACCCTCTCACCTTTATGCTTACATATAAATATATACATAGATTCAAATTTAATGCATTCTCTATCATAATTACTTACATATCATGGATATAATATTCATAGTGTGACGCTTCATAGAAAAACTAGTGCATGCCTCTTTGTCCTTCACAATCTCATAGATGAAGTTTCATTCTTGTCATCAACCTTAGCAACCTCAGAATACATTTTTATCTTCCTCTTAATTAGGTTGAGATCTTTTACCTTTTCGCTTACAGGGATATTTTTATGGATTCTCCTTGGCATATTCAGATTCCCACCACTACTGCTCTTGCCCTTTGGAGATGTTATTAAGTTAAGTGAGAGTTACTTAAACATAAGCCTACACTGTGGTGCCAATCAATCTGATATCCAAGATGGCTACCAAGCAGCTAACAGGGAGGCTGTATTTACAGTGTGGATACATTGGACAAAGGCATGACTTATGAGTTAGGAGGTATGGAGTAGTGTGACCTGAAAAGTTATATTACTCAGGATGGCTAACAATAGAAAACTTAATGACTGTTTATTTCTAGAATTTCCAGTAACTATTTTCAGATTGGTTGATCCTGGGTTAATGAGGCCTTTCTAAGGAAAACTACAAAGGGGGAGTTTGTCACCAGCTATAAAAGTCTTAAAGGGCAGTCTGCTGCTCTAAAGAGAAGTCATGAAAGTGACTTTTATGACTGAAAGGTGAAAGTTCCTAACCTAACACATGCAAAATAAACCAAACCAAACAAAACAAAATGTTATCTGCCCATGCTCCTGAGATCATATCTATGACTAATAGATCTAATTCTAACAATGGATCACATGTCTGTAAAATTGTGAAGAGAAAGAAATGCACTTGCTCGTCATGGAGCCTCATATGGGGAGACACCTAGGCCCGTAGCTCGTGTTCACATTACAGTTCAATGTGCATGTCCATGATGGACATGAGTAGAAGAGAGAACTGTGTTGCACCAGAAATCACTGAGCTCACACGATGACTCCAGCAACAGCTCTTATCCAAGCGAGGCCAAGTCACCACTGTAGTAAGGGATGGTTATTTAGAGGCAGATCACATGGTTTAGTACCCACGGATGGAGGTAAAACAGCAACAGGTGTCTTGGCAAGTGTTCTTTTAGAATAAAGGGGTCTATTTGGCTTTCTTCTCTCCCCCTACTCTAAAAATCTTAGCATTCATTGTTCTGCAGTGACAGTCTGTCTAGATCTCTGGCTCTTAAGTTTGCTGAGCTGAAGAACCAAAATCGGTGAAAGATAAACAAGCGAGATAATTACAAAGTTGCAGTGGTACATGCTACTGAGGAAGTAAACCAAGCCAAAGGTTGAACTGAAGGAAGCCTGGCAGGCAGGCAGAGGGGAAGGAAAGGCTCTGAAATGCTCAGACCTTCTGAGAGAAGGACAGGACTCTATGACTGCACTTCCTTACATATTCAATAAGTCCCTGAGGAAATTTTAATTAGATTCTGGTTCTGCCTTTCCCAGTATGCTCCCTGGAGCTAAGCTAGTTCTCCAAATTGATCTTGGGTTTTATTTTTTTTTTCAATCCTAAACTCACTTCAATGGTCAAACAGCCACTTCTTGGCAAGGGTATACTGGCATTCTGCATGGACTGCTTCCCTTTGGTGGCTTGTAAGTTGTCTAATTCTCTTCCAAAGCGCCCATGCGTTGGCTTTTCTGTTTCACTGGGGCTGCTCCACCTCAGGGGTAGTGACTGTCTCTTGGAACTATAAGCTCCCAGAAGGTATAAAGACCTCAGCTGTGCCCATACTTGGGAGCAAGAAAGGTATTCCAAAGACAGAGGGACAAATGCAGGGTGTCACTTTGATACTGAACCTCCTGTCGGCCTACCCACTGAGAATGTTATTTGTAGAACTGAAAATGTGGTTTGAGGGTTTAAGTGTGACTTTTTTTTTCCAGGCTTCATTGTGTGCTCTTTCTTTCTTTCTTTCTTTCTTTCTTTCTTTCTTTCTTTCTTTCTTTCTTTCTTGCTTTCTCTCTCTCTCTCTCTCTCTCTCTCTCTCTCTCTCTCTCTCTCTTTTCTATATTCTTTGTTTACATTCCAAATGCTTTCCCCTTTCCCAGTTCCCCCTTCTCCATATGTCCCATAAGTCCTCTCCCCTCCGCCCATTCCCCAATCACCCCCCCCCCCATTTCTCTGTTCTGGTACTTCCCTACAACACTGGATCAAGTCTTTTCAGGACCAGGGCCCTTTCCTCCCTTCTTCTTGGGAATCATATGATTTGCTGATTGTGTCTTTAGTATTCAGAGCTTCTGGGCTAATTAATATCCACTTATCAATGATTGTATTTCATGTGTATTCTTTTGTGATTGGGTTACCTCACTTAGGATGATATTTTCCAGTTCCAACCATTTGCCTACAAATTTTATGAATTCATTGTTTTTAATTGCTGAGTAGTATTCCATTGTATAAATGTACTACATTTTCTGTATCCATTCCTCCATAGAGGGACATCTAGGTTCTTTCCAGCTTCTGACTATTATAAATAAGGCTGCTATGAACATAGTGGAGCATGTGTCTTTGTTGCATGCAGGGGAATCCTCAGGGTATATGCCTAGGAGTGGTATGACAGGGTCCTCTGGAAGTGTTATGCCCAATTTTCTGAGGAACCGCCAGACTGATTTCCAGAGTGGTTGTACCAGCTTGCAATCCCACCAACAGTGGAGGAGTGTTCCTCTTTCTCCACATCCTTACCAACACCTGCTGTCTCTTGGGTTTTTAATCTTAGCCATCCTGACTGGTGTGAGGTAGAATCTCAGGGTTGTTTTGATTTGCATTTCCCTGATGACTAGTGATGTTGAACATCTCTTAAGGTGCTTCTCAGCCATCCGAATTTCTTCAGGTGAAAATTCTTTGTTTAGCTGTGTACCCCATTTTTAATAGGGTTATTTGGTTTTCTGGGGTCTAACTTCTTGAGTTCTTTGTATATATTGGATATTAGCCCTCTGTTGGATGCGGGTTTGGTGAAGATCTTTTCCCAATTAGTTGGCTGCTGTTTTGTCCTTATGACGGTGTCCTTTGCTTTACAAAAACTTTGTAATTTTATGAGGTCCCATTTGTCAATTCTTGATCTTAGAGCATAAGCTATTTTACTTTTAAGTTCTTTCATAGAATAAATAGCAAATCTTTTGGTTAGATTTTTTTAAAAATCTTATTGAATTTCAAATATCCATGTAAATGTGTTCTGGCTGGTTTTGTGTGTCAACTTGACACAAGATAAGAGTCATCAGAGAGAATGGAGTCTTAGTTAAGGAAATACCTCCATGAAATCTAGCTGTAAGTTATTTTTTTTTCCTTTTTAAATTGATGATCAATGGGGGTGGTACCAGACCATTGTGGGTGGTGCCATCCCTGGACTGGTGGTCTTGAGTTCTATAAGAAATCGGGCTGAGGAAGCCATGGGGAGCAAGGCAGTAAGGAGCACCCTCCATGGCGTCTGATCAGCTTCTGCCTATAGGGTCGTGCCCTGTCTGAGTTCCTGCCCTGACTTCCTTTGGTGAAGAAGAGTAATGTAGAAGTGTAAGCCAAATGAACCTTTCCCCAACTTGCATTTTGTTCATGGTGTCTTGTCTCAGCAATAGAAACCCTAACTAAGATATTATGTGCTCAGAAATCTCTCTCTGTGTGTGTATGTGTGTATGTGTGTGTGTGTGTGTGTGTGTGTATCTTGTGTAGCAGTAGTGTACTGAACTACGTGTTTATAAATACATGCGTACACATGACTTGTGATTCTTAACTTACACGCACTCATCAAAAACCCAATAGCTGGATATTGTATTTCTTGTTCTGTGGTGACTTGAGTTTCACTGTAGCTCTTGGCTTTTAGGACAGAGGTTCTTTTTGGTTTCTTTTTAAGAAATGCGTTGCATCACACAGGGTATAAGTATTGAAACAAATGAATATGGTGTAGCACGCTCAGTGCTACAGTAAGCAAGAAAAGGCCCTCTGAGAGGGAACACAGGAGAAAGGGAACTGCTGTCCTGTCCCCATATGGCGGAGGAATATTCCTGGAGTGGTCCCTTTTACCGAGTCTATACAGGGCAGGAAGGATGCTGGTACTGGCCAAAGGGAGTAACCTTATTTTATGCCCTTTGTAGTCATTTTCTTTTCCCACAACAGCCCTATTATGTTAGCATTATCCCTGCTTTATGACTGAGGAATATGATCATCAGAAATATCAAACTCATAGCTAGGGGGCATTGGAGCCTGACTCTGAGGCACTGTTTGTCTGGTCTCAGAGACATTAATCATGTACTGCCTTATTTCCAAGCAAAAGTGAAAGGATGCCTCTGATTAGAGGGAATGCCCTACAGAAAGGAACAGACAAGGGACCCATCCCCTTGACATGTTGGAGCCTCACAGATAATCCTTGCAGATCAAGTATAAGATATAACGAAATGAGCTGGGTCGTGAGGTCCAGCAGAAATCCAGCAAACATGTAAGACGCGGGGCCTTTTGGGTGCGCACTGTGGGGTTTGACGAGTGTTTTTAGCAGATGTGAGCCGAAGCTCATGAACTCCATGCTGGAGTCAAGCACTGTGTCCGTGAGAGGAGGCCGTGGGGAACGGGTGTCATGCCAGCAGCAGGAAGAGCCAGCATGAGGCCGAGGCTCCTTGGTACAAAAACAGTGCAGAGCTTTGAGGGTGCATGCATCGTGCCTGATTGACGAGCGTCTGGGTGATTAGGAATTGATGTGATCAGAGAGATGGAGTCAAAAGAGGGAAGAGTGACTGTCAGGTGGCTTGAGGGGAGCAGGGCTTATGGAAAGGGAGACAGACAGCGGGGCAGGAACAGGTGCACCTGGCAGCAGCTTAAAATTGACGGGGAGCACCAAGGGCATCTGTATTCACTTACTGTAAATATATTCAGCAACCCAGTAGGTGTTTTCCTTGAGCAGATTTTAAGTAAAATTTCCCATGTTAAAATTTCCTATAGACCGATGTTTTTGTTTTATTTTCTTACTTAGTATTCAGCAGGAGCTTGGTCCCTGTAGTGTACTTAGAAATATCGGTCTTGTTTCTTTTCAAGTGACTTGCTTTTTCTTTTATCAGAGTCACCGAAGGGATATTTGTCAGTATTTGCAAGGCTGTAGCAAGTCTTCACATTCTTGCTGTGAGCCTCCTGCTGCCCTCGCCATATTCCATCTCAGCCGTGCCGAGAGATCCTTGACCCCATCACACTGATTTACAGCTAAGCTGCAGCTTATCCAGGTTACACGGGACATTTAGTGAGTCTAATAAGTGATCGCATATGATGGATGAGAAATTCACAAGGATAATTGGTGAACTCCAGGGAAATGGCTCTCCGTAGCTGGACCCCACCAGCAGCAACAGTTCAGAGCTCTAAGCTCTGGGTCCTTCGGCTGTCAGGCCCACGTGTGTGTTTTCTATATCCACTCATCTCCAGTTCTTTGAAAGACTTGCTCGCACCGACAGGAATAGAGTGCTGATGGCGGGGATGGAAATGCACAGATGTTCTTGCTTGCAGGGGATTAGTACAGGAAGTGTGCTCCAGGACGAAGCGTGTACCCGACAACTGCAGGCCACAGTGCTTGGCAGCCTCTGCAGCTGTGTGGAGTCTTGGTGGGGGAGACTGTTGAGTCACTGGTTTTCCACCCAAGGCACCTGCATCTTTGCAGGGATCCATTGTTGGTTACAGAGCCTTGTCTGGCTCAGCTTCGTACTGGTTAGAATGCCCTCTGAGTATGAACCATCCTGATGATTCAAAACAGTGTGTGAGGAGCAAAGGTGTTAGGACTTGTCAGTTCATGGTGAAGCCAGAAACTGTTAAGTTGGAATAATGTGTTAAAGTCTAGAGTACTAGAGTAGTGCCCCTGAGTGCATTAGTGCCTGTATTCATGCATCTGTGTGTGTGTGTGTGTGTGTGTGTGTGCGCGCGCGCGCGCATCTATGTGTGTGTATTTGATAATATTTTAATATATAAGATAATATTCAAATTTAGTCACTGTTAGATAGCAAGCATGTAGGAAAATTACTATAAAATCTAATAGTGAAAGGGACATGCTATAAATCAGTACCCCCATCACCACCCCAGAGTAACTGGAGAGTTTTTAGCTTTATGGTGCCTTGAATTTTGATCAAGAGGCTACCCTAGTGCTTATTTTATTTTATTTTATTTTATTTTATTTTATTTTATTACTTTATCATTTTTTTGAGACAAGGTCTTACTATTTAACCTTGGTTAGCCTGGAACTTGCTGTGTAGACCAGGCTGGTCCAGAACTTATAAAGATCCATGTATCCCTGCTGAATTAAAGTTGTGTCCCACCCACAAAACCTGACCCTAGATGCTTTGATAAGCAATGGGCATTTAGGTTCCTACATGTACAAACTATGTGCAGTGACCTTTTTCCTCCACCGTGTTGGATTTATAGTTGGGATCCCTTCTATGATTCTGAATGACTTGGTGGTTCTGCAGCAATATCCTAAGTAGGACCAGTTCCCACTGTGGCTCTAGTTAGGAGGAACCATTCACATTATTTATGGGGTTACTGAAAATGCTCACATATGATTAATCATAACTTCTTGGCCATTAGTTCTTGGGTCTTCTGTAAGCATGGCACTCTACATCTTACAGTTGGTTCCCCCCCCCCTTTTTTTTGCTTTTGAGACAAGGTCATGTATGGCCTCTCACTCACGGTGTAGCTGAGGTTGACCTAGAACTCTTAATCCTTCTGCCTCCAACCTCCAAGTGCTGGCATTACAGGGATGTATCACTCTTCCCTGCGGATGGCTTTTCAAATGCATGAAGTTTGTTTTAAGTCTTGTTCTCATAAAATAAAATAAAATAAAATAAAATAAAATAAAATAAAATAAAATAAAATAAAATAAAATAAAATAAGATAAAATTTCTTAATTTTCTTTTTTATTTATTTCTACAATAAATTGAGACATGACAACACACACACACACACACACACATAAAGAGCAGATTAAAATGAAGAAACTTAAAATTGAAAAGAAGGAATAGAATAGAAGCTAGTTAGAGGAAGAGACACTATTCTTTTATAGCTTAGTAGAGTATTGTATTTATCTCCCAGTTTCTTAAATTTTATAAAATATCTATCAGGCTAGTTCATGAGCCAATGTATGAGGTATCCTTAGACACTTTATCTGGTAGAACTGTAAGAAAAACCTTAGTTTCAAGCTAAAGAAAGCAAATGCACACAAACACACCACTATAAATCATAAGAATGAAAAGAGAGACGCCAGTGAACCACTGGGAAGACAACGTAGATGTCTACATTCAAAGAGATTTATATTTATCTTATGTGCAGGAGTGTTTGCCTGCGTGGATGTGTGTGCACCATTGAGTGCTTGGCACTCATCATGTCATAGGAAGGCGTCAGAGCTGCCGGCACAGGAGTTACAGACAGGTGTGAGCTGCCGTGTGGGTGCTGGGAATTCTTTCTGGATTTTTCTGGAGGAGCAGCCAGTGCTCTTAACCATACAGGCATCTCTCCAGCCACAGATGTTCATTTTTTCAAAGATTGATATTTGACTGTATTTAATCTATGTATTATCTATTAAGTATGTCATATTTGCTGAGCTGAGGATAGGCAACACCGCATTTGTCTTCTAAATGCTTTGTTCATTATGGCTCATAAATGTGGGATATTTCCTTACATTATTACAACATCTTCTAAAAACTCATTTTACTCATTTTCACTCTTTGTGAACTTCATATCATGTGGCCCAGGCTCACTCCTCTCCCCATCCCTCATATCCGCGCTCTGTCCTTGCAACCTCCTCCTCCCAAAAGAAACCAAAGCAAAATCTCGCCAAGGATGCTGTGCTGTATCATGTTTGCCCAAACAGCTTTACTTGCAAATGTTTCTTGCAGTGAATCAATGGTCTGGTTCAAGGCCTCTGGCTTCTTCTACACTGTTGATACTGGATCCTCACCAGGACTCCTCTCAGATATCCTATGTCACAGAGTTCCTGCAGCTTTGATTCTGCAGGACTGGGCTCTTTAGTGCTTGAGCAGTTTATAGATGACGTAGCTGCTGGGGTGGGCCAACTCAAAGCCCTGACTCTGGACCTGGGTGGCAGCTGAGTGGGTCATCCGACCAGCTCTCTTATGCTCAGTCCATGAGGGCCGGCTCTCCTGCATCCACTCCACCACTGGGTTCAGCTCTCAATCACTGCCCAGGTTAAAACCAGGGTCAGCTCACCCATGTGTCAGAGCCTTTGAATGGGGCCATCTCTTATGTTTTTATGCCCTTGTGGCTGGCTCTCATATGCCCATATCATCATGGCCAGCTATCCTTACTGCCACAGATGGTGAGGGGCAGGGCCAAATCTCCCAAGCCCATGCATGCCACCACATGGTCAGCAAGGGGCAGGGCCAGGTCTCTGACACTCACATCACCAGGGCCTGTTCTACTGTGCTAACCAGGTGAGGTGTAGGGGCTACTCTCCTGAGTGCTGCAGTGAAGGATGGGGTGTGTTCTCTTGCTCCTACACTCCCCAGGTGAGGGGTGGGGCCAACTCTGCACAGCCCTTGGATAGCAACATGGCCCCATCCAGCAGCCCAGACCGGGGACATCCACATGGCCTTTGGTGGTAACATGGGCCAGAGACATCAACACAGACTTCTGTTACTGCAGGACCATGGGCCCACGGGACATGGCTCTCAGTGGCAGCATGGGCCAAGATGCCAGGCAGTGCAGGCTGTTCATGCCAGGCTCCTGTTCGTGTTTCCAGGACCACCTCTTTTTCATGGTGCATTTACTGTTCTGCTTCTGTTTCATGTCTCCACCGCCTACTTGCGCATCTTAGTGGCATCTGGAGCTGGATGCCCTCGATCCCATGGGTGTTGCTTGGCAGCAGGGTGGGGATTGTCTGTGTATCCACATTTTCTTAATGGGGAACGAGCCTCACACCTCAAAATTTGCAAATATATGTGCCTCAGCATGGCCTAGGTCAGGAGATAGAAAACTTCTGAGTCCGAATGGGTCCAGGAAATGGAGATCAGCAGAGCTCCAGAAAGGACAAATGTGGCTTCAAAGTCATTAGATGATACCTTTAGAGGCTGCTTTGAATACTACCCCCAGCATGCTTCTCATGGCTGCGCTGGGGGAGGGGGAAGGCTACAATAGCGCTGGACTCATGGGGGTGTGCCTAATTATGACATTGTCATCATGCCCCACAAACAAACAAACAAACAAACAAAAAAAAACTTCTGTATACTGCTGAATGCCCAGACTAGAAACAAATTCCATTTGAACTCGTATTTAACAAAGGTTGAATCAATGTTTAGACGTGATATTTGATAATTAGGTTCGATAAGTCCAAGGATACTTTTTTCATTTTAATTTTATGGACTTTATTATAAAAAAAATCCTTGAAGATAAATAAAAAAATCATATCTCAGTAAACCAGACATAAAGTCTGTACAGTGTCATGGACTTATCTACGATTAGAGCTGGCATCTAAAACGGAAAGCTGGGAAGGTTCGTGTTATATTTTATACTTTCAATATAATACCTATTTTATAAACTTACCCACCCCCAAAACCAAAATGTCCACAACAGAATCTTAAGTAGGAAAACTATTAGTTTTCTCTCCTTGTTTGCTGTCATTGCTTGTGGTCAATAATTCCTGGTCGCCTTATAGTTAAGATTTCTTGTTTTGGTTTCAATATTTTCTTTACAGTCTTATAAATATTTTTGCTTTTAATTTTCTTATAAACTATTAAAGAGAACCATTTCTAAGGAGCTTCTGTTGAGCTTATTTTATTGGCCTGTCAATGTAAAATAAAGCCCGAGTTTCCGATAATTTAGGGGAGCATTCAAAAGCCATGGCTTTTTATACGACTCAGATAGCTTATGGGCCGTCACACTAACATTGCAACCTGTATGTGACCGTCTAGCACTGAATAACCAGAATGTGTGCCAGAAGGCCCACAGATATGTCACTCATCAAGAAACTCCCCAAGTATTCTCAAAATCATGAATTCTAAGACTTTTATCTCACTAAAAAGGCAAACAAATAGATAACCTAACAACCACAAATAAAAATACCCACATATGCAAGTAACACATGGAGAAATCATGAAGTAATTTAAACAGGACACAGACTGTTAAAGCCATGTCTAGTTGTATCTAGAAGAGCCCTGTGGGTTCTAGCACCTGTCACCAGTCAGCCATTATATTCATGCTCATAGGAGTTCATTTCCATGAAGATTTAGGAAAATATGATTAGGTGAATCTCCTATTTCTAGATCTTACCTAGTACTTTTTTCTTTTATAGTATTAGTTTTAAATTGGTCTTAGATTTTACTTTTAATAAATGTACTGATTAAAAATTTATTTTGGAGGACAGATCAGAATGAATGGAATAAAACTTACTGGTAGGAAAATTTCATATACATTTCAAAACAAAGCTGCCCTCGCCTCATAATCTTATCCCTCTTGTAGCAAAGACATGGAAAATAAAGAAGGAGATTTCCTTATATTGGGCAGATGGTGTGTCTTTATAGATGGGTAATTTAATTAACAGTGTGTTACTCTAGTGACACAAATTCCTAAAATCCCACGTAAAACAGGATAAGATCATTTGCTTCACTGCAAAACCAGAGTGGGTGTAGTTTATTCAGGACACGTTTTCATTGTATGTAGTGCCGTTACATACTAAATAAATAAAACCACTTCCTGTTTGGGAAATGTCAGTCATACAGCGGCCATGTGGTGTACTTTGTAGTGGGAGGTTGTCCGTGTGATATGGACCCTCTCCCGAGCCTCCTTTGCCAGCGCCCGCTGCTCTCCAGGGAGCAGCCAGTCCCCGTCACCCCTGTCACTCCACGCCATGGGAAGCCCAGCAAAGCCTTGGGATAAAGTTGTCTTTCTTGACACTAGAAAGAGGCACAGCCATTCTGCGTACATCCTGAATATTTTATGGCCAAAGCTTTTAGTTTTGTGAAAGAAAAAAAAATAGTCTAGGCTTGACAAAGAGCAGACAACAACAAACTCACATCTATAGTTGTGTGAGAACAGGTGAAGATGTGCCGGGAGATTGATTCTTCAGGACACAGTGTCTCCTATTATAGTAAGCCTGCACCACAGCTTGTCATGGGAAACAAGTTTCTACAGTCTTACATATTAGAGTTTCAAATCTGCCATAATATTTGTGTTCATTTAGGGAAGGGCTTTTATAGCAACAAAACTTTAGTTTCATATCACATTATTAGAAGCCAATTGATTGTTTTTGGCTAAAAAAATTAAAATTAATGTGTTAGCAACTTAGTCATCTCAAGGCAGTCTTTGGCAGCCTTACTCCCAGCCAGCCAGCTTCTCTTTGTGCCTGTGTTTGCTGCTCTAAAGCCTTACTAATTTTGATTTATGTGAGCATGGGCTGTAGAATGATACAGCCTCAGGCAGCTGGGCTTCAATAGTGAATTTTCCAGGACACTCATTTAAGAGAGAAAAAAGTGGTTCCTCACCAATAATTGAATTATTTTTTTTTCCTATCTTGTATGGCTTCTGCTAGAACAGGGAATATTGTGTGTAATGCCGTCACCATAATACAAGGCGCAGATCTGTGCTAGGAAAAGGTTCAGTGAGAAAATGTGTTGGAATGTAATGTACAGGACAGGCAGGCGCACAGTTCCATCTCGTTTCTGTTTGCATACTGCTCCTCCTCCTCCTCCTCCTCCTCCTCCTCCTCCTCCTCCTCCTCCTGTTACAGTTTGCAGTACATACACGGCCTCAATTACAGTTAAGGATACACGTGTAATCTTTGTAAGGGAGAGACAAAGAGGTAAGGAGGGATAAAAGACCAGATAGATTGCCGAGGACATTAACCCATCGCTCCATAATCCTCAGTGCCAGTTATAACCCATGACCCTTTAAAACTCAGATACATAGGCTGAACCTTATGAAAAAATGAAATGTGTTTTGGTTTAACCTAGAGGTTTGCTAAGAGAGTGTCTTGGAGATGAGAAGACTGCCAGATGGAGAAGATGGGCTGATGTTTTCTGTGTGGCTTTAGTTTCCCTCAAGCTATAAAGGAATATTAAAGCTGCAGAAGAGTGCAGATTTCAGGAAGTCAGATTTTCCTTACCATAAAGAGGAACTTAGAAGCAGTACTGTGTGTAGTAGAAATGATCGAATTGGTCAGGAGACCTGGGGTTCCCTAATAAGGAGGCTTTTCAGTTTTAATTCTTGTGATTGCTTGATATCTCATACATTGAAGTAAGTAATTAGGTGGAAAATGTAGTGTCAAAATTTTGGAAATCTACATAGTCAGAAGTTGGACCTTAAACTAGTAGACTATATATGTGGATTAATACAAGGTTCATCTTGGACTGACTTGAGAAATGATATTTTACATTCAAAATGAGTATGTGAAGCAATTGCTATTTAATGGTGTTATGCCAGCGTGTCCGATTTTAATTTCTTCAAGAATTGCATTTTATGGTAGCAAAACTCAAGATATTGAAGTTTGTTCTAGATGTTCATTGAAGTTTTAGAAGAGAAAGTATTTATGACAGTGTGCAGTGACTTTGGAAACCTTTGTCCTTTGTGTCCTTCCTTCTCCAAAAGCTGATGTTCAGAGGACATTTTTTTTTGTTTGTTTGTGTTTGTTTTTTTTGAGATCAGAGGACATTTTTAATGATGAATTTTGTTTTGCAAATACAAAAATGTTACTGCTGCAGAGGTTTTAAACAAATAGCTCCTAGAAAATTGATAAATTAATGTTCTACAAGTCTTTGAAATCTTATGAAGATAACATTAAAAATCACATGCAGATAGAGTATCACAGTCCATGGAACTGTGTAACAGTCCTTGGAAAATGTGCAAATTGTGGATCTAGAGATTTCTTTGCTGAAAATAAACTCTGGGATTTCAGAAGACGATGATGTAAGATAGTGGATTTTTTTTTTAAACTCAATTCTGTTTCCTTTGTGCATGTGGGGAATCTAACTGGTTAAAAGGTGGGAATGCTCATCAGGACCGGATGGGACGCACAGCAACACACACACACACACACACACACACACACACACACACACCACATAGATGATTACATTTAGTTCTCTTAGTTACTCTACAATTTCCTTAGTTTTTACAGATAATGGTCAGGTAACTTTCCATAGTTACTTGGGTTGTAAGAGGTGGGTCTGGGGTTTAAACAATATCAGACTCGAGAGTCACACCCTCAGCTACTATTCTCCTACAGCAAGTCACACAGCCTCCAAGGAATAACCCTCCGGGGTGCAGGGTGCTTGCGCTCACCTCTAACGCTCCCTGTATGGGCATGGGCTTGAATATCTGTATTAATATCAGTGGCTGACAGATGCGCTTACAGCTACTCATAATTATAGCAAAAATTAGTACAAATCACCCCCCCACACACACACACAAGTTTAATCTTTGTCTATCAAATCTGAAAGTCTGTTGTTCGAAGAGGAAATGAGAGTTGATAAGGGCAGAGTGGAGCGCTGGTGCTTGTGTGGTTAGATTTCCTTCTGAAAGTGTCCCTTATAAAGTGCATTTGGTAAAGTAGGTCTCATGTATCCAAATCTTTGAAACCATTTATGGCTGACTCCATCAAGCCATACTCTCTGTGGCAGCAGGAAATGTCAACCGTAGGGCACTTTGTAGAGACTCGTACTCTAATGAATTTCTTAACTTCAGGCAGAGAAAAAAAAATACGACAAGCTAGTGAAAGTAAAGTTAGAATTATTAAGAAGAGTTTGTAACACTGCCTTCAGCAAAGTTAGAGAGGTGAGGGGGACGCCGGAGGAGGGGGAGGGAGGGAGAGACAAACAGAAGGCGGTGAAGGACAGCGTCATACGCCCAAAGCAAGAGTGGAGCTGGCTCAAGAGAGAGTCCCACATTCGAGTGTCCGAGGAGAGCCATGGATAAGGCCTGCGTGCCTATTGAGGTCGACTTGGTCAAAGGATTTCTAAGATTAAGGCAAAAACATTGCTATGAATATTTGTATTATTAAAAAAGCTTTTTAAAAAGTGAATGGTATTTTAGGGTGGTTTATGAGGAACACGGTACAGGTTTATAGGCTAGTCAGATAAAGACAAAGGTCAGAGGACACCTTAAGCGTGGGTGGGTCATGAGCTTTTTTTACTGTTGACACAATCCTGGTCTACTTGAGAGCCTCTTGATTCTCAGCCAGCGGGGCTGAGGGAGGGGCTTTCTTCCCTTCCAACGCCTCTTTAATTTTCTTTTTTCTATTCTGTTCCATTCCCTTCAGGATTTCTCTAAGGAAATAAATACTCCTAAAGTCCCCCCCAGATAGCAGCTGAGAGATGCAATGTTAATTTAATAATTTGTAATAAAAGATAGTAACTCAAATAGCCACCCGCCAGAGGGAAGTTGCCTAAATGAGTTTTCAAAGATGTGTAGCCTGGAGATTTCTGCAGCTGTTTAAATATTTTACAGAGAGGAATAGAGTGGCATAAAACTTCGCCGTAAGGATAGCCCCATGATAGGTTTGTGAAAATAGGTTTGCAAGGCAGTGGGCGGATTCTGACATTATGCTTCTGTGTACTTAGAAGAACAGGAGGAAGTGCTATCAAACTGTTCTCGTCCCCCCCACTCGTGTGTGTGTGTGTGTGTGTGTGTGTGTGTGTGTGTGTGTAAATATGTGTGTATGTGTGCATATATGTGCGTGTGTTTTGTTTTTCTTTTTCTTTTGAGACAGGCTTTCACTTTGTAGCCCAGGCTACCCTTTAGCTTGTAATTCTCCTATCTCATCAGAGATTACAGCCACGTACAACGAAGTCCTTGTAGTTTATATTTTTCGTGGTTGGAGTAGATGTAGTTTATATTTTATCTTTTATTTCTCCTATTTTTCTTTTAGTAAACTATATGCAGCAAATAATTTATCATTAAGCAGAAACACGTTTTTTTTTTTTTCTCATTTCAAAAGTAATCTATTTGAAACTCTTAGGCTGTTCTCTTTATAGCTCTCTTGTCTTTCCCAGGCCTACCAGCTGCCCTTCGGCCACTAACTGCCGCTCGCCCTTGTCCAGACTCATCACTCGGTCTCCCTGTGTGGCCCACCGACTTTAACCAGCGCCTTCTGTGTGGGCCCTGGATTGCAGCTATCCAATGGAATCCAGGGTGATCCCCTCCCCCAATTCAGTGTGAAGTGTGAAGCCAGGGTACTCATGGAAGTGTCTTCATTTGAAGTAAAGAATTTTCCCGGAGAAACAAATTTTGCTCGAAAACCATGTGTGTAAGATGATATCAGAAAGTCCCTTTGGAGAATGCCTGCAAAGTTGCTTTACAATTGCTTCTGGAAGGTTGTAAATACTTATAAAGGAATAGGGAAATGAAAAAGAGAAGCAAGAAGTTAGGAATCATTTCATTCTCAACGGGAAATGACAGTTCCTCCTCACTTCATCTGAAAATTTGTATTAAAGGCGTAGATCCAGTCAGTTGTTTAGAAAGCACCGCCAACCTCTGATGGTTGTGCTCTGTCACAGCGCAGCGCCACCATCCCGGAATGGAGCCTCAGCTGTGCCTCACAGCCACCGCCTCTCCAGGAACTGGCCATTTCTGTGCGAACAATTTAGAAAAAGTCTGTAATGTGATCGAAATTGAGAATTATACTTACATTTTGTTGTAGTTCGTAGAGCCTGAAATTATTTATAAAAGGAAATCAATGTCTCTGTATTTGCCCTAAATATTACATTTAAAAAGCACTGTATTGGACTGATGGCAAAGTTCTTAAATGGGGCAGATTACATGTCTTTAACATGCTTACACGATGCTGCCTAATACAGGCAGAAGATAGGTTAGAAACATCTTGTGTGTTATCTATTTCCGGCCACATCCTGGCTGAGCAGGAATTATTTTTCACAGCCTGTTCCCTTTAGGGCAGCATCCTGTGGGAGTGAAGGCTTGCTTCCTCTTGACTTCCTGTGTATTTAAAGCATGCTTACCAAGAGCGAGTGCAATGTATGTGCTGATTTTATTTTCTCTTGCCAGTAGAGATGACATTATTATTCCTCTCTCTATCAGTTTAAAACGAATAGAATACTTCCCAAGTCCATAGGCTAAAGCATAGATTAAAGGTAAAATGAAAATTCACTATTGGAAACAAAACAGTGCCCCACCCCGGCGTTTCTGAATTAAGACAGGCTAGGTGGATCCTATCCAAGGCCCCTTGATGCTGAAGGATGGGGATGGTTGAGTCACGTGTTCATCGCCTCTCTTCCCTCCTCTCTTGTCTCTTTCCCTCAGGAGTGGGAGTTGCTCCCCCCCATTCCCCGGGGTTGGGCTTTTCTGACATCTTCCCTACTGTGCCTGTGCCATCTTGCATGTTGGATGCTGACTGTGGCTTTTTGCCGCTGGCCAGCACCTACATGATAGGACAGCCAGGACCTCCTGTCCAAGCCCCATTTCTATGTAGGGCAGAGCTGAGGGCAGGCTCACCTGGGCCTGCAGTTCACTTTCTCACCACGCAGCAATTCAACGGAGATGTAACTGCAGTGAATGTAAGTAGGTGTGTACAGATAATGGAGAAGAACATACCTGTTGAGGATAAAGGTCTTAAAGCGATTGTTCTGGTTCTCTAAGTTCAAAGGAAGAAAAGAAATAGTCAAAGTGGAACCTTTTGTAAGAAAGTTCCATCATGACTCCTGGGTTCTCACCCTCCTTCCAGCGTGCTGGTGTTCTCTTTCTTCCTGCTCCAAGAAGGATCCTTTTCTTTGAATCTCCGCAGTCAAGCCCTCCTCCCTCTGTTAGGCTTATGTTTTATTGCATGATTGTCTACAATGCTACACTAGCCAACAGTGAGTATTCACTGTCTGACCTTATTAGCCCGGACAGCAAGAAGGGGATGCTTCACTGAGGAGCTGGTACAGACAATATGGGATGCGTCCCACCTTTCTATGTTTCATCCCTTATGAAACTCTTAGTTAGGGAAGACATTACAGGGTACCTTCTTATTCATTTCTGGCAGATTGCTAATGGGCTGAGCCATGTTCTTATAAAATATGTATGTATGTACATTTTTCTCCCTTATACCAAACATTTGTTATTAGGAAAGTAATATAAAACTATATTAGTGGTGACTCAGAGCTGTAAATGACAGAACTCTGTTCAGGCCAGGGCTGGCACCGATGGCGCTTCCTCTACACTGGGCTCTGGCTATATGTGGATGTCCTGTGTTGGGGGCCTCATAGATTCAGTCAGAGTCTAATAATGGCTATACTTGGCGTGGCACTTTTTATTCTCAGTTTACAATTGAGAAACCTGAGGTGAGGGGAACTTGAAAGGAACCACGTTCCGCCACTGGTCAGTCCTGAGGCTGTGAGCATTGGGAGGGCAAGCTTGTGCTTTGGAGGAGGAGTGTTGATCTTTGGTTGATCTTTGGAAGAGTTGTGCGTCTGGATCGGACAGGCCGCTTCTGTGTGTTTCACATCTCTTTAGGTTTCTCACATTAACTTAAAGCAGCCGAGGTATGTGAAGGAGCAGATATCCCAACTCTGATATTCTGACCAAAACCAGTTCCAGAATGATATGAAAGGCCTCTGTTTGTTCTGAGTAAACTAGGTTAATTTTAGTATCTATTTTAATCACTGTACAATCCTTGACAACAGAAAGAGATACCCTTTAAAGCATCTATTTAACTTTGAGTAAAACATGGAACTGAAGTAGATGCAGTAAGAGTTGGGAGATTATGTGTCACTGCACCTGACAAATGTCCCCATTCTGAGAAAAAAAAAAAAAACCAACGTGATTATTTGACAGGAAATACTGTACAGTACTGTGGTTTATGCAGAGGAAATACAAATAAACCAAAATATCCTTAGTACTTAATGATATAGTTTATTTGAAACAAATATAAGTTGCCATAAACAAATGTGCCTAGGCCTTACATTCAGAATCTGAACTGCAGGGCAGGGCATGTGGTGGCTTTGTTTTTACATGCTATGCTGAAAGCAGCCATGTCGAGGGCACTACACAGAGACTGTATAAATAACAAGGACAGATGGCTGGGGGACAAATGTCTGACTTTGATAGCACTGCACCGAGAGTCAACCCATATTTCAAACACAGTAGTGTCGTGGCAGGCAACACTGTCAGACTTTCGTCTGCCCTGAGACAAAGCAGTAGATCTGTGAGTGTCCTGTTATGTTTCTTTCCACACATCATTTGTCTGTCTTACCAGCATTTTTCTGTGTAATTGGATTATCTTGGCAAATTGACTGATTCGTGTGTCTGGAAGGGAGAAATGAGTTATGTGTCCATTGCCCTTCAGTAGCCATAATGTGTAAAATGCTGCGTTTTAGAATTTTTAATACATACCTAGATGAGTTATGGCTGAAGAGTCTTTAGAATCTATGTAGCCATTCTGTTGTCTTGCAAGGTTAATCCCTGGGGCAGTGGAATAATGGCCATTCCAAGATACCCTTGACCTAATTGTTAGAGACTGAGTATTGTTACCTTAAATTACAAAAAGAAAGTTAAAGATGGGAAAGAGGTAAAGATCTGGAAAAGTGGGGATGCTGCTGGAGTTTCTGGGAGGGGCCACTATAATCATGGAACCCCAACAACAGAGAACCTATCCTCCAAGATGAGAAAGAGGGGGAGAGGAAGGGAGGAGAGAGGTCCTACTTGGATGACTTTGAAGATGGGGATTGTGGGCTGTCTGTGGGAGCTGGAACATAACTCTTCACTGTAGCCTCTGAAAGGGACCACAGTCTTCCCAGGTGCCATGGACTTAGCCCACTGAAACCCATCTCAGTGTCTGACTCAAAGGCAGGAAGGTAAGAAGTGCAGCTGATCTTAAGCTATGTCAATGGTAATTTGTTTATCTGCTGTAGAAGACTAATAGACTCACCCAGTCAGGAGGTGTGTAGTATCACTGTAGGCTTCTCTAAGTGCCCTGTAGAGTACCCAAGAGGGGCTTCTCACAGTCTGAAGCCTTGCACCCCTTACCAGAGCTGTAACTCAGGATTGGTTGCTTGCTGGCTGGAACAACGGAGATCTTAGATGTTTC
The DNA here is from genome assembly GCA_964023405.1 of Apodemus agrarius. NCBI lineage: Eukaryota > Metazoa > Chordata > Mammalia > Rodentia > Muridae > Apodemus > Apodemus agrarius. The sequence goes on along the minus strand of OZ030007.1, from coordinate 52,735,204 downwards.
AGAGAAACCAGTCGCGCAAGCAGCTCGTGACCATGGCTAATTTATGTTCACACACCGAATGCTTTTGGTTCACAAGAACTTTTAATGACATTTCTCTTCAAGTGTGTCCAGTCTAGACTTGACCTGTCTCCAGTGCCCCAGATAATCAGGGTCCTTCTGACTAGTTCTAAAGCCCTATTGGTCTTATAAATAAATGTGAAATAAATTCACAAACAAGCAGACATCTAGCTCTCTCTTTGAATGTTGATCTTGCTTCCTAGAGAGACTTTTTAAAAATATTTTGTCATTGACAAAAATAATGAGATCTTAAATAAAATGAGTAGGGAAAAAAAAGCCTAGACTAACTAGGGTAGAAGGTATAATGTCAGCCAGTTTAATATTTAATGCAGGGCCTTCAAATCTGTTTTAAGCCATATTACTGATTCTGATTTGTTTGTAGTAGTGCTGAAAAGGATGTTGAAACCAAGTCCTTTATCAAGTAAAAACAGCTCTGATGGTGTCTGATATGGGCAATGCTAATCCACTTCCTGGAGTTCTCACTGTGGCCCAGTCAGTCCTGTAGTCACTGCTTCTCGCATACGACACTTCAGCTGGTTATAGACCTACCTGAATGAGCCTTACCCCAGCCATTGGGTCTCCACTAGGTCTAGGTAGGATAGATAAGACAGGTTGACTTTGTAAAATCGGAGGAGCATAAACCAATGGATAAGACTTGAGGAAGAAGGATAAAGAGTAGGTTGAGGGAGGCCAGAAATAACTGACGAGCAGCCCCCTTTCTTCGCCTTTCTGCACTTTCTCTTTGCCTATGTTTGGCTTCATTACAGCTAATTACATTTGGTCTCATTTTGATCTCATAATAGATGATTCAGGATACAAAAATGGAGATAAATTTTATTTAAATTGAAATGCTGAGGTAGATAAGAAATGTATTAAAGAAGATTGTACGGCTTGAATAATACTTTTCAGAAAATCTTGGGAAATGAAATATTACTAATGTAGGTTTTCTGGAATATCTGTATATACTTAATGGCATATCTTGGGAGAAGGGACATACACAAAATTGCATTATGTTTACACATAGAACCCAGAGGAGGGTAATTTTATACACTATCCTTAGTGTATGCACTGGTTAGTTTTTTGCCAACTTGACACAACGTAGATATATCTGGAAAGAGGGAAAGTCAGTTGAAGGATGACCTCCATCAGGTTGGCTTGTAGGCAAGTCTGTGGGAGGTGGTTTTTTTTGGGGTGGGGTTACTGGTTGATGTGGAAGGGCCCAGACTACTGTGGGCATTGCCATCTCTGAGCAGGTTGTCCTGGACTGTATAAAAAGCAAAGAGAATAAGCCATGGAGGTCAAGCTAGTCAATAGTGTCTGTCCCCCACGGTCTCTGCTCAGGGCCTGCCCCACTCCCCTCGATGATAGCGTGAGATGTGGAAGTGTAAGCTCAAACAAACCCCCTTTTCCCTAGGCTGCCTTTGGTTATGGTATTTATCACAAAAATAGAAAGCCAACTAATATGGTGTGCTGTATTTTGATTGTGATCCATCAATAGGGGCTAGTGTGGAAGTTTTTAGTTGTCTTGCTGTGGCTGTGTTCAAGAAATTTTAAACTTTAAAACATTTTTGCGGTTTAGATGTTTGGATTAATGATCCTTAATTTTCATACAAAGAACATTTAGCAAATTAAGTCTTAGGTCATTAGTTTTGAACTAACATTTTATAAAATTCATAAGGATAGTGTTTGGTGTAAGTAAAATTATATCACTTTTCATATGGAAAATAGAGAAAGCAATAGTATTTAGTACTTAGGAATTAAACCATTACCTACTTCAGAAATATATAAAACCAGACTGGCATTATACCTTTTATTTTTCATTTGTATATTAATGCTGTTTTCAGATCCTCTCAGAAAACCAATTTGATTAATGTGAAGCAATCTCTCTGACCCGCCTTGTCTCCTCTGCAGCGTAGCTGTTTGTAAGAATGCTTTGGCTATAATGAGCAGTTGACCCATCTATTGACTATTATAAAGCTTAAGTGCCAGAATCACCTTTGATTCTTCAGTCGGGTTGAAAGGAGGGTCAATCTAAGAAGCCAATCACATTGATCAGGAGGACTGTGCGCCAGTTGTAACAAGGCCGACGACCCGTAATGGAAATCCAACCTTACAGTTGTGTGATGGCCTTGTTCCTTCAGAATGCCAGGTACAGTGGACTCCACTGTGAACTTCAGCACAGAAGGGTTGCTATTCTAATTCTTCCTATTTGTAAATAAAATGCAGAGGATTTAATAATCCTCTAAAACAAATAGACATTTGGATTAAGAAAAAAAAGAAAAGAAAAACTTAGCAACCTTAAAAGTGTGCATTATAGTTTCCTGCTGAACCCTTTAAACCTATAAGACAAGAAGAATGGATTTTTCCTAGCAGAGGCCTTGTGACTGAAGCTTTGTTCTCATTAGCAGGGCATAGGTCTCTTTTCTCAATCCCTGCTGATTGGGCAGACAAAGAACAGCAGGAAGTGAGTCCTACCTGCCAGCCTTCCTGCTGTGGCCTCCTGTGTACACCACTCAGAGTTCCACTCTGGCCAGTGTTGGCAGAAGTGCAGAGAGACGAGAAGGGAGGCTTTGGCCGGGGTGAGCGCAGGGACACTGGCCCAGGTGAGGTAGCTGAGCTTTGACAGCTCGCTGGGACTGGAGTGGCAGTTCAGGAGAGGCTCTTTTTTTTTTTTAATTTTTATTTTCTATATTCTATGTTTACATTCCAAAGGCTTTCCCCTTTCCCAGTTCCCCCCTCCCTATGTCCCATAGTTCCTCTTCCCCCCAACTATTCCCCAATCATTCCCCCTCCCCCCTAGGTTTCTCTACAAAACTGGATCCAATCTTTCCAGGCCCAGGGTCCTCTCCTTTCTTGGGAATCATTTGACTTGCTAATTGTGCCTTGAGTATTTAGGGCTTCTGGGCTCATTAATATCCACTTATCAGTGATTGCATTTCATGTGTATTCTTTTGTGATTGGGTTAGCTCACTCAGGATGATATTTTCCAGGTCTAACCATTTACCTACAAATTGCATGAATTCATTATTTTTAATTGCTGAGTAGTATTCCATTGTATAAATATACCACATTTTCTGTATCCATTCCTCCTTTGAGGGATATTTGGGCTCCTTCCAATTTCTGGCTATTATAAACAAGGCTGCTATAAACATAGTGGAGCTCTTTTATTTTGACAGAAAGGATTGCGAGTTATATTCTGGCAAAGGCATGGATGTAGAAATGGACAAAGTGTGGGAAGAGCAGCAGACAGAAGGCGCGTTTTCTTTGGGAGAGTAGTTTTATTTCTTCCTATGAGGATGAGAAAGCCGCAGACTCCTCTTATCACAGGTCTCTGCCACTTTTCCTTCCTTTTTAGCCTGTAAAGGAGGGAGAATCTATGGCATTTTTTTTTTCAATATAGTGCTTCGGTGCTGGGTAGTTTTTGTCAAATTGAGTCAGTTGGGGAGAGAGACCTTAACTGATTCCACTAGACTGGCCTGTAGGAAAGCCTGTGGGGTCAGTTTGTTGATTGACTGTGTGATCCATGTGGAAAGACCCAGCTTAGTATGGGTAGTTCTACTCTTAGGGGAGGGGGTTCTGGGTTGTATAAGAACTCAGGCTGAGCAGAGCGTGGGGAGTAAACCAGTTAGCAGCACTCCTTCATGGCCTCTGCTTGAGTTCCTGCCCCGGATTCCCTGATGATGAACTCGAAGCCAAATAAACCCTTTTCTCTCCGCTTTGGTTCTGGTCAGTATTTTGTCATCACAGAAGGAAACTAGAACAGCTTCTGAATAAGATGTGTAGCTGTGACTCAGTGACAGAGCGTGTGGCGAAGATGTACAAGACCTTGGCTTCGGTTCCCAACAGCAAGCCACAGACACACACGGAAGTGCAGCAGAAGTCCAGCGTCATCTTGGGGAAAGGGCAGTTGTATGATGCTCACGCTTGTTTTTATATATTCACTTCCTGTTTCCAGCTTTCATTGTTCGTTAAGGCAAACGGCACAGTGGCGGTCAGCGAAGGAAGGAGCCGTCGTAATCATACAATGCTGCCTGTACTGTGCCTGTCCTCGGATGCCCGTCTGTAGAGTGGCAGCCCTTTAGGCAGGTTATCTAAGTCAAGGGCAAGTAAACCTCTGCAAGACACACATTCAGAAACACCAGGGCCTTTTAAGCCACAAAGTCTCTGTTGCAGCTTGGCACGCCAACAGTTTAGTCACAGAACTTGAGCTATGGATGTTGGTTTTTGACAGTAAAACCTGATTTTTCAAATACAGGTGAGAGTCATGTGAGCGCCACCCCTGGGGCCTTGCTGGCTTCCATTTTTACATATATGTGACCAGCAGATTTGCTATAGCCAAAACCCAGATTTCCTGACTCCCTAAGTATGTGTGGACTATTAAAAAACAAGAACTTGCAAATTAATTATTTGAGAATTTCATACCACTATTTCTACCCTCATCTTTAAAAACAAAGCAAAACCCACTGAGTCCCATTATTGTTTCTTATACACTCTAGAGTATTTATGATTCTCTTGCAAACTTGCAAATTAATTATTTGAGAATTTCATACCACTATTTCTACCCTCATCTTTAAAAACAAAACAAAACCCACTGAGTCCCATTATTGTTGCTTATACACTCTAGAGTGTTTATGATTCTCTTTCCCCTTCTTCTCTGCTTCCTTCCTTCCTTCCTTCCTTCCTTCCTTCCTTCCTTCCTTCCTTCCCTCCCTCCCTCCCTCCCTCAATCCCTCCCTCAATCCCTCCCTCAATCCCTCCCTCCCTTCTTTCTTTCTTTCTTTCTTTCTTTCTTTCTTTCTTTCTTTCTTCCTTTCTAATACTGCCTTTATATTATAGTAATTCTCAGTAAAATTATGTCGTGGGCCTAATACACACGTAGTGTGACTATGGAATCATACAGAGTCTCTAGCCTTATAGCTGAGCTATGAAACACATTAGTTAATTGCTTCATATCATGCTTTTTCTTATCTCTGCTTTTGGCACTGTGGCTAAGAGTGTTGCATAGGTGCGATGTGCTGCCATTATAAACACAGGGAGAGACTATATGCTCAAATATTTAATTAAGAGAAATGCCAGTGGTCCTTCCGCAGCCAAGGGCTGAGTTGATTGCATGGCCCGTGTTACGGCTGAAGGTTGTGTGGATGCCGAGAGGCTGTGCTGCCACCAAGGGCCGTGCTGATGTGAGTGGGCTGCGCTCCCTTAGGCCCTGCTGATATTTGTGGCCTGTGCTGCCATCAAGGGCTATGACGCTTTCCTTGGCCCATGCAGTGGCAGAGGGGGGTGTTGATGTCTGTGGTCTGCACTGCCACTGGAGACCATTCTGAAGTGCATGGCATGTGCTGATTCCAGAGACCATGCGATGTCTGTGGGCCATGCTCTATGCAGAAACTATGTACAAGTCCATAACCCATGTTCCTGCTATGGCAAAGAAGCTACTTTTTGCCATGATATCCATTACTATAGCTGCGTAGAAGATGGACATAGAAGGCGCCTGTGACAACCTCTATCTCTACCCTACCTCTCCAAATATGTAACAGCCCAGACATAAAGCCAATGAAAGGAACTCTTAAAAGTTGAGATAAGGATGCAGAAGCTGTGGCTCTCCACAGTGATGGCTTCTGATCAGGATGCAGGTGGGGAAAGGCTCAGCTGTCTCTAAGGGGCTGCTGGGAGTCTGACCACGCTCCTGTGAGTATATGGGCAACACAAATTGGACTCCCCCCATTTTCTTCTTTTTTTTGTTTGTTTGTTTGTTTGTTTGTTTGTTTTGGCAGGGGCAGGTGAGATCTAAGAGTGAGGGAAGAGACAAAGCGAGTGTGCTCAGGGTTCATGATATGAAATTCCCCCAAAAGTCAAGAAAATATTATGGAAAAAAGAGGAATATCTGTAAGGTATTCTTTTGGCATTATACTTGCTTCCCAAAAGGCTGGCCTTATTCACCTTTGAACCTTCCAGGAACCTCACAGGAAACCAGGAAGAGTGGTATAGAAAATGTATATGACAGCATATATTTTAACCTCTGTATGAGGCCATTCTCGTTTACATGTAGCATGTGTTACTACTTCCGTCTTTGTTGTCTAGCCTCTCAGAAGCCTTGCTTGGAGCAGTTGCCCTGTGACTCTCTAGCTCTTCACACTGATTTTTGTACCCAGTCTATCCAGTGTGGCATCTTCCTCCTTACTGTGCTAATACTACAGACATCAACAGCACATCAACAGCACCCGTGGCATCCGCAGTCCCCATACCAGGGCGCTCTCTGTCCCCAGTCAGCCTTTTGTTAGTACTGCACACTCTTCATGCTTCTCTCTGTTTCTCAAAACCTCCCATTTTCTCTGCTTCCTCCAGGTGGCACCATGCTAGGCCTTTTGGGATGCAGGGATTCATATTCATATAATTCTAGAGGCTCAAAGTCCCACATCAAAGAGTTAACAGGATTGTTTTCTGGCGAGAGCGTCCCTCCTCTTTCTAGACAGTGGCTTTCACTGTAGACCTGCATAGCCTTTCCTTAGGGTTAGATATGAAGAGAGGGCAGGAAACCCAGTGTCTGACTCTAGTCCAGGCAGAGTGGGAGCTTACTATGTAGACCAGGGCAACTTTGAACTTGTGACATTCCTTTTGCCCCCCATGAGATATTGCTCTCAGTTTGCTTGGCTTCCTTTTTTTTTCTTCCCCTCGGAACACCGCATGGCCAGGGTGTGGTTGCTGGGATTTGAATCCAGGACCTCAGGAACGGTAGGCAAGCAGCTTATCAGCTGAGCCCCAGCCCCAGCCTTTGGTTTCTCACCAGGGCAACACACCTATTTGATAAGGGCCCCTCCTCTATGACCCCATTCCACATCATCCACTTTCTTAGAAGTTTTATTCCCAAATACAAAAGAGCTGGGGGTAAGATATCAACATAGGTTAGCTTCTTCTTATGGGGGGCTGGTCAGTCTATATCAGATATCTTCTTGCATTTCTACTACCTTATGGACTAGTACTCTTTCTTCCTCTAAACTGTGGAGGATTTTTGGCTCTCTATTCTAGTCCCTGTTCTTGTCTCATGGTTCAAAGACCACCAGGGCAGTCTTAACCAATCCCATGGGTTCTTTCACTATTTCTGTTCAGCTTCTCTCTGATTTGCACCTCAGATCTCTGATGACTTCCACACTCACCCCTTGTAAATGCTTCACAGGGCCTCAAATTTATTTTGTCCAAAGTCTCCACCTAATTTGAAAACTCTTATGGGTATTTTCTCTTCCTTAATCTCTGTTTTGGAAAACAGCACTATTTGTAATCCGTAAAATTACACAGCTGTAAACTTATTCTTTACTTCTGATTTTTAAAAGAAATTTTATTCTCTTGAGGTATTGAAACTCACACATATTTTAATTAGGGTTTCTGTTGCTATGATAAAAATACCATGACCAAAAGCAACCCGGGGAAGAAATGATTTGTTTCAGTTCATAGTCCCATACCTAAATTCATTATTGAAGGAAGTTAGGGCAGGAATTCAAGGCGGGAACCTGGAGGCAGGGATTGAAGTAGAAACCATGGGAGAGTCCTGCTTACTGGCTTGCCCGCTTTGGCTTACCCAGGCTGCTTTTATAGCACCACAAGCTTAGAGATGGCAACACCTTCAGTCTTCTGGGCAATCAAGAAAATGTACCACACCACAACCTTGCCCATAGGCCAGTTTTGTGTGGACATCTTCTGAATCCAGGTTTCCTCTTCTGTAATGACCCCAGTTTATGTTAAGTTGGCATCAAACTAGCCACCTCACTAGGTAAGGGCTCTGCCAACCATTTGACATGCAGTGCTTATTTCTGAGTCTTTAGTGATAAACATAAACAAGGTTGATGGATTTGGTTTAGATTTTCCTGGAATTTGCTCAGCCTCCTCCTCTGCTCTGCTTCCCTGTACTTTCTTGCCAATTAGATGTTTGATTAAAAAGACAAAACAGCCGGGCGGTGGTGGGACACGCCTGTAATCCCAGCACTTGGGAGGCAGAGGCAGGCGGATTTCTGAGTTCGAGGCCAGCCTGGTCTACAGAGTGAGTTCCAGGACAGCCAGGACTACACAGAGAAACCCTGTCTCGAAAAAAACAAAACAAAAAAACAAAAAAAAAAAGACAAAACAAAGCAAAACAAACAAACAAACAAACAAACAAACATGACCAAAGTAACACAACCATCCTTGACTGTGTTTTGGAATGGGCATAGCCTGTAAGCAGTGTTCTCGCCATTCTTTCTATCTCATAAACGTCATGTATTATCTTCATTCCATGTCTTCATCCAGCGTTCTATGACTATGTGAAAGCCTTTATAAGGACAAAGAAGCCTCTTGGTATCACCACTTGCACCATCTGTGCCTGGTTCACAATAAGTGTTCAAAAATGCTCATTGTGGAAGGAATGGGTCTATTCCCCAGCCATGTAATCCTTTACCTGTGCTATGGTAGCAGCCTCTTAACTTTCCGGTTTTCTCTGACTCTCGCCTTCCTCCATTCTGTTTCCATAGGACAGGCAGGCCAGTCATGGAAAAATGCCACCCCCAGCCATGCAGCCGTCAGATTCAAGATTATCTTAGGGCCTAACACATGATCTATGCTCTCTACCCTATCCTGCTGTGAACACGGGACTCTCTATATCTCATAGAATGCACATAGAGCTGTGCCCCACTCCCCAACTCCACTTGTTGATCCTCTTCTCTGTGGCTCCTCCTTAGAAAGAACCCTTTCTCTTTAAAGTGGATCCCTTTCCTTCACCAGCTTAACAACAAGAAGAGTTCTTGTGTAGATCTAAACACCATCTAAAATAATTTTCTGGATTTTATGATCTCTTCCCCCATTTGCGTCATGAGGAAGAGGCGGTATCTTAGTTTTCATTGTATCATGTCTACTTCCCTTCTAGAGGATGACTGCCTGTGCCCAAGTCAGTGAATATATATGCTGCACCATTTACCTCTGTGAGGGTACTTTACTCATCTTTAGAACTTTGCCCTCTAACAACATAAGAACAGAAGTGATCTTTATAGGAAATTTGAAGATGTGATCTTCATCTCTGAGACCTTCATTCATAGTGAGTACACAGAGAGGAGTTACTTCCTGACTCTATGTTTCTCCAGCCTCCTGAGTCCCTGATGCTTAGCCAAGCATGGCTTGCAGGGCTAGTGGAATGACACAGCTCTCAGCCTTTTAAGACCTGTAGTCATCTGAGTCATTAGAAGGCTCATGCTTTCTGATTATATAGGTACTGAGAGAAGCTTTCTCATTATTATGAATGAAAACTGATGTTGACTTACTTTATTTAAATGTATTAGATACAAAGCTTTGCAAGGAAACAACGGGGTATGTGACAATGAAAGTGAGCTATTTTTGACTGACACCTTGAACTTGAAAAGACAAAGGCAATTGTTGTTGTAGCTGCCATTGTAGATTTAACCCGGCAGTCATTATGCTTCATGTTGAGAAAGCAGTTTACAGTAAGCCCCGGGCAGTATATAGTTCAAAAGTGATGTCAAAAGCATGGCAAATTTCCCACTCTCGTTTTTCCACTTAAATTTGAAAGAGATATATTTCTTTTATTACAAGAGAATATATATATATATATATATATATATATATATATATATATATATTTTTTTTTTTTTTCATCAACAAGACTTAGGAAATAGCCCAATTTTGTCATATTGGTTTTAGATCATTTGTTTTAGACAAGGTCTTACTATGTGGCTCTGAATGTCCTGGAACTCACTACATAGATCAGGCTGGCCTCCAACTCAGAGATTCACCTGCCTCTGCCTTCCTAGTGCCTGGATTAAAAGCATGCACTAACACACTCAGATTTCTCTTTTCATCAGGAATAATGTGTTATATGTAGATAACACTTCCTTTTACTGTCTTGTGAGTTTTTGGCCATGATTCTATCTATCTATCTATCTATCTATCTATCTATCTATCTATCTATCTATCTATCCATCCACCCACCCATCCATCTATCTATCTAATGTATAGAATATATATTATATAAAATAAAATTTAAAGTGTCTTGAATCTATATAACAAGAAGAGAAATATTTCCTGCTAAGAAGTTGCTAATTATTGCTAAGAAGTTGATAGTGATGTATTTTGAAGGCAAAACCAGAGAAAGTTAAATTATTGAAAACAGAAGAATTAGTTCTTGCTATTTCAGCTGGAGGATATGTCAAAGGGGTCCGTTTTGTCTCCTACGTTTGAGTTAAAGTAGAGATCACTACTAGTTGAGAAAACAAACAAAAGAGCCTACACAGCAATAAATGTATTTTTAAAAGCAATTCTGCTGCCATAAAATTTAATTAAGTAAAACTTTATATAGATTTTGACTGTAGAGATCTAACATGTCAGAGAAGTCATACATTTGAGGAGAGACTGATGAAATCTCCTGGGAGTGTGTGTATATTTTAGTGTATGTATGTGTGAGTGTGAGTGTGGGTGTGTCAGTGTGTTTGTGTATGTGTACGTATATGTGTGATAGTATGTGTTTGAGTGTATGTATGAGTGTGTGTGTGTGAGAGTGTGTGTATGTATATGTGTGTATGTGTGAATTTGAGTGTGTATGTATGTATGTATGTATGTATGTATGTGTATGTGGATTCTAGAGGTTACCATCCTTTGTCATTGTCTTTTAAGACAAGATTATTTGCCTAGACTAGACCCTTATAGATTCAGCTAGGCTGGCTGAACTAGCAAGCCCCAGGGGTCCACCTATCTTTGCTTGTACAGTTTTGGGATTACAGGCATATCCTCATATATCTGGTTTAGAAAAAAAAATGCTTCTTTTCCTTTATTTTTAGGTTCCTTTATTTTGCAGTATAGGAGTTTTGCCTGTATGTATGTCTCTGCACCGTGTATGTGCTGTGCCCAGAGGCCAGAAGAGTGTATTGGATCCTCTGGAGCTGGAGTTACAGACAGCTGTGAGCCATCATGTGGGTGCTGGAAATCACACCTGAGTCCCCTAGAAGATTGGTCAGTGTTTTTAACTGCTGAGCCATCTCTCCAGCCCTGGCAGCAGGCTCTTTAGTTGCTGGGTATCAGATCCTCATTCTTGTGCAGCAAGTTCTTTCTGACTGAGCTATTTCTACAGTCTGAAACCTTCCTTGTAAAGCTTTTGCTATTAGGGAGTGTCAGTTAGGAGGAAGGCTGAGAGTGTCCTTGGCTCACATCCCTGTGATTTTATATACTTTTACTACCTGTGTATATTCTCAAAACCATTATTCATATTGTTTATATGTATATAAGTTTACATTGATTATTATATATGTGTGTGTGTGTGTGTGTGTGTGTGTGTGTGTGTATCAATGACACAATACATTGCTTTTATTTTTTGCTGCTTTTGTGGTTAAATCCCAGAGATCAACACATATCATTTGAGTTTATATTTATACATTCCAGATAATCCCACCATGTAATAATTATAGTTTATTAACCTGTCTACCTTTCCTTACTTCTCCACTTTTCCTTTGTTTCAAAACTTGGATCTATGTGTTTCTCAGGTAGTCACTGCTGAAAGCATGCTTGGCATTTCCTGTTAGAACATTCTGGGCACACTTCCACTGGACTGAAGGGAGAGACTTTGGCCAGAGAGAGAGAGAGAGAGAGAGAGAGAGAGAACAGCTGCATTCTAGAGGGATTCTCATTGAATGGGGCAGCAATCTTTGGGTTTGACCTTAAATCTGGAAGTGTCACTGGTTTAGACCGGTTTCTATCACATGGTGCAGAGGAAGGTGTCCTGCTTCTCACCCCTGAACTCAGCCCAGGAGGGAACTAGATCGGAATGTGTGGTATAATTGAGAGCTCTCATGTGCCATTTAGTGATTATTCTGCCCTCTGGTGTCTTTTCTGAATTTATTGCCTGTGTGAATGGGTATGCAGAGTTTTTGGGGATATCCCATGGGGCCATTGGTCTGCTGAGTCTTAGTTGCAAGATGAACTTGTGAGTAGAGACTGGACCACCCCTCTCCCCCCGGAGACATTTGGTAACTGATAAATCCTTTTATTCTTTTTTTCCTTCATTTTCTTACAGCTCCAGAAGTATCTGTGCTTCCAGCTCTTAGAGACAGGGTCATGTCTGATCACTGGTGCCTTCTGATGGTCTGATGGCCACTCCAGGCGTTCTCTCCTTCCTCGTCTTCACACCTGCCTTCAGGACACTCCTTTTTTGCTTTCTGGCCATTGCAGAGGCCACTTACCTGACCTCTCTGATCCCTCCCGTCTTCCTTCCACTCTGTAATTTCTAAACTCACCTGTTTTCATGTCTCTTTGCACTTTTGATGGCTCCCCATACTGCAGAGGGGAAAGCTTACCCTTCTTAACCCAGCTTGGTAGACTTTCCTAATCTACCTGTAATCCACTTACTCAGGGCTTTGCTTGTGGCCGATGATCGTCCTCTGTCCTAGGACATGCTACACACCAGCCCGCACCATGCCTCTAACTGCACATCTGCCTGTGTGCTTTGGAATGCTTCTCTCTCTCTCTCTCTTTGGAAAACCTCATGACCCTTTCTGCCCCCAAACCATGTTACCATCCCGGCAAGGCTCCAGGGCTTTCTGCTGCCATGGATGGAGTTCTGCCTCCCTCCAGGATCCTTCTAGATCTTCCCATGACTCTGTCAGTCTTCATTCCCCCACGGAGTAGTCAACTTCTTAGAGGGAGGGGAATTCCTGTACTTCTTAAGAGCTGATACGTGTCACTGGAGGAACATTGCTTTGGGAACTAGGGATCTGATAGCATTTCAGTCTCTGGATATGTAGGCGCTGTACTAGAGTCATGAAGCCCAGGCAAGAGCCAGGACTGTGGTGTGAGTGATGGCAGCCAGCATCTGTAGGTCCTGAGTGACAGCTGGTTGGCATACGAAATGGCTATGTAGGTGGGCGTGAGCTGGCTTTGCACTGTTCTGCTTCATTTTGCTCGTTCCGAGCATTGGAGTGTTTGAATAGACATTGCCTTTAGCTGTAAAAAGTTTGTATCATTGCCTCTGCCTTGCATTCTCTATACTTCCCAATTTATCTACAACGAGGATATATTACTGTAAGAACTTGAGGTGCCAGGCTAAGGTTCTGATGACTCATAGCAGGCAAAAGAACGAGCTAAAAAAAAAAAAAAGCATTAAGCCCAGAGACCAAGAAGCACCTACAGGCAGGCCCATCTGGTGCCTAAGTGACGCTTATTAGTGATCCACTTGACAGTGCCAGGAGCTTGGAAGAATCATGGTCAGCAAGAAGGCTCTAACCAGGACTGGACCAGGCTGAGGTTACATAAAGCTGCAAATGGCCTGTGCTTACCAATGGTGTTAATTAAGAGGCCAGTGCATATTGTTCAAGAGCCCAAATAGGCACATTTGACACTAGTTGAAGATTTCTGCACCTATGATCTCATTTGGCTTCACAATTCCCCCAGGATTGGCTTAAATATCTCAAAATTACATGTTAGAAATGGGCTCAGATAAGCTAAGTAACTTTCTCAAATCACTCAAATATGAAATGTTGAAGCATTCTTCAAGTGTGTAGTCACCAGATCCTAAAACCTGTGCTCTTTTTTCTTAATATAACATTCTACTTCTATATTATGCAAAGAGATAAGTGTCTAAGAGGGCTACTGACAAGACCTGGAATTTGGAGGTGCTGTTTCCAGACTCCTAATAGCATAAACAGATGGTAGAGAGTGTTGCATTCTATTACAGATTTCTCATCTTCAAACAAGCGTTTTGCTGAGGCTTCACGAGTTGTTCTCATCCGTGTCTTGAGGAATCCAGATTTGTAGCTGTAAGCCAAAGAATGGGATCTGAGTCACTCCCTGACTCATTGCCAGGGCCTTGGTGCCGGGGAGGAGGGAGGGGGGCAGGAAAATGCGTGCAGGGGCCTGTGGAGCTTGTCCGGCCATGTGAGCTGCCAGGCACACTGTCTTCAAGACGGGTGGTTGTCCTGGACTTCAGCCACAGCCCTGGAGCCCTGACTTTATGTTGTTAAACCGTTACTGTGAGAGTGGAAACTCACATTTTTCTCATTTCACAAGCTTCTAAGTGGACGTTTGGGACTGGGGTACCAGTGGAGCAGCATAGGTCATGTGTGCAAGCCCTAGGCTGAGGTGAAGGCTGGGGATGCAGGGATGCACAGCTCTGTGTTAAAATGGAGGGCGGGCTCCTGCTTCTAAGATAGGCATTCTTCATGCAGAGAAAGTTGATCAGGTCACACAGCATGTATGCAAATGACAGACACTGGAGTATCTAACCAAGCTTCCATTACAACGTATTTCAGTTATTTCTTCTTATGCCAAATGTAAGAAAAGTTGTGGGGCACTTTTTATTCCTCGGGGTCCAGGAACTTTGGAACTCTCTCTCGCATTCATCCTCTGGAATAACATATCCTGTAGTATGAAGAGACTCTCGTTAGGCAGCTTCCCTTCCATGAATGGGGACAGCATACCAGTTTAGAGCATCAACCGTACAGCTACTCAGTAAGAGTTGTCTGCTCTTACAGATAGTGCTTTCACCTCTTGGATCAGCATGGCTGCTGCCAGGTATTCCAGTTTTCACCACGCAACCCATTATGGAGATTATCCATTGGACAGTGGAGGAGTCAGTGACCTTTGGATCACTTTTGACTTGAATTCCTTTCACCATCAGTGGAGGAGAATAGGCATGATTGCCTTATGCCTGGAAGTCATTCCTGTGCTTTATTAATGTCCACTTGCTGCCATTCTCGGGTTTAGTTGTTTGGTGTTGGGGACCCACACGGTGGAAGGAGAGAACAAACTCCTATGAGCTGTACTTTGATCTTTACATGCACACTCCTTTCCCTTGAAATCTTCATGCCTCCGCAGTTGCCATGTTGAATGTCATTTTGATATTTAAATGTTTATGATATGCTCTTGGGTTTAGAATTCAGTGGCCTCTTTTTTCTAGTTTTTAATTCATCAAGTGTTTTTAACCCCTTTATTTTTATGTTTTTGTTTCCTGACCTTCTCCCTTGTTCTTAAGAGGCTGCCCCTCTGAATATATACCCCTGTGCTGAGGATTGTACTTAGTGTTATTGTCTAGCTTGTGTAAGTACCAATTAGTGGATCACATCCACAGCCCTTAGTCTTGCTGTTAGATCCCAGACAGGTTCTTGGCTGGTGATGATTAGGTTTCTTCTTAGGATGAGAGAGAGAGAGAGAGAGAGAGAGAGAGAGAGAGAGAGAGAGAGAGAGAGAGAGAGAGAGAGAGAGAGAGAGAGAGAGAGAGAGAGAGAGAGAGAGAGAGAATGTGGAGGCCAGAGGTCGATACCCACTGTCTTCCTCAATCCTTTCCTCCGGTATCCACAGTGCTGGTACTGTAGGCACACCTTGCTGTTTCTTTGATTACCGGGAGAGCCGAACTCAAGTCTTCATGCTTCTGAAGCAAACATTTTATCAATGAAGTCATCCCCCCAGCCAAGTGTTGTTTTAAAATTATTCAGCCACAAAGAAACTTGATTTAAAAGTGAAAGATTAGTCATTTGCTTTGGCTTGTGAGTTTTGTATACACTGCTCTCCATATGGAATTAGTACTATCTTAAATAGCTGTGTGTGTGTGTGTGTGTGTGTGTGTGTGTGTGTGTGTGTACATCACACTCATTGGGAATCAGGCTGGGAAATAACAACGATGAGCTGATGAGATGGCTCAGTAGGTGAGGGAACTTGCTACTAAGCCTGGTGATTTTGTTTGGTGTCGGGGACCCACACAGTGGAAGGAGAGAACAAACTTCTACAAGCTGTACTTTGATCTTTACATGCATACTGCAGCATGTGCCTCTGTCAAAGTAAATAAATAAAAAATAATAATAAGGAAAAATACTATAGCTAGAACTTTCTGGGTAATCACAAAGTGACACACCTCTCAGATACATATTGGGTGGGTTAGTGTTCTTTTTCCTTGTCTGTTATGAGATTTCCTTTCTGTGTTAGATACTTGCTAAAGCATCCTGGCAAAATCAACATAAGGAAGAAAGGCAGGGTTTGTTTTACCTTACAGCTCCAGACGGCTCCATTCATCATGGTGATTAGAGGTGGCAACAGGAGAAGACCTGGTAGGAGGAAGAAGCTTTCCATTTTCATCTAGACACAGGGAGCAGAGATTGAGAGCAGGATGTAAGACGGGGAGTGATTAACATGAAAGACTGTCCCTAGTGACACGCTTCCTCTGCCTCCTTAAGGTTTTATAACCTTCCCAAAGACGCATCATCTGGGGATCAAGCCTTCAAACACAGGAGCTTATGCAGAGAACTTCAATCAGGGCATCACACTACTTTATATATGTTTTCAAGAGATACCCTTCCATTAAGACAGTTCCTCATTGTATATAGATGTTATCTGTATGCTCTGTGGGTGAGACCATTACCATAAATGGCTCATAGGTAGAACTATAATCTATTCAGCTTTGTTTCAGGCAATTTCCTACAAATTCGCCCTATAGAGCTGTCCCTCTGTCTTAGCTTCTGGTAATGATATTATTTTAACATTTTTTCCAAACTGTAATTTTACTAGGAAATGGGAATTTTGTTTAGTTTTGTGATTTTGAAGTACAACCATGGATTATTCTTGCTACACAGAAATTCCCCTGAGAGTGAAAAGGTTTGTGGTGTTTACCACCCTTGGTCTTCTTCTCCTGAGTGTGTGCCTTTCCATATATCCTTGTGGTTATTAATAGTTTTCATATTGATTTTTCGACAGTTGTTTAGATGCTAAAAGCATTTTCGTTTTGCTGCAATGTGTCTGCTTTTGATTATGTCTCTGTGTAGCATTTCTGTTTTTTCCTGAATCCCAAGCTACTGAAATGGTCCATTATAACTCCTTGCTATCTATGATGTTTGTAATCTTATAAAAGGTTGAGAAATATTTATTCTAGAATTTCTTTGGTATAACCGAAGGCAATATTTGACTTTTCCCCCTTGCCAATCTGATTACATTTAGCCTAATTTGCTAAACACCACTCTCTATTTTCTGTTATTCTATGTTGATGCCAATCTAGATATTCTACTTTGCAATTATCTGTGAGGCTTCCTTAAAGATGGCGTTCTGTTTTGAGCACAATGTCAACCTACTTCACTTGTGCAGACGTCTAGTGACATTCATGTCGTCCCAGTGTCAGGCCGACTGTTCCTTTGCCCAGGTGATCCCTGACTGTAAGGAACAGGATGTCTTGGGGGGTATGACTGGGCACAGTGCTCAGTCCAAGAGTTCTGCTCACGTTCTAATAAGCTTTAGACTAAAACAACACAGCCTTGCTGTCTTTTAGTCTTCTGGCTCTGTCTGATGTCGTTGACCCATTTCCTGATGTCTCCTTCCTGCTTTCTGTGGGTTGAGCTCAGGACATCCTGGATAAATGGGAAAAAATGTGTTCAGGAGCCAGGTTGGGATATGAACACCTACTCAGAGATTGTGTTTGGACAGAAAAATAAGATTGCTCAACTGGTGCACCGAGGAGACTCACCCCTAGAATAGTAAACGAAAAGCCTAAACCAGAAGAAAAAATTAGTTTTATCATGTAAATATAATGATTAAAACCACATTAATATAAGCTAATGGAAATTTACCAATTTTCATGCAATATTAATGGTAAGAACAATGCTCTTAGTTCCTACTAACTTAGAGTTCCTGGGCAGGGCCCGTAAATTCAGACTTCTGGTTCTGACAGGAAAGCAGGATGCTTCCATTCTCACCTCTGTTTCTCTCTCTGTTCTCCTTACCCCTGGTGATCTGAGGTTGTGAAAGATAAACTCCACTAAGGGAGGGGTGTGGATGCCACCCATAATCAGAGATGCCTGCGCCTGTCTGGTGGCTTTAGCTTAGGCGAGAACATGGCAGGCTACTCCGCTTGGAGTTCACATCCATTTGGCTTTGTCCTATTGTTGGCAACGCCTGAGCAAAATTCTTATCAACTTTTTCTTTTGTGGCCAGATAGTAGCAATGGAGAAGTTATTTCTGAAAACGTGAAACATTTCAGAGTTTCCATGAAACGACAAACTTCTCAAAGCGTTGGGTGATTTGAACTCTGCTGTGTTTCCGT
Organism: Apodemus agrarius; assembly: GCA_964023405.1. NCBI lineage: Eukaryota > Metazoa > Chordata > Mammalia > Rodentia > Muridae > Apodemus > Apodemus agrarius. Next base: position 52,717,107 of record OZ030007.1, on the reverse strand, counting down.
AGCAGGTCCTTTTTAGTAAATGGCAGGGTGGCTTGACTGCCTTAAAAGGCTTTCTCGGGAAGATTCTTTAAGGAATCCAGATCATTAATATGCTCCCAAATAGTCTTCTTTGCTGCAGTGTACAGAAACACAAGGATATTTCTGTAATATGTCTGCCCCGCCCCCCCATTCCCAGTGTCAGGCCCAGGTCATTTGGGGAAGAAAGCTGGAGAGAAGATGTAGCGTTCCAGTGTTGCTCTTGTTACGTTCTTCCCAGATAGAACACACAACAGGCACGACTCAGAGGAAGGAAGGTTGGTCTTTCTCAGGGTGGCAGAGGTCTGGGCAGTGGGAACGTGAAGTGGCTTCTTCCCATCTTGCCAGCACGATGAGAAGCAGAGAGAAGCTAGCACAAGAAGCTGAGGAAGCGTCACCCTCAAAGTCCAGCCACTTACTATCCCACTCTTTCTTAATTCTTTTTTTCTTATTCTTTATTAGATATTTTCTTTATTTACATTTCAAATGTTATCTTCTTTCATCGTTTCTCCTCTGAAAACCCCCTATCTCATCCTCCCTCCCCCTGTTCAGTACCCCCTCCCCACTCCCACTTCCCTGTCTTAGCCTTCAGGGCCTCTCCAAATATTGATATCTGACAAGGCCATCCTCTGTTACATATGCAGCTGGAGCCATGGGTCCCTCCATGTGTACTCTTTGGTTGGTGGTTTAGTCCCTGGGAGCTCTGGGGGTTCTGGTCGGTTCATATTGTTGTGTCCTCCTATGGGGCTATAAACCCCTTCAGCTCCTTGGGTCCTTTCTCTAGCTCCTCCATTGGAGACCCTGTGCTCAGTCCAGTGGGTGGTTGTGAGCGTCCACCTCTGTATTTGTCAGGCACTGGCAGAGCCTCTCAGGAGTCAGCTATATCAGGCTCCTGTCAGCAAGCACTTGCCATCCACAAAATGGCAACAAAGAGATTGGGGAAAGATCTTTACCAATCCTACATCTGATAGAGAGCTAATATCCAATATATACAAAGAAGTCAAGAAGTTAGGCTCCAGAGAGCCAAATAACAGAGCTAAACAAAGAATTCTCAACTGAGGACTACCGAATGGCCGAGAAGCACCTAAAGAAATGTTCAACATCCTTAGTCATTAGGGAAATGCAAATGAAAACAACCCTGAGATTTCACCTCACACCAGTCAGAATGGCTAAGATCGAAAACTCAGGTGACAGAAGCTGCTGACAAGGATGTGGAGGAAGAGGAACACTCCTCCATTGTTGGTGGGATTTCAAGCTGGTACAACCACTCTAGAAACCAGTTTGGTAGTTCCTCAAAAAACTGGACATATTTCTACCTGAGGACCCAGCTATACCACTCCTGGGCATATACCCAGAAGATGCTCCAACATGTAATAAGGACACCTGCTCCACTATGTTTATAGAAGCCTTATTTATAATAGCCAGAAGCTGGAAAGAACCCAGATGTCCTTCAACAGAGGAATGGATATAGAAAATGTGGTACATTTTCATAATGAAGTACTACTCAGCTATTAAAAACAATGATTTCATGAAATTCTTAGGCAAATGGATGGAACTAGAAAATATCCTGAGTGTGGTAACCCAATCACAAAAGAATGCACATGGTATGTACTCACTGATAGTAGACATTAGCCCAGAAGCTCAGAATACCCAAGATGCAATTCACAGACCACATGAAGCTTAAGAAGAAGGAAGATCAAAGTGTGGGTGCTTTGGTCCTTCTTAGAAGGGGGAATCAAAATACCTATGGGAGGAAATACAGAGACAAAGTGTGGAGCAGAAACTAAAGGAAAGGCCATCCAGAGATTGCCCCACCTGGGGATTCATCCCATATACACCAAACACACTATTTCTAGTTAGGCTTTATATCCCCCCAAAACGCTGTCACTAGGTAGGGACCAACTGTCCAAATAGTATGATGCTGGGGGGACATTTTGCATAGCAGAAATATAGTATTAAAAGGGATTTGTTAAAAAAAAAAAACCGATTGGAATTGTGGTGATGAGGCCAGGTAGTCTTATTGCTTAGTGACTTTTATGCTATTGTTTAGGAATATTTAAATAGAGTCTCTTTATGGCAATGCACTTTGAATAGACTCTTGGTTGTTTTCCCAGCTATATGAGCTTTCTTTGATGATGTTTCTTTCTTAAGACATTTTAAACAGCACCTTGCACATTGTAAATTCTCATAAAATGTTTTCAGTTTTATTTAGCTATAAACTAGAGGCATATTAAGGATCCAGGCGTCGAGATGATGCTCAGTAGTGATTACACTACCCAGAGATCGAAATGTCACCTGTGACAGTTCACCCGTCATTTCTCCCTGGAAAGATGGTCTTCTTCATTGACTGTGCCGAATGCCTCCTACCTTCTGTGTTGTTCCTTTGTGGGGAAGGCAGGCTGTGTAGATTTCCTCAGAGCTCCTAGTTTGTAACTAATTATAGTGATGACTCTGCCCCCAAATGCTGCTGAACACAGCTGGACAGAGGAGAGCCATAAGAGGTAAAGTTCAGAGAAGGCAGCTGCGAGGCTTTGGCTGTTTGCTTCTGTGCCAAGGATAATGTAAGACACACTTAAGAAAGAGAAGATTCCCAAGGCCATCTCTGCACGTTTCTCATGGGGCAGAGAGGGAACAGTGTGAGAGCAAATTAATCTATTTGGTTTTAGGAAGTTGGCTTCGCTCAGCCACATGAATAATTTAAGAAAACATTATTCATAGGGAAGTTAAAATAGACACATACAGTTACACACGCATCACACACACATACACTCAAATATGCACACTCATACATACACACACTCATACATACACACACTCATACATATACACACTCATACATTCACACACTCATACATACATATATATAATATATATTCTCTCTCACACACACATATATATATACTTACACACTCATACATGCATACTCATACATACACACACACACATATATATATACTTACACATACATACACACACACTCATACATGCATACTCATGCACATACCTCCACACATACATTCTCATGTACAGTGTCACATACAGTTACTCTATCTCTGCCTCCCCCTGTCTCTCTCTGTCTCTTTCATATACATACAGGAAAAACACCAACCCACCCACACAAAAGTCGTCACCATCACCACTACCACTGCCACCACCATTAAAAATACCATTAAAGTCTAATGGTCTTTATATGGAACTCTTAAAAATATAGATATTTATTGGTCTAGAAGCTAAACTTATAAGATTTTTTTCCCTCAGGAAATTATTAGGTGCTATGCATAAATATTTAGGCATGAGAGCATTCTACTTTTCATTGTTTCCAGTCATGACAGACTGAGAGAAATCCTCATGTGCTCAGTACCAGGGTGACAGGGGCGTCTATGTGGATTAAGGAGAAGCATGATTAACAGTTACACTTATGCTACAAATGCTCTAGATTTGAGTGTACTTAATGTGGAACGGGAGCATGTGCCCCAGGCGTTTAGGGTATATCTTAGTCTGCTTCTGATGCTATACCAGAGTATCTGAGGCAGAAGAGAGGTTTACTTTGTTTGGCTTTTGACTTTGAGGACTGGCGTAGCCAGATGTAGCCAGGAATTCAACGCTGCTTCAACTCATTCTGAAAATGCCAGAGGAAGAAGTTGTGCATGGAAGGGATCAGGTGTAACAGGTGACTTGGCAGGGCAGGTGTGCCTCTGCACACCTGTAATCCTGAGCCCAAGAGAAAGAGGCAGGAGGATTGCCATGTTTAATGCTGTCCCAGGCTACTATGTAGCATGTCCATAAACCCACATTCCACGTGATTCTTGTTTCTGTTTCTCATGTGTTCAGGGCAGTGGTTGCTCATACGAGGAATAAGAAGAAGCATGATAATAATCACTCTTACACTACAAATTCTCTAGATTCTTTAGTCAGGTTGGAAATTTATACTAAATGCCACATAAACTGTGGCAGGCCAGCATCTCAGACGGGAGCAGGTCTAGACAGTCTCAGGTGGGGCCTGCGTCTCAGAGTTCTGGACTGAGAGAGACTTGTCAGGGCAGCTGACTGTAATGGGTGTGTCACTAAGGAGTCGCTCTCACCATGAGGTCGGAGAAAGGGGACTAAACACATGACCTACGCTTTAAAGCCACAGGCCACTTTCTAGCTTACTAGTTTTATTACTTATAAATTGCCTTTTCCTGGCAGTTTTGTTGCTAGACTGCCAATTAAAAAAACGTTCTTCTAAAAATCTGTGCATTGAGTTTTAAAGGCAATTTAAAACGGGCTGTGTGTATCTGCTTTGGACTGCGTGATTTAACGAGCATTTTTTTCAACAATGCCCTGTCATCTGGGGCCTAGCACATCCCCATCATTCCTCTCGGGAATGCCTGTGTTCAACATTTGTCCTTGCACACAAGCAGTTCAAAGGAATAATGTCACTTAGCAATGTGCCATATTTCTGTTACAGTTAGAAATTTTTAATATTGAAAATTTTAAGAAGTTGTGTGTCAACTCTAAGCCTTCCAAGTTATTGTGAAATACCTCCATTTCAAGGCACCATTAAATATGCATATTGGAAACATTTCCTTAAGAAAACATCTGGGGTCTGAGTTAGTCATTATTGGTCAGGAGTGTGACAATAGCCAAATTCATTATGATAATGTGGCCATTGTATTTCTGTGGATTATAAAGTTCCAGTTCTTGGTTTGTATTAGGAATGTTGCAAGGAGTGTGAACTTAGAGGGGGAATGGCGTTGGCTGACTTGCTGGCCCCTCTCCTACCTGAGTACGAGGTTCCAGCCAACAGAAAAGAAGGGGAAGAGAGACAAGCAAGCATCCTCCATGGTTCTCCAAGTCATCTCAAAGGAAATGGCTGCGTTGGACAAAGTGGTACACACACTGAATTTCAGAAAGAGCTCTGCGGGTTTGAGGCCAGCCTCGTCTACATTGCAAATTCCAGGACAGCCCAAGCTATGCAGTGGAACCCTGTCTCAAAGGAGACAAGACAAAACAATACCCACGAGGGGGGTTGGCATTACTTTCTGTGCTTTATTCACAGTTAAACTATTGATACTTTAACAGTAAGAACAATTCTACCAAATATTCTAAAGTGCAATTTTGCCCTTATAGGCTGAAGATAATGTCATTACTAGTGAAAAGTAAGTTCCTACATCAATTTATACATTCTATACGCATGCCAGGCAGCCACCCTGATTTTGCTGTGACTTGGTTTTACATTTAATTTAACATTTTCCGATACTTCAGTTTTATTTCTTTCTCTCTTTCAGAGCCAGATGTTTGTTTTTTCTCTTGTCTTTTTAATTTTTAATTTTTATTTTCTCCTCCTCTGTCTCTATCTCTATCTCTGTCTCTGTCTCTCTTCCACTGCCTCCTTCCCTCCTTCCCTCCTTCCCTCTCTCCCTCCCCCTCTCTCTTTCTTTTCTTCTTTTTTCCTTTCTTTTTTTCTTTTTCTTGGAGTGACCACCAAACCCAGAAAAGGCAAATAAGCAGACAGAATTTGATTCAGGAAATGTTTCACAGTGAATTGGTTTTCCAACACATGGTAATGGGCTGGACATACACAATATGAAATAAGGCAACTTTGAGAGAAATTCAGAACCTCTGTAATGGGATGAGGGCACTTTTTCAGGGTGCCATGCTCCCGGAAATGGGGAGGTTGTTCCTGTGCGTGGCCTCTGGACCTCTCCGCCCTCCATCGCCTCTGCGTGGCTCACTGCCCTTCCGTAGCCTCTCGGTACTTGGCTTCCAATCCAATGCCATTTAAATGACAACCACCAGAAAGTCTGAAAACTGTGTACTTGGTTGTAAGAATACAAAAACATTTTTGCATTTCTCCTTAAAATGTTTTGCTGAATACAAATCTAATATGCACTTACTAGGAATTGCCCAACCATACATTAATGTAAATAATATTAATGTCAAGCTGGGCATGGTGGGATCCTGTCTCAAAACTAAAGCAACAACCAATCAAGGAATAGAAGCAAACCGAGACTGCACAGCACTGTCCCATTCTAGACAGCTGATGTTGCTACTGTGTCCCTCGCTGTGTGTAGTGCTTGAATATCCTGTTTGTTGGAGGCATGGGCGTCCCCGGGCTGGGAATCAGGAGGGAAGCCAGGGAGATGGCGCCCTCAGCTTTGTCAGCTCTGAGCATGTTCTCTTCCCCCTCCCCCCCCTTTTTAATGTTTGTTTCCTCCTCTGCAAGTGGCAGGAAGGCCAAAGGCCTTCATGAACACTTTTTAGAAGGCAGGACCTAGGGTAAATGCTGGAGAGACAGTTCGGCAGTTAGGAGTGCTTGCTGCTCTTCCCAAAGGTCTGAGTTTGGGTCCCAGAACCCGCACTGAGTAGTTCACAGCTGTCTGTAACCGCAGCTGGAGGGGACATGATGCCTCTGCTCAGCTCAGTGCACACCCATCCACACACGGCACACCCACATATAGACATACACAGAAGACAGAACTAAGACCCAAGTCTTAAAGCATAGACTGACTTCCAGTTGTGTTCTCTCCAGAGTTTTCATTAGGCTGTGGAAACATCACGGTGTGCCAAGGACTGCTGTGACTTAGGGATTCACCAGGCTCTAGTGAGCGCAAGGGAGTCCACTCTGCCTGGCCTTCTCGCTGAAGGAGGCTTTCCAGTGAGCCATGCTGAAATAAGGTTCCAGAGGACTGTTAGTGATGTATCATGTAGCAACAGAGGGGACACATAGTTCAGTAAAAAAAAAAATAGACCTTAAAAAAATAGACGTTAAAAAAAATAGACCTTAAAAAAAATTTGTGTTTGTCTTCATGACATCATTGTTATTGCCTGAGAATTAAGGTAAAAATTAGGGATAACCAGAGAGTCGCAATAACTAAATTTAACTATTTTTAAATATGTTTTCTTTCTTTCTTTTTTTTTTTTTTAAAAGGATGGGGTCTTATTATATATAAATGGTGACTTTGAGCTTGTGGTGATGCCCCTACCCCCAGCATTCGGAGTAGCATGGTTCTAGGTGTGTGTCACTGTGCCTTTTATTAAAAACTTTACAAATGCCTGTCACATAAGGGGTTCCATTGCAGATATTTAATCCTTCTGTTGGTCCCAAACAATTATACCTTTTAAAAAGGCAATTGGAGCCCAGAAAGTTGGTGGCCATGGCATATTGAGATAATCCTGTATTCAAATATTGTGGTGGAAAAAATCTAGAATATTTCCATCGTAATCTAAGACTCTGTAATCACATACATCAGTGGGCAGAATATGGATACATATGGATAGTCAAGCACTACAGCCCCAGTTCATGTCTTGCTTCAAAAAGAAGAGATTCCTTAAGACTCACAGCTGGTGAGACTGTGCCCTGTTGGCCCACTGGTGAGGCCTGGAGCTGTGGCTGCTTCGTGAGGTACAGCTGAAGTTAGAAACCTGTAACTTTTCACAGGCCTTATCTCCCCGTAGGCTTGTTCTTCACTGTGGTGATGCTGAGGCAGTATAACCTCGAGGAGGCGGGGCTGATGTGAGGTAGTTAGGTCATTGGGGGAACCTCAAGGAGGCGGGGCTGATGTGAGGTAGTTAGGTCATTGGGGGAACATCCAGGAGGCGGGACTAATGTGAGGTAGTTAGGTCATTGGGGGAACATCCAGGAGGTGGGGCTGGTATGAGGTAGTTAGGTCATTGGGGACTCTCCTCAGGAAGACTCAGTGTGGTCTGATAGAGTGTGCTATCTTGTGAGTCAGTTGTTAGTAGGCGAGGCTAGCCCATGCTCTGGGCTTCTGTTCACTGCTGGTTTATTGGCCCTCCACTGCCACGTGTTACAGCCAAGGTAGCCCTCACCAGAGGCCAAGGAGTCCAGGTAGCCTGTTCTTGGACTTCATCTTCTGAGGCTGTTTTGTAATACCCCCACCCCTTCTCTACCCTCTTTCCATGTCCTCTCCTTTATTCCTGGCCTCCCAGGATGTCTGGAACTCACAGGCTCCTCCTGCCTTAGCCTCCCCAAATTCTATACCTTTTGAAGTGTCCAGCTTCAGGCATTTTATTAGGGTGACAAAACTGATTATATAAATTCCATCATCTGAAGCTGCCAGTTGTTGGAGAAGAGGGTCTGAGGCCCAGAGGGCCCCAGCCACTGCCCCACAACACGGCAAGGCTGCAGCCAGAACCCAGAGCACTGCCGACTGTGTGATATTTTGAGGCAGTCATGTCGGCAAAGCTATTTTGCATAGGCTACTTTGATACAATATTTTATGCCGAGGACTCTGTGTGTGTGTGTGTGTGTGTGTGTGTGATTTCCTGGAAAAGAATGCCATTAGGTCTTTCTGTTAGCCTTGCTTTGATTAAAATAACTGATTACCCAATTATTGAGTTTTCGTTCTATATTCAAGAATGAGAATTACCATTTTATGGGAGGCGTTAGAAGTCCTGTAAGGATCAAGTGGGGCAGAGATTTGATGGGATTTGGTGTGTCTTTGTCTTTCAGTTCTTCCTTTCTTAATCAACGCAATTTATTATTTTGATTAGACTCCCCTCCACACACACTGTTCAGTTTCCAACTCAGAATGTCCCTCTTGCCAGACCACTAGGACATGAGGATCTAAGCCATGCGCGTTTTTGGAGGAATGTTAAGACATGGGAGAATCAAAAGAAAAGAGGCTGCCAATGAGATGGCTCAGTGAGTCAAGGCACCTGCTTGCACTCCTAAGAACCCGAGTTCAGTCCCCTGAAGCCACCTGATAGACAAAACCCCACAGGTTGCCCTATGTCCTCCACATGCATACTTTGTCATGTGTGTGCCCACATGAATACATAGGAAATAAATGTCAAAAAATAAAACAGGTAGTTATGCAAATAAAAAGAAGTCATAACATTAGACCACAGTATAGACTGTGGAGTTGAAGTCAGTACACAGTAGGTTCAGTACTGAGTAGGTCCACCCTGCTTCTCTGTCTAAAGCACTTGCTTAATTACGATATTTTAAAGTGGATATAAAAGTGGATACTTTGAGTACCATCAAGGTAAGCATTTCAAGGGTGTGGTTAACCTAACGGTTTAGATATATGTTATCTTAGTTGTTTCATCTGTATTCATGTGATTTCCCGTGCAGAAGTTTTGTTCCCTTCCTAGACTGTCTGTGGGAAGACGGAGCTGAGCTGCACCTGACTGAGGGAAGGCGTGTTGGGTGTGACCTCTGTCTTAGTCCGTCCTTAAAGAGTGCAGAGGCATCTTCATCCTTAAAGAGTGCAGAGGCATCTTTGGAAGAAAGGATTATTGCTTCTCATTCTTTTTACCATCTAAGCAAACTCTGCAGACTCTCTCAGTTAAAACATCTCGTCCAAGGGGAATCAGACAATGAAATAAATTATGTCAGAGAAAAAAGTGGCCAGCTCTACCCATTTAGTGCAGTTGGGTCATGTTCTCCCTCCCCTCAGTACCACAGGCTAAGCAAGGAGCTGCTTTTCTGCATCCTCTGAGAGGATTATTTTCTCTGATCCAGTTCTTGGTAAATACTCAGATCCTAAAGGAAATTCAGATGATCCTGGATTAATCACTTATCCTGAGAGCAGCTAGTGACTGGAAACCCTACTCATTGGAACATATCTGGGATTCCTAAAAAAGAAGCCTTCTGGGGTGTCACAAAAAAAAAACTTTCTGGAGATTTAAAGGTCACAGGTGACAGTTTTAAAGCTACAGATATTGTCATGCTATTTCAAAAATATCTCTGTGTACAGTTCAGGGACAGTTACTTAAAAAGGGAAAATTCAAGATGTGCAAGAGAAGAGACCTCAAAGAGCAGCAGTTAAATGAGAGTTAAAGCTCTTCAGCTTTTAGCATAAGTCAAATCCACAAGACTCTGAACTTCAAGGTAAGAGTTGGTGTGATTGGGCCTGGGCCCGAGCCTTAGCTGACACTGAGAAAAGAGAAAACAGAAAAAAGATGGTGGATCGAATTGATTCCCATGAAAATCCTGCTTTATTAGTATCCAGCTAGATGCTTACTAGATTGGCTGAGTGTCCAGTGACATTTATGGATGGGGGAGTAGACAGTAAATATGTCCTGTATGGAGTGGTAGTGTTCTCCTCCTTACAGGGCTTGCTGCCACATTCTCAGATCTCTGTAGCCTCTCCTGGTTCTCCTGCGGAGTAAATCTCCAGTGCTGAGTTCATTGTATGGGGCCTTTGGGGGTTCCCTGCCTTTTCCCTCCCTCCCTCCCACCCTCTCTCCCTCCCTCCCTCCCTCCCTCCCTCCCTCCCTTCCTTCCTCCGTCCCTCCGTCCCTCCCTCTGTCTTTGTGTGTCTCTCTCTGTATCTTTGTCTCTCTGTCTCTGTCTCTCTCTGTATCTTTGTCTCTCTGTCTCTGTCTCTCTGGTTGTGTGTGTGTGTGTGTGTGTGTGTGTGTGTGTGTGTCCGTGTGTGGTTTGTGGTGCTGTGTCTATGAACTCAGGTCCTCCAGCTTGCTCATGAAGCCCTTCGGCCCCTGAGCCGCGTCTGCAGCCTCACACCAGGCTTGGGCTGTCACAGTCATTTGCTGTCTTCAGCCCAGTCTCTCTGTCTCTGAGGAGATGGTTTCCTTTTCCATCACAATCTGAGCACTATCGAGGCCTCATCTAGACTCCTCTTTCAGAACAGGGGCCACCAGCCACATGTGACCACTGTGCTCAAGCTGTAGCTGGTGTGAACTGGGATGAACTGTAACCTCGTATTGCATGTGAGATTTTGAGCGTTGAGCGTGGACAACCAACCCTGTAAAGTGGCTTGGATTTCATAGCAATGTCCTGTTGGAGTACTATTTCACATGTATTGAATAAATGTTTGCAAAACATTATTTTTTTTAATGCTTTTCTAATGAAGCTTTTTAAAACTTTTAAGTTATGTGCACGCCTTATGTCTTTGTGTTGACGTAGCTTTGGTGTGTAGGCTACCTAACAATGAATTAGTTTGCCCGCATTTTACATGTTCAAGCACACATGAAAATGAGCAGGTTATAGGATGACCAGAGTTAGCAAGCTAGCTAGTGTGGGTGCCATTTTATTCTCGTGCTGCTCGTCATCCCTTCCGCTAGGTGCTTTGCAGGTGCTTGGTTCTTTATTCTCCCTTAGGTGCCTGGAGGCTGAGATGAGGCGAGGCATCTCTAGGTGTGAATCAGTGCCACATTCTTCTCCACTGTGGGACCCCAGCACTCCAGCAGTGCCCCTCCTTTTTGGCAATCTCTATGCCGTTTTTTTTTTTTTTTTTTTTTTTTTTTGGTGTTTTTCGAGACAGGGTTTCTCTGTGTAGCCCTGGCTGTCCTGGAACTCACTCTGTAGACCAGGCTGGCCTCGAACTCAGAAATCCACCTGCCTCTGCCTCCCAAGTGCTGGGATTACAGGCGTGCGCCACCACCGCCCGGCGTCATGCTGTTCTTTAAGGTGGCCATAGTCATTGCCCCTGGTCAGTTGCATGGCTTGGCCTCACTTGTATGTTATGTGGGGAAGCTATGAACAGGTAGTAAAATTCCCCCCATGTCTATAAGATCACCTGTGACCAGACAGGACTGCAGGCCACACCCCTGGGAAGTGAGTTTGCTAGTTAGCAGTGACTCCCTGGGAACCAGTAATGACGGGTAATGACATGGCCTGCCATAGCCTCCAAGCTCTCCTGCAGCCCTGCTGGGCTGGAGCCTGGAGGAAATCTCGGTCTTTCCCCGATGTTCAACTTAATTCTCATGGCTGAACTTGTTTAAAGCTGCTCCATACTCTTTGTAGCCTGTGTCTCTACCCCTACCTTAAAGCCAGGGTGTGTGTCTTATAGGTATCACATTCGCAGAATGGTTTCTTTTACAGTTGAGAATTCAGTTGAGTTTCTCATTCAGACTATGCTCCCAGGCCTTCGGGCCAGGGTGATGGAACCCTGTACACAGCCCCACGACACGACTCTCACAGTCTCTTGGTTGGTGTGAGAACATTGGGGCTCTTGTTCTTGGTATTCTTCCTTCCACCTTGTAGTAGGAAGCATTTAGTTTTGAATACCCTTGTGTAAATTATAACATTGAGAATATTATATTCCTTCCTGGTCTAAAGCCACAGTTTTCAATCTGTGAGTCATAACCCCTGGGGGGGGGGCGGCGTGTCAAAGAATCCTTTCACAGGGATTGCTTAAGATCATCAGAAAACACACATTATGATTCATAACAAAATTAGGCTAGTAGCAAAATTACAGTTATGAAGTAGCGATGAAGTAATTTTATAGTTGGGGGTCACCACAACATGAGGAGCTGTACTAAAGGCCACCACACTAAGCTTGAGAACCACTTGTTCTCAAGGTAGGATTCTGGGACCTGCTTGGAGCACAGTAAACAGTGTGGTTGGGTCTGGCCTAGCGTGACAAATGTCAGAGGAGTAGGAGGGTGGGCTGGAGGGGCAGGGAGTGTAGGGACCGTAGAGTGTGCTTCTCAGCAGTCGCAGCTCTTTGTAAGGGGGGATACAGGTGAAGGTGAAGGTGGCAGTGGGGTTGGCACAGTGACTGTTGGTCATATCGTCCAACCTCTGTGGTAGCCAGGTAGAGGGTGAGTTTAATGAGCGATGAACTACAAGTCAGAGACAAACTGGCAGTTATTCTAGCACAAGAAATGAGACAGGGGGCCCATAGCGAGGCAGAGGATAGGGAGTCAGGAGGGGATTAGATCTGAGCGCAGTTCACTGAGCAGACTGACAAGGCTTTAACATGGGAATGGCTTCTGGAAAATCTTTTGATTGTCCAGCTATGGGAGGGAGAAGAGTAGGATTTGGGAGGGTCACTGAGAGAGGAAGTAGGTTCTAAGGGAAAGATGCTCTTCTTTTGGGGCCTTTGGAGGAGAAGGGTCAAAGCTGACAAGGCAGAGGGTAGACCCAGAGCTGCCCAGATGTATCTCCTGAGACAAGCATATTCCCAGGTTGCTTCTTCACCTTACCTTCACAGCAGACCTGGGTTACACATATGAAAGGGAACCAGGTTTCTGTTCCATATTAACCCATTACGTGGGAGGTGGATGCTGAATTTAACTAAGAAAGTCTTACTCCCAGACTGCTTACAGACTGTGTGCTTGGGCACACTCTTCCTAAAGGAGGTAGTTACCCTCGATACGTTCAAAGTTGGTGACTGGAAAAGGAAAATTACTTTTTACGTGTGACCGTCACTGAGGTCAGCTCCTGCTGTAAATTTGATCCATTAAAGCTATACAAATATACCATTCTCAAGAACAATGGAAACTCCTTTCCCATGGTTTATAACCTTGATCAGAAAAGATGCTTGACTCTCTCCTCTGGTTATATTTCTTTGCCTGGTCCATGGAGATGGTGCTAGAAACATTTTTTTCACAGCATCGAGCGGGCCAAGGTGACAAAGCAGCAGCCAGCGCTCAAGGAACTCTCTGAAACATGTGGCTGGAAGGGACGCCGAGCTGCAGTGTATCCTAATGGGGTAATTTACTGCGTGAAATTGGAACTGGAAAGAAAATTAATGTAATGAGTTCCTTTGATTTCCTAGGAGACTGAAGGTGAAATATATCGCTAATCTGCAACTTGCCATCTGCCTGGGGTTTGAACTGGGCCTCATTGTCGAGAATCCGGAGTTAAGGGTAACGCTTTCGTTCCCTTGGCGGTCTTTAGATCACAGCTGGCCTCTCCTTCAATGCCAACGCTTTTGACTGAATCTCCCAGAGCAACACCCGAAGCCCCTGTTCCCAGTTACCTCTTTTAGACCCTGCGTTTGTCTCTCCTCCATAGGGCATTCGCTCTGAGCCTGCAGGGGCCTGGATGCCACACCTGGGTCTCAGGCCACAGCTGCTCACTTAAGCTGTGGGGCCTTGATGCTCTATAGCTCTTCTAAACCACTAAGCTGGTTTTGTACTCATGGCCCGAGCCTGTAATCCCCGATTGTCCCTGAATTGCTCACCCCTCTGTAAAAGTCACTGCTCCAGGAATTCTTATTCAAACCAGCTATTGGGCCAGAGAGAGAATACTTTAGAAAATTCTGGAAGGTTCATTCACAAATAGTATTTTTTTGGGGGTGGAGTTAATATGCATGTTGGACCCCATAGTTTCTTTTAGCTATTCATATTCTAGGTGACGGTGTCTGCCTTAACTCAAGACCTTCCAAGGAGCTTTGCCAGTGCTCCTGCAGAAATGGCTTCTTGCTTCAGTTGTAAGATGCAGCAGTGACACTGATATGCCAGAGAAGTAAAGAATACTGCTTCATCTGGGGTCTCTTTAAGAGAATAGTTTAAAAATGGGAAGCTTGTCTCTATTCAGTGTTGCCTTTTGCTTCAGCAATAACTTGTAAACTGACAACCTGAGTGGTCAAAGAGCTCTGACTGATGAAAAATCATTGTCAAACAGAGGAAGGAACAGGGATCTCATCCGCTGCGTGCTGGCTTTAGGGTTGAGAATCTGGACATCTCTCTCCCATACCTACGGTGAACTTTTGCTGGGAGGTCCTTCTTCACTTCTTCATTATTTCCTTACTTGTGCCAGGCTAGCTCTTTACACATCCTGACCCGTGCGATCCAGGATGTTCGCAGGGCAAGCGTTCCTCTTCCACTCATGGGGGGCAGTGCAAGAGTTTATGTCCAGTGACTCTTATGAGAATCAAACCAGGAGGGAGCAGCTTGTGTCGCCCGCCCTGACTGTGTTTTCCTTGCTGGAGAGCAGAGTAGTTATCAGTGGGATGCCTGGCTGCCTTCTCACGTGTCCCTCAAGAGTGTCTAAGTTCATGTAAGCAGAACTCGCGGGCGGGGACCCATTTCACCACCCTTCCTGCCACAGAAGTGTACATTTGGCAAGGACGATGAGTGCTGGCTTCGAGGCCACTTGCTCATGAGAAGAATGGCAGAATCATTAGACTCTTTACATATGCTGGAGTGTCACATGGCACTGAGATGAATAAAGTACGTGTGCGCATGGTGACCTGGCTGTGATTGACCGTTCGTGACAAAGCACGACTCTGCATGTTTTAGGAAAACCTTAGAAAGACATCAAAAACAGCTGCATAATAAACCTCTATTTCTGAGACAGGATCCCATTCCATAATCTACACTCCTTTACAACTCATTAACTTGAAAACAAAAACAAAAAAAACCTTGAGTTCTTTTGAGAAAAAAAACTAAAAGCTGATTTTGAAAAATTTAAATAAACTGATAAGTGCAAGGACAGAACTATAGCCACTGTCTGAGAGCGGACACATGAGGTTCAGGTTGGGATGGAGCCGATCGGAGAGAGACGGCGCCTTGGGGGCTCAGGCTGCCTTGTGGAGCTCTGGCGACCCCTGCGCAAAGCTACTTGGTGCCGTGACCGAGGCTTTCCCAGTTGTGCATTTGAGGGACACTTGTGTGTCACCTAGGCTCCTCTTCCCTCCTGAGCCTGCACGGTGCTCAGCCGAGGCACCCAGGGGCATCACGGCGCTCGCCCAAGGCCCCCAGGGACATCGCCCATCTCAGCTCTTACCGCCTGATTGTGGCTGTCTTAGAGCACTCTTGGATCACTGGGAAACTTGCTGAATGACTTTTGGCTCCTGTCTGCTCCCCACGACCTCCTGTCCCCTCTGTTCACTCTTTCACCAATGCAGTTAGGCCTGTTCTCTGCTTTCCCAAATGTTCCCTTTTGGGATGTAATCTCCAGTTTAAGGTGGGAGTGAGACGCCTTCTCACTTCTCCCACCTTCCGCACACAGGAGGTCTAATTAACGGTAGCCCAAATCTGACCTTCACTTGTTTACACATGCGGTTCTGTACCCGTGCAGATAGAGGATGTGGGTACGAGAGGCCGGTCAGGACGGGGAGTCACTGTGCCTCTCTGTTGCGTCCTTACCGCCTTACCCCCCTTTCTGGTAACTGACGTTCACAATTTATTGTTTTGAAGTAACCATTTAATGATCAATGTGTTTCATGGGACATAGGCTTTTTAGTGGCTTTCAGTATGGTTGTTGTTGTTTTGTTTTATTTTATTTTATATATTTTATTTTATTTATTTATTTATTTTATTTTATTACTTTACTTTACTTTACTTTACTTTACTTTACTTTACTTTACTTTACTTTACTTTAATATTCTTGCCTGTATGCTTCAGAAGGGCAGGCCAAGCCAGGGAATCCATATAGGGGAATTGAAAATCTGGCACTGGTCTGGGTACTTGTTTGTTCTCAGTCTGTACATACTGTCTTTATAGAAGACACATTGATTAAATAGCCTTGATTTGTTTTGGCTAAACTTAGCATGATGTACACGTAAGAGGATAGACATAACAGTGAGGGGACTCACGGCTCATTGTAAGATCGCCACACATTCTTTCCACACTTATGTCCCATGAATTTATCTGTGTTATCTTCAAGTATTGATTATAATAAATGGACATCATTAAATCATAGGAGTTGTTTAAGCCAAATTTTCAAAGTATGCTTAACGGTAATCAGCAGAAGTAAGGTAATAGACTATCGTCTGGCTCCCTCTAGTGGTGAATGTTAACATGACAACTCCAGCGGTATGACTCCTGGTGTTTGGGTTTAGTTAGGGGGAAAGGCACATGAGAGAGGAAAGACTAGTTATTCTGAGTGTTGACAGGTGAAAGACAGAAAGTGAAGTACTTTGTAAATCAGCAATTATCATGCAATTATATTCAAAGAACAAAATAAATTGCCATTAAGATGCACACTAAAGTAGCAGGAATAATATTTTATTGCTGTTATTTTTCTTGCTAAGAGGGCCTGAGACCACAGCATACAGCACAACCAGAGGCAAGGTGCTCTCTGGAGTTCTGTAGCATTGGCATATCCCAATCATGTATGCCTCAAACCCTTCTTAGCCACAGGTCTGAGGACTACTCAGATTACTCCACAAGTTTCCCCAAAACTAGACTTTTCTCTTAGAAACACAGAATCTTGGCATCTTCAGATATCAGTTGTTTTTCTTTCCTAGGATCTCAGCGGGAGGTTAGGGTTAAACTGCAGAGTTTCGGGGTCACTAACTTTGCCCCCCTGGTCCCCAGGTCTCTTGCTTCATTTGACCCCTAGGAACCATTAAACACATCCTCTGCCCCTAGGCTCTCGTTAAAAATGATGAAGCAGTGTTTAGTTTATTTTTAAGTTAGCAATCTATGTACCTGTAGAACATGCTGTTTTGAGCTGTGTATGCACTGTGGAGTGCTTAAACAGAGCCGACTGATGGGTCTTTCTTTCTTTCTTTCTTTCTTTCTTTCTTTCTTTCTTTCTTTCTAACATGCCACACCCATTCTTTTCACAATTTTCAAGACTCCAGGCCATCAGGACATTGCTATTTTTAGTCATGTAATTACAATTTCCCATGTAGTTAATTTTATTTTCTATAATAAAATCTCACACACATTGGGTGGACAAATGTTCTCTTTTATCTGCCCCCCCTCCAATAACTTCATGCAGCAGTTGATTAGCTGTTCCTATGTATGTTTTATAGAAGTGAGTTCACCTGAGTGGACAAAGCTCCCGATAGGCTCACTCCCGAGCCAGGAGTTTTGAGACCCCATCCATGGGACTGGTGCCCTGTAGAGGCTCCTTTGAGGGATGGGGATCCTTGCTCACGCTTCTGTCCTGGAGCTGAGGCGTTTTAGATGGTGGCTACTTTACCTCAATCCAGACAGCTGCATCTCCCCCACTGCCATTCTCACTCAAAAAGAATCACTGAGCAGACCCTCCTTTGTCGTGCTTAATTTTGAGATTTAAGCAATCCTGTTTATCATAAAAAATGCAGTTAATGAGAAAGTGCATTCTGGATCTAGATGGTTTCCTCAGTGAGTCTCTGTCAAGTGATTGAAAGAGGAGTAAAATTACTAAGTAGAGATGCTAGGACTGTTGGCGGGGCACACTTGGGCTCGGGTCCTGAAGGTCTTCATAAGGAGTTTTTGAAACACATAATCGAAAGTAGTTTGGAGCGGAACAATTCTTGAATGCACTAGGCAATTTCTTTAAAGTTGGCTATTATAAAGAATTGCTACCTTTGAACCATTTTACATGTACTGTGCTATCTAATCCTTACAATAGTCTAATGAACATTAGTTATTCTTTGGAGACCTATCTGGAGGAAGAAGCCAAAACTAAGTGAGTTTAGGCGGTTGCTTAACATGAACTGACTAATGAATGTGAAACCCGGATTTGATCGTGTGTGATCAGGCTAAGAGCTGGCACGCTCAGCCAGTCGCTGCTCGGTGATGCCTTCCGTGTGGTCCAAAACTCAACAGAGACCGTGATGACCGAGTGCTTAGAATCAGGCCAGTTCAAATTTTAACTTAAATAGCTTCACATACTAGATTTATTTGATTTTTAGGACATTATAGTATAAGGTCCTAGATGTATGGGGTTAATGTGTTCAACTCCCTGCTTTATTGGAAGGGGGCTGTCCCTCATATGTATTGGTAATCTGATTTAAGTCATAATATTAAAAGAACAGAAACACAGCTATTATCCAAGCTCTTAAGCGTCCCAGTCTTGGCTCTTCATATTCTACACTTTTTGAATCTATAAATTTATATTTTTCATCATTGTTAATATCGAAAATATGGGAAAACTGTTGCTTTTTGAGGAAAGTGTTAAGCCTTATTAAGTACATGTTCACTAAACATTTTCTTCTTTTTTCTTCAGGTTATAGAAACATTATCTCGGTTATCCCGAACACCAATAGCATTGGCCACAGGAATCAGGTGAGTCTCCCTGCTTCCTGTCTCCCATGTAGTTCAGTGCAATGTTATTTCCTGGATTGTTATTGCTTGCAAAGCTCTTCTGTGTTTGGTATGTTAAGTGTCACATACACATTTGAGATTTATTGCGCAATTAAGAACCTATTATTCATAGAATTGAATGAGACGACGGCTGAACATTGTTCTCACTTCCCTGGTGACTGTCACTGGTTATGGCTCTCCTTAAAAACATTCCTCAGCATTTCTATATGTATAATTCATTAAGACAAATGCAAATGTTTTAATACATAAATATTTAAAAATATAATGTATTGGCTTCCTGGAGAAGAGACCATAACAATAACTCACAGTTTTTATGAGTTTAAGGAACAATCAGACCAGTGTTAATTGACAGATACCCAAGGCTGTGTGTTGAAGATTGGGTAAGACATGGAAACCTCAGAAGTAGATTGTTTATCTATGCCATCTCCGTGCAGGAGAGTAAAGTACAGTTGGTAAGATGGAAGTAGAGATGTGTTTGTTGTTCAGGTTTTTTTTGTCCTTTGCTTGAGTTGAAGCAGTCAGTAAAGAATATAAGAAATAGGAACTGAAGAAGATAGAGCCAGCCAGGCCACCTGGAGGTAGAAGTGTGAGTTCAGACCTGATTTCTCCAAGGCTTTGTGTTCTAGTCTCCGTCCATGAAGGGCTTTGTCAGCCTCTGTCTCTGCCTTTTGGCTTCGTGTTTTTGTGCCCAGGTCACATCATATTCTGAGGGCGGGAATCCGAGTGTGTCTCAATCCCTGGCATTGATTCCTACCACAGCGGTCTCAGGGAGGACATCCTGAAGACCCTTTCTCAGAAATGGGCCATGATTTTTACCAGTTTTCTGTAGAAATAGCCTGTCAGCTGGCTGACTCTTCAATTCCTTCTAATTTCCTCTTCAATGAGGAGTAGCTGTCCATGTCTGTGTACGTGTTGAGCCGTTACATATAAGGTGTTATTTTGAAACAAGCCTGGCCTGCTTTGTATGTGTTTGATTCTGAAAGTATACTCTTCAGAAGTCTTTTTTTCCTTTTAAAATTATCTTGTCATAATTACAGCATTGCACTATAATTCTTGGTAGTGACCTTTATAGATACAAAAGCCCAATGAAATGTGCCTGTATCACAAAAGAACAACCCTAAGAGATTGGTTACATGTGTTCATTTATTTGAAAAAATGTAGGCCCCTGTGCTTTCTTAAGTATTAAATTCATTCATAATATATTCAAAGTTAAAATAGTCTTAAGTAATAAAAATATAACAAAAAGTATGACTTTCAATGAAACGCTTTGGCATTATTTTGATGGATCTTTTTATAAACTTGAAAGAAGTAGGCCCAATATCAAAGAGTGCAGGGTTTGTTGTTACAATATAATTACCATGTTAATTTTGTTAGGCATACTTTTAAAAGCATTATTTTGGTCATGAGGAAACATGTTATGAACCAAACAAAGATGCCAAATGATAAGAGTAGAGAAAAATTAGAGTGTGATTATTTTTAACATGGGACAAAAACAACTCTCCAGTCTCTGGAGTTTACTGTGTTCATGTCTCCAAAAGCTGGAGAAAAAACAAAAAAACAAAAACAAAACCAACTTAAATACTCTGATGTTTGATTAGGGAAATCTGCCAGGGTCAAAGTCATACGTATGATGTCTTTGTCTTCTACTAATCTTCCTTCCTAGTGATCAGAGCCATGAACGACAATTCACTGTCAGCCTTTGTTAGATCAGCTCTTACAGCTGCAGTGAGGGTGCTGGAGGCCGGGCAAGGCCAAGGCTGCTCAGTCCCTGAGCTGGGCGCTGTGGTGGGTGCCGTGGGGTGACCCTGCAGGTATGTGGCAGGTGGAGGATCAGATAATCACATTAGCACATCCCCAGCTGCGCTCATGTCTGCAGGGACTCACTGTCATGCTGGAGCTGCTTTAGGGTAGCAGGTGTTACAGTCTCCCCAGGGGACCCCCAGGCACAGCTGCTGGGCAGGCACTTCTGGGGAAACCCTTGAAACCATTAAATATGATGACTTGTTTGAATGGCAGCAAATTTTGCCATTTAATTAGAGGTAAATGCTCATTCGGAACGCTCACCCGTCCATGTTTTTCTTCCCTTCCAGGCCGTTCCCCACAGAAGAAAGTGTAAACGACGAAGACATCTACAAAGGCCTTCCTGACTTGATAGAGTACGTGGGGCGTTTTCAGTACAATTAAGCCACCGCACACTTTATACTCAGCATAGATGTGAACTATAACAAGCTCTCGGCAGGGTGACAGTGAGGCAGGATAAGAATTTTCTATCCTTGAAATGATGATGGACCGTTTCACAAGAAATAGGCCTCAACTGGCTTTTAGTCCTTGTTCTGTGTTCCCATTGAAGAGAAACTTATTGCAGAGGAGTAAAAACTTGAAGTTTCCCAAAGGCATAATACAGATGCAGATAAAACTGGAATTACACAATTAGGGAATAATAAAAAAGAAATAAAGTTTACTACTGGAGTTGTAGGACAGAGAGTGTGAGCATCTTAGCACCAGGAAGGATGGACGCAGCTGAAGTTATTCGTGTAAATGCCGGTAGATGGAGCTTATCCCGAGCAGAGGGCCCTGGGGACTTTATTGTTTAATAGTCAGGAGAGGCAGACGGTCTTGCAGCTGATTATCATCTGCTGATTGAGTGGCTTGTGCAGATTACGAATAGATATAAAGCATGATCCTCTCTCCTCGAAGACCTTATGATATGGATCAGGCGTGTTTGCACAGAATTATAAGAGATGGCTTGCGCTCCAAGGGCAGTTCCTGGAATCTGTGAGAACCCACAGTCCAGCACTGACTGCTTTATCTGCTCCTATTACCGGCCCCTCACCAGTCTTTCTTAGGCGTCCCTTCTCAGAGAGACCTTTCTTGGGGAAAAATAGCCACCACACCCTTGCTTTATACTGTGTTTTTAGAGTCTTTATTTCTGGGTAGGACAGGAGCGTTGGCTCCCTACACTTACTGCCCGTGTCTCCATTCCAAGGCAGCGACACAGGAACTTCGTGCATGTCTGAATTCTTAGAACTTTAAACTGCGATGAGCCGGAGAGCTAGCTCAGCGGTCCATGCGGCTGGGCAAGCGAAAGGATCTGAGTTTGGGCTCCCAGAACCCCTCTGAGGTAGTGGTTAGGCGTAGCAGCTTGCCTATAATTCTAACCTTAGGAAGCAGAGACAGAAGGTTCCCCTACAGTAAGCTGGATAATGAGACTAACCAGCTGGCTGAGCTCTGGATTTGATTGAGAGGCCTTGCCTCAGTGAATAAGGTGGAGGAGCAAATCCCAGGCCTCTGCATATGCTTGCACATACTCGCCTATACACATATGTCACGTACCTACATCCTCACACATGCAAACATACATACACATGTACCTGCAACTATATCCCATACACCTATACATGAAAAAGGAGAAAAATAAAAAGTGACTACGCTGTGTCTGCTGTATGCATATAAATAAGCCAAAAGAACATTAGACATCTACTGTCTGCTTGACATTATGTGTTAGGGTTGAACTATCTAATCATTCAATAGTGAGAGTGTGCTGTGTGCTCATGTGTGTGCTAACATGTTCTGTGCATCATCTCATGTAACTACTGTGTTAAGTTGTTACTGTTATAATCTATATGAGAAAAAAACACAAATCTGTGCACAAAACTAACTTGTTAGAGATGACATTACACAGTCTTTGAACCCAGATGTTTCAGCCTCTGGAGTGAGACGCTCTTAGTCACCGTCCTGCAGCCAGATCTGTGTGGCTTAGTGCTCTGGGACCTCGCAGACATAACAGTGGGCAGCCAGCAGCCTTTTCTATTTTATGTGGCATTTGGAGTGGTTTTGAAGTTATATATTTTAAATGTCCTTTGAGGATAGTTTCTTACTGCTTCCAAGAACTCACTACCATTAAGTAAGATGGATGCTGATTATCTTATTAATTTAAAAATGGTCTTTTATAAAATAACTGTATGGTTACTGGTCTTGTAATCAGATTCATAGGAAGAACATAATCTATATAGAGCTATGATAATGTTCCTTTCAATGATCCATGTGGTTGCTGAGCCCCTATTGATGGTCACTGATGCCCATTATATTTTTATATGGCCTTTGCTCATCTTGTTCTTCTTAGTGATAGTGTTAGGTGAGATTTAGTTTGAGGGTGTCAGGTGTCAGGTAGGAGGAGGCCTTCCATTCACAGTGTCATTTGGCTTGGATGGATGTCACAGTCCATTTGGCTTCTGGCCAGAGCCTAGAACCAGCCTCTCCCTAAGTTTGATTATTTTAGTTAGCTCCATCCTGATCTCAGCTGACGTCCCTGCCCTTTGATGAGTTACACGAAAGGCCCAGACACAGGACCACCAGGACTGCCTAGAGAGACTCCCTTTTCAACCCTCTCCCAAGAGAGAGTGAAACAAAGCGCTCAGACCAACCAACTGCCCCACTGTGTCCAATCCAGAGCTCACCAGCCCTGCTATGGAAATCATGGATCTGCCAATATGGCTTGACTCATTTATGTTCAGTTCAGTGTTGAAAGACATCTTTCATTCTTTCTCCTCTCTCCCTAATTCCAGATGGTCTCTGTATCGATGTCATGATCCTGACTTTTCCTGGCTCTCTCATCAGGTGCCTTTACTCTAGTTACAGCTCTCAGCCTCACAGTGTTTGGCCTCTTGGCCTGTGGTTCCTCCTGGCTGCAGTCTTCCCATCTTCTCTCTATAAAGCCCCTGTTGGCTCTTAGACACCCCAGCTAAGGTTGATTCACCAAGTGCAGTGTTCTTTACAGTTTTGTTTCAGCTCTGCCCTCCAGTGGTCCAGCATACTGCCCCGAGGGGTTGTCAAGCACAGGGTCTCTTGGGATGCTAACCTTTGTGTTAGTGCCCTATCGGGAAAGCTGTCTCTCTCCTCATTTGATGTGGGTGTGTGCTATGCTGGTTGGTCTTGAACCAACATTGGGATAGAAAAACTGTATGTTTTATAGCAGACATGTATCGAATCAGCCTACATATTCCTAGTCTAGCTCCGCATGACACCATTTTGGTGCCTTCCCTCACTTTCTTTATTTTCACTCTTCCCTGTTCCTTTAGTTTGTTCATTTACTTTGTTACATATACACAGTTATGTGTTTGTGTGCTATTCTCCACACAAGCCAAATTATGTGTCTATGTGTTGTTTAGGATGTGTATGCGCATTCATGTGTGAGTGTGGTGCATGGGTCTCATGTTATGTGCATTTGGAGGTCATACAACATCCTTGCCTCCTAGATTATTTGAGACTATACACACGGTGTAGCTAGCTGGCCCACAGATGTCAGGGATTCTCTTGTGTCTGGGTCCAACCTTACTGTAGAACCGCAGGATTACAGATGTGCCAACATGCTAAGCTTTATGCAGGTTCTGGGTAGTCAAACTCAGACTGTCACTTTATTTGACTTTACACGTTGGTCCAGATCCTCAGTGGGAGAGTTTTTGATCCATATGTCCTGAATCTTATAGAGCCTGGAATTCAGTCCATTCTTTATAAATACCTGCTGGATGGACGAGCAGATGGGTAGGTGGGTGGACAAGTATTTCTGAAGTGAATTTTTCTCAGGGCACAGTTTTCTCAAGCTTCAGTTCTCTCCCTTAGCTTCAGAAACTTCCTTTTCTCTGGGTTTTGACAGTTCACTTCTGTCAAATGCCTCCAAATAATCTTTCATGACAAACACAAACAGCCTGTGATTGTACAAGCTTTGAAAAATGTTCCAAGTTGCAGAATGACACAGTCACAGTGTTCTTACTTTTGTTCATATCAATTTATAACATTCACCCAGCACAGGCTAAGGGGGGTGCCCAGGGCTGGCCATATTAAAGGGCTGAATTTCTTTTTCCGAAAGATTACTGTTTCATTGCAACATCTCTGGATTGGTTAAGGCCATTCTTTGGTTATGTTAGTAGAAGACATTTATAGAAGTTTTGGATTAGGAGGGAAGATTGAAGAGTGTGGCAGTCATGAAATGGACGGAATGCCATGATTGACCATGATGATGGCTTCACAGGAGGGGCTTGGGGATAGTCATATGTCCCAGAGCTGATGGGGAACTCGAAAGAACAAATACTGCATGCCACTATGCAGTATTTAATACGTTTAAAATATATTTTAAATATTTATGTATCTGTCCCCCCCCCCTTAAAAACAAAATACAAACAGTTAACACAGATAAAGACAGTCTGGTTATAGGAAGATCTATGTGTATCTTCTAAATGGGTTTCTAGAAGCATGGTCTGAAAAGAACTGAATTGGTTATAATAACATTACAGCAACCGATGCTGTTATCAAACAGATTTCTACTATGTCAACTGTTCCTTAGCCGTGCCCTCTCCACACTGTGCCCTTAATAACATAATGAAACTGAGACCATGGAATACTGCAGTCGGGAGGCAGAGCAATGAAGCTGTCAACATACGCAGTGTAAAACAAGCTTGTTGATAACGGCCCTGCTCTGGACTGTGTTCACCTTAGACAAGTCTGGTGACTCTCTGGCCTTCCAACTTTGCCATTTTCTTCATAGATCAAATACTAAGCCATATCCATATGAAAATTAGAGCTGTGACTAGCTGCAAGATGATCATTACTAGCGCTCGATGCACGTAAATAGCCAGTTAGGTATTCATTAGCATTGACCCAGTTGCTGGTTTCTGCTGTTTCTCATTGGGATAATGGGAAGGGACAGAGTTGTAATGGAAACCAGTGGATAGTCTCTACTAATTTCTAGTTTCCCGAAGTCCATGGGAAAATGTCAGTCTGTTGGGAACCGAAGCCTGCAGGCCGTGTCTCAGTGTAGCATCCTCTGTGTGCTAGAGCACAGCCTTTACCCTGCATTCCTTGTTTCAGTGAAACCCGTGTGGAGGATGAAGAAGACCTCTATGACTGTGTGTACGGTGAAGATGAAGGCGGAGAAGTCTATGAAGACTTGATGAAGGCGGAGGAAGCCCAGCAACCTGTAGGGCATTTACTTGTTTGCTTATGAAGCAATCTGAGTAGTTTATTAGGAAGGCAATTAGTTAGAAGACTAATTAACGTAATTGCTAACTTCTGTTGGGATACTTAATAAAACGTCCTTGTTGCTTATAACTTATTTGTAGATGCAAGCATGTGTTCTTGGTTTTTGTTTGTTTGTTTGTTTCCCAGTTGATAAGACTTTGTGGTCCAATCCTTTCCTCCATTAGTGAGGAAACTGGGTCTTAGAGGCCGGAACTGAATAATGTCAGAGTGGCAGTGGGATACAGTGCTAGCAAACCGTGAGAATGGAATTGTAATTATAATTAATTGTCAAAGCACGTCTTTTCCAAAACGTACATATTTTCTCTTTTAAATGTAATATATTTATTATGTCAGTGGCTGTTTCTTTTGATGCATTAGCTCTTGGTACAAGTGACTCTCACCTTCTTCTCTTCTTTCCTTTTGTTATTTTTCTCTCATCCATTACATCCCTGACTGCAGTCTCCTCTCCCTCCTGACTTTCATTCTCATCCAGACCCACTGCTCCTGTTTCCCTTCAGAAAAGACCCCCCCCAACCCCCCCCCCCCCCCCCCCCCCCCGCCCAGTGATATCAGCTGACCATGGCATAGCCGCACGCACTAGTGCTAGGCACCGTCATGTCAAGGCTGGACAAGGCAATGCCTTTTTTTTTTTAACCTCTGCAGATACTAGCATAACTGGTATATTCTCAAAGCTCCTGTTCCGTGCATCTATCTAGAACCCCCAGAAAGAACTGCTTCAAACAGTCTTCTCATCTTATCATTTGAAAATTTAAAAAGTCAGTAACGTAGGCACTTATTAGCATATTCTCCAGTCCTAGAGATTTCTTCATGAGCTGGGCAGTGACTGAGCTTCTTCAGGGATTTCATGGGTTGGCTCAGCTTTCTGTGCTCTGGCTTTTAATAATAAGGGGCTGGGGAGGTCACTCAGTCTGTATATAGGAAAGATCATTGCCACGGGCTTAACTTGATGTCTGAGAGGTTGGCTACCCCGTCACCACCAGATGTGCTTGCAGGTGCATTTCCCGTGCAGTGCCTATAGGAATTACCTGCTTTGGTGGCAACAGATCTTCAGGGTCTCCTCCCGCCCGGGAACACTTCACAGCTCTAGGTGCTTGCTATGGGCTATAATTAACAATAATAATAATATAGATTCCTTGTCAATATGTAGAGTACTCTGTTAATGGCTTCTGTCTCTTGGCACTCCTTAGGGTTAGTCCTGTAATTCTGTTTTACAGAAGTGAAAACCAAGTCACAGAGAAACCTAGTAACTTTTTTAGTTATAAAGATAATAACAAAATCATTGTCGGAACTGAATTCTGTTTTGTCTGTGATTCTCTGACCTTACCATTATGCTGTATTTTAATGCTCGATCAAAGAACCAAGTATTGTGTAAAAACAGAATTTGATGGATTTTTACGTGTGTGTGTGTGTGTGTGTGTGTGTGTGTGTGCACGCGTGCACGTGTGCATGTACATGTGTGCATGCACTCTTATTGATGATTGATATCCTGGCCTGATATGTTAGGCCTGTGCCCTACCACTGAGCTGTTGCTATCTTATAGTCATTTGTGCAGTTCATGTGAAATCTTCTGTCTATGAAGGAAATGGTTAGACTATTTGTTATCACATTCATTAGCATTTGAATAAAAGACATGCATTGATTTAAAGCAGAATATCTATTTCATAAGCTTATTTAAATCACTTAAAAGCTTTTCATTTACAGTGTTGAGAGAAAAAAAAGCTCCAACAAAATGTGTCACAAACGCAGCTAAGCGTGTCTTTTAGTTGTTTTGTTAGGATGGAAAGTGTAAGGGAATAAGATTTTGATCTTTTCCTAGATAAATTGTTATGTGAACTCAACTAGATAGTTTTAATTTTACTTTTCTGTCTGCAGAAATCACAAGAAAATGATATACGGAGTTGTTGCCTAGCAGAAATTAGGCAGACAGAAGAAAAATACACAGAGACACTGGAGTCAATAGAAAAAGTAAGTCATCCGGTCTCAAAGCTCCAGGGTTGCCTTGCATGATCTGTGTGCTAAACCAACTCCTTTACAGTATGTATATGTTAATGTATATCCTAAGAATTTCACTGAATGACAGGCTCATCAAATACCACACGGACTCACAGGTACAATAAAAAAACAACGAAATCGTACAAGTAGCAGGTAGAATTTGAGATTAGTACAACCTTTGGGTGGTAGGGATAGGAAGTGGTAGTTAAACCTATATGCTTATATTATGTAGGAAGAATATTTAAACACTTATACCCAGAATAGGCAAATGTGTAGACAGACTACACATAGGAAAGCACTTGCCTGGAATTTGGGCAGAGAGGTGTGCTTATAGAGGGTAGCCTAGTTGGGAGGAGGAATAGAGAATGTCCACTAATGTCTGCAGAATGCTTTCTGCAATAGTCTTAAAATTGATTGTCTGAACATCGAAGAACCATTGGATTGCAAACTAAATAGTTGCATTGTAAGAAACATGAATTATGTCTCAATAAAAGCCTCCCAAAGAAAAATAAAGATATCAAAGCAGATTTATACTTTATCCTACTATTTATTGCTGTCTTGACACTGGAATGGCCCTGTTTTAAGAACTGATGTTATAGTGGCAAGGACAGAAGGCTCTTCTGGCACTTTCTGCGTCCTTGCCAAGTTTAGGCTGGAAGCAAGTAAGTATGCCAGTTTCGTGCAGAGTTGCCTGAAGTAAAATGAGGATGAGAGGATAATGGGCATGGGTTCAAGATACCACACATAAAGGCTGCTAGCAGAAGACCTCTGTGTAAGAGCATGGTGCTCAGTTCTTCAGTTGAGAAGATTGAGGGCACAAGCCATGTCTATGGTCTAGTAAAGAGAGTTCTAGGGGAAAGCCTCTCTGATGGGGGAGTGTGCTATGAAAATCTGATGGGGGAATCATCAATGTAGGCTTCCTGGAACAGCAGTGGTCCAGTGAGGTGGTGGACAGAATGCATGGAGACTGAGAAAGAGTTCAGAGAAATGGTGGACCACCAGGTCCTATAGGGACAAAAGCTAGAGCTTTGAGCAGACTTGAAGGAAAGGTTTTCAGCCTTTAACACTGTACTCTCGCTCTTCTGAAGGAAGAATGGGAGGTAGGGGGAAAGTAGGATATTATAATTATCAGGATGACAGGAAGTCATGGCACTCAAGGAGACCTGTCGGAGACAGACTTCGGAAATACTTTGTCAAATTAGACCCAACAGAGTTTGATGGTGTAGGCAAAGGATTCTAGAATTTGGCCTGTGTGTGAATGCATGAATGGTGAAGCCAGCTGAAGACGGAGGGCAGGGCGTCATGAACCTGCTGGGCATGTTATACCTGTGTTCCCTTCAGTGGGATGTATTAAGGCAGATGTTAAAGATGTACGTCTTGCATTGATAGGGAAGTTGGATTTGTATATAGATGGAGTCCTCAGGCTGTAGTACTAAATAAGGTCACTTCAGGAAAGGCCTGCTTTTAGGGAGTAGGTTTGAGGCCACCCCTGTGACTCCCACATTCTGCGGTTAGGAAAGGGGAACCAGGTAAAAGTTTGTTTTATCTTTAGGAAAAGAGGAGACATGGAAGGGTCGCTTAGGACAGTGAAATAGTTAATTGATTAGGAAAACAGTGTGAGCATGTGGCGTTTTGGATCCCATTGTACCTCGTGGTCTTATTCAGTATTACATTATCACCATAGTCTATGGATCTATGAAATATATGGCAAGCTAGATATAGGCAAAGGTTTGATTTTCTAGGAAAAAATAGTGGAAGAAGAAGGAGGAGAAAAAGGAAGAGAGAGAGAGAGAGAGAGAGAGAGAGATTTTGACAGTGTTTCATGGTAGGAAGAGGAGCATGAAGAGTGTGAGACTCGGTAAACTGGACACAATAGGGTTAGAGAATTTCTTGAGACAATGAACTCCATGGGCTAGATGTAGGGTCCAGGGAGAAGGCTGCTTGAAACTAGTGTGAGAAGCATGCACAGCTGTTGATAATGACAGTGCCTTGAGAAAAATCCCAAGATTTGAGAGTTGAGCTCACAATTATTGGAAATAAAGGCACCGACAGGCCAAGTTCATAGGTGGATCATCTATACAGACACTGAGATGGCTTACAGTGAAAGAGAGGTACCGGTTTGATATTAAAGCCTCAAGTAATGAGTGGAAATGGTGTGAAAAGTATGTAGTAAATTATACACTTCCAGCATATGTGTTGGAGAATTGGAGGGATGCTCTACATGAGTTCTCAAAGACATCTTCAGATCATTGCCGCTGTTTACCTTCTTGGACAACAGTGTCCTCTCCAACTTTTAGAAGCATTTCGTTTTATAATTTAAATGTTCCAGCTTGTCTTTATATATATATATATATATATATATATATATATATGTGTGTGTGTGTGTGTGTGTGTGTGTGTGTGTGTGTGTGTAGGGTATGCATACACATGTGTGTGTATTCACATGTCATGTGCACATCTGTATGCATGTCAGTGGAGGTATGAAGTGACATTAGGTGTCTTCCTCTGTTATTTTATATTTCCTTTATTGGGGCAGGGTATCTCACTGAAGCCTAAGATGACCAATTGCACATAGTCTAGCTGTCTTCTTGCTCCAAGAACCTGAGGCTCTGCTTTCCAGGGGCTGGGATTATATATAGGTGGCTGTTATACCTGCCCAGTTTTTTCCTGGGTTCTGGGGATCTGAATGCAAATATTCATGCTTGGGAGGCAAGTGCTTCGGCCATCTCTCCAGCCCCTATTTATGTCTTTATAGCTGTCCAGTGTAAAGCTTTTAATATAGAGAAAATAATGCCTACTATTTGTGTTTGTAATGCTAATAAGTAACTCTTTTAATAAAAATTCTGGTTGCTAAAATCATTATATAGATTAGGCAAAGTTATGTTTCATTGAAGTGACTTTTCTCTTCTCTCCTGGTAGTATTTCATGGCACCATTGAAAAGATTTCTGACAGCGGCGGAATTTGATTCAGTATTTATCAACATTCCTGTAAGTAAAGTTGTGGCAGGTCAAGTGTGCTTCTAGAACGTCTTCACAGTTTTAGTGGGCTGCTGATGCTTACTTTAGCACCGTCTTTGGGTTTTCTATGATTTTTTTTTTTGCTTCTCAAGTTATCATATCCTTGCTCTTTTGAAAAACTGACATTGTATCTTTAACTCAAGGTCGGTTAAGAATACATGTTGTGCAGAAATGAACACCTAAGATTCATGCCTTAGCTATGCCTGGTTATACAGCGGTGCTCTCATTAATTACCTGCCTGGCCGGTTCACTCTTCCCTGGTATAGCCCCTGGAGTGTCATTTACCTCTCTCAGTTCCTCTGTCATGGCCTCTGCCCATTGGCAGATCAAAGGCTTCTGGTTGTGCCAACCTCAACTTATATTTTGGACTCACAATTTCTTTTCCTCCTCCTCTTCTTCCTTCTCCGTCTTTCTCCTTCCTTCCTCCCTCTCCTCCTCCTCCTCCTCCTCCTCCTCCTCCTCCTCCTCCTCCTCCTCCTCCTCTTTCTTATTGTTTTATAACTGAAAGAAAATACTCACAATAGCAATTGGAGACGTAACACTAAAAACCCAAACCCGCACATTTTAGGAAGTAGGAACCCTGACACCCCACAGTATGCTGACTCACCTTATTTGACAGCCCCTACTTCTTATGGCTTTAATCCAGCAAAGTACCAGAGATGACATATTATTCATCTTCAAGTTTCAGCCTACAACGAACAAGCTTACTGTCATGTTTCTGTGTGCTCCAAGGTACATAAAAAGAGATAATAGGGAATTAGTACCTCGAGTCAGATTTCCTCATTCCCCCTCTGTGACACACACTCCCTGGCTGCTGAAAATGACTTGCTTGCCAGAATAAAAAAATGAAATTCAGACTTTTGAGTTGCTACCATAAACCGTCTAGCACAATTTACTTGCTACATATTTGTGTCATTAGTTGTCCGGCTTTAAGTAATTTGGTCTGACTGTTGTTACCTCGCACAAGGATGCGGTTAATTGACCCAAGTACAGATCTGCCTCTCTGTGTCCCAAGGACACGACTCATTACTTTAGTCCATCAGCAAAACAGTCACCACTTGATTAGTTTTATTTACAAAATTTGCAGTGATCATAAGTATAAGCAGCTGTGTTTTTATTCAAAGAATAAACTGACCTGTGAAAGCAAGTAGGATAATTTCTGTTTTCACTGGGCACAGTGAATGAATAGTCCTATCTGAAGTTACTATTTCCCATGCCCTCATCTTTCTCCTTCCTCTCTGCTTCCTCCTCTCTTGCACTCCCTCCTCCTCCTCCTCCTCCTCCTCCTCCTCCTCCTCCTCCCCATCCCCCTTGTGCTTCTCTCAGGGTGTCAAGTCTGACCACAGTGGGAGCTGTTTGTGGGATGTGCTTTTTGCTTTTGATTCCCACTTTTCTTTTCTTCCATTAATTGATTTATCCACTTTGCTTTCCATTCTATGCCTTCCTTTTCTGGTTCCCCCGTCACACAGCTTCCCCCACCATGTATCTTTCCCCTTCTCCTCTGAAAGGGTGGAGGACCACCTGCCCCGTTATCCCACCACCCTGGCACATCAAGTCTCTGTAGGGTTAGGTGCATCCTCTCCCAGCCCAGTTAGAGGAACAGGATAGGCAACAGCTTTAGAGACAGCCCCTGCTCCAGTTGTTGGGAGAACCACATGAAGACCAAGTTGCACATATGCTACATATGTGCAGGGAACGTAGGTCTGGCCTAGGTATACTCTTTGATTGGTGGTTCAGCCTCTGAGATACCCAAGGGTCCAGGTTAGTTGACTCTGTAGGTCTTTCTGTGGATTTTGTATCCCCTTTGGTGCACTCAATCCTTCCTGCACCTCTTTTATAAGACTCCCAAGCTCTGTCCACGGTTTGGCTGTGGGTCTCTGCATCTGTCTCAGGAGGCTGCTGGTGGAGCCTCTCAGCAGACAGTCATGCTAGGCTCCTGTCTGCAAGCATAATGGGATATCATTAACAGTGTCAGGGACTGGTGTGTGCCCATGGCATGGGTCTCAAGTTGTGCCAGTAATTGGTTGGCCAGTCTGACAAAACGGTCTCTGTTCCATCTTTGTCCCTGCTTTTCTCTCACAATGTCTTCTTTTCTAAGGACCTTGTAAAAGTTCATCGGAGCTTAATGCAAGAGATTCATGATTCCATTGTAAATAAAGATGACCAGAACTTGTATCAAGTTTTTATTAACTACAAGGAAAGGTAATTTTTTACATTTAAACATACGTGGGTATTGGTTTGGAATTAGAGTGAATGTTAAATTTAAAAATAGAAATATGTATTTCTTTTGTGTATTAAAATAGTTCCAGACAGAAATTTGAACATAGCACAGTTCATCTCAGGAAAGTAATTTGAGCTTTATATGTTAATAATAATAATAGTAATAATAATAGGCTGGAGAGATGTCCAGGAGATCAGAGTGCTGGCTGCTCTTGTAGACGTTCATTTTCCAGTCCCAACATGTCAGTTTACAGCTATCTTTACCTCTAGGAGCATCTAATGTCCTCGATGGCTTCTAGGGACCTAATATATATGTGGTAAACATATATACATGTAAACAAATACTTATGCATGCAAAATAAAAGTTTAAATGCATACTCAGTGTAGCATTTAGGTTTTTTGCATGGCAGAGCTCCACACCAATATGAGATGCATACACAAACACACCCAAATGCACACATACAAACATAGACACAGATAGACACAAATGCACAGTTACACACAAATAGAGACACAAACACACATAACACAAGCACAATGCAAATGCACATATACATGCACATATACATATATAGATACACACATATAGATTCACTCAAATGCACACACGCATAGACACAAATGCACATATACATGTATATACATAAATACACATATACAAACAAATACATATATACACACATATATCTGCATAAATACACACAGTAGCATGAAAACGAATACAACTACAGAGACAGACAGACAGACAGACAGACAGGCAGGCAGGGAGGCAGGCAGGCTGAGAGACCAATCTATCTTTCCTCTAACATGGAATTTATTTTTTTTAGCCTAAGATATACTGCTCTCTCATTTTCAATCAAGCAACATAATTCCTAGCACTAAGAAGTAGCTAATGAATTGCTTTGTGTCAACTCTTAGATAAATATTAATAGTTTATTAGGACTTTTAGCCAGTGGAGAGATAAAAGGAACCAAAAGCTAATAGTCTCTTTGCAGAGTATCTGTAATGCAGAGATGTCCTCAGTGAGCAGGCTCAGACTCCGTGCAGTGTGAGTTATCTTCCATCCAAGGGGCTCGGGCCTCTCTTCCCACTTCTCAGATGATGTATGTTCCTTAATTAAATGCAGAAAGGAGTAGAAGGTTTATTAATGAGTGGAGTCCTGGTGATTGTAATAAAATTGTAATAGAAAATATAACTGTCTTGAGGATTAGTAAACAGTGAAAAGTTTATCTCCAATAAAAGCTTAAAGAATTTTTTAATTTAAAAAATTGATATATATATTCAAATAACATTAGCAGTCATTAAGCCCTACTGTAATATCTGTCTTGCATAAAACATGCATGGGATCAATCTTATGCCTATTTGCAACCACAATAGTCTTTTTGTTGCTGTCGATGTGAGTGGCTCAGTCTGCATGTAGTGTGTGTTAAGAAGAGTCTTGGGCCTGGAGAGAATGCTTGGGCGTGGGGAACACCTGATGCCTTCTCAGAGCACCCAGGTTCATTTCCCAGCAAACCACATTACAGCGGCCAGCAAGTTCAGTTCCTAGAATCCCAGCATCTATGTAGATGAGTACACACACACACACACACACACACACACACACACACAGACACACACACACACAGATGCATATTTAATAAATCTTAAAAAACCCCACTAGTGCTTTAGTAGCCCTGACTATGGCTTTGAGGAGCTGGGCATTTCCTCTTTCTCCCTCTGCTTGTTTCTTTCAGCCTTACAGGTTTATCTTCTTCCTTTCAGATTGGTTATTTATGGACAGTACTGCAGTGGAGTGGAGTCAGCCATCTCTAACCTAGACTACATCTCTAAGACAAAAGAAGATGTCAAACTGAAATTAGAGGTGCCTGCTCATTTTTATTATTTGTTTAATGCTTAAAGATTACCTCAAGAATATAACAGCACATTTCCTCATATGTGCCAAGTAGAACTCATTCCAGTTTTATAAAATATTTCAAGAGATAGCCATGTTAGTAAAAACTATGGTGGTATTTGTAGCAGGAGCAGATCTAACTTTGTGAAGTGGGTTTACACACATTATCTCCTTAGGTCCTCTTTACTGTGGTTTGTATTCTGGTAACTCGTTCATTCTATAGCTGAAAAGACTGGAATATCATGGATAACTTACCTCGGGTCACCTAGGTAATGAAAGGTACAGGATAGATAGGGTTCTCTCTGTCTCTGTATGTCTCTTTCTCTCTGTGTATACGCATGTGTTTCAAGTGTTTGCACAGCATGAGACATTTGCACAGGAATACAATGGATAGGTATTGTACATAAGAAAGAGGAGTAGACAGACGGATACAAACGGAAAAACAGCCCAAAGTGCTATGTGAGTTTAAGGAGGCTCTCTGAGTAAGCTGGAGCAGTCCTGCCACTGGAAGAGAGGGAGAGGCGTAGAACAACTGGAGGTTGATGATAAGTTATGGTTTGGGAGGTGGGAATGCTGTTACACATCTACAATTCCAGCTGGGCAGGAGGATTGCAAGTTTGAGGTCAGCCTGGTCCACAACCAGACACAGATACACTCAGACACACCCAGATACCCGCCCCCACATCATCTGTCTATCTATAGATAGTGATGTAATGTATACACGTGTATGTGTGTGTAGCTCAAGACCCTGTCTCAACCCCTCTGTCCCCCAAAGTCATAATTTCTGTGTATAAATTATAATCCATAAGCATTTAGATATTTAAAGAACTTCTGAAAAATGTTGGGTATATAAATGAATTAGTAACTTAGGGATTTTTTTTTGTTGTTGTTGTTGTTGTAGCTTCTTCAACATCTCCTTTCTCTTTTTCTTTGTTCAGTTCATCCTTGAAGTCAGATAATGAAAAAGAGGAGAAAGCCTTTCAAGTCATAGCTCTTCCTTGTTTTGGTACAGCAGGCATGATTTCATCACTTCTGTCTCCCACAGAGACACATTATTGCTTAGGAGGCTTGCACAATAGCAGGGCACCGAGTATTTTATAGTGTCCCTTGATGATGGTGACCTTATATCTAGAGACAGTTTAGTCACCACTAAATGATGCCTTTAAAGTATCATTAGCACCAAGGGTTAACGTTCCTCGTAAGTGTAGAGGTCTAGGCTACCTTGACTCAAATTAGATATGATGATAAAATAAAACTTTACAGCTCATGTTATTAGTCCAGAGCAGAACAGTAGTTAAAGCAGCTTTCTTTCTCCTTAAATGAAGGTATAAAACTGTGGTTTGAGAGAGGAGCCAGCAGGTTATCTGTCAGACCTCTATGGTTCTCAGCCCTGTTGAACGACCGCTCTTCTCTCAGAATCAATGTCAGAGCTCTGCAGAGGACACGCACACCAGGACAGTACAGTCTGTCCATTTTCTGCCAGACTTGGGAGAGGAGAGACCTCAGGCTGAGTTGAAAAGGCTGCAAGTGAGAGGCTGAAACTCAGCATGCTGCCTCTCGCTCGCTCGCTCGCTCGCTCGCTCGCTCAGATGTCCCGCTTCTGAACAGGGCCTGACTTGGGAGAATTTAATGAGAAAGTGTAACACGGGCACCCAGCAGGATGCTGGGAGAGCTGTCTTACTCTCGATGCCTGTCCTTTCCATTTTCTTTCTTTGGTGCTTATTTTTGCTTTTCCTTTTCTGGTTGCTTTTATTTCTCTTATGTGTGAGTCTATGTATACGGTCTTTTCTGCTTTGGAATCGTGATACCGTAGGGCATTAGGTAAGAGACTATCTTTTCTGGTGACTCTGAGCTTGAATTCAGTGATAGTCCTCTTGATTAGGATTGAGTTTAGGCCAAGTGTGTGGTGGATTATTTCAGAAGAATTATTTATGCCCCTTACTTACTTTCAATGATAAAAATCGACAGTCTCCAGCTGCAGTATAGCTGATGATGATAACATTTTTTTTTTTTTATCCCCTGAAATTGGAACTTCAACAAACTGATTTTCCCCACAATAACTTTAAATGAGCTGGAATGGCCTACATTCCAATGGACTACAGAGTTAGAGAATTCTGCAATCCCAAGGAGCTTAAAATGCAATGGAGAGAAAAGACCCAGCCATTATAGTGATAATTTAATCTCCTAGTTGAAACTCATGATCTGGAATGCTCTGTAATCTGTGGATGCAGGAAATCAGTTGAACTCACAGACTGGGGAGAAAAGACAGTCAGTACAGAGCTTTCTATGCAAGCATAAGGACCTCAGGTCAATCTCCAGAGCCGACATATAAGAGCTGGATGTGATCGTACATGGTTATGGTCGTACTTCTGGGAGGTCAGGGTGGGAAGATCCATCTATCCCTGAGATTTACTGGCCAGCTGGTAGAGCCTACTGGCTCAGCGCCAGGCCAGTGAGAGACCTAGAAAAACAGGATAAATGTTCCAGAGAGACAACACCTGAAATTGTCTTCTGGCATCCACACACATGTTCATCTATGTACATAAACGGATTCTATTGAAACAGTCATTTCCCTAATGAACTTCGGTAATTAAGACACATATAACTCTCAGCATGTTTTTTTTTTTTCTAGCTCATTTTCCTCTAGATCTACAGTCAAACATACTCAGAACGTCATCATGGTCATTAGAATTACTGGCATTAATGTTGTAGCTTCTGATTATGCCTTTGAATGTGTTAGAAAAGCTAAGAGTGGGCAAAGGAACAAATTCATGGCCCGAATCTTGTCTTAAGGAACTCTATTTACCGAAGAAGCCTTTGGTCTGACACATGCAATTGCTTGAGAATATTGGACTCATGATTTAGTTAGAATAAGTATTTATAAGCAAACAAAATATTGTCTTTTTTTTTAAAAGAGGTTTAAGGGGCATGTCTTTAGTTCAAAAGGTAATATTGGGGCAGATATTCTTTACAATGATAATTACATGGCCACAGGTATTCTTATACACAGACCAAAAGAGGCAAGGAGGGAGAGAAAGAAGAAGAGATAAAGAAAATGATGTTGACTGGAATTCTTCCTCAAGCCCAGTGAAATGCTCTGGAAAGGCTGTGGTGTTTTTTACTGGAGCCTGGAAAGAGATTGATATGGCCAGAGCGTGAAACTGGACGAGCCCATAAGACTTTAATGAATGGGGGCCTGGGCTATCCGACTCATTAGCCTGGGGGACTGTGGGAGGAGAACTCTAAAGGAAGACTTGGGAGGGATTGGATTATGTGCTATGAAGATGATCTTCAGTCATAATTCATCTTATGATTTGAAATACTATAAGACATGCTTTTAAAAACAACTGAAGAGACTTTATCGCTATGGAAAGGAGCAAAAATACTTATAAGGATTCTGCTTTTAGGCTTTGCATTTCATAGTGTTTTCTGACTTCCTTTGAGTAAACTAACGAAAGTTTGAAATCCATTGCCTCAGGAATGTTCAAAAAGAGCCAATAACGGGAAATTTACTCTGCGCGATTTGCTGGTGGTTCCTATGCAGCGTGTGCTGAAGTATCACCTCCTCCTTCAGGTCTGTACGCTAACAGCACTCTACTGTACATTTGTCCGTCCCACAGAGCACTGTGGCAGGCCCTTGCAGAGTCTCCATAGTATTAGAGCTAAGTGTGAAATGACCAGGACAGCTAAGTGTGTTTTATTTTCCTTTTAGTAAAAGTAAGTAAATAAAAAAATAAATAAATAAAACAATTCTGTGTTTACTAAAAAGACACATTTTGTGTTCTTCATAAAGGATAGGAAAAAATAAAGAATGAAACAGATACTAGTAAAAATATGTCTTCGATGGCATCTTTTGGAGTTAGCAATAATCATTTGCTAGTGAGTCAATGAACCTGAGTGTGGCCAGATTACCCTCATTAGACTGTCCGCCTTATCACAATAATTAAGAGAATATTGTATCACGGGCTGTATTGCTTTTCCACTGCACTAAATGTAATAAGACGGCATCTATTGTGAGGATATTCTTACTATAACCCACAAAGTTTATGGTTTCCACGGTTAGTCCTCTAATGAGGGTGGAGAGTCTTATAAATTTAATTTGATAGCTATACC
The DNA here is from genome assembly GCA_964023405.1 of Apodemus agrarius. Lineage (NCBI taxonomy): Eukaryota > Metazoa > Chordata > Mammalia > Rodentia > Muridae > Apodemus > Apodemus agrarius. The sequence continues at coordinate 52,678,130 of OZ030007.1, read as the reverse complement.
AGGAGGCTCATTAGTTCTGCTCCAAAGAAATGTCTTATTGTATTAGTCTGCGAACCCGGCTGATGCTTGTGCAATGTCATTTTAAAAAGATCTACTACCTGTACGTGAAATAGAATTTTGAGTCTTCTGTGCTTTGTACATCTTGTATATTAAATTTCTTGAACTGTAGCCATGCAATTATTCGTCATTTCTATTTTGGTTCTACTGAGAAATCAGAAAAATTCAAACCCTGATTATTTCTTAAAAAATGCATTAAAACATTCATGAAACCTAAACTCAAAGCAACTTAATCAAATTGGATTTTATGAAAAAATAATAAGGGGCAACGCAGGCAATCAGCTTTCAAGGCTTCGTGGAGCTAAAAGCAGGTACAAAATAAGATAATAATTTGTTTTGTTTCTCTGAGGTAGTGAGGCTCTGACTGAAGAATTTAGAAGGTTCAGATCAAGAGAAAGACTCTTTGGGTCCTTGTAAGATTTTGTGCAGACTCAAAAACTAAGAAATACAATATGTTTTTGAAACTCCTGACTTATCTGGGTTTTTTTTTTTTCCCCTTCTGTTGTTTTGTATTTTAGATTTTAAGACTACAAGTAATTCTACAACAGGTTTTTGTTTTGTTTTTTTTTTTTTTTTAAGAAAAAATAGAAAGCTCTATTTTTGGTACTATATGTAGATAAAAATTTTAGAAGTTTTTTTTTTTTAATTTTTAAAGTATTTTGGAGTAACTGTTTGGTGTCTAGACAGATTATCAGTTTTTAGTATTTCTCCTTACTAGTGCACTTTCATGATTTCTAAAGGAAATCTCTTCTGGATGCTGGCTGAGCTAAGGACACTGACATTACATTTAAAATATTTCTGACAGCCAGGGTGCCTGTATAGGTCTGACCCAGGCCCTCTGTATAGGTTCCAGGAGTGGAGATTGGTCTTCTTGTGGGATTCCTAACTGTGGGAGCTGGGATGTCTCTGACTCTTGCCTGCCTTGGGGACTGTTTCCCCCTACTGGGTTGCCTCATGCAGCCTAAATACAAGGGGAGATGCCAAGTCTTACTGTAACTTGATATGCCACATTTGGCTGATATCTGTGGGGTGGGGCCACCCTTTTCTAAGGAGAGAAGAAGTGGCTGGGGGTGGGATGTGGGTGGACTTTGTGCTGAGGCACTGGGAGGAGAGAAGGGAGGAGAATCTATAGTCAGGATGTAATATGTGAGAGGATAAATTTAAAAATTAAAGTGTTTTATAGAGGGAGTTTCGGAAGCTTTTAAAGTGACTTACTCGTTTGTTTAACAAAGTAAGAATAAAAATAAAGTTTTGGTGGATTTTTATACTTGGCAGTTTCTTCTTTTTTGCAAGTCCTGTTTGTAACAGGAAACAGTGTCAGGGCTGGGACCTTTAGGGAATTTTGAGGGTGTGTGTGTGTGTGTGTGTGTGTGTGTGTGTTGGGGTGTGTGGGTACGTGTGTACACATCAAACTGTGTTAGGAAGGTATTGTACGACAGGACCCACCCCAGCAATCCTCACCCTTGACATATAACTCAATGGGATGGGTACACAGAAGACACACAAAGGCCTCAATCACTGCACCTCAGTTTGCTGGATACCCTAGAGGCTTCCTCTTCTCAGTGGGGTGATTTGCTAACTGGGCTTTGAAAGATTAGGATGCGTTTGCTAAGTGGACACGAGGAGGAACTTTCTGAAAAAAACCATCATGCCCTATGGGTTGCACGCAAATGCCTTTGAGAACTGTAGATTACTTAAGCGTGGATAGAAAGTAGGCAGGGTGGAAGTTGGGAGAAAGGGATTAAGAGAAGTTTGCAGAGTCCAGACCCAGATCGTGACTACCAGGAGGGTCTGGGTGACAGCTGAAGTCTAACCAGGCTACAGACAAGATCTGACTTCAGGGTGTAGAAACCTGCTGGCTATCAGACGCATGGACAGATAACTAGAAAGAGAGACTCTAGGTCTAAAGTCTAGTTGGAAGCACTCAAGAAAAACCTGTTCGGAAAAATGTCAAGGAGCTGGTGTTAGGTAAGCACCAGGACCCTGCTCCCCAGGGCTGGATCAATAGTATCAGTGAGGCATAGGGAAGAGAAGGGGCAAGCAGAGCCTGGGACGCCGTTCAGGTTCCTGCTTTAGCTGGTACACCAATGGAAACGTTATTTAATCAAGCACTGTCTGTCACCACCTCCTTCTGGGTGAGGATGGAGTATGTTTGGGATGTATTAAACTTAGGGGCGCCTGTGAGGCTGTTATTTAGTTGGACAAGTGAATCTGGTATTGCAGGTGATATCTGGGCTGAATAAATATATCGCAAAGTGACGGCCTCATTAGGTGACAGTTGATGTGACAGTAGCTATGATTTGGAGACTATGCAAAATGATAATAAAAGGGTGATTGTGTGGGCGAGAACAACCCTCTAAAGAGAAAGGCGGGTATGGGAGACCAAAAAATATGCAGAAAATTAGGATTTATAAGCAAAGTAGTAACAGCAGTAACTTACAAGGCATCCCCTTGTTCTTGCAATGGAGATGTGGGATTAGGATAAACAGTCTTAGAGAGGTGGTGTGTGAGAGGGGAATAGAAAATATCCATTCATCCAGAGCTCAGGTCATCAGCGCGATATCCAGGAAACAGCATGCTTATAATGGTGAGGGTAGAGTTCAGCTGGGAAAAAAAAGAGTCCGCAACATGAAAATGATCACACTGTGGAGAGACTGACATTAATGTCTTTAAAAGGTTTTGTTTGTTTGTTGCTTCTGTCTTAGTTTTGGCTTTAGGGCAAGCATCGCTAACCTGTGTCTTCCACACAGGAGCTGGTCAAACACACCCACGACCCTATGGAGAAGGCGAACCTGAAGCTGGCTCTGGATGCAATGAAGGTGAGCGAGCGGGAACTTGCCTGTGTGTCTTGTACTGCTGCCCGGTAACAGTGTGATCCAAACACTAATGTGTGTGGATATGTGATACCCTGACCCGTTAACATCCACTCTGGTTATTGGTGAGGCAAGCAAACTGATTTGCTGAAAAAGATATTCGTTATGTTGTTATTGCCTGCTATTATGAGGCCGGGGCTTCCTGGTACTCGCTATGTAACCTAGATGGGCCCCAAGCTGTGCCTCCTCTCTTCCCACATCAGCCTCTGGAATGGAATTCTTATATGGGTTTTAGCGCCAGACAGAAGGGCCATAATTCCAAGAGGGATGCTTAAAACTGCTTTTACACAGTGTGCTCACTTTTTAGGCCCGTGAATGACTGCATAGGATGACTTTGTTCCACAGTCTTCTCCTTGTTTTGCAAATAACTGTTGGCTTTTCAATAAGCAGAGGGTCGCAGGTGACCTGAGGACCGCCAGTGTGGTTCGTTTTTCAAAGACCAGTCCTCTGTCAGGTTGCCGGTGGTGGACTCTGAATAGGGGGATTTCACTTTGAGTTTTTGTTTCCAGTTAAACCTGGAAGTCAAGATGCAGATAGATAGATGGAAGCAGGTGCGGTCTTGTTGGGGAGTGTCCAAAAGCACAAATTCTAAATTAGGCTTTGTTAACTTGACTCTGAGCTGTAAGTGAAATAGAATCGAGCATTTGTTTTTGAAAGGAAGTGACGGGGCATCATAGTTGGTTTACTGCTCTGGTCCAGTCTTAGCATTGGCTCTGCCGTTCAGATGATCACGGTTCGAGCGTCAAGGCCGTTACTTGGTCTTTCATTGTTGCTAGAAAAGCAACACGTTTTGTGTCCTCAAAAGGGATCATTTATAGATGGGTCCTACGAAAAGCCGAGCTTCCCCTGAAAGCATGGTTAAGAATTGCTCTTTGCAGAGTTGTGTTCCTGTTGCAGATGTGTTAAAGAGGCTAAAGAAAAACAAGACGCTTAGAAAACAGGAAAATGTGGATCACACAAAATAAAAATAGCCAGTTACAGTATGGGAGGATTAGCTAATGCTTTTGCATTTTTTTTAAAAGCCATTTTTAAACAGATAAAGGTGCGTGGAGGAGCATGGCTGACGGTCTCCTTGACTTTACCCCGCCTCTGTGCGGCTCGGCTCTTCACCCTGCTTTCTTTCTCCTTTATTCACTCTGAAATTGAACTAGCCTTGTTGACTGAATGCTCTTAGAAGCTAACGAGACATTAACTGGTTTCACAAGGACAGGCTGGCTAGGGGAACCTGTAACTTTGTGTTAGGTTTTCTTTGCTGCTGCTCCTTCAGGCCTGCCCTTCCTGTCACCTGGGGAAAGATGCACCACTGTCAAGGGCAGCCATGACGCTCCCGGAATTTAAACCCTCCTGACCTACTGACCTACTTGCCTTGGGGCTTTGCAGAGACTTCTTGGTTTTTTTTGTTTTTTGTTTTTTGAACTTTTAAGGCAGCAGTCTCCGTATCCTCCTCAGGGGTGTAGCACGAGACAACTCTCAGACTTCCCAGCTGCATACCCCGCATTTTACAATTGGCTTTGAGATGCAGCTTTGATTGACTGAGTGTTCATTTTATTGTCATTGAGACATTATGGTGGCGACTTTCATCACTGATGAAATTAATGATGTGTTTTTTTTTCAAAGCAGCGCACATCTCTAATCTTCCCGTGCCTTCTTTCTGCACCCTTCTCTCCATTCTCTAGGACTTGGCACAATATGTGAATGAAGTAAAAAGAGATAATGAGACCCTTCGTGAAATTAAGCAGTTTCAGCTATCTATAGAGAATTTGGTATGTAATTATCTTCCTATCCCGCTTCCCCTCATCCCCAAATCTTGAGACATCCAAGAGCTGTTGTTGAAGAAAAGACAGTTTACCTTCAACTTTCAGCTGTGAAAAGTTGTTTTCTCCCTTCCTATTTCTGTCTGGCCTTCACACTCATGTGATGTCTCCTGTGACTTTGCCATTGTCCATGTACCCCTGTGGCTTGCCGCTCTCCCCGAGCCTCTTACTGCCTCCTCTCCCAAGGGCCCCAGAGAACAATAAAGACAGTTTCAGTGTTGGTAATACAACTAGAAAAGTCCTTTCAAGCCACTTGTCATTTTAACTGGGCCCAAAGAATGAGAAGGCAGAAGATCTGTGGTATGAGTGATCCCGGCGATGCCGTAAGGAGCGAAAAGTCCCCATGTGGATGAGAAGTCCCGGGTGAGTTCAGGAAGCAGAGAGGCAAGGATTGCTAGAAGTGCTCACCCTGGGAGGCGGTGGGCTCTGACGTCACCGGAAGGAGAACTGCATTGCATAACCTTGTAGGCCAAGGGTAGGGTTGTAGGCCAAGGGTAGGGTTGTAGGCCAAGGGTAGGGTAGGCCTTCATCGTGAGCACAGTGGAGATCTCAGAGAGTTTCTATTTGAGAGTGTCCCGGTCTTGTTTATATTTCAAGAAGTCCCATTAGGGAGGCAGCCAGGCAGCTTTAGAAATGGTTTCCCGAGAGAATGGAGGGCTAGATTCACCGGCAGGAAGTATAGAGGGAGAATGGCTTAGAGGTCTTTTTTTGGCGAAGCGACTTCACGGCTGTGCTCTGAATGCTCCTGGGCGTGCCTTTCTCATCCCATGTGCAGCCCCCTCTCCGTTGCAGGGTGCCATCACCTGGGCCCGTGACCATCCCTGCAACCACACACACACTCTTTATATAGTTACAGCAGTTTCCCAAGTCATCTTCCTTCCTAGACGTACCAAGATTGTCCTGTTGTCTTCAATGTTGATCCATTTCAAAGTCCTCAGTGATTTTCAGAACTCAGTGACTTACTACCCACGTGTGTTTTATCACTGGCATTATGCTGTGTTTACTGCCAGTCTTCAGTTTTCTATTCCTTCTCGTGGTTCTATCTTTGAACATTGCCTACTCAGGGCCCAGAGTATTTGTCTCCATTATAACCTTCTTTCAAGGTCCAATCTAAAGGGAACCCCTTTTCCTAACCTCCTGTCATCCTTCCCGTTTTAGACTTCCACAGTATCCTTTCTATGGAAGAATCAACAGTGTAATAATATGAGTCACGTTAAATTGACCACCATAAGCATGCGTGTGTACATATGACATTCAGTACATTTACAGTCTTGTTAGAGCCATTACCTCCCTCCAAACTCCTGGACTCTTTTCATCCCGTGAAAATGTGTTAACTGAACACAGACCCCTCACTTCCTTCTCTCTACAGTCCCTAGCACCGTTTCCATCCGTCTGTGAATTCAGCCCCCTTGATGCCTCTGATTTATAGAACCACATGGTATTGGTGCTCTTCTGACTGGGTCATTCTATCCAGGCTCATTCCATAAGCATTCGCCCGTGTTGCAGAGTGTGAGTTTTGTCTACTTACGGCTTTGTGGTGCATCATGCATTGTCTGCACTACTCCGCGCCGTGTCTTTGTATCCAGAGAACATTAGCTTGTTTCCCATCTGAAGTATCGAGCGTAATGCTGCTGTGTGCGGGCTGTGCCGATGTCTCTTTGAGTGCCCATTTTCATTTCGTTTGGTTATATAGTAGGATTTCTGAACTGTATGGTGAGTCTGTGATGAAGGTTTGATTATTTCCCTTCCACGCCTGACGGCAGCTGCCCACTCTGCATTCTTACTGGGGATATAAATGGACTCCAGGCTCTTCATGAACTTGGCAAATGCAAATTTTCAGGTCTCTTTTTAAATACTTTGTTTTGCAAAATATATATCCAAATGGGTGTGAGATAGTATCTGATTGTGCTTTTGATAAAAAATTTTCCTAATGGCTAATGGCGTTAAATTTTGTTTCGTGTGTTCACTGGGCGTGTTTGGTTTGGAGAAATGTTCATTTGAATACCTTGGCTAATTTTGAGCCCTGATGTGATGTGATGTGTATGTGTGTGCATGCATGCACGTGTGCACACACACTCACATGTGTGTGTTTGTAGGAGTTTATACATATGTTCCCATTGGTCTCTCTTCATACAGGTATGATAGAGACTTTCTTCTGCAGCGAGGGTTGGTGGCGCCTTAAGTTCCAGGTCTCCCACCGTCCCTTTCTTGCCTACACTTTTAATGTCACATCCAAGAACTCATTGCTAAATTTAATTCTGTAAAAAAAAGTTTTTTCTCTATTTTCTTGTAAAACCTTAATAGTGTCAGCTCTTATGTATAGATCTTTGCTCTAGGCAGTTATTTTTAGATGCAGTATAAAGCTAAGGTCTAACTTTATTCTGTTTTCTTATAGATATATAGTTTCCTCTGCACTATTTGTATACTTTATTTCTCCCCATTGAATATTCTTGGCACTTTTTGGGGACCGTTGTGGCTAATATGTTAGCATGTTCTTAGAAATCACATTTGTATCTTTTATTAGAATGAAATCCATAGATATCATTGATAATCTTCAGTCAATTCTCTTTTCCTTAACAAAGACTGTAAGTGGTCATTAATAGTTCAAACTCTTTTGTGTTCCTGCCTTTGTGGAAATATATCATTTATTTGTTACATCAGAAAATTTCATCCTGGAGCTCTTAGTTCAAGGAGGCCATCCCCGAATCCCTGGCTCAAATTTCCTCCTCTTCCTAGACTCTACTTTTGGGACACTTGTGTGTCTGCAGTTCCATGCTTCTGGGAACACCTGTGTGTGGTGTGTTCTATGAACATAGAGACTGTCTCATTCCACCCTGCATCCTTGACAAATACCACTTACTATAATTTTCTTGTGATTAGTATCATTTTAATGATTAGTATCATTTCCCCCTTAAAATAATATTTTCATTATTTTAAGATTAAAGTGTAATTACATACATCATTTCCCCCGTTCCTTTATCCCTGCCAAACACTTCCCAGTAACTCTATCCTGTTCTCTTTCAAATTCTTGGTCTCCTTTTCTTCTTTAATTATTGAATAAATACACCTTGCTCAGTCTGTATAATGTTACTTATATGTATATATTTTCAGGGCTGACTATTTGGTCGTGGATAACCAATTTATGGGCTTTTAACCTAAAAAGGACTGTTTCTCCCAGTCTCAGCATTTCTTAGCTGCCTACAGTCCTGTTTTGTTTGTTTTGTCTAGACTCGGGGCCTTGCGAGCTCACCCCTTTCACACTGGCAGGTCTGTTTGTCTTTGTTCCCCTCGTGTTTAGGAAGACATGCTGCTGAAATGTCACAGGTGTAGCCTCTCCGATATCTTAAGAGGCACAGTCTCACAGACTACCCACGGTTCTTCTGACTCTTATAATCGTTCTGTCTCTTCTGCAATGGTTCCTGAGCCCAAGGGACAGGAAGTGTGTTGTAGACAAATGAGTTGGGACTGGGCCCCGCAGTTCTAATTTTCGATTGGTTGTGTCTCTCTGTAATGTCCCCCCTGCAAGGAGAAGTTTTCTGGGCGCGGGGTGAGAAGTGCAGTGGTCTGTGAGTATCAGGACATCTACTTAGCAGGTAGTTAGGCATTACGCTGGTTTAGTAAAGAAGTAGTTGCCTGTTCTCCTCCAACATCCATGACTTCACTAGCCCCGGATACCTGAATGATATCAGTCCCAGGCTTGATTTTCTGCCCGTTGAGTGAGCCTTAAGAACTCTTAGGGAGCTCTTCGTTACTGACAAGTTATGTGTGCCAGTATTTACTGTATCCCATGGCTATTGTAGCATGTTGGTTATTGATGTGGCCCGTAGGCATCAGAGCTGCGGAGGGTTATTGGTTACTGTCTTCCTTTGGGGGCTTGAATGGTACCTTGTGGTCCACGAAAGCTAGTCCTCAGGAGGGCAAGGCTTTCAGGTCAGATCCAGCTCTGGTCACTTCCCCTTTGAGGCTGTATGTAGAAGTAGCATCGGCAGCATACCTGCTGTAATTACAAAGGATGGGTTGATTTTCAAATCTTATCTTGTATCCGAGTCCTGTGCATTTGAGAGTAAATGTGTTAGAATAAATAAAAATGACACCGATTGTAATATGATAGGGCCATTGTCCTGGAAAACGTCTTTCTTGATGTTTACTTCTGTTTTTATGTGATTGTGAAAGGGTTAGGCATACACTTAAGATTTATTTAAAGATGTATCTGTATTTTAGAACCAACCAGTTCTGCTCTTTGGACGACCACAGGGAGACGGTGAAATCCGAATAACCACACTGGACAAGCATACGAAACAAGAAAGGTGAGGGGCAGGAGCACTCTCGCAGCGGAAGCTGCTGTCTCAGGGATGATGGCGTCATCCGTTCTAGGACAGTGGCGGTGTCCAGGCCAGGGGGCCGGCCAGTCACTGGTCCCTTCCCTTTTCTGATGTATGTCTCTTTCTAGCCTGCACTCTGTTGATTTGCCTAAGGTTTTAGATGCTAAATGAAAATGTTAGAAAATAAGATGCATTTCAATCATGAAACGCCACCAGACAATTGCCGTACAACCACGATGACCTGTTTTAAAAGACTCATTTGGAAATTAACTGAAAATAATAAAAAGCATCCTAGGAGGAATGCTGGATGGGAACTACTTAGCAATATTTTTATTTAGGGAGACCTTTAGGCACAGTCCTTGAATATCCTTAGTACCCTTGGCCTTTTATTCTCTATCATGACAGGTGATTGTCCACAGATGCTTTTGTGGGGGTTTCCTGGACTCTTTGTAGAAGAAAAAGTCTACCAGCAGGGGGCAGCATTGGCCCTTGTTTCCACCTTGCTGTCCTGGTTCCTCAGGTAGCTCTCAGGAGCCACACATTTGACTTTGAAGATGAGGAAAGTGTTTGAACACCAGGAATGTGTCATTGTCACAATCCCTGGTTCAGAATAAGTGTGTTAATCACTGAGAGTTTTAAAAAGCACACATTTATTGCAGTTGGATAAGGTTAGAAGATTCGTTTCCTTCCCCAATTAACATTGCTTTTAATATGGGGGAAAAAAATAACACAGAAACTTAACCATCACTTTCCTGGCTTGCAGTTTCTCTTACACCCAAGCTACGCTTAAGGTGACCCATTAAATTGTGACACCGAACACAAGGAGTGAAGGCACAGGTTCTAAAGTTAGCCTGGGTGCGATCTTACTCTACCAGATCATCAGTGTCACTTTTGGCAATTGACTTACACCCCCCAACTCCCAGAGTGGGTTTGCTCACACAGGATGAGAGTAATTCCGACCTGGGTTAGGACCCCGGGAGTTTACTTTCTGTCTTGTTTGTGGAATGGGTGAACAGTTCCCAAGGCTTTTGATTGATTGCTATTATGGTGGTAGAAGATCTACTGTCCTGATCCTGAATATCTTTCTGAGATTTTAGCATTTAAATAAAAAGAGAGCAATTATTCATGAGCAGCTTTATGGCCTATCTAAGTGAGTATTTTCAATGACTCTAAAGTGTATGGATTGCTTTTCTAATGATCCTTCCCTTTCTTTATGCTAAAATGAGGGGAACTGGGGTGGAATGGCCCCATTTCTCCTTCTGCGCGTGGCGAAGGGCAGCGATGCTCCTGTGGGTCTGTATTCCTTACGGCTTCTGCTGTGCAGCCCTGCCTGGGGCCCTTAATGCAGAAGAAGAATGCTTGGCTGGTGCAGTCGCATCTTGCCAGGAAAAAAAAAAATATGCGCTTGTAAACGGTTTGCTGTCAGTCACCCACACTGTCTCTTTCGCAGGCACATCTTCTTATTCGACTTGGCAGTGATTGTGTGTAAAAGGAAAGGCGATAACTATGAGATGAAGGAAATAATAGATCTCCAGCAGTACAAGATAGCCAACAACCCTACCACGGATAAAGAGAATAAAAAGGTGACTTCTGGGGAGGTGGCAATGTGTAGTTATTGTTGCTGTGCTTTGAATATTCAAATACAGTCATTCCCCTGGTGTTGAGACCCCTCCCTGCCCTGCAGACACCTGAATCTGCAGATACTCTGGGCCCTGATATAAAATGGCTTCGTGTTTGCATATAACCCCTGCATGTCGTTCTACATAATTTAAAGCATCTCTAGGCTCTCTGTAATACCTAAGACAATACTTGAGTTCCTGTAAGCAGCTGTTATGCCGTATCATTTAGCAATAAGGACACGAGGGAAACAAGCCTGTACATGTTCAGTACAGATGCAACTCATATTGTGTTCATCTGCAGTTGTTGAATATTTGAGTACAGAACCTGCAAATCTGGAGTCAGATGTGTGTGTGTGTGTGTGTGTGTGTCTATTAGAGAGAGAGGCTTCTGACTGGATCAGGCTTTGAGTTTTCAGAGATTGATTTGGTACAGGTTCTTGGGAGCTATGATTGGGTCCTGACAGAGTTGATCTGATCATTTCCAGTTCCTCAGCTCAATATGGGAACAATGATTTTCTCATCAATATGAAGTTGATAACTGATTTTCTTCTCAGCATGAGGTTGGTTACTGATGTCAGTGTTAATGCTCACACCTGTGAGGTTTTGTGTGCATGGCTATGACGGTGCTCCAGGGAATCTGGAGATATGTTTTTTTTTTTGAACAAGTGATAATCATTAACTTGAAGAATATTCATTTTCACAGTGGTCTTATGGCTTCTACCTCATCCATACCCAAGGACAAAATGGGTTAGAATTCTATTGCAAAACAAAAGATCTAAAGAAAAAATGGCTGGAACAGTTTGAAATGGCTTTGTGAGTATTTTTACTTTTAAAATTTATTTGTGTGTGTGAGTGTGCACTTGCACAAACATGTGTGTTTTTTTATGTGTGTGTGTGTGTGTGTGTGTGTGTGTGTGTGCCAAAGACTTTATCTCCTTTAGTATCCACCCTTTATATTGAGCCAGAGTCTCCTGCTTGGATCCAGAACTCACTGACTCGGCCTGCAGGTTCTCTCCCTAGTGAGTCTTCTCCTCAGCCTATGTTTAAAAAGAGTCCGCGGTGCCTAGTATTTAAATCACTGCTGAGTCAGAGGAGCCGCTCTCTGCTAGTGGCTGCTGGCACAGCAGCAGAGGCTCTGAGCAGGGATGCCAGGGCCACTGTGAGCTGACCACCCGGTCTAGAAGAGTGCTGGTGAATTTCTTCAAACAGAAGAAAGGGGGCGCTCCAACCTTCTCGTTAACTTGCTTCTCCTAGAAATACTTTCAGTCTTTACCTTAGTCTTACTTTAGTGCCTCGAGAAATTTAATTATAAGGATAATTTTTTTCCCGAAACTACTAGTTTTAATATATATCCTTACATTAAATGCTATTATTTATAAAATAGATTATATTTTTTATTTATGAAACATCCATAGATAGACACACACGCGTGTGCACAGCCTTTGCTTCTAAACATAAAGACTGATGTCTTTCTTCGATTTCAAACTCACATATTGTTTGAGTCCTTGCTGAGTTTCAGGTATAGGCAGTGAATGCTTCCGGACTGGATTTCTTTGCTTTTATTAAAGAGGAAGCTCAACAAAGAGCTGGAGATACCCAGACCTGCTTCAAAAGACACAGCACACAGAGCTGCAATCACTGAGAACGCATAGTTGGGTGTTTCTTTGTAGTTTTGATGCTTATAAATTGAGAAGGTGCATCATGACCCTTATTGTGGAGGCACACCGGCCACCCTGAAATGAAACTGTTAAAAAGAGCAGAATTAAAAGAGAATACTTCAGAGATTTGTCTCCTAGGTTCTAGTCTTGCTTACCACTCCCTGACCAGTTCTGTCAAGTTTTTTATTGCTTGTTTTGATTTTAAGAAATGCCTGTGTTAATATAAAATTGAGATGGAATTAGGATGATTTTTGAAGATTTTATCTAGTGTGTGTGAGTGTGTGTATGTCTGGGAACAACTCTCAGGATTAGATTTCTGCCCGTCTATCATGTGGGCTCTGGTGATGGATCTCAGGTCATCAACTTTGGTAGGAAAAACCTTTACCTGTTGAACCATCTTACTGGCTCAAGACTCTTATATTTTGAAAAACAGGATTGTGTAGATTTTTTAAAAATTAAGCATTAAACAAGTCTGGGTTCTGCTATAATCATAGCGGCAGCTGCCTATACTCTTAGCTAAATCATTTATTTTCGGAAGCCTCAGTTTCTGTATCTGTAAATGGGGCTAGTGATGTTTAATCTGGACATCCAGATTAATCTGTAAATACTATCTCATCAAAATGCCAGCCATATGCTGCAATGTAAGGCTTATGGTATTTATTGATCAAAGGGTGGTATCTATTGTTACTGCTGCTAGCAGTAGTATTTTATATTGAAGATCCGAACATGCTTGCAAGCACAAAGCTAACACTTTCTGATATAGTAGTATAGTCCTTACACTTGGTTATTGATTATGATAGTTAAGTAAAAATGGTCAGTTGTATTAAAGGTTGCACTAACATGGCATCTACATTACAGGCTGCATTTCCTTTGGACACAGGTGTTAGTGGGTGTTGGCCCAGTCCGTGATCTAGCCCGGTCCACCTCATATGCCTTGTACGCCTTCACTGAGACACTTAGAGTTGTATGGTAGAAATCAGAGCCATAAGGTACTTGGGATAGTAAATGTACCCAGAGGCAGAATGTATCTCAGGCTTTTTTGGCCTTGTGGGGAGGATGTCAGACTAGAATTTTCTGATGTTTTTTTGTGAGCTGTAGACTTTTTCTCTAAGTGAAGGAGTTTCTCTAGGGGAGGACAGCTAAGTGTCTTGTCTCAGAGGAAGCAGGGTCCTAGGACTGCATGATAGACATTTCAGTGACCATTTTGTTATATTTGCTCATAGCTCATCCCTAGTACAAGATAAGCGATACATGCCTATCCTCTCTCATCTGAAACGGATCTGTGGTGGGCAGAGGCTTTCCATAGGTGGCTGTCTGAGCATCAGCTCCCTTCCAGGCTCATGCTCTCCTCTCCTGACCTCAGCATTTGGCTTCTAACTTCAGTGCTGGTTACTTTAAAGTATAAAATGGCTACTGCAATTGCAGCTGTAAAATCTACCTGGTAGATGCCAGAAGGTAATCCCTCTCTTTAGATAAACCTTCAACAACACGTATTTTTCTTAAATCAAGGTGGAACTTGGACATTTAACTGTACATGGCAAGGGAGGCTGAGATGATCATTCCTGATTCACACGGACTTGAGTCAAGGTTCTCTTGCTTCGAAAGAAGGGAGGGAAGTGGCCTTGCAGAGGCCGGCAGCTCAAAGTCACAGTTTGCAGGGTGCACAGGGTGTAGACAGAGCTGAGCTGCTCCTCTGCGCTCTCACCTTCAGGGGGCTAGGCACTCGACATTTTTGAATACTTTTGAAGCACCCCAGCAATGCGGTGAAACACAGGTAGGAGCCATGCTTGTACTGTGGAGTTCTGATGACTGCTTATTTGAAGAGGTAGAAGGTAGGCGTGCTTTTCTGCAAAATTACTCAGAGTTGAACCCTGAGGGGCTCTGTAAGCAAAAGTTAAAACATGCAGGGCAAAATTAAAGCAGGACTTAGTTAAGATATCAGTCTACCTATACTAGAAAGTTCCAGTAACTCTGCTATTAGCTTTCTAAGATAGGTCTTCTCTTGCTTCTCATGAAGTAGAATAATCGGGGTAAATGCCAATGCTTAAGATTTTGCCCAAGGGTCAGATTTATTGTCTTGTTCATTGTTTTCAAATCACTCTGCTTTTCTAAGTCATGGAAAACAAAGAAAACCAAGAAGTGTGTGGTATTGTAACAATCCAGAAAATGCAGCATGGCTTCTGCACCCGCTCGGGCCAGCCCTTCCCAGTGTCTCTAGCTTCTTCCCGGGTCTCGTCTTTCTGGAACTCTCTGGACTGTGCCTTAGAGGAACGCTGAAAAGGGTGATGGCAGTTGATCAGAGGAACTGACGTTTTCAAAACGGATGAAATGTTTGCTAATTTCATTTACAGGAGATGACAGTTCTGTTTATAGGAGGATCAGACTGTTTTGTTTAAAATATTTACAGATACCTTTAAGGCATTTCAAGCCCACTCTTAATTTGGTACATTAGAGAAAAGGGCAGAGAGTGCACGGGCACCTGTAAACAGCGAGGGTGGACAGGACACAAGCCATCTCCCAGCGCTGACCTGGCTCTCAACCTCTGTCTTCCTAAGCACACCCCACCCTTGCTCAGAGCACATTCTCTGACCTTGTCTGACCGTCACAACTTCCAGCATCTAGAATCTGCAGTGAAACACATTAGAACTCAGCAACCTTCTTAGAAAACGCTGAATGGAGAGAGAGAGGTGGCACTGACCCACTTGGATAGGGAAGGAGAAAGGAGTTTTCTCTCCTTTTCCTTACTAAAAGGGGTAGAAGTACCAGTTGCTTTTGAGGTTGCAGAAGGCATCGTGGAGCTAAATGACGCTTAACTGCCAGGAGCCTTCTCTAAGCATCCCTTTACATGCTTAAGAGGCTGCTTGGTTGCTTTTCTTTATTTCCAAAATGATGTTTGTTACCAGTTGTCTCTCATAATTCTGTTTGGTCATCTGAGAAATAGGAAGGCGTGTCTGTGTTCAGTTCTGCGGGGTTTGGTATGGATGTAAGCGCCTAGAGCCAGCTGTCTTCAACCTTTTGTAGGAGGCCTTTGCTCTCTTCTCAAACTCCTTATGCTCACGTACTCTTAAGGATTCTCTGATTAGCTTTAAGCGAATAAACATCCCAGTCGTTTTCCAGGCTAGGAAACTAGTGATCACAGGACCATGTCTGCATTGTTGAACAGTGTCACCACTCTATCGTTACTACCAAGTTTGGTATCTCAGTGCACAGGATTGTCCTTATCCATGAAGGTGTTGAGTATCTAACTGCCTTCAGATCTTATCTAAAACAGCTCATTTTAAATTGCTTTATTTTGCTTGTTTTTATTGTGAAAAATACACAAGGATCCTTGATTGATTTGTGTGTGTGTGTGTGTGTGTGTGTGTGTGTGTGTGTTTTGCAGGAATGAGACCAAACTGTATCAAATATAAAATAAATGGAATCAAAGAACAAAAAAGTTTTAATGGTTCTTCCTTCCTTCCTTCCTTCCTTCCTTCCTTCCTTCCTTCCTTCCTTCCTTCCTTTATTTCTTTTTCTTTTTTATTTTTTTTGAGACAAAGTCTCGTATGGTTATATGGCTATGGTTGACTTGGATCTCATTAATAGCTGAAATTTTAATTGAACTTCTGATTCTGTTACTTCCAATTTTCTTGTGTTACTTCACAAGTGCAGGGATTGCAGATCTATAGATGTGTGTTACATGTCCAGTCTCGAAGCTTTTTAAAGGAAGAGCTGGAAAGAGAAAGAAAAGATGAAGGCAGGAGGAACGCAGATACGGCCGGAAGGGGTAGGCCCAGGCTCGGCCTCTGTAACACTTACTGAGGGAACTGAAAGGCGTGTTGCCTTGGATTTCTCCTGACCAGGCTGATTTAATTCTTGAAATCCTAGCAATTCTTGCTTACTCCCTTGAAGGTACCCAGGCCATCATCTCAGGCACCATCTCAGACCTTTAACCGTGTCCTGGCTGGCTGGCACAGTGCTGAGGGGCCGGCCTAAGAAGGAAAGAGCTCAGAGGCCAGCCGGTATCTGTTTGGAAATTATTCATCCACTAAAGCAAGACAGATGGATGGTTGAGACAGGAGGAAAACGGAAATGCGGAAGGAGAACGTGGAGCTGGGGAGGGGCTCTGGGCTACACTGCTTGCGTCATACCAGCTGTCTAGACCCGGTGGCTCCTGAGCCTGGAATCTCCAGGGATGGGCTCGGGGGAAACTGCTGCCACCAGGCCAGCCATGAAGTCCATTCAACAGGAGATCCAGGTCAGCTTCTTAATCTATTCACCCTCTCTCTCCCAGAGGAGCCGAAGTCACAAAAAGGAGCGTGCATGCAGAGTGAAAAAGAACAATCTAAATAATCAAAGGTCAAGTAAAACAGCATTTCCTTCAAACTCCACTCGCCCAGGGAAGAACATTTTCTGGAAACTTGGTTTCTATATAGATTATAGAAGTGTGTGCTCTCTCATTTTGAACTTAAAGTTATATTTCATCAAGTATAATTTGTTTTGATCTGAAGTATTGCCCAGATATCCTGAATATCAGGGAGATAATTACAATACAAAATTGGGTTCATTCTGTAAATTTTTATTGAATACTTCCTTGTTGCTGGACCTTATTCGAAGCCCTGGGCACAAAACAATGATGGAGCCATTGAGATCGAAATTACAAGCGCACACACACACACACACACACACACACACACACACAATGTATATATGTATATATAATATGTGTAGATGTATATACATGCATATATGTCTTTCTAAATATTATGTTCAGTTAATGTATATAGGAGATTAAATTTCAGTAGCGAGCCCTTGATGTTTTGACCCAAATCATCTCTTCCCCTAATCTCATTGGCTCAGGCATCAAAAGATAGACGCCAAGAATGGGCTCACCCAGCCTTCTGCGTCCACCTCTGACCAGTATCCTACCCGCCTCAGCAGATGAGAGCTGACTGCTTGCCTGTCCTCTCCTTTGCCACACAACTTTGTTTAAGCCTTCTGCTTCTTTCTTTTCACCTTCCCAACCTGTCCATTCTCACCGAGCACCCAGGCCATCCGGTTATGTACTGACCATCATTTAAGCTTTGTAGATTGTTGAATGCACTTGGTATGATAATGATTTTTTTTTTTTTAACCAGGACCAAAGAACGTTCCATGTCTTTTTATTTCACCTCTTTCTTCCAGCCACATCTTTCTCATCATTGTCTTCCATGCCAATTTTGCTCTAGTTATACTCTGTCTCCCAGTATCCCTCACAGTTTAGGATCTTTTCTTAGACATGTATCTTCACACACAGTGTCGGCAGCTCTCCCTCCATCCCGTGATCACCCCACTGTTAACGAGGATCTATTACTTCTCTTCTCGGTTCAGCTTATATTTTATTCTCCTAAAGGGGAAGGATTCATTCTTGCTCATTAAGACAGATGCCACACTGAGTCACACTGTTAGAGCTGCTAGAGGTAGACAGAGAACACCGCATGTGCCTGGAGATGGAGAGGAAGGTTTAGCGGTGTGATCGGTCGGTGCTCTTGAGTTAGTTATGGGTCTAAGAGGTTTGGGGTGGGTCTCAGGAGATGCATGTCCGTGCACTCTGAATTACTCTCACTTTTGTGGTCTTTGAAATGCTGAAAGTGAAATTACTTTTGTATTGCTTTGGCTGCTGAATTTGTACATTTATAGTTCCAAGGCAGACCTGCCTGGGGCCCTGGATCTTTATATCTGTCTACTTATGGCTGCTTCCCCCGCTGGACTCGCAACACCACGGGGGCAGGCAGGGATCTCATGTTAATGCTGTTCACAGTTATGATCCCTCTTAGCACATTATCCAGCATATAATAAGTAGTTATATTTTTATGTAAATTTAAATTTCACTTTTGGAACTTTATGACAACTAATAAAAGCAAGAAACAAAGACTTGACGGTTGCAGGATTCTAGTATGTTAAAAAATTCTCAACAGCCCATGGATAAAGAGACTTCCTCAGTGTGATACTGTTGATTCTTCATCAGGCTGCATTAATTTATTTTTTGTAACGTGCAAAGTTGATGTCATTCTGTCTTGTGTCATTATCAGCTTTTAAATATGACATTGCATTTTTTCTAAGGCATTTTTTATGCTCAGGGAACCTGATATTAGCTGGGCTCCTTTGTGGCAGTCTGAGGAGATGCTTCGGTAAGATGTATGCAACAAAGCAGGATGGATAATTTTCACATTATCCGGCCTGTCTTTTAAGTAGCATTGATCTCATCCTCACATGAGCTAAAAACTGCAGAAATAATTTGCAGCTTATGCTGTGTGCAGCCTCCTTGTCCCTGGGAGATTTAAACAGAACTTCACCCAGATTGTGTTCTAGAGCTGGGATGCTGAGAGACCACAGCGTCCTGACTTTTGTCTCTCCCTCCACAATTCTGATTCCTTTGGTACCCACCTTTTTTTTTTTTTTCCTATCTGCCAAATTCAGAAGAAAACCTTTACTTCTTTATTATTCACATATAGTCCATGTAGTTTACATTTAATGTGCTGACAGTGTCACTGAGGAGACTCGTGTCCTGCCCCAATCCTTTCCATTGTTCGGCACGATCCTTAACACCCTCATCAGCATCTAGAGTGTGATCACTCTATCTGCTCCCTATAGGGGCCAATACTCCTCACTCCCTCCTTTCTTGGCAGCTGCCAGCTGGTCCATACAGTCCACCTCTCTACCCATCCTGAGATTAGAGTATTAAAGCCATGCCATATGCCCTGCCCACCTCAACTCCAAGGAACGTTCTAGAAACCACAAAAGAAGATGGTCTTTGTCAGTGCTTGACGAAAGACCCAGGTTTGTGATAGCAGATTCACATATCATTTTTACAGACACTACTTTAGATTTCTAGACTGTGTACTGGGGTAGGCACAGTCCTACTGGGGGATTCTCTAAAATGAAGAGCACAAAGGCCAGTCTGATGAAATGCTGCCCCAGAAGATTCATTCATTAAGTAAGAGTGACTGGTAGGAATGAGGGAGGGAGGGAGGGAGGGAGATTGGGGTGGAGACTGTAGAGCTGGGGAGCCTCCTTTTGACTTCCTTTCTACTTTTGCTTGGATGGACTTACCTCCCTATAGCTCCTCCATGAAGCCCTGTGAGAGACTTCTGTAGCATGACCAGTCAAGAGCTTTTTTGCTGCTGTTTCCTCCCCCTGTGCCCCAACCTCCTTTATTCACCAGAGGGGCCTGGGCTATTTGAATCTCCTCACATATATCAATGGGTGTATCTTTAGGCAGCAAATTTAGCTCTCAGATCAAAGAACAGTAAAGACAGAGAGTCAATGTGCTATAAGTCTCTTCAGAACCACTGGATTTTATAAACTTCCAGTACTAATGCAGCAACAGGTAATATAGAAATGAATGATTATGCATTCCAGTTAAATGGTTGGGGCCTATTTGGTCCCTAGACTGTACGATTAAGTACAGTCTTGTCTCACAGCACAGCTAAGATGCTCAGACCTTGGGAATGCAGGACATACATGTCAAAGAGGTCAACTCGCATGGATCAAAAGTATTGTCAAACTTTTGCAGAACGTTGTGATTTTGTTGTTACTTGTTTAGTATAGTATTAGTGATTTTAGTATAAGAATGCTCTTTGCTCCACCAAAGCAAAAACAAACCTAAATGAGTTGTCTACATTTGGCATTAGTTTTACAGTCCAACTGAATAGCATGGATGTCTGCTCATAGAGCTAAGGGCACCTGTTTAGGTAACCCCGTTTTATTAAGATTTGTTTGTGGGTTTTTGGAAAGGAGAAGGAGGGTGAGACCCACAGAATCCAGACTAGATATAGTAGCTCACTACTAGCCAGACAAATCAGAGATTTTAATTGGTGATGACCTTTGTATTATTGAATGGCCTTGTGCATGCTGTTTATCCTGAAAAGGTCTCTAGGGAATTCACTCAGGAGACCCAAAAAGTGCAGAGGACACTGGTGTTGCTAGACAAGGAACTTCCTTGGATAATCTGTGTTTGGGGGTTGTGGAAGGGGTGACATTTCTATTGTGATGGTGCACACAATAGGTCTTCCATCCTAAGTTTGTCAGGGTGCTTTGTCACAACAACAGAAATAAAACTTGTGTGTGTGTGTGTGTGTGTGTGTGTGTGTGTATTTTCTTAACTTTTTTTCTCTACTCCTCATACTTGAATTCTATCTCCTGCCAAGGCTTTTTGTGATCCAATAAGATGGTTCAATTGGTAAAGGTGTTTACTACTAAGCCCAGCAACTTGAAAATTGATCCCCTAGACCTATATGGTAAATGGAGAGAACCAGTCCTAAGTTCTTCCCTGATTATCTATACATGCACGAAACTAACTGTAATTGCACACAACGAGTGAATAAATATGACAAAAATAAAACTGAAGGCTTTCATGACCAGTTTCAGTATGAAGAGTTTTTTTACAGGTGTGGAATTCAGGCTGGAATGATTTGCTGCCTCTAGGTGGTGCTTACAGAGTAATCTCCCTTGTTGAAGCCAGTTCAGCTCCCCTGAATCTAACATAGTGTCTATAACCTTTCAAACTTGGCAGTTAAGTTGGTATAGGGAATTATACTGGCAGCAGTAAAAAGAAGCAAGACAGGACAATGGTCAGGATAATCTTAGCTGTCATAAAATGGAGTCTTAGTATCTTTCTTTGTCCTGAAACATGGGAAAGTAGTTCATGCATGACCAATGTTTGGTAAATATTAAACAGTACTCTGGTTCTGTTTCTGCTTGGTGGGGATCAACTTCTCTTTCTCTGGTTGCATTCAGTGAGTCCTTGACATTTTTCTGGCCTTGGCCTTACATGCTTAGGAGGAAGAAGTCACAGGCAGCAGGAAAGTGAAAGCTTGCTATCAAAAATTCCATCAGCAAATATGCATCACTCTGGTTAAGATGAAATACAAGTAGTATTATTAAGCAGAGTTAGCATTGGTTCCCTGAGCTTTTGTAATAGAGCCTTTGATCTGGTAAGTTTCATTCAATAATGGACAAACACCACCAGGAAAGGTTACCCAGTCCCCTGTGGTGACTGTGTTGTCTCCAGCTTGTCTAGGGACTAACACAAACAAAAGTGTGCTTTGGAATTGGCTGTTGTTCTGAATCAGCTTGGCAAAAAAAAAAAAAAAAAAAAAAAAGACATATTTGATACTATTAAGTAAGATTTAACCAGTAAAGTCTCAACCAGACAGCACTACTACTTTTATTTATTTGTAAATGTGAGATCTTGATTCATACAACACAAATAAAAGTGTGTTTGGAAATTGCCGGTCTTGACTGTGGAAACAGGAAGCACTTTGTGTTTTGCTGTTTTTGGTATAGTAGGTAAGTTCAGGCTGATTAGAGAGATTGGAAGGTCGTATTTGAAACAACTTTTAACTATCAGTGTTTGCTGTGCATCTCTGGTTGTTAGTTTGTCATGTATTTTGAGTATCACATGTATCCTCAGGAACCATTCTAGACACTGGGAATATTCATGGTAAGGTCTCCCTAATGGAACTTATGTGGTAATTCTGTATTACATACTGTATGGATGCTATTTTCATGTCAATTTTATAATATGACTGTAAAACTGTCCCTTATCCCCTGCCCCTATTATCTTGATCTAGGGAGAATGGCACTGGAAGTGACAATATAGAAAAAGTCCCATGTATGAGATGGTGGTGGGCACACTTTGAGTTATCAGCCCACTGGAGATATAAAAATGGGCATCTGCAATAGAAGATTTTTGCTTTTCAAAGAATTGTGCACTGTGCTTCTTCCCAAGTCCAGCATGCACTTGAATGCCTTGTGTAATGAGGAGTTTCTCGGTGGAATTCTCTGTTTCATATTTGGTCAGCTCTCATGGCGGAAACCGCTTGCTTCCTTGCAAGGTGCCCATGGCTCTCCACTCAAGTATAAATTCCCGTTGCCACAGTTCTCGTTGTTTTGAGAGAGGGTCTCATGTAGCTCAGGCTAGCCTTGCCCTTGCCAGGGATACCTTGGATCCCAGATCCTCCTGTCTCCGCCTTCAAAGCACTGGGATGCCAGGTTTTCACCTCCACACCTGGTTAGGGTCACTCCTTGAATCCATGAAGAATATTTCTAACCATCCCTTAGATGCCTACCTTTAGGCTATTTGAGGATAGGATATTAGGACGTTTTTCCAAGTCTGTTCTTAATACATATTTTATTTTGAAAGGAGAAGAAACTTTTGGGTTGTTTTTGTTTGTTTTTTTGTTTTTGCTTTTTTGAGACAGGGTTTCAGGAGAAGAAACTTAATTGGAAACTTTCCATAATTACTCCATTGAAATGCTTAAGTGAGATTCTGCCCACTATTGAGGGCAGGCTACAAGGAATGCTAGATGCTACCATTGCAGAAGATTGTAGACTCGATATAGTTGAGATGTTTTTGAACAAATTTTGGGATTCCTGATTGAACTTTGCACAACATTGTATTATCTCGATTCTTAGGGTGTTAGGAAGGATTTAGATTTTAAATCTTCGTGGTAGAGTATTTTAAGTAGAGGATCACATAGTGATAATTCCTTGCTATTACATAGTGCTTTAAATGCCTAAAGTGTTTTGGGATAATGAAGAGTCCTGTGAGGTGGCTTGGAAAGTATTAGTCCTTTAAAAAATCAGAAAATAGAGGAAAGATTAAGTATTTTGCTTGCGGATTTTATTCTCCCGCCCTCCCCAGTTCTCAAATGACAGGGGCTGAGCTCAGTCTAGGTGTTTTCTGCTCCCCATGCTGTCTCATTTACAGCAAGAATATCTGCCACCATTCTCCAGGGAAGGAAGTCACTGTGAATCCGTTTCATAAGCCCAAGGTGTTCTTCATTAATAACTTGGTACACTAAATCAACAATAAGATTTATAATTTTAATCTGTTGACTTTTTAATTGATGCTCATGGATAAGAATTTTGTGTTATTTTACAATCAAGTAAGAGCTAATATTGTGTGTATCAAAAACAATCCACAAAGATGATTTTAGCTTCAAGGAATTTGCTTCGGGCAAAGAAAATAAAATATTAACTTGTAAGTTAATTAGGATCAGGATTTTGAGTTGCTGTACCTTAACCACAGGGTTGAGCCTAATAGGAATTGCAAATCATTTTGTTTTCTTTGGTTTGGTAGTGTGTTTATTCTTCCACGTGTTTGGGTAATGAAAGTTTAGTTTTGGAGTAAAGGAACTGGGAAGGAAAAGCCCCCATGATCTGAGAATAAAGCCTGGCCAGTTATCAAGGTGGATTAAGCTGACTCTGAAGGAAATGTACCTGTTTTATTTAGTGCTAAGGTCCCACTGGGTGCCCCCACACATGCTGATGAAAGGCACAGCATGGTGTACCTTTATTCACCTTCAGGATACACCTGGGAATAAACGTTGAAAGGCCTCTCTTGGTGGGAGAGCATCACTAGGCGTGGCCATCCTAACCATCTGTCTGACCTGCTTTGCCACTTGCTCTCTTCCAGCTGTCTTCCTCTGGGAAAATGCTCGAGTTTCGGAACTTGCATTATCTAATTCAGAAGTAGCTAAAATATTCCAGGTATCACCAGGTATTTGAGCTCTGTGATCCCATGATCCCATAGTCCTTGTATTTTATATATCGTTACAATTACACAATCTTTGCACAAAATAGCCAGCTCTTAAATAAATAAATGAAGTCACAAACAGCCTACATTAGTGAGCTTTCTAAGCAAAAAGGTTTTATTAAATAGAACACCCCCTGTTTTACCAAGTGTGTTATGGCAAACAAAAATCCTATATTACTCTTCCTTTTCTTGTTATCAAACTAATGAGATAACAATGACATTAACATTCTATCCCAAAGATTAATGTCTCACAAATTTTTGATAGGGCCAGTTTGACTAAGCAGACAGAGGACCAAAAGTCCTCTGAGCCGTGGCTCCCTTTTGGGCTGTCTCCTCTTGTCTTCCTTTCCACCGCTTTCTCACCCAGATCACAGGTGGGGAATGAGGCTGAGGTTTTCGGGGGTAAGGATGTTTTCAGTGCCTGATATGCAAGTGTGAGAGCCTGAGTCTGGAACCCCAGCATCCAGCACACAGCAAAAGATCTGTCTATCTCTCCAGTGCTAGGGAAGGAGAGACAGGCAGATCCTGGATGCCCTAGCCCAATCAGTCAGCTCCAGATTCAGTGTGAGATCCTGCCTCAAAAACTGAAGAGGTCCACACCTGAAAGTAAACGTGTCTGCTACGCAAGCTTGACAACCTGACTTGCATCCCAGGACCCAAAGTGGAAGGAGAGAACTGGCTCCCAGAGCTGTCTCTGTCCTCCAAAACTGACTTAGAGTATGTGTCCCAGCACACACACACAATAATGATAAAGGAAGTTAGGTAAAAGCAATAATATGGAGATTGATCAAGGTAGATACTGATGGATTCCACACATGTGGGACATCCATATGAACATATACATATAGCACACACACAATAAACCTGAGGTTTCTACCTCCTAACCCCAATCTGTGGCATGCCTATATTTTGTTTCTGTTCCTTGCCTAACAAGATCTGTAAGAATGTCCGATTGGCTTATATCCACTAAATTTGATTTCTTTGACTGATGAGTGATTGGTCAGACTCAACACAGGATCTGTTCTCTGATAGTACATTAATAATATATATGCACTAAAGCCTCTTCCCAGAGAATATTTGAGCTTTGACATATTGAACAGTAGCATTTTAAATTAAATCTGCTGCTGTCAGTGCATTTAAAAAACTGAATAGTGTAGAAATATTGTTTCACATATTACAAAGTAAACCTGAGGTCATAGGTAGTTTACTAAGACAGAATATGCCTGGCTTGTTTAATTGTGGCAGGGGCTTGAATTGAGTTCTCCAATTATCACAACCTGGACATCTTTCAGAGCAAGACAAAAAAAAATTAAAGTATTTGTTCCCACCTCCAGGGCTTTGATTTGTTAGAAAAACAGGAAGAGCATAAAGTAGTCTAATGGATTCTTTTCATACCATGAGGGTTAGAAATGATGAATTACAGATTCATCTGAGTTCTTCAAGTTAGGAGGTCGTTGAGATGAAAGGAGCGCTTCTGACAATAATGCCTCCCCACCCGAGCCCTCAGCGGCAGTATCCCTTCTTATGTTGAAGACATTTTTGCCTCTGGTTATATTAATTGTTCCTTCTCTGGCAATGCTGGGCTAGTGTAAGTTGGTACAGAGCCTTGTTAAATATTTTCTCAGTGTGGAAGAGGGGACATGGTATATATATTTTCACACATGTACAGGAGAATCCTGAAGAAATTTCTCTAGGGAAATGTAACGAAAACGCCAGGTTTGGAAACTCAGAGATCAGGGGAAATACCACCTTCCTCTCCCCTCAGCTAGTTTGTAGCTTGTTAACAGGTTTTGTTTATTTTTGTTTTTTGTTTTTTTCCCCCTGAATCATCTCCATCTTAGATGATCTTCTCAGACTTTTGTCTCATTTAGACTCAGAACTGGTTCATCTAAAGAACAGTTCCCCAGAGCCGTAGTAGATGTCATTTGCCATTCCTTTAATCCATTTCCCCCCTTCCCTTGAGGTTAGTTTATGCTAGAAAGTGCCCTTTCCTTTTGGTAGGGGATCCTTTCATATTCATATATATGTATATATACATATATGTGAAAATTTTCCAGTTAGCAGAAATGCACTGGGTATGTGTAGAGGAGTAAGACAGCCTCAGTGGAGATTAGCGGCAGTACCTGTTCTTTACCCTCTGCCTGACATTAACATAGGGCTTGCTCAGACAGTGCAGACCTACACTGAGCAGGGCGTTCCTGACCCCAGAATACTTGGCTGTAGCATGAACCATTCTAATTGCAGCCTACAATGAAATCTAAAGTGAACTAGAACTTTAATTAAATTGCTTGTGTGTTTAATTGCACCATGCATTACACAGTCCAAGTTTCAATTTCTTATTCAATTATAATGAAACCCCCTTTCAATTGAGTTTGTTTTGGGGTTTAAAACCAACTCTAAAAGGGTATTGATGCTTTAAGAGAAATTTTGGTCTTATAAAATTTCACCCTGAGAGATGGAGTGTTTTAGCATTAGGTTTGTATTGACTCTTGATATTGACATGAGTCTAGATGTGCAGAGACCACAATGGCTAAATCCCAGGGGCTTATGTTTAATTTAAAATATGGCTAGCTGGCTATTGTGAACAGACCCAGTTGCTTGACAATCTGAAAATATGACTGGTTGGAGAAATGATCAAATATTAATTTTAAATGTTTATTAGTAGACTGTTTGCAGTTGGTTTTTAAATTCATCTGGAAAGTGAGGATTCACAGTTATCTAAAATTTCCAATAAACCCGATTTCATAAAGGTGTTTGGAGGTTAAATGCCTAATGATTAATTTATGCATAAGTAATATTCTTAATAATTTGGAGAAAAGGTAAGGCAGCGGAGGATAATGTTAGCGATGAATAGTAATGAGGACAGAAAGATGTCGAGACTTAAATGTGGAGCTCATAGTCATTAGCCTAAGAACAGAATAGGAAACTGGACAGAAAAGAGATTTTGAAATACTGGAGTTCAGAGAGTGGATAGGGAGAAAGCAAAGGTTAAAGAAAGATGTAGCCAGAGGGCTTGGTCCTGAAATTTCACTCATCCATCACCTAAAGAATGTTGGAAATTATTTGTGACCTATCTTTGTCCTGTGTGACAAGAGGCACTGAAGGGAGTGTATAGGTTAAAAATACAATACAGCATAAAAATAATACTGTAATTGAATATTTTATTTTTAGTTTCTATCTAGAAATTGCAACGTGTTTCTCTTGGTCTGTTTTTTCCCCCTGATGGTATTGGGAACACATTAGGTGAGCCCTACTAACTGTGTGCAATAGAAGGTATTTAGAAATACAGAGTGTGTGCATGGACACACTGAACAGTTTACCTGTAACAGCTAAAATTCATCATGAGCTCGCCTGGACTTAACATCACAGTTGAACCACACCCTGTCTGTGTCTAGGGGTATTTTTCCAGAAAAGTTTAACTAAGGAGGGCAGGAACTACCCAGAAGGTGAGCAGCAGCATTCCCCAGGACCGAGGTCCCAGACTGAATAAAAAAGAGAAAGTCAATGCTTCCTGTGTCCCAAGGGTGGATGGATGCAGGGTATCCAACTGCCTCTCACTTCCGCGACCCTCGTGTTCCCTCCACCACCAAACGGTTAGCTTAAATAAGCACCTTCTTCCCTTATGTGGCTCCTTCTCGGGTTTTTGTCTTAGCACTGAGGAAAGTAACTAGTACAGGTCTGTTTGTCAAGGCTTTCCTACCTAACGTTGACTCTCTGCTTCCAATTCTCTGTATTGAAAAGGCTTTATTTCATCCTCGGAAGCGTACACAATGGTGACATAATCATCAGCATGAGCTCCGTCGGTTTAATTATAAATGAAGGTACCGTTGGCATTCGAAATCTTCTTGAGGAAGACTGACAATGTGTGCTGACTTAACAGGGCACATCCTCCAGTAAAGCTCCGGGCTTTAACTATGAACCCTTGATCAAAAAGCTCAGCCTGCGTGTGATCCGGGGAACTTGATTACTAGATTTTTGCAGGAAGCCTTTTGATATTAAAAGCGCAAGAAGCCAGAGATTTATCGGGTAGAGAATTGATTGGTAATCATTGCCTTCCTCAAAGTCAGTTTTGAGATGTGCTCTGGGAAGCTGAAGGGAGCTGACAGTCCTCAGAGGTCAGCTCGGCCCCGCGAGGAGAGTTAACAGCTCTCTCTGAGCCAGGTCGCTTCTGTGGGAATTCTTATTGCCTGTTGCCTTGTGTGGATCAGAGCAGAGTACAGTTTAATAAAATTCTGCTTTGGAGTGATTTGTCTGTCTTCTGTGAGCAGTTTCTTTCCTGCTTCCCTTTTCCTTTCTGATGGATGTGTCTGTTTGTGGTCCCCTTTCCAGCCCTGCCGCCCCAACCCAAAGTATTTTGCAAATATCAGAGCTCAAGCTGTAAGACCATCGACTCCCCTACCCCCAGCCCTGAAGCTAGGCTATCACATATCATCATTTATTCCTGAGACTGGGCTAATGATAGTGCAATATTACAGTCTTTCTTTAGAGGGGTTTTTGTTTGTTTGTTTGTTTGTTTTTTGTTTTGGTTTTGGTCTGGCAATAACCTAGATTTGAAACATTTTGTGATCACCTTCATCTACCAGAATTGCAATTTTCTTTTCTTTCTTTCTTTTTTTTTTAGATATTTTCTTAATTTACATTTCAAATGTTATCCCCTTTCCTGGTTTCCTCTCCAAAACACCCTATCCTATCCCCCCACCCCTACTCATCACCCTGCCCGCCCACTCCCTCTACCAGAATTGCAGTTTTCAAGTACATATATCCAAGGATCTGGCAGTTACCTTGTTCAAGCTATCAGGAAAAAGGATTTTATTTCAATAAATGTTTTTCTTTTGCTTACAACTTCTTTGGTGACAACCACGTTGTTACTAAGGAGACCCACAAAGTGGGCCTCTGGCTAACTATTGAAGTTCACCAGGTATGGTCAACTGTTTTAGCATTCATCAGGAATGGATAAGCACTATCTTCTGGACCTACTGTGGTGAGTCACACCCCTTTCCTCACTTCCATTCGCCCTTTACAATCTTCAAAGGAAGATCAATTCTGTTATCTAGCTTTTCCACTCAGATGACCATTGGGGGGGGGGTGCAAGGCCCTGACCATGATGACATGACTCATTCAGAAGCAGTCAGGAAGACAGAAAATATGAGCAGTCATTAGACTAGTTTGCCTCATTTGTGGTCTTCCCTGTATGCACTCAGCTGATTTTTACAAGAGTAACTTTCCAATACAAACCTCCAAGTCCATGTGACTTTTTTTTGACTGCTTTTGTCTTTAATTTCTGACTGTTTGTTCCCAATGTCATTGTCTTAGTTTAGGTCTTGAGACCTTTCCCCCTACTCTGCTGGGCTTTGGATTCAGTTAGTTTTGCAACATGGCTTCTGGGTATTTTCTGTCTAGGATCTGCCCATCTCCCTGAAGCCATGGGTGTTCATTCATGGCCCTTGGGA
The DNA here is from genome assembly GCA_964023405.1 of Apodemus agrarius. NCBI lineage: Eukaryota > Metazoa > Chordata > Mammalia > Rodentia > Muridae > Apodemus > Apodemus agrarius. The sequence continues at coordinate 52,648,777 of OZ030007.1, read as the reverse complement.
CAAGAAAAGATTCCTGAACAATGCTAGACTCTGACCTTTACCCAGCATCAGTGTTGTATTGTCAACATATCTAGTGCTGCAACCATATTGGATTGAAGGTTGCAGAAGATAGCAGGGACCTTTAGACCTCTGAACCTTTGATCAGTGCTTTTCACTGACTTCGAATCTCTTCTCTCTTGAAGTGGTAGGGAGTATCTCATTATTTTTCAAGACTTAGAATAAAACAGGGCATATACTTTAAGATCCAGGTATAGGTAAGAACTTGGCGAATGGAAGTTCAGTAGCCCAAGAACTATCTCCTAAAATCAACAAAAGGGACTATATATAATTTTAAAGGTTTTCCATAGCAACCATTTGCAGAACAAACAAATGGGCCTATAAAATTAGGCACCCAAGAAACCCTGACAATCAACAAATGGGCTCTGATGGGATCTGAACTACAGAGATTGATAGCATCTAGAGTAGTGGAGAAGGAAAGGAATGTTCATGACCAGGAATGGTAGTTTGGAGCAAAGAGTGGTAAGCACTTAAGGGCACCTTGAAATAAATGGGTCTCTTAAGTGATGATGGATGATAATAGTATGGATACAGTTTTCCTACTTAAGGAATGTTTTTCTTCATGACCCACATTACGATCTCTAAAGTACTGAGTATTGTGAAGTGAATCAGAACTCAGTGTATGAATTGCTTAATGAACATGGCCAAGTTGCTTGTCTTCACTGAGCTATAATTTGGGAATCACAAAATGGAGATAAAGTGTCTCATGATATGCTTTGTAGCATGCAAACTGGATAATAATGTTCATTATTAATTTGTCTCTTCCTGCCCTCTGCTAGGTGTAGTGCAGAGCCTTTTATATGTCTTACTCATTTAGCCCTTATATAAGCTCTATGTTGATTAAGAATTATATTTATTCTTATTTTATAACATTCATAAAACAGTTATGTCGCCAACAGAAGTATGTAAATATCAAAGGCATCATTAATTGCCTTGAGGGTTGGGCAGTACAAGCAACCTGTGTATGGTGACTGATAGAAGTATTTAATTATACCAATGTATCATGAGACTCCAGACAGAATTGGGTCTGCTAAATTGTGGCTGCTCTTTGAAGCTGCTCATTCTAACATAGCTTCATTCCACCAGCCAGAATCATGGTCCTAGGATTCCTTGTCATATTGAATGCCTTTCTGGGAACTGGTATGGAACTGTGATGAGATTATTAAAATAGGCATCCTATGGTTTCACCTGAGTGTAATTAGTTAGTGTGACTATAGGCCTAAACTTTCTGTGGGATGCTCTCATGGGCTGGGGATGCTATTCTGCTCATTGTCTCAGGCATGGTTCCCACTAACATCCCCAGAAACAAAGATCTCTTAAAGGTCTCTTTTATTAAATTCAAGGTCATAGAAAGGTTGAAAGCATTATCTTTGGAATTTAATAGGAAACAAATGAATCATGAAACTTAGACTGTCTAGCCTAGCGCCCCCCCCTAAAAAAATTATTGAAGCCTGCTAAGCACTGGGTATTTAATCTATAAATGAAATTAGCAGTGATTACTATATTGCTTGAAAAGTTACATGAGAAAAGCCATGTAAAGCAATGGTCAGTGTGCTCTAGATATCCTGGGTGCTTAGTGATAGCTGATGTTGGGAATTCTGTCTTTCCTTAGTGTTTGTGGTAGTTTGAGAGAAAATGGTCCTCTTAGGCTCATAGGGAGTGGGACTATTAGGAAGTGTGGTCTTTTTGGAGTGGATTGGAGGAAGTGTATCACTGGGGGCAGGCTTTGCGGTCTCAGATGCTCAAGCCATGCCCAGCGTGGTACCCTTTTTCTGCTGCCTGCCAATCTGGCTGTAGAACTCTCGGCTCCTTTTCTAGCACCATGTCTGCCTACATACACCATCCTTTCAGCCATGGTGATACTGGACTAAACCTCTGAAGCCAGACCCACTTAAATATTTTTCTTTATAAGAGTTGTTGCGACCATGGTGTCCCTTCTCAGCAATAAAACCATAAGACAGCATTGGAGCAGGATTCAGCCCAACATTCCTGGACAATTTCTGTTTGGTCGTTTCTTATAGGTTCTGATTCCTGAGGCCAAAAGGCATTATCATAAAGGATATCTAATAATGCTAAGGGTTCCATATATGATAGGCAATAAACAAAGAACATTCCCCTATTCTCACAATACAGCTCAAGGCAGAGTATTTTACTTTTAGACACTAAAATTCAAGGGACTCCCCACATCTATAATCAGTGTCTTAGTCTGTTTTGCTGCAAAACTTGTGAGTCTGGGTACTTTATAACATGAGTTGGTTTAATTTAAACAAAAATTCTAGAGTTTCAAGAGCATAGTGCTGGTACCTGCTCAGCTCTCAGCTATCTAATGGCAGCTAGGTTAAGAACAGTATGGAAACGTTGGTTCATAAGTAGTCATTCAGACACACAGATGACAATCTAGCACTTGCACATGATGCCTGGAATCAGTGTGTAAGCCTGAGCCCCAGACCAGGAACATGTGTGAAAGAGTTCAAAGTGTGAGACAAGATGCTGGTTCTAGATTTTTTTAGCACACACTTCTCCCTCATGGGGAGTCCTCTGATCAGGAAATCACTCTCTGTGAGAAAAGCTTTATTCCCCTTTAAAGACCCAGTTACCTAGCACTAGGTCCCGCCTCTTAAAAGTCTTACCTACCTCACTGGGATCAATCCTCTAGCACAAATACCCAAGGACAGACATATAAAACCACAGCACCGAGCAGCTCTGTCAGATACTAGTCTTTAATTCAGTTCTTACCTCATCTGCCTGGAGCTCGGCTCTGAACCTGCAGGCTCTGGGCTTGGTCCCACAAGACTTCCGCCCACCACATTTGTAAACGGTAGACTGTCACCAGTATGTCTCACTGAGCTGCTGCTGTCAATCAAATTCCATGACCTGGTCTTTGGACTTGCTGTATTGGCTAGGAAAGCTCTCAGAACTCAGAGAAACATCTTCATTATTATCTATATTTATTTATCTTATTATAAATAAGTTCATAGTAAAATGATAGAGGTAAAAGATGCATTAGGCAGAGGGTCTGGGAAGAGATATGGAACCTCCCTGGCTTTTCCTTCTGTGACACTTTCTAGGACTCTCCACATAGAAAGTGTCCTGGAACCTTTCCAATCCTAGTCCTTTCATGTATTTATTGATGTTGTTGTATTTAGACTGATTAAGTCCCTGAGCATTAGTGATCAAGTTAATTTTCAGCTACTCTTTCTTTTCTGGGTCTTGGGGTTAGAGTTCTAACTCTATGATCACAGGGTTGGCAACAGCGACCCCCCTCCCCCATTCTGAATCTGGCCAGTATGGCCATAAGGAATAATCTTATTAGAAAAATTGATGCTCTTTTCAGGATATCACCAGTGTGTGGAACCAGGGCTTAGCGGTATTATTATAAGAAAAGATCATCCTAGCAATCAAACCTATAAGTATTGTGGAGACTCTGTCAGGGCCTAGTTATAAATAGCACTGTGCCTTATTATTTCACACCCATCTCTCTGGGCCGCCTGTCTTTGAAGAAACCTAGGCTTAGAAGAATTCAGTTGTAGACTGATAAGAACAACAGGGGTCCAAGTGGGGTATGGTAGCTCACAAAGGGGGTTCTTACTCAAGGGTGGAGTGTAGCTGCAGTATTTACTTTTGTGTGGCAGGGAAGGTGTGTGTGTGTGTGTGTGTGTGTGTGTGTGTGTGTGTGTGTAGCGGGGGAGGTTATTCATGTACCAGGATGCCAGAGGAAGAATTTGGTGTCTGGCTGTATCAATCTCTCCCTTATTCCTCTCGTTAAATGGGAGCTAGGGGCTGGGAGCTGTCAGACCCTCAGTCCCTCCTTTCTACCCCCTGAAGCATATTAACAACCATGTTCAGCTTTTCCTCCCACATAGGTGCTGGGATTCAAACTCAACTCCTATTACTTCTCAACAAGCAGTTTTACCCACTAAGCCTGCTCGGTCCACAGGACTCTTATCTTCCTGCTCAACCACAGGATTCTTATGGGCTGTTCAGTATTTGGGTGGGAAAAACATCCCAGGGACACTGTTTGTGGTAGTTTTAAGACAGGAATGACCCCAGAGATTGTGGTGAAATTTGGATGTATGAGACTTGTACTTGGAAGAGAGGCCAGACCTTGCAGGGAGCTCTTTCAGGGGTGGTGGCGGGGCACCATGAGGAACTCAGTTGCACTCAGTCTCTCCTAATGCTGGGACTTGGAAGGCTGCAAGGGCTTGATTGAGTCCTTTTGGAAAAATAACCCTCTAAGGTCAGAGACTTAATCCTATTTTTATTGTATATTATCCAGTGCATAGTAAGTACTCACTCGGTAAATATTTTTGAAGTCTATTTGCTAGGGTGTCTTGAGAACACTTTTGAGAATTTTTTTTTTTTTTTTTGCTATATTATCACCTTGCCAGTCAGGCTGTTGTGAGTTTTGTGTTAGGAGTAGCCACCTGAGTTCTGCTCTTCTGTATGCGTTTGTCTCATTTGGGACTTCAAATGATTTCAAAACGGATAGACACTGTAGAAGAGGGAGTCCCAAATCACAAGACAATTTGAAGTTTATTGACAAGGATAGTGAGAAAAGTGTGCTTTGCAGAATATTTTAGTCTGAGTTTCTCTAATGTAATTAGTTTTGAGGGGGTAAAAGCAACATTCAGCAGAAAGAGTGGAGTGGAGGGCCAAGCTGATCCTTCACGGTGGAGAGGAAGGCTGGTTTGCACATTCTGAATGTCTTCTGCTCACCTAACTGTAGAAACTAGACTGCCTTGGAATGCCCTTTTCCTAATCATGCTTTTTGGCATATGTATCGGAACCTCCCTATCCACATAGTACAGAATAGTATGTCTATTTCAAATCCAAGGTTTGTGGATTAAATACTAACTTATTGTCTTTGTTGAGATTGACCAATGTTGTGCAAATAAAAAGATAAAGGTCTATAAGAATATGTTCTATGGGGTGTGGTGAGGTGTGGGGGAAGGTGGTGCCTCAGCAGGCCCATGCAGAGGCATCTCTTCCCTCTGAGGGACCAGCCACAAGACAGTATAGTATAGAATAGAGTTTATTTAGGGCATGGGAAAGGGAGTTAAGAGAGTAGTAGAGGCAGAGAAAGGCAGAGAGAAGGACAGAGTAGAGAAGTAGAGGCTGGGCATGACCACATGGAGAGAGGGGGGAAGGGAATGGGGAGCAAGAGGGGAGAGAGAGAGAGAGAGAGAGAGAGAGAGAGAGAGAGAGAGAGAGAGAGAGGCAAGAGTAACAGAGAGAGAGGGGAGGGGGCAGGTTACTGTGGAAAGGAGCATACCTGCTGTTGCCAGGTAACTGTGGGGTGGAGCTTAGACAGAATCCTAACAGTCTTAACTAGGGTTTTACTACTGTTAACAGACACCATGACAAAGGCAACTCTTATAAGGACAACATTGAGTTGGGGCTGGCTTAAAGGTTCATATGTTCAGACCATTATCATCAAGGCAGGAGCATGGCAGTGCTTAGGCAGACATGGTGCAGGCAGAGCTGAGAGTTCTACATCTTCATCTGAAGGCTGCTAGCAGAATACTGGCTTCCAGGCAGCTAGGACAAGGGTCCTAAAGCCCACTCCTACACTGACACACCTTCTTCAACAGGGCCACACCTTCTAATAGTGCCACTCCTTGGACCAGGTGTATATAAACTAACATACTTAAATTAATTTCATGTCCAAAGAAGACACTATTGTTTTTTGCAATATAAGTTCCATCTCAGGTTTGGGTTAATTTTCTTTAGACATATTTGGGAAGTGTTACCATCTCATTTTGCAGGATGGAGACAGAAAGAAACAATTTGGGTGCCTCAAGACTCTCCATCACTCTGGGGTTAAAGCGAATAAAAGTTGAGACTCCTGCTTGAGGTTGTGTGGCTAGTGCTAGTAGCATGGAGTTTCTATCAGACACAGAAACATCACACAGAAGTGTCAAGGTCCTCCTGTCTAGGCAGCCTTCAGGCAGTCGCAAGGGCATAGCTTTTTCTCTTATAGACGGACGTGATTTGTATGTAGACAGATGTGTCTGCCTCTGTTTTGGATTCCCCTGCTCTTAATTTGAAAGCTCTATTTGCATTGGGCTTCTCTGTTGTTTCTGGGGGCCCCATGCACCCCTTCTTCTTCTCTTCATTCTCATGCCCCTCCATGTCTGTACATGTAGGCAATTTGCCTTCTCAGCACTTTCCTACATATTCCATCTTATTCTACCTCTGGGTGCTTTCCAGACTTTGGTTGGATTATTGGCCATTGGTTCTCACATTCTGTTGTCAGTTACTTTCCTACTGCTGTGAAAAGACACCATGACTAGGACAATTTATAGAAGAAAGTGCTCAACGGGGGCTTGGTTACATTTTTAGAGGCTGAGTACATGGTCGTCATGGTGGGGAACATGGAAGCAGATAGGCAGGCACAGCACTAGAGTAGTAGCCAAGGACTTACATAGGATCCACAAGTATGAGTCAGAGAGAAAGCCAATTGTAAATGTCTGTGCTTGGGAACCATCGAAGCCCATCCCTAGTGACATATCTCCTCCAATCAGGCCAGTCCTCCCGATCCTTCCCCAACAATTCCAGCAATTTCGGATCAAGCATTCAAGTATATGAGCTTGTGGCAAATTCTCATTAAGACCACCACACCTGTGGCAGCCTGTGCCCTGTCCCAAGAACATCTGATATACTAGGATAGACACATTGTCAACCAAGTGCCTTGAGACAAATCCTATCTCCTTAATACATCTGTTAACTGTCCTTTCCTAGCCCTATCTAGATCGAATTCAGTTTCTACATATCATTATGGAATTGAATAATGAACCTCTTCATGTTTCTCTTATCTGCCCCAGAACTTTGTTCCCCCAAACAATGTTTGCCCTGGATAATCCTAAGAGCCTGGTCCCTCCTGTCTTACTCTAATACAAATCTCTGTTCTTTTACTTCTGCCCCAGCCCCCATCAGTCATTCCCATAACAAGACAGCGACCTGACCTCTCAACCTAATCCTCATAGATCCCTACCTCCTGTGGTGGAACTGACTAAAAACAGACCCTAAGTCCTGTCACAAGCTGTTGAATAGGAGTCTTACTGCTTCAGCTTGTGGAGAGCAAAAAGAGACAGGTATTTTATAATCCATATATTCTACTGTGTCTAGAATCTGAACAGACAACCTTTCAGAAGATGTCTTTCGGGGATGGAAAGATAGTTCAGTGGCTAAGACTGCTTTCTGCAATATTTGCTTCTGTGTCACATGGATCACAACTAGCAGTGACTCCAGTTCCACTTACATGCATGCATACACACAACACACACACACACACACACACACACACACACACATACATACACACAGATGCATAACTCCAGTTCCACTTACATGCATGCATACACACAACACACACACACACACATACATACATACATACATACCCACAGATGCATAACTCCAGTTCCACTTACATGCTTGCATACACATAATACACACACACACACACACACACACACACAAATGCATAACTTCAGTTCTACTTACATGCATGCCTACATACAGCATGGACACACAGACACACAACAAAATTAAAATGAACACATTTTTAATTTTTAAAATATAATTATTGGCTACTTTAACCAATAAACTTTACAAATTAATATACTTTATTTATTATCATTTAATTATGGGTTTAATACTTCAAAATGGATTTAACATGTAAAAGCTCCCCTCTTTTAAAGCCTTAAATGATGGCAAGCTTATAGAAATCCTGTTTCTGGTGAACTGATGTACATAAGCTTCATATCTATACACATATGAAACAATAATAGTTGAAGAGCTCATGAATTTGAGAGGTGGATACAGGAGGCAGGGAGGGAAAGGAGATGGGAAATATATATTTAATGCTCATGTATGAAATTCTCTTTAAAAGTAAGTTAAAATAATAAAGTATGCAAAGGGTGAAATGTTAATTAAAATATTTTTTCATATGTAATTACTTTAGGTGTTTGAAGGGAAGCTTTAGAAAGCATTCCACTTTTTTCTTTTGTTCCTTAAGGTTTCCTGGTAACAATATCAATGTTGTTCTCAAACATATCATTTTAATAGCCAACTTCATACTAGTCATAATTTAAATTTTCCTACATCTTAAACTTACTGCCGCAGCTTGGCATTTCTCATGTTATCTTTAGCGTTTGAATTATGTAACTGGTGTTTTGGGTCATTAAATAAGAATCCTTAAAAATCCTTAGAAACCAATACTTATCTAGATGGCAAGACCTCTTGTTTAAATGAGGGCACTAAGATTCCTCTGTGTATCTGTTTTCCTCCCTCTCTTGTACTCACTGACTTGCACACAGTCAGTGTATTTTACTGGGAGAATGAAAACAACACAGTGTGACCTAGCCTAGCATAACTGTAAATCCATGATTACAGCTGTCAGATAAATAAATCCACTGTTGTATTCCCAGAGTTCTAAAATGGCTGGCCCATAATAGATACTCAGTTAGTTGCCTGTGTGGGTAAGTGAATTGTATTGCTAACTAGTGAAGTTTTAAAGATTTATTTATTTATTTATTTATTTATTTATTTATTTATTATATGTAGACACTGTCTTCAGACACCCCAGCAGAAGGGGTCAGATCTCATTACGGATGGTTGTGAGCCACCATGTGGTTGCTGGGATTTGAACTCAGGACCTTTGGAAGAGCTGTCAGTGCTCTTAACCACTGAGCCATCTCGCCAGCCCTACTAGTGAAGTTTTAAAATGCTTATTGTAAGAAAAGTTTATTCTCATGAATTCATTTTGTAAAGGTGTTTGATATGCTCTCCTGTATATATATATATCCCTCTATCTCGATGGGGCCCCTAATTTTTCCACTAAATATTTGTCATTTATGGTGACAAAAATAATAATAGAATTAGCATCCAACATATAGATACTATTTCCATCATTTTATCAATAGAATCTATTTATCAAAATGTACAAGTACATATTTTTCTTTGTCTTAAACAAATTCAGTCATACAATGGATGCCAAAAAATGGAGTTCCTGTTCCTTCTCCCACTCCTGAATGTTGGCCTTTTACCTCAGCAATAACAGATCTGCTCGTTTAATTAAGAAAGTAAAAATAGAAAGAAAATGTTGGATGCCAAAAAACTCATATCAAGCCTATAAGAAATATAACCCAAATTACCCATAATCTGACATTTTTCTACTGTAAATTTATTATAGACTTAACTGAGTTTACATTTCATTCAATAATTTCCTTGAAATGTCACTGAAGCACAGTGATGGATGTACATTTGAAATTACAACAAAAGCAGCTTTGAATGAAATGAAAGACTGTAATATATAACAGATAGGAAAATACTATTTTTCAGAAGTCAACATTATCTTCTTTTTACTGGTATTTTTAACATTTCTATTCATTTCCCAAAGGAGAAGACTGTATGATTTGGAATATAAGAAATTAAACTTGCTTTTAGGTCATTTTTGCTTTCCTTCCTTTTATTGATCCTTTGGAATAAATCCTCCCAAACTGTTGTTTTTAAGTTTTTTGAAGGACCTGATTTTTTTTCCATTTTCTTTGTCCTTGCAAATAACCATCCGCGTAATTAGCTGTCCGTGCTGGTCACAGAATACACTGTGAAGGAAATAAGCAAGAGCTGAGTATTGTTTACTGAGACCATGTGCATGGATTTTTGGTAATCATTTACTACTGACCTTGGGGATTCAATTTTAGTTTCAATGAGTAGGTCATTTTTTAAAAACTTTCTTATTATTTTATTTATTTACATTCCAAATGTTGCCTGCCTTCCCAGTCCCCTCCCAGAGTTCTTCATCAGATCCTCTCTCCCCTTTGCCTCTGAGAGGGTGCTCCCCCACCCACCCTCCCACCCCTCCCCCAGGAAGACATAATTTTTAAATATTTAGATTTTATTCTAAAATTTTCAGTTAGTGAGAGAAATTACCAATGTTTAATGATACTCTGAATGATATATGTATGTGTATGTGTATATATATATATATATATATATATATATATATATATTAAGTTCTCCTATATATGCTATATATGTGCATATACATTTGAGATATAAAATAATTGGTCTCATTTTGTGCCTTAAGTTAAGAATGTTACTTCATAACTAGAGATTTTAGAAGTGTTTCTGATTGAACAAACTAGGCCAACTTTTGCAGTCTTTAAAAGCTAAAAGCATTATTGTGCATGCAGAAATGTGTGTATACACACTCATGCTCATACCACAGTGTACACATGAAGGACAATTTTCAGTCCATTCCAGAAGTTTCAGAGGTGGACTTGGGTTGCCAGCCTCGTGCAGAAAGTTTTTGTACCCACTGAGCCATCTTAGCCCTCTCCCGATGTTCTTTCTTGTTTAGTTGATGGTTTTAAAAGTATAAGCTATATTTTAATAAGTTGTGTTAATGGTCCAGCTGCCTCAATGATGCGTTGTGCGGTTGGGCCTGTCTGGGGAATCAGGGATATTGTTTGTCAGTCTTTATCTCAGACGATTGAGGTATTTTTGGTCATTAGGGATTGCTTGTATTTGATCTACCTGAGGAGAACACCTTTACACTCATGGTGGCCCATTTTCTTTTAGAGATGCTTTGCAGTGGGCACTCACTTTCCTTTTGGCCGATCATGTAGAGCAGAGTATCGCCAGGTCTACTCCACTCTTAAATATATGCATCGAAGGGAGCGTTGCTAGAGACCTTCTCCACTTTAAGCTGGTGAACACTGGATGCTTACATGTAGCTTTCTTCAGATGCCATTTGGAGGTGCCTTTGTCTGTTCTTAGTTTCGCTGGTCCTCAGTTTCCTTTTTTGAGTTTCCCTAGCCATCCCAATAGTGTCATTTCCAAATAAGAATTTTGAGTATTTTCTGTTTCTTAAAAACATCTTTCCTTCATATCTGCTTTGCCATATTCCATTAATTAGCTCTTGTAGAACAAGATTGAGTGATATAATTGAGTTTAGGAACTTTACTTAATTTATATTAATTGCAATATGCATATTTTTATATTGAGTATGCTCTCCCTCATCCCTTTTCTGGAAACAGGGATCCAATTATGCAGCTCCTATTTCCTTGGTATTTGCTATATAACCCAGGCTAGCCTTAAGCATATGGTAACCCAACCTCAGCTTCATGAATGTTAGGATTGCAGGCATGCACCATTGCACCTGTCCATTTTTTTTTGATATCCCTTATCACATTGTAGAACTATTTGTAACATCTAGTTTATTGACATTTTTATCAGAAGCATGTAAGACCTTCTCATTGCTGCCTCTTTTATGGAGCAGGCTTTTGGTTTTGTAGCCCAGGATGCCCTTGGTTTAAATGTCTTCCTACTCTAGCCTTCTGACTGAGGTGATGACATGTATGTATGTATGAGGTGATGACATGTATGTGTGTATGAGATGATGACATGTATGTATGTATGGTCACACCCTATGTATCATACATTTGGTTGAATTTTTTTTTTGGCATCTGTAGAAGTGAAAAATAGGTTTTAGCACATTATTAACATGATAAATTGTTTTAAATATGCATATTTTTTTAAGTTTTGAGGAGTCAGATATAAATAAATGTCCTTCAGCTAAAATATAATTTTTAAAACATCTTCTGGAAGGCAGGCTAGTTTCAGTAGTGTTCCTTAGAACAATTTATTGCTGCATAAGTAACAGAAGTTAATTCAAGTGTCATAGAAGGACCCTATAGAAGCATCCACTTTATTACTGTGAGAGTAAAATATTTTAATAGATTAATTACGTTTGTTCAACATTTTCTTAAAGAATAATCAAAGTGTAAGTTTTCTGAATATGAATAATAATAATAATAATAATACCAACATCTACTCATATATTTTTACTTATCTGTGGTACTTTGGGTAGACAAAGCCGACTGTATGCAGAGTTTTTGGTTTTGATTTTTGAATCATCTACATCTGCTTTTGTCTCTCACTTTCAGTACCATATGATGGAACTATTAGTTTACATATTTTGGATAACTGTCAAACTATCTACACTGCAGAGATTTAAATATTCTTAATATTGATAGTTCAGGAGATAAATATTATTATGACCATGACACCCCACTAAAAAGACCATGACAACTGGCCATATAGCATAGAGCCTAGAGTTCTCCACGCTACTGAGGAATCTACACAGGCATAGCCAAGAAGCTTCCCTTCCCAGGCTTCCATTCCTACAAAAGATATCTAATCCCTGGTGCACTCTGAGTAAGTTGTGTGCATCCTTTTCTGCCATGAATAAACAGTCTGGACAAGCAAGAACTGTCTCTCTCCTGGGTGAAGGCATTCATCATACAGAGCTGCACCTATATGATGAGTAGGTGTTCTGCAGAAGACCTCTTCACACTCCTGGCACTCTCTCTGAGCTAAGCCAGACTTCTCTCCCCCATCTCAGGTCCTTGGGACCTTTTTTCAATTCTTCACAGTTCCCAGAGACATCTGGGTGCACAGGGCTTGAGAATAACAGCCTCCTCCCCATCCCCCACCCTTTCTCGCCCAGAGAAACATGGGCTGGGGCCCCTCTCTTAGGCTGCATTTTGCTGCTCTGTCACTTTCTATTTTATTCCCTTGGGTCAGCGTCTCTCAGGGAACCTGGAGTTGTCAGTGTTAGCTTGATTGGCCAGCAAGCCCCAGCAATAATCCTGTCCCCTCCCTTCAAATGGGGTTGGGTACTCTGTTTTAACTGCACAGGTTTTTACATGGGTCTGGCAATCAAAATTCTGGTCCTCATGCTTATACAGCAAGTGCTATTATTACCTACTGAGCCAACTCTACGGCCCCTAAAATTGTATTTTAATGACTATATTTATAACTATACTATTTAAAAGATATTTCTGAGTGAAACCACAGACTTTGTACAAAGAGGATATTACTTTGTCACAAGGGGAAAGAAAGAGGTCTAAATAAATAAAGTATAACATTGAACTGAAAGTTTGGTTAATTGTTTTGTTTCTCCTTTGCACCTTGTTTTATAACAAAAGGCAGACTTTTGAAAACAAATGCAGAAAATCTTACGGTATAAGCATATTTTCCCAACTCATAACATTTGTAAATACCTAGCAATGGATTTTTTTTTTCTAGGTGAATGTTTGCTGACTCTAAAGAAGAGACAAGTTAAAGAGACATCAGTTGTCCTCAGTCACATAGTGGGCAGGCAGTAATCCAAACTTTTAGTGTTGTATGGTGATGTCTTTTACAGTTAAACAGTTGGTGAACTCCTCAGAAGTCTTTTTAAGTTGTCGTTGGATATCATCGCATTTTAGAAGCCAAAATACCTTGTAATTAAGCATTCTGGATTCCCTTCCCACTGGTAATTAGCCACTATAACTTAAGTAAATATCTACATTATATCATCATCATCACCATCATCATTTAATATACCTACTTACTCAGGGTTTGTCACAGAAAATAATTATTCTCTCTCTCTCTCTCTCTCTCTCTCTCTCTCTCTCTCTCTCTGTGTGTGTGTGTGTGTGTGTGTGTGTGTGTGTGTGTAAAGGTTGAAAGTCTGCATAATTTTAAGGATGGAGCTACAGACATAGGTTACTGTTTTAGGGAAGGAGAAACTGGGGTGGAGAAATTACGAGAAAATGGACAGAGTATGAGGGAGAGAGAAATTCATGTTGTGATTCTGAAATTTCAAGGTTGAAAGACGAAGTGGATGGGCCAGACCTCTCAGATAGGTGTGTGAATGGGTTTTATATGTGCTATATTTAAGACACACAGGGGTCAGTTGGGGAAGTGGGGTTCTGGGCTGCTCGGAGGCAGGTAGGTCTCAGTTTGGATCTGTGCAGGGGCTAGGTAAGAAGAGACTGCTTCAGAAGAGCATGTCAAGTGTGAAGAGCCCTTGGAGTAAAATCATACTACACTGAACACATATTTAACTGACAGGGCCCGTGCTGTCACCATACCAAGTATCAGGCATAAGCCTGGGAGATTAACAGAAAACACTGCCAAGGATCCTTCTGTAAGGAGAATGCCAAAGCTTTATTGAGGGACCAGCAATATATACTAGAGTCTGGGTGAAAAACAACAGGAAAAAAACAATCATAGCCATAGGTCAGTCTCCTGGGAAGTCCCTACCACACTGGGAAGGGAAAGCAGGAATCAAGCTAAGCCATGGGATGTTTTGCTCTCAGGAAACCTGTGCAAACAGCTCAGCTGGGGGCATTGAGCTAAACTCACTGGTTCCCAACATTTAACTGCCTTTGCTTTTATTTAAAAACTGGGCAGGACACTTCCGGAGGACCCGGCTATACCGCTCCTGGGCATATACCCAGAGGACTCCCTGGCATGCAATAAGGACACATGCTCCACTATGTTCATAGCAGCCTTATTTATAATAGCCAGAAACTGGAAAGAACCCAGATGTCCCTCAGTGGAGGAATGGATACAGAAAATGTTTATACAATGGAATACTACTCAGCAATTAAAAACAATGAATTCATGAAATTTTTAGGCAAATGGTTGGAACTGGAAAATATCATACTAAGTGAGGTAACTCATTCACAAAAGAACACACATGGAATGCAGTCACTGATAAGTGGATATTAGCCCAGAAGCTCAGCATACTCAAAACACAACCCACATATCAAATGATTCCGAAGAAGAAGGAAGGAGAGGGCTCGGGTCCTGGAAAGGCTTGATCTAGCATTGTAGGGGATTGCCAGGACAGAGCCGTGGGAGGGGGTTGATTGGGAACTGGCAGAGGGGAGACTGACTTATGGGACTTAGGGGGAGGGTGGAACCAGGAAAAGGAAAATCATTTGGAATGTAAACAAAGAATATAGAAAATAAAAAAAATAGTACCAATGTAAAATGAAAGAAATAGGAACATGTTGCTGAGGAATCTATGAGATTTCATCGAAGTTCTCTTCCTACTGTTGAAGCCTATCTGTGTAGCTGCATGACAGAGCTAGCTTGTCTCCCTGTTAGCACTCTTCCGCAGAAAGCCCACACCGTCTTGGGCTTCTCTAAGCCTTCTCTTGCCTCACACAAGGAATTCCATGTAGAATAGCCACTCATTTTTTTTTCCTTTTTGATCAACTAAATGGGATGTCATTTCTTACACACAATCTTGCTCTCTGCTGGCCTTAGTTCATCTCCGTCTCCTCTCTTCACTTACTTGGCCATGGCTGAAGGGTCTCTCTACTCTTACAGCCCTAGAACGGGCATTTATGGTAATTACTCAGTAAATATATATGAAACGAGGAAGTGAAATCTGCTTATATTTTCTGTAAGAAGTCAATCTGGGAAGGCATGTGACGCGTTTGGCAGTGTGCTGTGTGCATTAGAGGTCAGGTGTCATTCTTGAGCATTGCCCTGACTCTTTCTACTCTCCCATTCTTCTCATTCAGTCATTTGCTTTCTCTGGATTCTATAAGCTCACAAGCTACAGGCAATGTGGTTGATTTCATTCAATTCTATGGGCTTTCTCATATACAGCTTCTATTGAGGACTTATGTTCCTTCCCTACTCTACTTAAATAATTCAGTCAAGGATGGTCATGTTGCTCAGCTGGAAGGGTGCCTGCCTAGTATGAGTGACGTCTTGGTTTGACTGCCAGTACCACGAGAAATGGGCATAATAGCACGTGTCTGCTAGCTACTTGAAAGGTAGAGGCAGGTAGATCAGAAATTCAAGATCATCTTCAAAGCAAATTCATGGCCAACTTGAGCTACATGAAACCTTGCCTCAAATAATATTAATAAATAACAGTAATAATTGTATTTGACTTTGTGGTCCAAAGAACATTATTGAATAACAGCATCCTGAGTAGAAGGTCCCAGGAGAAGGAAGATCCTTGGAGTTGACTGTGACAAGCCATAACACTTTACACCCTGATGACACCACTGTCCCTTGAATTTGACATTACCACTTCATTAGTGATAGATAGCCTACACGAATTCAGGCAATGTGCTAAGCACTGTTCCTTTGCTTCTGAGTGGATTCTATTGGTATTCCTGTTTTATACTTACCAACTCAGCTGAGGTCACTCTGTGCTGATTGGCAGGTGAGGGCTGAAGCCCGGGTGGTCTTAATTTCAGATTCCTACTCTCGGCTGTGCTTTTATATTCAATAGTGCCTCCATAGCAGTCCCAGGGTCAGAGAGCTAACGTTTATTCTTTAATGTTTGATTTGAAACTTTGAAAAAAAAATAATATTCAGCTTTAGTTTAAAAAAATGTCACAGTTTTCCCCTATCATTCTAGTCTACCTCTTCGAATTTCTTTTCCCTTAAGGCAACCACTGTTAACAATATTTTCAGAGGTTTTATTTAAACCATAAGACTAAAATGAAACCACCTATGGTATGTCTGCAACTTTCCCTTCAGCCTTTCGTCTTCTGAAAAGGGAGCTTATTCTCAGTTGGTAAAAGTTTTAAGAACAAATGACTCAAACACAACTCAGGTACACATACATGTTTTTATGTGTGCATATGTGTACACACACACATACATGTATACTGTGTAGCACTTGGTTGACTCCAAGGGAAAGGTGTGCCACCCAAGTCTAAGGAAGACTGATGAAGTTAAGTTCTTCCCTGCTTGGGGATCTACCCGCACAGTTTTCTACCTGATGGAAATCTACTTTAATTTGAAAACTCCAGGTGGATAAAATTTTCAAGTTCCCAGAAATGGAAATGTTATTTCCTTTACTTTAGACCAAGCATCACTTTAGAATAAATTTGACAATGTATATGTGGCTGAGACATTTTGATGCTTAGAGAAAAAGGAGCAGCAGCCTTTTACAGCTACAGAAATGGGGTTAGACACAGACTTTCTGGAGTCAGTGTCAGAGTTTTGTTTCCAGATCTTTCTATGAAGAAGAGTACCATGATTTCTAATCAGCAGGACACACACACACACACACACACACACACACACACCACCTTAGTGGAAATAGCCATACTGTTTTGTTGTGTATTGGAATATTTTCCTAAAAAGAGAGGTCACCAGAAGCACGGAGCGGAGAACTCCCAGATGGCACCCAGCTTTGATTCCCTTTCATCGGCTCCTATTCAGCAGATGGATGGGAAGGCTGACCCCTCTGACACTTCTGCATCACTGCCTGCTACTCCAATTGCCTTGGCGAATGTTTTTTCATAAGGCTTCTTCTGGTGCCTCTGAGATTGATGCCTGGCTGCCCGCCTGCGTTATGCTTCATTACTCCGGGACTCCGCGAGCTTGAGAGATGCGGGTGTTCTATAAGAGGGGAAATCCTAGCTCATCAGAATCTCAAACGTATCTTTCGGACTCCCAGGTTGTATGTAATATCTCAGAAGATATCATCTTTTCTAGACGTACTTCTAATTCATATCCCTTTAAGGCTTACCTTATTCTATTTTTTCTGTCCTATGGCTAGATTAAAAACAATTCAGACAGTTCTCTAAAAATATCTACGTTCAACTGTTTCCAACATACCTGTTAAGCCTCAGAGCCCTAGTAATTTAGGTGTGGGTATTGCCGATTTGCTTATTTCGCTGTAGCTTTAGTGGCTGAGAACACACACCTGGGGGGGTGTTCTTCATTTGCCATTTCTATCACCTTAGGGGAAGCGTCGCTTTAGGATGAGCTTCTTTCCTTCTTGGTGAGCTAGTGTTCTTACTCATGCCTTATTCAGGGCTAATGTGCAAGGTAAACAAGCAGTGAGTGCCGAGGGGGTTTCTCCATGCCCAGCATATGCTAACTGTGCACCGAAGTGCTTCATTGGGGGTATACATGATAGTTTTTGGTGCTTATGGTGTAGGACGGTACAGTTCCAAACAAAGTGGTTTGTGTTCAGTTTTATTTGGGCTGTAAAGCGAGTACATTGTTAAGGTAGAATGCTTCTGGTCAGATCGCTGCAGTGCTGGCCAGCCTTCTATTGGACAACTTCAATCCCTTCTGGAGAGCCTCACATAATCCCCGCACTTCCTTGGAGATGAGCTCCTGAGACAGCCTGCACTCTGCCTTTCCTCCCATCTCACCAGCTAGTTTATATTTCCATGACGTGGTCAAACAGAGAACTTGGCACACGACGTGACTGTCTAGCTGGTTCAGGTTTCCAGCAGATTGACCGGGATGGCATGGCTCAGAGACCTCTGTGACACGAAGTTCTGAGAAGGATCAGGTGGCTGTCCTCTTCTGTGTCACAGGTCTCCACACAACCGGGCTTCAGGGAAGGTTTTAATGCTAGCAGACTTTTGTCTTGGAAGCCAGTACGCACTGGCTCACCTTTTAGCACGAGTCGGATCTCTTTCTGATGCAGGTTGGATGAATTTGCTCCCACGTGCTTAGACTGCCACTTGGTTGTGACACTGTGTAGAAAGTGACTTTCTCCTTTTTGCAGATCCAACATAAGGCCAGACCATGCAGACTCTAATTTCCACGATTTCAAGATGCACACCTTCACTCGGGTGACATCCTGCAGGGTCTGCCAGATGCTTCTGAGGTAAGCTTTCTCAGGCCCTTCTTCCTATTTAAATGAATGGGTGTAGTTGCAAAGTACCTCAGACTTGTCTAGTGTTCTGAAGCAGAGGTCTTACTTTCCCTGCATGCTGTCCCTGTGTGACCCTCTGTCCTTTGGCTGATGGCGCTTTGGTTTGGACAGTGCCATGATCCCGCTTTCCTTACACTGGTTATTTTACATAAGCAGAACCTGGCACTTTTTAATACAGCATTCTCTATTTTTACCTTTCAGGGGAACATTTTATCAAGGCTACTTATGTTTTAAGTGTGGAGCAAAAGCACATAAAGAATGTTTGGGACGAGTAGACAATTGTGGCAGAGTTAATTCCGTTGGTAAGTCATGTTTATTGTGGGGATTCTGTTTCTAATGAGGACATAAAGCTTGCTAAACATAATTAAGGCCCAATTGACTCTTAATATGTGTTTATTGGAACATATCTTTTTTTGAATACATCATCAATAAGCACAATTAGAAAATTGTTTAAGATCTGTGTGTGACTTTTCTACATGACTTGGTTTTAAACTGTTTAATATCTATTTGACTTTTATATGTACTTGGAAGCAGAGGTCTTCAGGATGTACTTGGATGGATTTGTGTCATCCCTTTAATCACCCCATCCCTAAATATATCACCAAATTATTTGAATACGGCCAATACAAACAATAATAAAAACAAAAGGGAGAAAGAAAATGTTCTTCTATCTTGAGCTCTTCAACTTTTTCTTTCTTCTCTTAAATATTTAGATCAGATTCGTTATTGGTTCCAGAAGCAAACATTACACAGACTAATTCAAGAATTCATGAATTGAATGCATTATCATTTTCCACATTGAACAAAGCATATATCCTTTGGATTTATGTAAACAGTTTCTGCTTGGTTTTTAAAAATAGCACTCTACGCTTGTTGTAAGGGCTCCTTGGAAATTATGCATGCAGTAGCCTTTGCCTCTCTCTGCTCCTCTCTGGCGGGCTCTCTTCTCTTTCTTTTCTGGCCTCTTTATTCTGTCTCTTTCTTCTTCTTTCTCTTTGTCCTTTTCCCCTGAGTTCCTCTCTGTTTTATCAATAAGACCTTTCAAAATCAGGAAGAGTTTTTTGAACACGAGAAAGGATCTTTAACAGCTTGAGTTCAAAAGGTAGCCATGTCAACCTTTGATTTTCCCAGAGGAGAAGGTGGACATTGAATTAGTTTGGATAATGTGAAGAAGGGTAGAAGAGAGAATGTCTTATTTCAGGGCTGAGTTCAGAAAATGGACAGTTGTAGAACAGTGAGACCTCTCAGAGGGCAGAGATCACAGCACAGCCCTGTCCCTCTTCTCCTTCAATAGACATCTTCAGAGGGCGCCATGTGCCATTCTCTGTGCCAGGCAAGGACAACCATGCTGGCAAAGATCTTGACATTGACTGAGTTCCTCCACTGTGTTAGCCACTGACCTATCCTACAGAAACTCTTTAGTTTTCAGAGCAGCCCTTCCCATGGCCAGCGAGTTCAGACAGCCTCTGCTGCTGGCTGGAGATGGTGAAGTGAAACAGACAAGGCTACCATTTTCATCATTCTGAAGGTCAGAGCCCTTTATACGGTGGTGAAATAAACAGTGAGGTTATGCCTTAAGACTGTTACTCTTCAACCCTCAACCTGATACAGCAACCACTTAGTTTTATTGTTTCATCTTTACCTATCCCATTCTTCAGTGAGCATGCTATTTGCTTTACAAGCTAGAGTGCCTTCAAAAGTCCCATAGTTTTAGATGTGAATTACTTAGCGAGCACCAGGTGTTCTTAGGGGCCACACCTGTCCTTACTATATAAGTCCTAAGAACTGGGACATAAATGCCTTCTGTTCCAGCCCCTTATTTTAAAGTGGAGAAACAGGCTCAGGAACAGGTGAAAAGAAGGCTACTGAAGATAAGGACGCAAGTGCCCTGCAGGCCCTAGATCGTGAGATAGAAAGAAATCGTCCCTTAGAAGGCAGTAGCATTCTTTAACCTGTTTCGTAATTCTCGTAATCCACCATAAAGCAGGGGAAAGTTCTCTCTGGTTTTGTTTTTGAACTCTGACTGCGTTACAGGAACACAGGCCCTTGGGTTTTGAGTCTCCATGCTGACCACCAGGCTCCCATATTTCCACATGCCTGACTTTCTCTTCTTTTCTTTATGACTGTTCCTGCTTCAGACTTTCAAGAAATGAGTGAGTGACATTGAATTCTCAGAACTAATTAGGAGTATGATATGTCAAAAAGCGACCTAGCAGACTTCTATTCTCCTGCAGACCTGACTTTGTAACTTAGAGGTCCCGTCTTTAGGATGTAGGGGCTCTATGTGATCCCTGAATAAGCACCTTCCTCCCCTGTCCCCCAGCAGGTGTCCTCCGAAAACTGGGAGACACGCACCTATCCTTAGACTAGTGTAGGCAACTGTTGAGGACAGACAGACTTTCAGTCTTAGCCTGGTAGATCTGCTTCTGAGTTGAGAGAAGAGATACTCTGTTGGGGTTATAGGCAAGCTACTCTCCTCTTCTCTTCCCTGGCCTGCTGAGAATCCCTGGCTGACATGTTTTGTAGTGAGGATTCACTGCTTGAAGAAGTTCAGCAATTTGTTTACCCTAACTTCTGCAGCATCTGGGGCAACACAGGAATAAGCAAAAGAGGAGGAAGCCCAAGATGCTTTTGGAGCTAGAGATGTGCTTTACTTGAGTGGGAGTTCTATACGGAGGGGAGTGTGTTGCTTGAGGAAATTGACTTTGAGAAAAATTACCCTAAGAGGGTAATTTTGTTGTCAGTAATGTTGACTTAAGGCAAAGTTAAATGGTATATCATCATTTCCCGTGTAACATAAATCATAGCTTGAGACTCACTCTTATTTTATAGTGGTTTCAAGTTCCAAAGCTTAACCCAGTCTACCTGCATTCTCAAGGTAGAAAGGGAAATTATGGCTGGCTAGTGTAGTCAGAAGTACATTTATAGTTCGTGGTGTCGTGGTGTCGTGGTACGTATGGATGGTGGTATTGTAATAAACCAAGGACACTTGTGGACAGAGAATGTGATGTTTCCATTTGAGTGGTCCATATCCACAGAAAGAAGAATCGTTGTGCAGTATAATGGAGTAGACCAGGCTCTACCAAAGGCTAGAAACCCCTCCTCCCTACTCTGCTGTCATTGCCGCATCCTCTTGCTCCCCCCAGTCCCCCACTGCTGTCTCACTATAGCCCTGGCCTCTCAGCTCGTGGGAAGCTGTTGACCAGTCCTGATACTCTCTTTCATACTCCATTATCTCACGTGTTCCCCAGAGCACCTTTGAAGATCAGACTTATTTCTTTCACTTAATTTACAGCCCACATCTCATAAGAATTAGTCTTGGTTCCATCTACAGGCAACATCTTTCCCCAAATCTGGATGTGACACCTTCCTCTTCCGCTCACGCACCATCTATCAGTTGCCTTCGAGTAACCTCCAGTACCTGGAACAAAGGCGCTTCCCTTATGTCAACACATGCTGTCTGGCTTTTTGTAAGCCTGATGACGCCATCTCCCTCTTTACTCTTCTTTTGTTTTTCTCCCATCTTGCTTAGAACCTACTGCTACAGTATTGATTTAAATGGAAACCTCACTGTGTCTGTTTCTGTCTGTTTCATCTTATTCCTTAGATAGATATTCTTAACTGATCGTTCAAGACCTTTAAAAACCCATTGTATCACTCATTGTATTCTTTACATTTCTTTCTTTCTTTCTTTTTTTTTTTTTTTTGGTTTTTCGAGACAGGGTTTCTCTTTGTAGTCCTGGCTGTCCTGGAACTCACTCTGTAGACCAGGCTGGCCTCGAACTCAGAAATCCGCCTGCCTCTGCCTCTGCCTCCTAAGTGCTGGGATTACAGGCATGCGCCACCACACCCGGCATTCTTTACATTTCTTACAGGGTACTGTCCAAGCTTTCCCCTAACAGCATACATAGTTCTGGTCATTCTTCTGCCCCTCTTATGACCATTCCTTAAAGTTCCCTACTGACATTGAATTTCTGTCTATTCACAGTTCTTTAACTATTTTGTCATATACATCTTTGTTTTCTCCTTTAGTCTTTCCTTCCTTGTTCTATTCAGTTCTTGAAAATGCAAGCAAATGCTACCTCAGTTGGAAGACTTTCTGGGACTCTGCATGCCTGGCCTTTCTTAGTCCATCAGTTGTCTGTGTTTTCCTGGCATTTTGTAATTAACTTTATCATAGCGTTTATCACATTTATGATAATTGCCATCTGGCTGATCTCTCTAATTAGAATCAACCATATGCAGTTGATGTTTTGACCTAAGGGAAGACCTGGTGTTCGAATATGTGGATGGGTAACCCACTCAAAATAGATGAGTGAGTGAGGGTCCTGAGCCCTGAAGATCACGAGCATCTTAAATCTAGAAGCACTGGGTGTGGGGGTTTATCCAGGCTTGGGTTTCTTGCTTGTGGAGGTAAAAGCTTGATAAGATGGTTGACAAATAAAACAAAACAAACGAACAAAATCCCTCATTCTGTGAATCACTGGGTTGTACTTTAAACGTGAAATAAGCTAAGTAGACCGTTTACATTCCTTTCAGGGTAGTTTCACAAGGAAAGGCTTATGCCCTAAGCACGGGTTTCCAGGCAGTACACCTTGGGTAGGTTAATGAGAGGCAAAAAAATGAAACAGATCACGGAACATCTGGTGCCAAAACAACAACAACAACAACAACAACAACAACAACAATAAAACGCTTCTTGTATATGAATCTACTTCCTGATCTAGTCAGTTTTATTGTTGGTATGTTTTGTTTGTTTTCCTTTGTTTGTTTGTTTAAGCTCTTACAGCTGCCTCTAGATGGGATGGAATATTATCCTCTTTCTCCTTACCGATCCCCAAAAGGCCCTTTCTTTTCTTACTTCCTGTTTTATTCCCTTGCCAATCATTAATATCACCTTGATCATCCGATGGTCATATGAATTTAACTCTTTAGTTTAGAGAGTAGGGCTCATTTATTTTCCAAGGTCAGGCTATACTGTGATAGTGGGTGCACACTCCCATCCCTACACCCAGTCTCTAGAAGTTTTAAAGTTTGATTCAGTAAACAAAACACTGTTTACTGGGAATTCATTGGTCCTCCATAGCAGGGCCCCCACCAAGTACATGGCTGTCCAGTTCCATCTGTGCCTACACTCGTGACAGGGTGGCAGCTTTTTACAAACATGTCCTGGAAACAGACAGTTTTCATCACAGCCATGAGTGAAAAATCATGTACGTGGCCTCGGCTTGATTGCATGGAAAGCGGGATTGTAGTAGGAGAGTGGGGCTAATTACATGAGAGCAGTGCTCCCTCGGCCATTACTGTCTCTTGTAGGCTCTCTGAGCCTTTGGTGTAGAAATGAAGGAAAATGTGGGGAATATGTTTCTTATCTTTTGAATCTATCCCCTTGTGCCAAGTCCAAAGGTGGGACATTTAAAGTCAAGTTAAATCTTCTCCTATAATAGAAAGAACTATTTCAATATAAACATAGTTCCAACAATACAATATGTAGCTAAAGATTAACCATCAGGTTTTAAAAGAGCTCGTTCACTTTGATTGTGCAAGTTTGCCTTGTTTAGACGTTGTCTTCTCTTGGTTTAGAAACCTTTTCTATTTCATGCTCTATTATCCTTTAAATCTATTGAGTCTTCATTCACCCTGGAAATAATAATTACTTGGCAAAATAAGGCACTGCATTTTTGAATGAAGCAATCTATTCATATTAATATGGGAGCATGACAGATTATTACCTTAAGTATATCTGAAGTAGGAGAAAAACATACATTTCCCCTCCCCCCATAAGACAAACTATGGAACTTGGAAACACATTTGAAGGTTGGATAGTTTGCATTAATGCCTGGGGATTTGCATGGATGTAAAATAAAGGCCATGGAGGAAATTCTGCTCTACCTCTTTTACTGAACTCACTTGACTCCTGCTCGTTCACCATAGAAGCCTTGATGATCACCACTCACAAAGGCTCTGAAGTCTTTGCCAAACTTCCCAGTGATAGTAATGAATAGGTGTGAGTGCCATCCTATGAGACTCTCAGCAAGTTACTGCAAAGCTGATGCAATCCTAGGGTGGTGTTTCCTTCTCACAGCACACCATGGGGAAGGATAATCCCAGGCTCCAAACTTCGGGCTCATTTATGATCTTGCTTGGTAGTAACCTAAGACTATATGACTAAGCCTGTTTTGTTCCCTTCCTATCCTGACAGCGATCAATATAGCTTTTTCTTTTTCCATCTTCCAGATTAAGCAAAGAGAAAGAGAGTAGCACCAGATGCAAATATTGCTGGAACAGATAACTTTGGTTTAATGTACCCAACTTTGGTTTAATGTGCCCAACTTTGGTTTAATGTGCCCAACTTTGGTTTAATGTGTCTTTTCCTTCAGTAAGAACGCAAGCCTCAGCTGCTCTATTTAGCCAAAGCAGACCTCCATTTGCTTATCTGTTTAATTGCTCCTTTCTCTAGGTCAGCTGCTGCTCTAATAGGAATGGCGTTGCCTTAGTATGCTGCTGGCTTTTAAAGCTGTGAGGCTCTTGCCTAGAACCTGTACAAATCCAGGTCTGAAAACAGGCTCCTTTATAAATAGCATTGCATATTTTAAGTTGCAGTGAAACTTGTAGAGTAAAATGTTATTTCAGTCTTTTACCACCAGGCCTTTTTTTATCATGCTAATTGAACAAACTGAGCCTTGATCTCTGATTTCATTACCAAGAGGTGACTTTGCTTCTGTGTGAGGGCACTTAAACCTTTTGTATAAATGAGTCATCTTTTTTGATTCATCAAGACAATTTTATATGCAAGAATAGTTTTTTTTTACCCTTTATTTGACAGTTAGGGTCAGCTTAGTGATGCATTAATAATTGTTTTTTTTTTTTTTTTTTTAAAGAAGATCGGAAACTGTTTTGATTAGATTTAAGTAGAAATCACCCCACCCCCAACCAGGTATTATTTATAGAGTGTGGCTTTCTGTTCTTTCCCAAAACACCATTGTAGATCAAAACAGTGAGCATAACATTTATATGCCATCTTTCAAACTTTGTTCAATGTTGTTGTATGTTTTATAGCAATAGTGTTCTAGCCATGATGGCCGGGTACCTTCCATAATAACATCAGTAACTGCTTTTATGTGGCCCCTCTTGGAACAACCAGCCTTACTGGGCATTGGCTTGTTTGGTCTTAAATAGAACTTCAGATAAAAGACAACAAATTGTGTACTAAGGTATGAATTGAGAGCCATTATATCGGGGGGGGGGGATATGACAGGACTGAATTTGGCATTTAAACAAGCACATTATGGAATGTGAATCTAAAACTTCAGTGAAAATTATTATTTTACCCAATATGTCCATTGAGCTCTGTGGCTTCAGTGACGGAGCTCAGCAAGGGCGTCAAGCACCTTAGTTACACCACTTCTCAGGAGTACCTTAAGCCGGTTGGGACATGATGAAAGAATTCAAGGCTCAAACCCCTTGAGGGCCTGTAAGTCACCATCTAGAAAGCTCCTGAAAGGGAAAGAACATTTTATAGTTTGATCAATAGGGGCCTGAGAAGAAGGCTGCAGGGTGCGGACAAGTTGAGGATTAAAAACTTTTAGAAACTTAAAGGATTGAATTACTATCCTAAGAAAGTTCCCATGAGAGGAAAAGAAGAGGAGAGAGAGAGAGAGAGAGAGAGAGAGAGAGAGAGAGAGAGTTCAACCAGCAACCTCCTTTTTTCCTAGGTCAGAATTCAGCCAAAGACTTGATGATAACCAGCTCTTATTATCCAAGTTGTCCCTTGCATACAGAATTTTTTAGCGTTACAAGCTCCTGCCATAGTAGATTTGGATTGATACCAAGAGAAAGTGAAGGGTAGAACTGGAGGCTTCAAAATGAGATCAACTTTCCCACTGAATACTTCTTAGGGAAGGTAGCTGTTCTATTTTTCTAGAGAGAACAAACATTTACGTTGAAATACATCTGAACTAGGGTAGTAGTTGGATTTTCCTCTCATGTTACCCCTGCATTACTGTAAGTTAATGAGCTGTTGGATTAATACTTAGGTGAATTAAAAATATGTCTATAAAGGAGTCAGTCCAGTTTAATGTTATTGCCACTGTCAAAAATTCAAAAGTATAAACAAAGAACCTTGGATAAGAATTTCTGAACAGAACAGATTTTGAAACAGAAACTTACTGTACGGTATGATATAAGAACTCAGATTTCAAGAATGTCCATTTGTGTGTCTTATTTATCGCAGCCAGTTCAGAGCACTGGCTACTCTTGGCTGAGTCTATGGAAGTGAGGAGCCTGTGTCCTCGGTGGCTGTGGGGGGAGGGGAATAGACAGTGAAGGGGAAAGGCTAGCCCCATCTAAGGACTCCTGTGACACTGTAGCTGGAGAGCTATCCAGCTCCGAGTCCTGCTTCACACCGGAAGGCTTTGTGTAAAGTGACTTTTAGTGCCTCAACTCAGGGTGATGTAGGCAATAGATTTCCTTGATGTTACCCTAAAGGAAGATTCGAGCAAGCGGGAGGCAGCAAGGGGAGGGCGTGAGGGAGGGGGAGCACACTGGAGCAAGGTCAGCCTAGTGTTATTTGTTCTTCACTGCTATCAGTCTGACCCCAACCGCACCAGACCCTTGTGCCTTCCTGGATTCTGTTGTTGGGAACACTCATGGGAAGAAATGACTGTCATAGAGCCAGTCCTACATCGCAAGATAAGAAAAGCTCGTGAAGGAGGGTCTTCTCTTCCTTGCATGGGAAGAGGTGTGGTTCTCTGAAGAGTAAGGTAGAAACCTCAATCCCACTGTTTGCTTTTCCCAAGCAGCACCCCGAGAGCCCCCAGGAAGCTGACTGTCATGAACTTGATTGGCACATGAGGTGACTTTTCAGTTTTGTGCAACAAATAATAACATTTGAAAAGTGTTGTAGAACATACCTGCTCCACAAGGGCATCAAAACATTCCCAAGCAAAGACTCATTAAAAAAGGATATTTAAAACTTAAAAAGCACATGTTCAGTAATCGACTCCAAATCTGCAAGAGATGAGAAATGCTACATCAGGGATCTCTTGATACTACCTTAGCTTTCCTTAGCGTCCTTCCGTAGAAAACTTAAGCGCTGCTCCTGCTTTGTGGCCTGTGGTTTATGATTGGTACTTTTGACTATTTCATCTGACTTACCAGCAGAAGAAGATGGTAGTTTGGGACATCCTGGAAGACCTAAGTTTTTCAGGGTACCAGTGAAATGGGGAGTCCAGGTGCTCTTCTAAGGACACAGGCTCAGTGGCTAGGGAGATGTCTCTAAGGGGGTGGGGGGGGGGAAAGGCTTGCTGGGCAAGGATGAGCTCCTGAGTTTAGAACAGCTCTGAACTCACGTAAAAGCCAAGTGTGGCGGTGTGCCACAGTGACTCAGCACAAGGACGGGGACAGGCGAATCCTGTCTGAAGTGGGAAGGTCTGGGTTCAGGGGGTGACCCTGTGTCACGGTGTACGGTGGCGAAGCAAGGAAGGAAGGTAACAGGTAGCAAACTGTTATTCACCACACACGGGTACGTTTATCCACAGGGATATACCATTATCATCATAGAACACACACACACACACACACACACACACACACACACACACACACACATACACACACGAGTGTGGAGGCTTTGGGAGAAACAAAACAAAACAGCAGAAACCCTAAGTGCAGTTAAGCAGCATTCTGAGTCTCTCGTAGCTTCCCTTCTCAGCCCTCTCTCTCAGGTCTCGGGCATTCTATCTCCTGAAGCATGTTTCTATAGGGGAGCCACGGAAGCGAGCTGGCCTTTCTGTCCAGGAATATTCCTTTGTAGAAGCTGGTTTCGGAGCTAGCAAAGCTGCCTTCATCGGAGGCAGTCAGTCATCTGTAAAGCCTGTAAAAAGTGCAGGGGTTTGAAACTGACAAAGGGAAGCAGACTTAGATTTTCTCCAGAAGGTGACTTTTCGCTCATGGAGTGTCCAATCCCATTAATCTGGAGTTATCCTTTAAAATGAAAAAAAAAAAAAAAAAAAGATAAAGAAAAGGGTGAAAAAAAAAGGGAAAAAATAGTGAGAGTCCACAAAGAGACCTTCCGATCCTTGCCCCAGGCAGTCTTCCTGTGTAAGCCGCCTGCTTGAACAGGGCAGGTGTCCTGGTAGGAGCTTTCCCTGTGAACTCTGGCCCAGTGGATGGGTTGGAACCTTTTAAAGAAACAATCTACAGAGCTGTATCCAGGCCGGCCTTTGCTCTCCTGATGCCTCCTTTGGTTGCATCTGGCTCCCCCACCACCCCCACCCCACCCCCGCAGATGCCTTCTTAGAGATTATTTTGGATGGGAAAAGTGTGAGCGTGGACTCCCAGCACTGAGGGGTTTTCACTCCAGCTGGAGAAGTTATAACTTGTTTAGATGCTGCTAGGTGTGGGGGAGGGGAGGGAAAATCCCGTCGATCAGTTTTCCATCAGCAGCCTGAGTTCTTATTCTGATACCCGTTGGCCCCCCAACCAGGTGCCCACCCAAAGGTCTCAAGACTCTGTAAGTGGGAATCAGTTTTAGGAACCAAACAATAGTAAAAAGATGGTGTAGCTGTTTATCAATACATGAGGTAGGGTGAAATTGTTGGAACTGAATCTTAACTGGGGTGGTTTTGTTTGTTTAAGTATCCATCTGTAAACCAAAGTATCCTTTCTCTAAAATAAAAAGTCTTATTGCCAGTGAGTGGGAACCTTCTCACGCGGTGTGCTGTGCTGTGCTGTGTTGGGCTTGCAGTTGCAGGAACTAGTCTGCACAGTCTCATTAAACAGTGTGTTTGGATCTTAAAATGTGTTGAAAGAGAGACTTGCATCTCAGGATTGAATCTTGCATATAAATTAGTGTTAAGTCCTTGTTTTAAGGAGTTTTATGAGGCTGGATTGACATTACTTAAGAAACAGTTGGAAAAGTTAAGCATAACCCACAAGTCGTTTAGGAGTATGAGTCACCTTCCTCACAAGCCAATAAGGTAAGAGCACCCGGGTTGCTAAACAATTACCAGCCCAGCCCGAGGGACCCTGGAAGTATATTACAGGTATCAGTTAAGAAAACAAAGCAGCAGTGTTCTCGCACCGCTGCAGAGGACAAGCTAAGACTGCTAACCAAACCAAACGACCGCACT
Source organism: Apodemus agrarius (assembly GCA_964023405.1). Lineage (NCBI taxonomy): Eukaryota > Metazoa > Chordata > Mammalia > Rodentia > Muridae > Apodemus > Apodemus agrarius. The sequence goes on along the minus strand of OZ030007.1, from coordinate 52,619,092 downwards.
GACCATGCCAATTTTTACCTTTGTTTCAGAACAAGGGCCATTCAAACCACCAGAGGTAAGACTGACCTTTCAACTTTTTATGTAAAGCTTTGCCTTTCAAGCTGTTTGCTAACTTCAACAGGCTCGAGCTCTTAGGGTGTTCAATGTGCCTTTCCTGATGAACTGAGTGAAGCTGAAACGGAGGGAGCCACCAGGTGCTTGTCCAAACCTGAGCTGAATCGGGAATTTTCACGGTTGCTGTCTGGGAGCCTTGGGTGGAGGATAAATGCGGCTCTTTCGCCCTCACTCACACTGCGGAGGAGGAGAAGGAGCGGCTCTGTGCGCTGGGGAGGGCGGCCCCCCTCTCAGGAAGTTGGTAGACCTGTCGCCCACCCCGAACTGTCATTTCGCCGCCCAGTAGTAGCTTGTGAGAGTTCTGCTGTACTTTTACCAAGCATTTGGGTTCGGGTTTCTAGCACTTCCCCCTTTCAAAACAAACTTGGTCAGTACTGAGTCGCATTGATCAAATCAAGCTCTGATAACATTTCCGTTTGGTTTAACACAGCCTGACTCCCAAATATGTGGCTTAAGAATATGTGGTTCATACGTATATCTCTCAGAATAAAGCTGCTTCTAAACGCGGAAAAGAGTGTAAAATATGACAGACCTCAGAACACCATTATTTTGGCTATCATCAGTCAAAAGTTAAAAAAATTTTACCTGACTCTGAAAAAATAAAATAGCAAAAGATTTTTTTTAAAAAAACAAAAAGCCACTGAAATTAAATATAATATGTATATATAATGAGTAAGAAATATAAGGTCGCCTGAGAATCCCAGAGTGAAAGAACAGCAGCAGTCTGCTTATCTAAGTCTCTATTATCTGTCTTTGGAAATGCCTCCCTTTTCAGCACCAACAAACAAAACCAAAACCAAAATAAAAAGCCAAACTCCAAAAAAGCAACCAGTAAAATCAATCCCAAACAATCAAAACCAAAACAATCCCAGGCCAATATGCCCCTACATTATTAGCATGTTTTTCATCAGCTAGTATTTATATAGTTGGTAAAAATAATGGAAACCATGGGGAAATGCCCCCAGAGCCTCTTCTCTCTCCTTTATTGTATGTGTGACTTCTGCAGGCAAGCTCTCCCGAGTGTGGTATGAGGAACCTCATGCCAGATGCAGCTGCTCAGAGTGCCTACTTACGTGAGTGTCAGGATACAGTTTAGACCAGAAACATATAATAAGGTAACACTATTTCCTGAATAAAAATTAGAACATAATGATGTCTTTCAGGCTAACCCCAGTTACCCCCAAATTTCTGTTATGCTTCTTAGACAGGAAGGGATGTGTCTATGTCAAAGCTGTCAGGATTCTTCCTAGAGGGTATGACCTTGCTAAGCACACTACTCTTAGTCCTTGGCTGCAGCTCAAAGTTACTCCACATTTATCCTATTAGACATGTGTATTATTTTTTTCCTAAGAAAATGATTTCATTTTATTTCAAGGGAGTAATATGAAGTGGGTGTATTTGCAGAAGGAAAATGTGCTAATAAGAAGTAGTTAATCATTCTCGCATGATATTAAATAATTCTCTCAGACACATTTATACCCTTAAAATTACATGTGAGCCTATTAATAAAACGAAATTAATTTTCATGTTGAAAATTTAAAAATGTGGCGTCGGTGTTGTAGTGGTTTTCTTAACTTTCGAATGTAATAAGTGAAATTTTCATTTAATGTTTAACTTTACTAACGGCCTCCACTTTGTCTGGGTGCGAGATGACAGCGGGCTCTGAGGCTTGCCAATTCATTTGGAAACGGCTTCGTTTTAGGAGAAGGTACAGCAAAGGATATGGAGAATGTGGTGTTTATTTTGTTTTCTTTCTTGAAAAACTTTCTGTCTCTCCTACACCACCTTTGATATCTCCTCTGTTGCTATGAGTGTATGATTGGGAGTTTTTCTCTTAAATATTTGGCTTCATTCTCAAGGCAGGTCCCATAACCACAGGACCCACAGGCCTGCAGAACTGTGCCTGGGCTGTCACCTCCCCTGCAGTCTGGGCCTTCAGGAATCCTCCAGACTACCCAAAGCCACTTTACACCTATTCCCCACTGCGGAGGAGACAAAGCTAACTTCTATAAAAACAAAGGAAGCCTTTCCTTATATCACTAGCAAAAATCAACAGAGAGAATTAGTTCTTTTTCCCCAAAGAAGACAGGATTTTTAGACAATACACATTTTTTTTTTTTTAAATAGTAAGTAAAGACAAGGCAGTGAAGCAGGAAATAATTACTGAATGCTTATAAAATTAGGTTTGCCTCCCCAACCTCCCTGGGTAGAACAAAAGAGTCAGACTCCAGAGACCAACTCCCTTGTCTCCTGGGCCTGCGACTTCCAGGCATGGCCGCCAGGTATTATGTCTGTTCTTCCCCAACCTCTACCTAAAGACCATGTCTCTCCAGCCATGAGAGAAAACTGATGAGAGAGGGACATTGAATTCTGCATTTCAAAACGATTTTAACATATTTTATAATTTTTAACATTAAAAAAATATGTTTGTCAGGTGCTTTTAAAGTATAGTTAATCACAGTTTCTCCAAATGTTCTTTATTTAGTTGGGAATTTCCCTTTGTGTGTAGCATTAATTTAATATATAGTCTATTTTACTGCCTACCTCTCCGGCAGAAAAGTTTCTGGTTTTAGGGTGACTGGCTTAAACGACTCTTCAGGAGGAAGGGTAAGGCAAGCGGAGTGCAGTGTCATGCCTGGTAGCTCAGCCCCCGGGGAGGCGGAGGCCAGAGGAGCCCTTGCATGTATGGATTGGAGATCAGCTTCAGCAGCATAGTAAGACCTTAGTTCAAAACCACAGCAAAATAGAGATGCTCTAGTTTTTAGAACGTATCCTTTGTGCGGATTTAAACTTTCACAACTCCACCACGTTAATAATCATAGTAACACTCAAGAATCACTTAATGATCCAAATGCTTAAGACAGATGAACCCTCAGCAGCATCCTGGCGAAGTAATTGCTGTTATAATTTTCCCTGAAGGATGGGGAAACACAAGCAGAATGGTTTAACTTTGAAGATAATTTCCTTTTCTATATGATCATTAACTGCACCGTGTTGCCTGCTTTAATCTTAAGCCCAAGGTAAAACAGGGCAAGACAGTTTCTGTTGTCAGATAAGGTGACGGTACTGGAGGGAAGGAAAGCTGGTGCCATATTGTTTCTGTTGAAAGTGTCGTGACCTGTGTGTTTGGCACCCTTTCTATAAAGAGCTCAAAAATTGTTCAAAAAAAATTTGGGGTAAGAAAGAGTTTGGTTTTGGCAGCGGTTTTCTTTCATATTTTCAAAGGAGGATCGGATCTGTAATGCTCATGCCTTCCCTACTTATGTCTTGGCCACCAAGTAGCCCAGGGCAACACGTTTTCTTACAGTGATTCTCTCTAATGGTTCTCCTAGCATAGACAACCTGCTCACTCCACAGAAATCCCTGCAGACTTGACTGATCATATTAGTCTTTTACAATCACGTTTTGAAAATAGTTGAGGTGAAAATAAAAATCCCAGGTTTAAAGTTTCTCTACTTTGCTTTACCCAAGAACCCTAGAATCCTCAGGACGTGGCTTTGAGTACCTTGAGGTATTAAACTACCCATTTCAACATTTCAGTAATTTAGCTTATGAATGAAACCAACCTGAGAAGCCACCCTGGGAAAAATCCACAGCTTATGTGTGCTTAAAATTGTGGTTTCTCTGGCGAAACCATGTCCCTATACCCACAATGACAAATTCCAACCCACATAAAAAGAAAGTTCCTCTTATGAAAAGCTTAAGGATTCAGTGGTGCTACACACAACTTCACATCTACTTGTTTAACAAAAGTTAAAAGAAAAATAAATCCATCATTAGTTCTGAGTAATCAGAAATAATGAGTTCTGTAGTAATCAAGTAACAAAGAGTTCAATGATTATGAAGTCAAATTGTAACAGTTCATTTTCAGATTTAAAATCTCTTGTCCGGCTGTGGTTTTCTTTCTTTCTTTCTTTCTTTCTTTCTTTCTTTCTTTCTTTCTTTCTTTTTTTTTTTTTTAAGTATGATTGGTTGTTCTTTGTTTTTTTTTTTTTTTTTTTTTTTTGATTTTGATCTTTTTAAAGGAATTCCCTTCCTCTAATAATTGTGGGGTGTTTTTTTCTTCATGAACTGCATACATTTAATATAAAGTTTCATCTATAATTAAAACGCATTATCAGTTAAGTATTTTCTGGAGCCAGAATTATGGGTCTTTGGTTTGATATTGTATGCCTTTTTCAGTCATTGGTCTGTCATGGCCCAGAAATACTTGAGTTAGAATTTTTACATATCTGCTTAAGGCTGTTATTCATATTTCTTTTTGCTGGGAGCATTTTTTTTTATGAATGACGTTGGTTTTCTTATATCCTATAATTCTATGACTTTAAGAATTATTAGATTATGACATATAAATAAGGCAAACAAAATTACTTCTGTTCATTTCAATGACTTATAAAATGTAATGATAGTCTAATGGAAACTTATCAGAAGAATTATATTAAATTATAAATAGAAACATTCAAACCACATTGTGTTCACAGTTAGCCACGATTCTAATTGTTGCCAGAGCCTCCCTTCTATAATGATCCTATCACATCACCAACGAGTCTGTCTTGCTTTGTTTTTCTTACAGAAACGGACCAATGGGCTTCGGAGACCTTCCAGACAGGTGGATCCAGGTCTGTCTCTCATTATATATCCTATGATAACTGCAGTTAAGTGATTATGAAAGTATATGGAAATTGCTGTGGAAAGTCAGCTTCACTGCTGGCCTTTGTTCTCACATTTTGTTCTATACCTTGTGACCAGGAGGTGAAGGTCTAAAGTGCAAATCATTCCTGGGTGACTAACGTCCAGCTCCCTGTGCTTTGACCATCTGTGGTTAAGTTGGTTATTTGCTTACCGAACAGCCTCAGGCTGTCTGCCTAATGCTAACATACCCAACACCCTCCTCATTTCCCTCCCAAATCAGGTAAGCAAAACAACCAACTCTCCACCACTGTTCTTAGAGGGCAAAGGAGAGCATGTAACTGCTACCCTCCCTGTTTGGGGAAGGTTTCTTATTCCCTATTTAAATGACTTGATCTCAGCAAAGTGGCTGTCAGGTCTCTCAGAACAAGTGTCTTCTGGAGACCAATGATTTAGCTGCAAACAAAACAAAACAAAACAAAACAAAACAAATAAACAAAACAAACAAACCCTGTTTTTCCCTAACATCGTGAAGTTTGCCTTATTGTTATTTTAGTATATTACTTTTTCACCCATTAAGAAATGCCTTCCACAGTCACTGAACCGTCTATTCTGGGCATGATCCTGTCCTTGGAGGTGTAAAGGAATTACTAGATAAAGTGTTTAAATACGTTAATACCGAGTGGACTATGCAATGCAAGGTAGCCCCGCTGGATCTGGATTACAGTTTAGATTTGCATTTTCATCCACAGCACTGTACATCTAGCTGTAAAGTTGCTTTTCCAAAGCATACCATTCTTCAACTGAAACCACACCCAGGCTGGCCCTACCGGTTTGAGATAATAGAGATTATGGAAGCCCTGTTGCCTCTGGCTAGAAATTGACTTACTTATATCCCAAGGTCTGTTTAACTCATTTAACTACAGAACAAAATTAATGCCATTGAAAACAAAAAAACACTGGGCTCTGTTTTACTTTTTAATAGTTCTGACTTTCCCAAGCCAAGATCTTTTGTAAGGAGTCTATATGATGACATTTAGAAGAGAACTCATTCGTTGTTTTTAATAGGAGTGTGTTGATTGTGTAAGCAGTGTTTCTTTATGTTTCCTGTGAATTGTATTTCTATTCCAGAAAATAATCTGGCTTTTAAAAGTGTTATTTTGAAATTTCTTTTTCTCCTCTGGGCATTTTTTATTTAGTCTGATTCCATGCAGAGTAATACATCTACTTAAAAAGTCAGAAGATGCACATTTAACTCTTTATAATTTATTCTACAGTCAGTTTTCCATAATCCTTTAGATTGTTTAAAGGAAAATATGGTGAATTTTCAGATTACAGATATGACCCAGTAGATCAGTAACAAAACAGATAAAGTCCTGCATGAAGAATAAGTTTACAAATATTTAAAAACTATGTACATTATAGGATGTTTTCCTGTAGTTTTGCTATTTGCATGTGAGTACACTTTCCATTCACATTTCTATGAAGAAACAAGTGGGTGACACTCGTGCAGTCGCAGTGAGGTCCCAAGGGGCCCTTCCATTAGCCCCTCCTGGATCAGGCCTGAGGTATGGGTTGGGCTCGGTTGCTTTTGTGCCTTCACCTCCTCCTGCTGCCGACCTGCCACATTCTTTGCTCAGGATGAACCCCTGTGTGACAATTGTCTTGTGAGCAACTGATGTGACTGTTGTTCAGAAGATTTTCACAATTCTTGGGGCATGTTTGCCCAAGACGTTTAAACAGATAATCCATACAACGGGCAGAACATCCACACAGCTTTCTAGGAGCAGGGTTTGCCACGGGTGTCTTTGCTGGAGAAGTTCTTTTGATGGTCCCACCCTCTTTTCTCACAAATATCATTGACACCTCTAAGTTGTAATACACTGGTTGTGTTCTAGAACCCCAGAAGAATGGATTGTAGAGAAATAATCAGACTATTGGGGGCGGGGCAAATGTACCTATTTCATCAGGTTCAAATTTCAGAGACCTGAACAAAACTAAATCACACATAGAGTTTTATTGTGGGAAAGAACTTTAATACATAGTTCAGGGTACAGAAGACTTAATAAACATTTGTTATATGAATTACTGAATGACTATATGTTTTTCTTAGATGTTGACTCTCTTGCTTTATATATATATGTGAAAATATACTTATCACTTCTTCTCCATCCCCTCCCTCAATCTAATCTCTCCCAAGTCTCTTCCCTTCAACTCCTTCCTTACCTCCCCAAATTGATAGCCTCTTCTTCACCATTATTATTGTCATACAATATGTATGCATATACATATAACATGTGTGTATGTATATATATACATACACACATGCACACACACACACACACACATATATGCACAAATATATAAATACCACCTGAGTCTGTTTTTGTTGTTTGTGTGTGTGTGGTTTCACTTTATATTAGACAACCAATTAGGGGGTTCATCCCTGGGAGAGATTGACTCCCCCCTTCTCAGCAGTCATCGGTTACCTGTACTGCTTTATTTAGGAGTGTGATCCCATAAGATTTCCCTCTTTCCTAGCTAGTATGTCTATTGATGTTGCTGTTGTTCAGATCTTGACTATGCAGCCACTTCTGACAGAGATTGATTCACAAGCATCATGGTATTCTGCTTCCTTCAGTTGTTATGTTCCTTCTTTTGAGTTGGACCCTGAGCTGGAGAGGTAAGAGCTGAGATACAGATATATCCATTCGACTTGACTCCCCATGATCCATTGATCTGTCTTTTGGGTGGGTCCAGTGATGGTTTTCTGTCATGGTCTTCATTTGCTCTAAAGAGAAGCTTCTTTGAGGCAAGGCAGTAGCTATACTTATCTGTGGGTATAAGGATAAGATTTAGAATGTAGTTAACAATTATACGGTCTCCCAAAGTGGCAGTAGTAGATTGTCTTCTAAGACCCATGACCTCACTAACTCCAGGAAGTTAGCTAAGTTTCTAGTACTAGGCATGTTTTTCCTCCTGTTAGTGGGCTGTAGTTCTAATTAGAGAACTATTGGTTGCCACCAACATGTGAGTGCCACTTACTTATGGACATCTTGGCCTTTTGATTACCTTTGTGTTTCCTAGGTGCTACAACTGGGCAGGACTATTAATTGCTTCCCTCTGTTTGCAGCTTCCAAGTATTTTCTGATAGCACAGAAGCTAGACCATAAGAAGGAGGTTTTCAGGTTATGTCTAGCTCAAGTACTCTAGGTCCTGCGTTCTTAGTGTGCAATGTTTTCAGCAGCAGAGGCTTTCTTTCCATTCAGAGAGGGAACTAAGGACAGTGGCCATTGTTTGGGGAGTCATGTGGACCACCCTGACTAACCGTTCTAAAGGGGATTTTCATGCCTGATGCTGGATATTTGTTAATCTATGGTTCTTGTGAAGAGCTTTGTTAATCCTAATGTCATAACTTTCTTTAGGATGTGTGCGTGTGTGTTTGTGTGTGTGTGTGTGTGTGTGTGTGTGTATGTGTGTGTGTGTGTGTGTGTGTATGTGTGTATGTGTGTGTGTGTGTGTGTATGCATACACTTAGATGTATTATATATGATTTAGTTAGTTATAGAGTAATACAAAACCTTGATATTTTAATCAAGAAACGTTGGTGATATTTGCCCAATCTCCTTCCTTCTGTATTGACCTTCCTCTCCCCTTCCTGTTTGGAACCCCCTTATCCATTTTCCTCTTCTCAGTTCATGTCACCTGTGTCCTGCTATTCTCTTACTTTTGGAATTCTACCTGACGATGGGGTAATAAACCATGCTGGGGTCTAGTTTTGGGAAGCCTGGGTCTGAACTGTGTTGTCTACACTTTAGGATGAACTAGGTTCTTTGCCTGCTGCCTCACACTTTTCAGTTTGCTTCCTCTCCTGTTGGGGCTTTATACCTATGAAAGAAGATTCATAAGGATGCCTACCTCATGGTGTTGTGAACATGATGGAAGGTAGTATATACAAAGTACTTTTGAAAGTGCTTAGTAAGTAATAAACATCCACTCATATCAGTAATTATATTGATTAATTTGTTCTATAGCAAGGTATTTAATATTGGACATTTGTCATGTGGTGAGTCACTATTTGCAAGTTAAATCTTTGAAAAAAGATGCCATGTTCTATAAAATTTATATTGAATCAAGAAGTTGCAGCTGTACATAGTGGTGAATTCCTTTAATCACAGAACTTAGGAAGCAGAGGCAGCTGTGAGTTCAAAGTCAGCCTGGTCTACATAGTGAGTACTAAGACATCCAGAGCCCCACACTGAGACCCTGTTTTGAAAAAAATAAACAAGAAAGTTGCATAATCATAGTAATATTCATATTTCCTTTATTTCCTGATTGCTAAGCAACTTTTACAATCTTTAGATTGGCTTCACTAAAAGATACAACCAGGAGAGATGGTTGAGAGTGATTTGTTTTGGCTTCGGTTGTTAGACCCTGCGACTTTAATAAAGACAATGAACTCTCATTGAGAACTGTGGGGTTATTTTGTGGATTTCTAACACAACCCAAGGAAGATGAGAGCTACTTGTTTGTGCTGTGGCTTGTCTTCACACTTACGGCATTCTACTAGTAGTTATACCTACTCTTTGTATATTGTGTTAAGAATTACTTCACTGGTTTTCCTTGTTCTATACTAGGCTAAGAAGTTTTGTTTTAAAACCTGAGTGCTTTTATAAATGTAATGTGTGTCAGATGCAAATTCTGGGAGCTCTTTTGAATCCCTTAAATATAGCAGGATGCTTTCATCAGTTTGTACCTCTCTTCCTGAGACAGATGTTGGTATCAGGAAAACAACACTGTAACAGACAGATCAATTATTTCAGGAACATGGAGGTGCTGGGTCTTTTTCAAGAACATGAGATCATAAATCTCAAGCAAACCCAAGCACTGCTGTAATATTTTTTTCACCTCAAGTGGCACTTAAGGTCAAAGTTACCAATTAAATTTTAATACTCAGGTTTAAAATTTTTCTCCTATCTAAGTATTGGAGATTTAAGATTGATTTCTGATTGCATGTAGTATATCTGTGTGTCAGAGCATGTGATCTTTATACCAAGTTCATATTTCTAGACTGTTATATAACTTTGTGGAACCTCTTGTGAGTCCATAGACATGAGCTTAAAAAAAATATAAGCGGTTGTTATTCTTTGTTGTGCTGTTTAAAGATTAGATAGAGCAGGTGGGAAATGCTTTGGTAGCTCTCTCCTGCGAGCTTAAGCTGCTTATGTGTACTGTGATAACCTTGCATGGTAAGTGAACAGATAATGTCCAAGTGCATGAATCCTTTCAGAAAGCAAAGGCTGGTGTGTTCCTTGTAACCTTCTTGATTGTAGGAAAGATACACACACGTGACTCAGAAAGGCTGAGCTCTTACCCTTGGGAGTTGTCTTAACCATTTCTCATCAGATTCCTTTTCATTGATGATCTCTTTCTCTTCAAGATAAGTATTACTGATATTCATGCCCTTCCTGTCCTTAGGAGACGAAAGGATTGAAGCAGTCTGTCATCATCAACTTCATGTCTTATGTGACACTAAACCCAGCCATGTTGCTAATTATAAAAACATGTTTCTTCTCTGAAATATTTGTATTCTAGGTAGAAAAGAAATAGATAAAAGCACCAGGTTTCGGTTGCATAAATGCATATGTATATATATTAGTTGTAAAGATTTAACATTGTGTACTATTCTACATATAGATACTTTGGAATATGGTACAGCATAGTATCTTAGAAAATAGCCTTACAAACATAGGAAAACATTTTTTAATTACATAATACATGCAAATAAGCTAAATAAATTAGAAAAATAAGAAACTGTGGGCTTGGATTACTTTTAAACTAATTTATGTGTATGATGTTTTCATTTATGTAAATAAACATTTTGCTATGCTGGCTTATGGTACTGAATTGGAGTTTAATATGGTTCTCTTTGCTGCTTTAATTTCAAAGGATTACATTCCAAGTCTAAATAGAATTGCTGACTTCCTCTAGATTTGATTTTAAACAGAACGACTTATTCAGTAGAGAAATTTTATATTTCAGTTTCCAAGTAGAAAACAGTGATGAGGAAAAAAAAATACCAACCCACTATTTTTAAACTGTGACTCTAAAAGCTCATTTTAAAAATGATCCTTTTCTTTTAAATTAGGGAAACAAATGCACCTTGACAGTTTTTGTAAATGAGCCTTTGTCTGCAATCAATAAGAAACAGTTTCCATAGATTGTCACATTTCCATATTAATCAGTCATTCCCACATCTATCTTTTCTGTCACCTACAAAACTAATTTTTCATCAAATATAAATCCTAACTGAAATGGTAGGAGCATAATTGTAAATGTAAAAAGATATTTCACATTGAGAGAAATAAACTTGAGAAAAGAAATGGGGCAAGGAGAACCCGGTGATTAAGATTCATTGCAGAGGAATGAGAAATCCAAGCTGTGAACAGAGCTGGAGAGTGTGCTCTGGTTTTTAAAATAGCTGATTTTCCTCCAAGCTTCTATTAAACTATGAACAATAAGACTAGTTCTTCGCGGAGGCAGTTGATCCCCTTGTAGTTATTTTCAGAACTACCTTTCTAATTCCCTTTGCCAGGATAACAGATTTCTGAAATGAACATCACAGCACCTGGCTCACGTCTCTTTTGGTTTGAGGATTTATTTCTCCTTTTCAAGGCTCATTCTGAGTTCACAAAGGACCACTCCCGCTCTCTGGCGGGTCTGTACATGCCTCGCCAAGCCAGTATTTCCTATTGCACAGGCTCCTTTAGACCAGGAACAAAGAGGAGGTGAATAGTTACAGATGTGCATCTGGAGAGGTGGGCCTTTCAGATGGCAAGCAGCATCCGTAATGTGAGTATCAAGACGATACAATATTTCTGTTATAATATACAGAACCTTAACATGGTCCACTTATGACCTTTTAGCATAATCTTATCGATAGTGTTATCTATAGATGGTAAAGTATACATTTATGAAATGTTTAAAAAGCATTCCAAAAACAGAATTCATAAGTGCAGTGAGCTTCATTGAACATTTAACATTGATACAGTATTCTTTACTTGGAAGATGAGATATGGCCCATGTCTCCTTCTCTGTATCTGTGGCCATGATAGTTAACTACTGCTCCATATAAGAAGACAAACTATATGCCATGAAATACTAGATAAAAATAGAAACTTCAGCAATTTGTTATAGGCCAACCACTTCTGAGAGCCAGATAATCTCATTTTAGAACTGAGATTCCAACTGTTAAATCAAAGAGACCAATTGGACCAAAACATATTACTGTCCAATAACAGTACTTGGTGTACTATCTAACTGATCCTAGGAGAGAAACCATTGATAAATTAATTTATGATCTTATTATTACCACAGTTCTTTTTACAAATAGGTTTATCATATTAACTGGAACATGGGAATATAGTTTGTAAGATTTTTGTCAAAAGAACGTATTAGTATTTAGTTGTTTTTCAACACCATCAAATTGATTTTCAGTTTGAATGAGGAGAAACACATTAGGTTCTTAACGTTTGTTTTCATCTCTGCAGCAGCGGCTGTAGTCAGGGTTTCCTGTGGATGGACAGCCTAGTTTCTGTGCCCCACTTCCATGATGGAGGAATGGAAAGGGGGCTGACTCAGCCTGTCTGCAGATAATTTTTTTGTATTTTCTTTTTCTCTTTTGTCTTTCTCTCAATTCTGTATGTACAGAATTGAGAAGGAAAAGAGAGGAAGAGGAAATATTTTTTAGATATTTACCCATGAGGGTCCTGTGGCTGGCTTTCCAATGTCTCCTACGATCTTTTTTTTTTTTTTTTTTTACTACTTGTAGGTTCTTCTAAAGTATACCAGGAGGCCTATAACCTAAAATAGGAAGCTGAGGAGGCCCACAAAGGCTGATCCCCAATGGTAGCTTCAGTTTTTCAGTTCCAATGGAGAAGCAGTGTCCTTGTCTCATGGTTGATGGTGTTCTGTGTCCTTGTACCTGAAACACCAAGCCGGCATTCTCCTATGAACACAGCTGCTGGCCTTTTAAGGCAGTAGTTCTTTGTTCCGCTGTCATCTACTCAGTGTTAGTACGGATTGGTTTATTGGATTAGAAAACATAGTGAACAAGATGCTAAGGGATCATGTTTTGTGGGGACAAATGGGAAGAAGGTGCCTTAAATGCTAGAAAAGTCAGAAAGGAAAACCAAATGGATGTATTACAGTTGGTTATAGCCTTCAGCTGTGACAGAAAGGAGACAATAAGGGGAGGGAAGGGCTAATCATATGTTTATCTTTACTAATCTCTGTCTGTCTGTCTGTCTGTCTCTGTTTCTCTCTCTGTGTGGTGTGTGTGTGTGTGTGTGTGTGTGTGTGTGTGTGTGTGTGAGAGAGAGAGAGAGAGAGAGAGAGAGAGAGCCAGAAAGAGAGAAAGAGATCCTACAATAGTATATTTCCATATGACTTTTTCCAAAAGTTCTTTAGTGTTATTTATTTCTCATGCATTCTCCTATACCTTGACCTACCCTCCTTCATTCCAACCCTTTCCACTCCATTATTCCTCCATTTTCACTTACATCATAGTTTTCAGAGACTGCAGTTTATACTTCAAGCTGTATGTACACTGGCAGTGGTCATCATGGATATATAACCTTGGAAGAGTTTATACCTGTTTTTCACCTCTGAACTGGGAATAACTAGCAACTATTTTCTTATGTCACAGTGAAGGTCAAGTGGATTAATAGATGAGCACTTTACCCCAACATTAGCAGATAGTGATTTGTAAGTGATGGTCATCGCTGATGTATATACACTCCTGGACTGGTCCCCATACTGGTGTGTTACTAGTTGCCCTAAATAACAACTTATAGGCTATGACTCTGACACCTGAGCACGATTTATCTGCATTCTCTATCCCAGGTTTGCTACAAAGTCTCAGTTAGCATGTAAGGTGATGCTAAGGGTCAGCTGGGGAAGGCTTTACTTTTAAACTCAGGTATCCGGAAGGAATGTTTAATTTCCTTTAGACTGTTGAAAGCTTCAATACCTACCACCCATTACCAGATGCTACTCCCAAATTCTTTGCTGTGTGAACTTTCTAACGTTGATGCTTATTTCACCAGAGCATGCAAGCCAAGAAGGCAGTAGAGAATCCTAGCAATTAAAGTCTTATAGGACACAATCATGAGAGTGACATTGCTTCATGGCTTCTTGAGTTTAAAATGATTACCCAGAGTCATGTAATCTATGGTGGGGACCAATCATACTCATAGTGTTTGAGTCTAAAATCCCTCTAAGTGATCTCTGCATCCTACTATCTTTGAACAGTGCAAGCTTATTTCTAAGGCCTTCACTGCCTAAGACAGTGAAAATTAGCAACGAGATCTCGTCTGTTTTGCAGAGTTCGTTAGTAATTGCTGTTACCAAGCAGATTCCTGGCCGATTTTATTTTATGCATTGTTAATTTTGAAAATGTTAATCTCAAATTGCTACAGTATTTCAATTAATTTGGACGATTAAAACTTAGCACCAGAAGAATCCCTTGCAGAAGATAAGGCAGCTAATTAGAGGCTCTGAACAAACAACTGGTAGACCCGGGCTCAGGAACAGGCTGGGGGCTGACTGGCAGAGCTCACTCTGCTCAACAGTTTTGAAGTAGAGAGGACGGTTTCTGGCAGGCTGCATATTAAAGTTGACTGAAGCTGAATTTTTCAAAAAAGATATTTTAAGGCATTAACTGTTTAATATATAATTTAAAAATATGATGCAGTTCTGAAAACTGCCTTATTTTGCTGTGTTATCTTTTGAGTAACAATAGCAGCAGCACAAATGCAATAAATATTCATTGTTCAGTTATGACTGACAGGTGAGAGGTAGGCATTAAAATAATCTGACTTTCTTTAATAAATTAAATTTTTTGCATTTAGAAGTTTATTGTGAAAATCTTAGGGAAAACATGAGGGGAATTTACTAAAATGTTCCCTGAAGAAATTTATAGTCCACTCACTCAGGTGACCCCCCTCCTTGGTTTAGTTGGTCATCATGCTTCGTGTGTGTGTGTGTGTGTGTGTGTGTGTGTGTGTTATGTAGAGTAACATGTTTGCAGAATGTCTGACGTTTGAAAATTTGCTTTTCTGCTTTTATCCCTTTGTTTCCTGAATGCATTTGTTCAACCATTTGACAAGTCTGAAGACTTGGGTTAAATTTAAAGAATGAACAAAATGTGTTCTTGCTTCCACAGAACTGAGTGGTAGAGCAAAGACAGTGTTGAAGATTTGGGTCAGTGAATACAAGAGATTGTGAAGGGTACATGGAGACCGGAAATGAGGGCTAAACTGGGATGTGCAGCACAGGTAGACGGATGATGGAAAAGGTGGATGGAAGAGAAATGTGGTTGAAGGGAACAGCTCTGGTTAAGGCTGGGAGGAGTAATAAGTACAGAACAGTAGCGAGAGAGAGCTGTGTGTAAGACACAGGGCAAGGTGTTCCTTATTCCACACCAGGAAATTAAGAGGACAGTATATCTGGAAGAGCCCATTAAGCCTTGGAAAAGTCGTAACTGGAAAAGTATCGTGGATAGCTAGGTTAAAAAGATCATCCTCGCTGTAATTTGAAGGGAATCTTGAATTCTTAAAAGCTCTTCAAAGCCGTGAAGTGACTTTTTTTTTTTAGCTTGATTTATTGTTAACCGTCATTCCTTCTAGTTTTCATTATTGTAAAAATGAAAAGACATGAGCAGATGTAGCCATATGGATGATTGCTCTTTAAGAATGGAGTCTTGAAGTTGGAGTTTCTGGGTCAGTGCAGATAAGTTCAGATAGAGAGGTGTGTGTGTGTATCAAAACTATCTTTAATATTACATTGCATTATATCTGCATTATTGGCATAAGAGGATAGGTCATGTGCTTTTGATTATCGACACTATATTCTCTTGCTATATGTTATTTGATAGAACTAAAATAGTGTTTTGAAACTTATCTGAGTTGATAAATCTATTGTAAGTTCAAAATATCATGAAGTCAAAAATGTAGTAAGTCAAAAATGCAGTTAACATACATCAGTGTTTCATAGCCCATTATACTATCTCGTTTGTGTGTGTGTGTGTGTGTGTCTGTGTGTCTGTGTGTCTGTCTGCCTGTCTGTCTGTCCTTCTTTCTCTCTGCCTGCCTGCCTGCCTGCCTGTCTATGTACATGGGAACCAAACTCAGGGACTTACTCCTGCAGGTACCCTACTATGTGTATCAGTTATTCACCCTCAGTTGCAACCAACTACAACCTTGACTGGCTAATGCTACCCTGAATATGAAGAGAGCATTGTATTGTATTTGTCTAAACTGGGAAAATATATAATCTCTGAGTATGGTTTATATTGAATGTACATTAATTTAACACTAACAGAAAGTCCAAAATCATAAATCAGACCACCTTACATTGAATACCACCTATAGTTAATATGTACCAGTAAGTTCAAATACACAAATAAATAACATTCCTTAAAAATATTTGGAGCCGGGTGGTGGTGGTGGCGGCGGCGGTGCACGCCTTTAATCCCAGCACTTGGGAGGCAGAGGCAGGTGGATCTCTGAGTTCGAGGTCAGCCTGGTCTACAGAGTGAGTTCCAGGACAGCCGGAGCTACACAGAGAAACCCTGTCTCGAAAAACCAAAAAAAAAAAAAAAAATTGGATAATATTTGTTTCATATAGGTTTCAGATTTGCAGGTTATCAAAGGTTTTTGAATTTTATTTATTTTTGTGTTTAGAAATTTTAATATACTCTTAAGTATATCCAATATGGACATCAAAAATTTAAGCTTTTGCTGTAGCATTTGTGTTTATTTTCAGTTAAGTTATAACTTTCTTTAATTTTTAATTTTTTTAAGACTGTATTCTATGATCAGCTCTAAAATGCACACCAAAATGTTTTCAATGATTTTCCAACTGTTTACATATTTAAACAATTGTTTTCAAATGTTGCTTAAAGTCTGCATTCTTTCCTTTGTAGCTTTGCATTTTTTTTAGACTCATAGTTTGCTTAGACTATGCTATCTTGTACAAATTATGTTATAATATGTGCTCTGTGGAGCTAGGAAGATAATAACTTTAAATGAATATCAGTGATCTACATTGAGAAAATCAGATTTTCTTGTTTATAAAATATGAGAAGAACCCCCTGAGATTACATTTCCTCAGTCTTTTGATGTAGGAAGAAAAAACGATGTGTCTGTCCCCTCCTATTCAGAGTGACTCTTCTCATTGTCCTCTGTGGGCTTCAGAGTGGGTGTCTTAATGTGATGTGTCCTTCTCATGTTCATTTTCTCAGCTGTTCTCAAGAATAAGACTAGGTCCATGACCTCAGAAGATCTTTAGTAATCGTTATGTAACTTTCAGTCTATACTTACTGTTAAGCAAGTAGTAGTGACAGCTTCATCAGGAGCCGTGTGCCCGTCTGGGCCTCAGGCCTCTAGTTCCCGAAGTTTGTGCTGTGGTCCCTGCTCACCATGCACTTACTTTCTGTTGTTGTAGAGGCCCACAGCTGCAGACCAGACACACCACAGGGAGAATTTCAGGAAGAAATTCACAGCCTTTATAACTGTACATCTTTCTAAGTAGCATGATGAAAGCTCCTATTGTCCACCCTTATCCTGCTAAGGACAAGAACAAATTGTTTGTATCCACACTGTGAATCCTACCTCATGGGTGTGTGGGCGAAAGTGTACTGGTACCATCTGTGATTTTCACCATCCACCGGAAGTTACGCAGCTCTACATCATTGCTAACCCATCTTACATTTAAGAAACAATTTCCTAGAGGATGTTGGGAGGACCTGGGTGAAATAACATCTCTGGGGTCCTACTTGATACATTGCTCTTCCTTTCAGAAAACATGTTTCTGATGCCCAGATGAAAACAGTACTATTTGCAGGCCCCTGTTTTCAATGGCAAAAAGATGATAACTTCGGTTTGGGACAGAGTGTTTCTTCTTGGGACTAAGAATTATTCTTGCAGAGTGTAGTCTAAACACTGAAGCAAGGTTATACCCGTGCAAATGTCCACACATTTCTTCACCACCACCTGCAGCTTTCACCCCTGAAAAAAGAAACTGGCCATTTATAAAAATGGAATGTTATACTTCAGAGATCTTATACTTAAATATGATGGGTATCTTCCATTTAAATTCAACAAATATCCAGGAACCATTCTGGTCAATGGTTTTGAAAAAATGAAATGGCAACACCTTCTTGGAATCTCAAACTGTTGAAAGATATGTATTTTTTTATTCCTATATTTTTACCCTTAGCAAAACAGGAAGAAATTGGAAAACATATGGACCCAGGTCGAGCATTACAATGTATTTTCAACTTGAACTGGCACTTTACTTGTATTTGTAGTGAATCTGAAAATTAATTTTGGTGAAGCATTTAGATTTAAGAGAGAAAATTTTTGCTATCTGGGACTAAATCAACATTTTCGGCATCTCATTAATCACTGCCTTATGTAACCATTTTCCCTACCTGAGAGAAGCTACAGAGAGATGAGAGAAGTTTATACTATCAATGCCAAGTACAGATCTCGCCTCTCCAAAAGGAGTTCATTAATCACCATCGAAGCACAAGAAAAAACACACTTCATGATCCATGCCAATTTCCTAAGTAACATTTCTTAAAAGGAAAAAAAAAATACACCATTTTTAAAAATCTCATTTGAAAAGGTTTTAATTTGGCTGTTAATGTGTGGTGTTATGTAAATTTAAACTGTTCCGAGGATTCCTGTACATGGCAAGCAGTAAAATAAGAACTCTACTTGTATGGAGTAAGAGTTTGAGCTCCTTGCTGACATCAAGCTCTTGGGCCTGTTGCTTCCTGCCTGTGTGCTCATAATGGATTCTGTACTCCAGGTGAAATGCTACGGGCCACTAGCCCCAGGACCCTGACCTACAGCAAAATGTAAAGACTTAGAGTCTGAGAATCTGTTTCAAGACAACCATCTGTGTCATTGGGAAGGCCTCCTTCCTAATTCTTTAATAAGCCTTGGCTTTCTCATCCCTAGAAGAGGACGAAGATGTCTGCTTTACTTCTACCACAAGGGTAGAGATCAGACAGCTGAGGCAATCCCTTGGTCCATAGCAAATGGACTCTAACTGTGACATAGCGAGTCATGCAATACAGTAAAAAATCAGAGCCAATTTATGAGGTATCTCTTTGAGACATGGTACTGCTGTGTAGTTCAGGTTAGAGTGGTGGGCTTAAAACTTCAGATTCTCTTAGCATTCTGGGGTAACAGACCACGCCCCTCTCTGGCATCTTTATTTTGCCATGTGTCTTGAACTCTCAGTGGTAGCTTTTTGGGGGTGTTCATAGTTTCACCAGCAATTTAATATCAGCCCTGTGGTTACCATGTCATCCATCCAGGGCTTGCCCCCACCACCACCCCTGTTTATTGGAGAGTTTAACATGTTGTTACAACTTATGTGTTTATATCCTTTTTTCATTTTCTAATGTACAAAAGGGTTTGCCAATTAGAGAAAAGAAATGCATGGGAAACAGTGCCTCACCAATAGATAAAGAATGATAATATTAAAAAGGGAAAAGATCCCATTCAGACCTCACGTGAGAGAATTTCAGCATCATAAAACAAGTTTTTTAAATAAAACCTGGCATAGAAATAAAGGGGCTCCAGTCTCTCTGCTCGTGACCCTCAGCAGCCAGGTATGCAGTAGGCATGGATTCAGAGAGGAAGTTCCCCTCAAAGTGAGTTGTTTTGTTCCTATCAGTAGGCTTTTCCTTCCCTGTTTCTCTCTTTAGTTCTTTAGTCTCTGCTATTAGAACCACCACAAAGAGAAAGACCAAGATGTTGTAAGGACGTCAGGCTGTAAGGTGCAGCCTGAGGTTTGTGAGCTTTAGAAGTAGACAAGGCCCACACCCAGCTCTTATAGCCTGGGCAATTTTTTCAGTCCCAGTCTGAGCAGTCAGGGATAAAGACGGGGTCATATGGATGCCTAGGGAGGTTCATTTTAAAAATCAACATAGCTTAGGAAAGGATATGGGACGGAGAAAAAAAATGGAGGAGGTTTCTGGAAGGTGGAATAGAATCAAAGGTCAAGTAGGAATTTTTCTGTCTTCTGGGTTAAACAACACTAAAGAACACGCTTAGCAAGTGCGTCTTTTCTCGTGCGTTCTTTTGACCTTCCCATCAACTCTGCACATTCTCTCTTGGGGGTTTTCTCTGTAGAGTCAGCACTGAATCCTTCACAGATCCTGACACCCACACCCCCTTGTTGCTAAAGAGTAGATAAGCATTAACATGCCGGATAAGTCACCCGGGAACGGTTGCTCGAAGCCTCAGTGGCAGGGCCCTGCCAGCCCCAACTCCATTTCACTCGGGCCACATCAGATGATAGACTTGACCTCAATTAGAAATTCCTGCTGAATCAGGAAGATTTTTCTAAAATTTCACCTTTTGTTTTGCAAGCTATTCAGACACCAGTCCCTGGACTCTGTTTGTGATATCCTCCTCTGTGCAGTGGTAATTCACTAGTCTCTCTCTTTTTTTTATCTTTTATAGAACACGACCACTTCAAATTCTTATATGTATAGTCCGTATGTCCATACACTGGGGACAAAACTGTGGACTGAGTTTTCAAGTGACTCTATAATGTGCTATATATTTATACTATTTGCAGTTCTCATAATAAATGAAGAAGCTCTGCTGATAATTTAAAGCATGTCTCAATCTAACAAACGTGCTAAACACAGTTTCTATATAACCTATGCACATTCTCCTTGGATGTGTTAAATAGTTTGTAGATTCTTTATAATGCCCAGTGCAATGTATATTCTACATAATAGGGCTTTTATTGTGTTTCGGGAGAATAGCAGCAAGGAAAAAGCCTGTGTATTGTGCATGCCCAATTGAGTTGCAGTATTTTTCTCATGAATGTGTGTTTCAGTCTGTTATAGGTAGAATCCATGGTTGTAAAACCAAGAGATACAGAGGGAAAACCAGGTATGTTTTCCCATATCCAGTTAAAGAAGTCAGTATTTTAACCTAATTTAGGAGTCTTGGGAGGGAACACTCACTACATTAGTGAACCTTATCAAGTGATTCTTCCTGTATGTAGACTAGCTTCAGCTGTAAACGCTTCAGTCTTTTAAGCCATGGAGGATGAGCTGCTATCGTCAAGTTCTGGAGGAAAAAATACTCCAAGTTGCAAATCCCAGAGAGAAAGGAAAGGCCAGGGCTTTGAAATCAGAGTTTCTGGTGAGAAGCAGTCCCTGCTGTTGTGTGAGAATCTAGGTCCCAGAGGAGAGAGTGCTATCTGAAACTGACTAGAAGGCCTGAGAGGGTTTCCTCTGAAAGACGTCCATTGGTAAGGTGGGGCAAGTAGACAGAGTAAGTACTCTCAGGTTTCTGCTGCCTTTGGTACGTCAGTCTCAAGGAACGTGAAAGAGCACAGATCACAGGACCAGGACATTTACTTACTGTGTCTCTGCCGTGATTTTGAAATTAAATAATAAAATCATTGTAGAGTATTAGCAAATGACCCTAAATGAGTACAATAAGACTGGTGTTTATTCTTTATATGTAGTTTTCACATGATGTCTTTCTGTTTGTGTAGGAATGAGGGTTTGCGGCACAGTTGTGCTGTTTAAAATAATTTACATACACTGACTGTATTTCTGTCTTGTAATTTATTATTGGTAGTATATGTGTGCATAATCCACACAAAAACATCATCAGTCAAGTAGTATCCACTCAACTGTAGCAGTCTTCTTTATAATAAATGTATTTACATTATTTCTAGAAAAAAAACTTAGCTTATATCTTGGGCAAATGGAGAGACCTTGTTGGCTTACACTTTCTGCATCATCGTCCTCTTCTGAGAGGATGCTCTTATGTCCTTCACACGCCCTAGAGTATATGTGAAGCCTGAGAATATAAGTGCTTTTGCACAGCATGGTTGGGACATGCCTGTCACCATAGCTGTCTGGATGGTTGTAGGTTTGAGGGCAGCCTGGGCTACATAGTAAGAGAACAGATCTTGAAAGTAACAAAGAAGGGAAGGAAGAGAGAGATAGAGAAAGGAAGAGGAGGAAGAAATGGAAAATGGAAAAGCGGCTTAGTGCTATCAAAGTAGGGCTCAGCATTTCTCTATTTATAGGGTATCCCCAGGGAAGAAAGCAAGCTCTGTCTCCAGTTCATGCTCTGTTCATTGGGCGTGATTTTAGTGTCCATCTTAGCAAGCTGCTGTGTATAGACGGAGAAGAGGAGGGTCTGCCGAGCCTTAGCACTATGCCGAGCCATTCGTAGGTTCTTGCTGAGGACAGCTGTTCACTGACGTTACGCCCATCTTCAGAATCCTGGGTTAGGGCCATTGGGAAAGGTAAGCTGAAGCCTGCAAGGTGGGGCCACATTAGTTCCAGACAACCAAGGCGAGTGGTCATGCTTTGGTCTTGTTTATTCTGGTTTTTAAGGATCTAGTTTTGTTAGCTTAAGGTAACACTCCCAGCTGTCTGGCTTCCCTGTATCTCACATATTATGTTGGTTTGGAAACCAATTTTGCAGATTCCTGAGCAAGCCTCTCCAGGCTTGAATCCAGTCTCTGCTCTTCACCTGCTCCGTGAGCTTACCGAAGTCCCTCATGCCCCTGCCCCTTAACATTGTCTTCTTCATCCAAAGGAATTTCAGAGGAAGACCTTGTTCTTGGTGTTCCCACTGTATTTGAAAGATTAGGCTCTTAGAACAGGGCCTGGCACATGATGAGTGCTTTATTAATGTTTGCTAGTATATTTAATGAGAAATAGTTTGTTATTCCATGATAATGATATAGGTGTGCATGGCACACAGGTCAATAGAATATTTAACGGTTGCTCTAGATATTTAGAGTTGAAAGTATGCTGGTCAGTTAGTGAGTGATTTTCAAGGAGGGCAGGGAGCCAGGTATAGCACATGTCTCAGATGGTAATGATACTTTGTTACTCTGTATAGACCTGCGGTTCTCAACCTTCCTAATACTTTGACCATTTAATACAATTCCTCATGCTGTAGTGATCTGCAACCATAAGATTATTGTGTTGCTACTTCATGAGTGTAATTTTGCTGTTATGAGTCTTAATATAAATAGCTGATATGCAGAATATATGATGTGGGACCTCCCTTGCCCCCCAGACACATACCACCAAAGGGGTTGTGACCCACAGGTTGAGAACCACTGGTGAAGCAAGCCATGCGTGAGGAGTCAGTGGGAATTTCAGTTCTTATATTTAGAACTCCGTGAAATCAGGACACACTTTATTTGCATAAGTCAACTT
The DNA here is from genome assembly GCA_964023405.1 of Apodemus agrarius. NCBI lineage: Eukaryota > Metazoa > Chordata > Mammalia > Rodentia > Muridae > Apodemus > Apodemus agrarius. Next base: position 52,596,057 of record OZ030007.1, on the reverse strand, counting down.
AACTTCTGCCCTGAATCTCTGCTCCTTCCTTGTTAAGACTATCATCTCAGGTGTGGGCAGCTGCTGCCTCTGCTTAGGAGGCGTGTCCACATCCCAGCCTTGCTAGGCACCTGGCAAGCCTTGGGAGGCAACACCTGGAGGCCAAAGAGCAGGAAGCAGCCCCTTATCAGAGCCCTATTCACCTCTGTCTCCTTCCCCATCCTAGCCTCTTCCTGACTCCTTGGTTCTGTAGAAGGTTGCCTCCCCCACCCCCCAAGGTCCCATTCCTCTGAAATACCCAGTAATTATCAGAGGCTTCTGCAATCCTGAGCCTGCATCCCTGCAGCGCTCCCTAAGGCAAAGAAACAAAACTCTCAGCCACCTGCTTCTAAGATGGAGATAGGGACGACCCCGAGGAGAGCAGGCATCAGGGAATACTGGATAAAATGACCTTGCTACCAAAGATAAAAGTCTCCGCTGACTGTTGAAATAGTTTTAGCACAGATTTCAGCTGCCCGTTGTGGTGGCTCTTTCACAGTGGAAGGCCCCGGGACCTTTCTAAAAGGTAGGCACAGCAGTGATAGTCTCTATGGTCCCAGCTTTTGATAAGTAAGACTTTAACTCCTGCTTTTTTTTTTTTTCTACTTGAGAGGAAGCGCTTTAGGGTCACTAGCTAGTTGTATGAGTTGGTAAGTTGTTGGGTATTCAGAGTCTTATCATATGCTTGGAAATGGAGGGTGAAGGTGTTGGATTCTAATCCCTGCTCCTGCCCTAGGGAGGGCTACACATTCTTAATGCATCCTTGGGAAAAATAAGGCAGAGGACTAGAAAGAAGAGGAAAGTATGAGGAAGCCACGGGAGAGCCTGCTTTCCTTAGGGTCTGAGATACTGCTTCCTAACTTGGGTGTTCTCTTGAGCAGTTTTCCCTCTTTGTGCTGCTGGTAGAGTAGAGGAGAATGAGAGGGGAAAAGGAGGGGAGGAGCTGTGAAATGGGGGTGCTGGGAGGAGGAGGGACTGATAATGGGATGTAAAGTGAATACATAGATAAATTATTTTAAACACACTACATCCCCTCCTCTCCCTTTCCTCGGCAGCAGCTTGACCTGTAAGTGCCACCCACTACCCTTTGTCTTTTATTTTCCATGGAGTAGGTATGGTGCAGAGGTAGCCGTATTTGGAGCAGTGCCTTCCTAGTGGGGAAAAGATACGATAGGTGTGCAACAAGACGAACACGGGGTCCCTACCCTTCTCTGAATCAGGCAACCAGGTCATGAGTGAGGGGCTCAGTGTTGATCTATGAGACCCTGGCTCTGTGGTCAGTAGAAATGACCACATGCAGGCAGGGTCTCTGGGTCTAGTTTGGATCCCACTCTCAATCCCATTGAGAACTCAGTCCCAGAGAACCGATTTTGGAGAGAGTGCATTTGGGAACTGTGGTTAATGATGTATACATGTTGCTTGTGCTGCGGGACTCATTAGATCTATTGAGACAAGAACTTGCCATTCATCTTCTGACCAGTGTTTGCTTTAGTTGCCAGGGCGTGTGGGTATGATAAAGGTGGCCTGCCCACTAGTGGGGACTCAGGTTTTTCTCTTGGACATTGTGGAGATTTATGGCCCAAAGTCATTAGAACAGTCAAACTAACTCTTATAAAGTTAGTTTTCTTGGTTTAAATTCTCCATAGAAAATGCATCTCTTGTTTCCAAGTCTGGCGTGGACCACTTCCAACCTCTGTTTTGCTCCAACCCTCCCTCCTCCTACACCTCCAGTATTTATAAACTAGGATTCGATTTATTGGCTATTAAAATAATTTCATCTCATCGGAACCTAAGTTTCTTTATTGCCTCCTCCAGGCCATTGGAAGACTAATTGCTGAAGTTTCTTGATTCATTATGTATATGTGAGCCTCCAAGAGCCTCACTTCTACCTATTTTCTTGGTCATTTGTTCATCTCCGTTTGTGCAGTAACCGACCTCCGATGAGTTTTCACCTATACTGAATTCTTTTTGCTACACTGTCTTACCACATGTTTTTGTTTTTGTTTTGTTTTGTTTTGGCTTACTAGACATTTGTATCCGGTTACCTCCTATTTAACTGTCACTCGGCCATCCAAACTCAGCTCTAGTATTCCTATATGTTCTCTTCCCATATGCCCTCTTCCTGAGTGTACACATCTGATAGACCATGTAGATTCCTTTACCAGGTCTGCACTACCACAATAGGTTTGTTTGTTTCTTTGTTTGTTTCTTTGTTTGAAACTATTTTTCTGTGTGTAGCTCTGGCTGTCCTGGAACTCTCTCTGTAGACCAGTCTGGCCTCAGACTCATAGAAATCCACCTGCTTCTGCCTCCCGAGTGCTAGGATTAAAGGCATGTGCCACCACCTCCTGTCTCACCATTTTTTTTTAAGTTATCTGGTGCATACTTTCTACAAACTTTCATAAATTCTTCTCCGTAGCTTTGTCCTTTCATACCTTAGAATCAAGAACATAATAGGTGACCAGTCAGCATGCATTTAATGCAACTGTGACACTGTCTTTACGAAGTGTAACCCTGGGGCGTATTCTGAAAAATGACTTAACCTTCTTATAAAGGTGATACGGATTTCTTCTCTACACCCAGACAGCTATGAAAATAGCTTGGTAATAAGACCAACAATTGTATTTTATTGGTAGTTAACTTTGAGAATTAGAATATATAGGTGATAAAAGTCATTGTATTCTTCTACTGATGAGTATCTACTAGCTTTGTTAATATTTTTAGGGTGTAAGAAAGATGAATAAAAGATTCTGAAACAGATTGATTTCCAGAGTGGTTGTACCAGTTTGCAATCCCACCAACAATGAAGGAGTGTTCCTCTTTCTCCACATCCTCTCCAACATGTGTTGTCACCTGAGGTTTTGATCTTAGCCATTCTGATTAGTATAAGTTGGAATCTCAGAGGTTCCTCAGAATATTGGAAATAGATCTGCCTGAAGACCCAGATATACCACTCTTAGGCATATACCCAAAAGATACCCCACCATGCCACAGGGGCACATGTTCATGTGATAGCCAGAAGCTAGAAACAACCTAGATGTCCCATGACAGAAGAATGGATACAGAGAATGTGGTTCATTTACACAACGGAATACTACTCAGCTATTAAGAATGAGGACATCCTGAATTTTGCAGGCAAATGGATGGAACTAGAAAATATCATCCTGAGTGAGGTAACTCATACCCAAAAGGACATGCATACAATGTACTCTTTAATAAGTGGATATCAGTCAAAAAATACAGAATAACCAAGATATAATCCACAGAACTCAAAAAGGTCAACAAGCTGAAGAGCCCAAGTGAGGACACCTCAGTTCCACTTGGGAGAGAGAAGAAAGCAATCACAGGTGGGGAGGGACCTGGGAAGGAAAGTGAATAGGGGTGGGTGGGAAAGGAGTCAGGGAGAGAGGGGAACCTGATCTGGTATTGGGTGAGGGAAAAGGACTGAAGCCCTGAGGGCTAGCAGAAAGAATGGAAACAGGCAACCTCTGGAGATAGGAGGTTGGAAGGGGGGACCCTCCATAATGCACCAGAGACCTGGGAGGTGAGATGCTCTCAAGACTCAAAGGGAGGGACCTTAGATGAAATGCCTGACAGTAGGGAGAGGGAACTTGTAGAGCCCACCTCCAGCAGGAAGACAGGGCATCAAATGAGGGAGAAGGGGAGCAATCCCATAGTCACAACTCTGACCCATAAATGTTCCTGTCTGAAAGAATTACAGGGATGGAAATGAAGAGGAGCCTGAGGAAAAGAAGGTCCAGTGACAGGCCCAAAGTGGGATCCAGCTCAAGGTCCCAAGGTCTGACACTATTACTGAGGCTATGGAGCACTCACACAAAGGGACCTAGCATGATCACACTCCGGAAGACCCAACAAGCAGCTGAGAGAGTCAGATGCAGATATTTGCACCCAACCAATGGACAGAAGAGGCTGGCCCCTGTTGTTGAACTAGGGAAGGCTGAAAGAAGCTGAGGAGAAGGGCAATTCTGTAGGAGGACCTGCAGTCTCAATTAATCTGGACCTCTGAGATCTCTCAAACATGGGATCACCAAACAGGCAGCATGCACTCACTGATATGAGGTGCCCAGCACACATACAGTAGAGGACTGCCGGGTCTGTGTTGATGACACACCTAACCCTCAGGAGGCTGGAGGCACCAGGGAGTTTATAGATCAGGTGGGGCAGGGAATAGGGGCATTCAGCTGGAGGCAGGGGAGTGGGGAGGAGGTATGGGATGTGGAACTGTGGAACACCCTACAGTTGTAGGGTGGACGGGAATGGGGAATAAAATATGGAGTGTAAATAAATAAATAAATACATACATATATTTAAATAGAAAAAAAGATTCTAAAACAGTAATACAGAGCATGACATCTTTAAAACATTTTTTTCAAAAGTTTTGCGGGAGTCTTTAACTGAAAATAATTTTTTTCCTATCATCCACTCAGAGCTAAAGTGCAACAATCAGAGTCTCATTTAGGTCTACGTTATAGACTTAACAGTAATCACAGCAGAATATTGCTGTCACTCTACTCATTGGCATATGAGGAGGGATTTGCTACCATAGAGAGGCTAAGGCGTCAGAATCTTCAGCAAAGGTAAAATACTAGCAAACTCATCTATTTTTCAAATTTGTATTTGTGATGACTATTTCCAGTTGTCAACTTCACTACGTCTGGAATTAACTCTAATCCAGAAATGGAGGGCACATCTGTGATCCAGTTCTTGAGGCATAGAAGCCATGAAAAGCTTGGGCCCAGGCACAGTGGTGCACAGCTTTAAAGACAGGCAGATCTCTGAGTTCACGGCCAGCCTGGGACTGAACAAGTTCCAAGTAATGAACAGCTTCGGTCCAGCTGTCTGTCGTGGTACACACCTGTAATCTGGGCTACACCTCCTGCTGGCAGCCTTCCTTTTCTTCTTTGCTTGCTTGTACTTACTTGCCAGTACATCCGTTGGAACCCACTTCTTTAGGATTCCGGCTTATATAGAAGACCAGTTGAGACATCTAGCCTCATGGTACTAAGCCCCTACTAGATTCCTGGACTTCCCACTTACAGCTGCTCATTGTTGGCTTAGTTGGACGTCAGACTGTAAGTCCAATAATGTTCCTTAATATACAGAGACATTCCATAAGCTCTGCGACTCTAGAGAACCTTGACTAATACAGTACTCTTTTGGAACTCTGACTACCTCATCAGTCCTTATTTTAAATCATAATCAATTTGAATCAGTTATATGGTAATCTGCCTAGTAGTTTTTCCAGCTTGAATATGCTGGGTGAGCAAGAATTTTATGAAGTAATTTCTTTACCATGTTTGTTTTCAATCTATAACTCACCTCAGATTAAAAAAAAACAAAACACACACACACACACACACACACACACACACACACACACCCCAGAGACCTTTTAAGGGATGAGAGCTTACCCTGAGATGTCTGCAGAGATATTGTCAAACCCTTCCAGTAGAGCACTGTGTATCTGTATTTTGCTGAGTGGCTTTTGAGGGAAAACTGAAATATTTGATGTGGGGCAAGAGTCCTTGCCTCCCACCCCAACCCCATTGTAACTTTCTTTTAATAAACTCAACTTAAACCAGCCCTTTTAGTGATGAGAAAGGTCATGCCTTGACATTTCTTTTGCTGCTGTTAAGATGGTTAGGCCATAAGATCTACTACTCTTGCAGAGGGCAAAGATCACTTTACTGCGCCTACAGAGGAGTTTGGATTCCAGAAAACTTTGGTAGCAGCTCACAACTACCTGTAATTCCTGGTCCACAGGAATCAACTGGCCTCCATAGGAATCCTGTGCTCACATTCACCGACCACACACACAGACACACACACAGACACACACACACACACACACACACACACACACACACACACACACATGTCTCCAAAGAGCAAATGTGTTTTCAAGTCCCTGGATAAGCTTTCTGCAATAAGAATTACTGCTTTTGGAGATTTGTAAGCAATCCTGACTGACTAGAACAACAGAGTCAAACATTATACAAGAGCTTATCTAGAGTTACCACCCTTATCTCTAAAACATGCGTTCTTTAGCAGATTTAGAAGGTCATTAGGTTGATAAGAGCTGTATAACCATGAAATCCTAGGCACCTTCAAGAAGACAAGGACAGCCTTTGAAGCCCTGGCTACAGCATGTGTGTAGGTCTCCGCTGGGAACGTCTGGTCTCAAGGGTGGAGAATCCTCACACTGTTAACACCTACCTATCTCTCAGGTGCTTTTAACTGCTATGTTTTAAGTAGTAGTGGAATAGACTTAGAAGCTTGTAACTGTATTTCCTTTCCCATTACTTGTGTGCCCCTTTTCACCCATTAGGCAGGCAGAAGGTGCTTGTGTTAGCGTTTTTCTCTGAAGCCTGGTGGACAGCAGAGCTTCTGTTGGGTTAGTACATGTCCCAGCTAAGACATCCTTATGTAACCTGTTCTTCTAGTTGGACTGGGGACTTCAAAAGCTTTGAGGCCAGTGCTCCCGAATCAAATCTCTTCAGCTCTTAGTGCTTTTAATCTAATAGGAAAGAGAAGCAACGGTGTCCAGAAAGCTGTGGTCATTGAGAAGCAGCAGCCTATGGGCTCTGAAAAGGATCCTGTGTGTGTGAGTCAGCCCCAGGAGTACTGTGTCTTCATGTCAGGAAAAGACATTTTTTTCTACTATAAAATCATTTTTGAAAACTTTAAAATTAAGTAGTGAAAGAATTAAGGAAGTATTCTTTTATGCATTTTTTATTTTTTATACCCTCCTCTCTCGTGTTTTAGATTTAATGCTAGACTTCTTAAAAAAACAGTTGTCACATTTCTAATATAATTTTAATCTTTTGGAGGAAGGGAACTGGATGTGTATTTGTGTTGGTGACGTGTGGGGGTACAAATTTGTTGACAGGCTTCAATGCTGAAAAACACATAGCAACTCATTATTTTAAAATGGCAGAATCTCAAATACAATGCACTGCATTTGAAATTTCAGAAACGTGCCATGGAAGCAATTATTAATGTTAGAAATTAAAGTTTCATTTGCTTACAATGCTGTTTAATTTTTTCGCTTGTGGGCAGGTAATGATTTGAAGATCTAAATAATAACTACTCATTCAGGAGAGAAAATGACTTCTCTCAATCAGTCTGACATGCCAAGTTTATTATTTACTGATACTTATTTTAATTTATTTTAACAGGTACAGAAAAATAAAGGCTATACATAGAAGTGAAGAAACATGTGTTGTGTACATTATATAATGCTTGCTATTTTAAACCTATTTCTCTCCATAAGTAATTATTTTTTATTTATAGCACAAGCTGTTTGGATTAACAATGCATTATTTTATCTGTAGTCACCTTAGTCTGCCTAATGCTAGAGTATTATAGGTATATAATGAAACTACTGTGTTTCATTATATGATCTTTGTTCTAGGAATTTACAAGCTAATCCTTGCCTCATTTGAAATACAGATTTGACTGCATATTGTATACCGTATACTGCATATTGTATACCGTATACTGTATATTGTATACCGTATACTGTATACCGACTGTATAAAATCGGTAGCACCCCTTTCCTAATGGGAAATCCAGGGGAGCTGAATGAGGCTGTGTGCAGTATACCTTTCAAAGAATCTTCTTTTTTTTTTTTTTTAGATATTTTCTTTCTTTACATTTCAGATGTTTTCCCCTTTCTAAGTCTCCCCTTCGGAAACCCAAGGCAGCCTTGTTTAGTTAGTCATCTGATATCCCAGCCCCTGGGACCCTGTGCACTGGGAAACTTGTTGATTCTAGTGGATGCCCTTGTGTCTCTCATCTGACTCATGTTCAGGTTACATTCTCTAATCTTCACTGTGGTGCTGACCCATGCACTCTCCATAATGTCACAGGGACAATGAGCCTGGGGCAGCCTTTAGTTTTTCAGATAGGAAACACAAACTTATTGCACTACTAAATGAGAAAAGACATTGAAAGATTTATTACTTGAAGATCCTAGGCAGGGAGGCTGGAAGCCATAATGAGTCAGAGATGAAGTCCTCCAAACCTGGAGCAGGGATGACGAGTCAGGCGGAGCAGTGCTATGTGTTATATAGTGGGTGTGGTTCATCAGGATGTAAGCAAGAGCCGGAATGTCTGTTAAAGGACAGGGTAGGGAAAACTAGCAGGGTAGTTCTTAAACCTCCAGGTTTTTGTCTTTGGTCACTAGATGACCTATTTATGTATGGCATATTCCTGGAAATTGATGCAAAGGCATCTGAGGTCTACTTCTGATATGAGAAAGTTAAACTTGAATTCAGAACAATGTCAAAGTAATGTAAAATGACAAGCATGCTTGAAGACACATACATGTCCATACACACACAGACACACAGACACACACAGTGACACAGACACACACACACACACACACACACACACACACACACACCAGACATACACATTCTATATGGTTTTATATTTATATAAGCAAATTAACTACGAAATATACTTACACTTATTAAAACTGTTTTAAATTATTTATCATTCCACGATAAACAGTGATTCAGCCTTTCATTTATTCTGCAGGCGTTTATTGAGAGACTATCAGGTACCAAACACCATACTGAGGATAAAGAATTGAATAATTTATGTTGTTTGACCTTGGGAAGCTTATAGTCGAATGAAGATGAAACAGAATTGATGCATAATTTATATTTCATCTAGTAGTTCTCATGATGTGAATCCTGAAGGCTGTGGAAATTCAGTGGGACAAAGGCATATGCCTGCCTGGGAGTGACAGGGACATAGGCCAGTGATGGCACCTCTGAGACACTGGTATGATCACAGAGCCACGGGGCAGGGTCTTGTGTCATGGGAATGCATGGTCTGCTTGGTATCATCTTTTATAACTTAACCATTTGGGCAACAGGGATTTCATTGGAGGATTTTGTTCGCTATCAACACCAACAACGATAACATTTTAAATTAAATAACTTTTGACTAGAATGTGCGTTAGTAGTAGAGATAAGCAGGGTCTTAGGCTCAGTTCCTAGCTTCCAAACATCACTAAATTTCCAAAACAAAAGTTAAAATTTATGTCAATAAAATGTCTCATAATTTGACAAGGTAATATAACTCATTGCCATTGTACTATGTGTTTACATAGATGTTTGCTGAGCTTCTATAGACTTTGAAAATAGAAATGGTGTCATGTTGTAAACTTTGCTATCATTTTCACCATCCTCACCAAAAACCTACTCAATTTCAGTCATATATATTATATTCTAGATATTATAACAATCTTATAAAATTATTTTCAAAAGTTTCAGCTTAGCATTGAATAGTTCCAGCCGTACACTCTAGAGTTAACATAGCCAATTCCTTACTGTTGTTATTTTACAGTGTTTCCACTTTTTAAAACTAATGCAAAGAATAAAAAGAATTCTAGTGATGTTTTAGAATCTCATTATTATGTTTTTTAAAAAATCAAATATTTTAATAATATGTTAACGTCATTTTACTCAGGAAAAAAAGTTTCACTCATCAGTCAATGGACATCTACTCTCATTTTATTTCTTACATATTGTTAAGACAGTATCAGTGAATATGGCTGAATACCAACCAGTATGTGGTGGGATATAGATCTCTTTAGGCATATGCCTAGGGAAGGCAGAGCTGGGTCATATGATAGATCCATTTCTAGCTTTTTGTAGAAATCTACAAAAAGTTGATCTTCCTAGTAGCTGTACTACATTATGTAATGATTTTTCTTTTTCTTTCCTAATACTTACATTTGTTTATCATTTGATATTCTGCTTTGGGTGAGATGGAATCTCAAAGAAGTCACAATTTGCATTTCTCTGATGCCTAATGATGTTGAACAAGTGTTTATTAGCCATTGTTTTTGGAATTCTATTCAGATCTGAGGCCTACTTTTTTAATTGGGTGGTTTGTTTTCTTGATGTTTAGTTTTATGAGTTCTATATTACCAGTATTAATCCTCTTTGGCAATATAGCTTGCAAAGATTTTTTTTTTTCCTATTCTGTAGACCTCCTCTTCACTTAACATTTTCCTTTACTATACAACTGTATTTCACTTTTATGAGATCCCATTGTAAAGTACTATTCAGAAAGTCTTTACTTGTGTATAGAGGGGCTGTTATGAATAGGACTATGCCCCTTTTTTCTTTTTCTATTTGCTTGTTTTATATATAAATATAAATATATATATGAAGGCTATTAATTTTATGTTTTAATTTCATAACCTAATCGTTTCCTGAAGGTGTTTTTCATAGCTAAGAAACTTTGGTGGAGTCCTAAGTGTCTTGTATGAAGTATCTTATCTTCAAACAGGAATATTTTAAGATTTTTTTCTCTTTGTATCCCATTTATTATTATATTTTGTCTTATTGCTCTATCTTAAAGCACTATATTGAAAGGAGTGAATAGAGTGGATATCATTGTTTTTTTTTTCTCTCCTGATCTTACTGGGTATAATTTCATTTTCTCCATTTGTCTTAATGTTGGCTATGGTTCATGATATATAATCTTTAGTATGTTGAGGTATGTTCACTCTGTCCCTACCCTCTCTGTGACTTTTATCATGAAGGGATGGTGAAGGTTGTCAAAGGTCTATGTATCTATTTAGGTGATCATGTGATTTATGTTTTTGATGTGATGAACTATATGGATTAATATATACTGAATACTACATATTAATATAATTATATAAAATTTATGTTGAATCATCTCTCTATATCTTGAATGAAGCCAACTTGGTCATGAAGATTTTTTTTGTGTGATCTTAAATTTGGCTTGCATTTTATTGAGGATTTTTATATTCATGTCTTGCTTTTTATTGCTGCTTGTGTCATCTTTATCTCTAAACTTTGGGAGCAGGAGCAGAAATATACTGTTTTTTTACATTATTCACTTTTAAGGTACAAAAAGTGTTTATGGTCACTTTGACAAAAAAAAAAAACATAGGGAGGAATTCATGCCTTATGAAAAAGATGGACAAAGAAAAAGGCTATAAGCTGAAGAACGGATAAGAAATTGACCTCCCATGGGCTTCTTTACATTTCGCTGAATGCTTTGCTTCTTTATAGACTAGGCTCAGTCTGTAGAGAGAGCCAGTAGTGTGCACTTCTCTTTCTATAAAGATATAAATGGATGCCTAAGGAATGGGGCACGTGAATGAGTTTCTTTTCTAGTTCACTTGTTTCAAAGCCAAGTCTTGAAATGCCTTCCCACTCACTTGGGATAATTAAGATGAAAATAACAATTATATAACTCAGCACTGCAAAAAAGAAACTACTGAGTTTACCGTATTGAAAGTGCAACTCAATACAGGCACCGTTATTCGGGGGAATAATGGGTGCATGGGAGACATATGTAGAGAAAAGAATCTTCTTTTCTTTTCTTTTCTTTTCTTTTCTTTTCTTTTCTTTTCTTTTCTTTAAAAATTAGGTATTTGCTTTACTTACATTTCAAATGGTATCCCTTTTCCTCATTACCCCTCTGAAAATCCTCTATCCCACTCCCCTCTACCTGATTACTGCCTCCCCCTTCCCACTTTCCTGTCCTGGCATTCCTTTACACTGGGACACCAAGCCTTCACAGGACCAGTGGTCTCTCCTCTCATTGATGTCTGAAAAGGCCATCCTCTGTTACATATGAAGCTGGAGCCATTTGTTCCTTCCATGTGTACTCTTTGGTTGGTAGTTTAGTCCCTGCGAGCTCTGGTACATATTATTGTTCCTCCTATGGGGCTGCAAAGCTCTTCTGCTTCTTGGGTCCTTTCTCTAGCTCCTCCATTGGGGACCCTATGCTCAGTCTGTTGGATGGCTGTGAGCCATGGGTATCTTGTTCCACCTTCTAAGAAGAATCAAAGTGAAATCTTCCTTTCTAAGCCTTTCACAGTTCAACATGTTAGAACCTGAAACTGGATTAAGAGGGAACATGCTAAAGAAGACAGGGAATGGGACAGGGAGGGGGAGGGGATAAACATGAATTGTTACCTGTGGAAATAGCTTTTAGTTGCCAAATATTTTTAATTTCAGTTGTTAGGGTTTTTTTCCATCATGTACAATGGCATTTAAAGAGTTCTCTGTGAAGACATGTAGGTAAGAAACAAAGATGTTTTCCCCTTTAAATGCAGTGCTTTCTAAGGCACAGGGCTGGAGTCTTCTTTAGTAGATTTTTCTAGAAAACCCGTTGCTTGTTTAAATGTACATATGAAAGGAAACCTCAGTATAGTGAAGAGCAGGTAATTGTGGCCTCACATAGCAACTAAGGCACAGTAGCAGCCAAGTGTTTCCTACAACCCTAACTTCACAAGGGGATTATAGCACATGTATAGTTATTACATAAAAATGCGGTGTTTTCTCATTTAAAAAATTAGGCACACTGTCAATGCTCCTTAGTACATTAAGGATGAAACCTAGTGTTTTGCTTTGTGTTTTGGACATTATGAAGTGCTGTAAACTATAGAGTACTTAGGCATGTAAGTGATTTTTTTAACTGTCATTTATTCATTTGCAAAAGTCAATTTCTTTGATGCATTTATCTAATACTCATTCTAACTTCCATTGTGTAACTTGAAAACAACTAATCTTTTGTTCTCTTGGTGCTTTTTATAGTTGTATTTCCTATGTGTATACCCAAGTATACTTTTGATGTTCTTTGTTTGAAAAGGAGTGGGTTGTCTTCCATTAAAGGTAGATATCAAAGAAACATGCCTAGTATGGGAACTGAGGCAAAATGACATTTGGAAATTGTCACATTCTCATCTAAGTTCCAAATGTTCAAGTCAAAGCTAAGATACACACTGCAGCTTTCTGGTTATATTTCCCCCATGGGCTACCTCAACACAAATATGTTTTCTATGTCTTGGAAAGTTCTACTGATAAAGTGTTTGAAGTTTTAAGTGTGTGGATGAACATTTTTAACCACACCTGTGAAGCACTTGCAAGTGTCACCGAATAACAAATATGAAAGTGCTATTTTAATTTTCAGCTCTGTTTCATGTTTTTGATTAACAGAGTGTTTTCATCATGAGATGTGTACCATGAATCCACAAACTTGCCACTGTCTGCTACGATTGTGAGCTTCGCTCCATCTTTGGTTCCTGTGTACAGCTTTAGTTGACCTTTGTGTCTGTGTCAGGGCAGATCAGAAATACCATGTTTCAGGGTATATGAAGCACTGTTGGGACTATGAGAATATAAAGCCCAAGGCAGTTCCCTGGACAGAGTGTCAGGATAGATGAAGTCCTCATGTGGAGCAGTTCCTTCTGAGCTCCCCCACCCCCTTTCCTCAGTGCTCATTATCCAAGGTAGCCAAAAGGGAAGAACAAAGAGAATGTGGGTTATGAAATGTGAAATTTTGCTTAAAAACATACAGAGTCTTATTTGGGGGGCATGACTTTAAAGATGTGGAATTTGCTCATAAATGTCACTTTGATACTATGTTGACCTAACCTTTGTTAGAGCTCCTTGTTTCATAAGATGAAATCTTACTTTAATTACTGAGGCAAAGAACTTATTGTCTTGCTTGAGTTGTGTGTTGTAGGCTATGCTGAGGTTGGAGGTGAAGGAGGACTAGCCTTTAGTCATTTTCTTCTCTCTGAGGACATTTTCTAGGAAGCTTATTATAGGATAGTCACAGGTGGAGCACTGCCATCAGCACAGGGAGCTAGGGACATTATTTCATAGAAACTCACATTTATTAACAGTTGAGTATTTTCTGCTCTCCTGATTGCCTCTTATACACCAAATGTAGATAAAAATAAAATGGTGGTGATTTAAATAAAGTTAGTTGCAGCAACAATATTTTAGCACATAGCAAGTCGTGCTTGTTAATTTTATTCATTGAAAATACTATTTATACTATGTGTTTCCTATAGCATTCATGGTAAATAAAGGCTGCATATTTCCTTTTTAAAAGCAATTTAAAATTCTTTGAAATATAGTACTTTATCAAAGAGTCTTTAATAAAATTTGAAAATACATTTTAAGCATACTAAAAATAGCACATACATTCATATGTACTTTGCACTAGGAATATTTAATATAACATTTTAACTTATTAGATCCCGATGAAAAAGATCCTATTTCCATAGTCACAAGTATTTTTTCCTTCCTTTTTTTTTTTTTCTTAACCACCCAGCAGGCTTAACCACGAAGCTGTGACATTCCCAGAGTTGTTCCATGAAATTCATAGAGCTCCTTCTCCCGTTCTACCTTGTGTCCTTTGGTCCGTTTCTAACTTTCTGCTCCTTTGTGTCCATGTGTTCTTTGCCCAGGCAGGTTAGTTTCTGTGCCCTGATATTCATCCATTCCCACCAACATCTGAATAAACCCTCTCTATTTCTGCCATGCAACCGTGGCGTTCTGATGGAGATAGCCATTCACTCCGAGATCTGTGGCTTCTTAATTGTGATTCCAGTTAAATATACTTCCTTGTGTCTGACTACTGCCTGCTTACATGTGAGTTCTAACTGAGAGCCTCCTACTTCAACACGGTTCATCTTCTTGGTGTCAGCACCTCTGCTTCGGGCTTCCCAGCCCCCGGGCTGTCTTCTGATAGCCTTGGCATGAAGTGCAAGAGGGCATATTCATTCCTATCTGTCCTCTGCTAATTACAAAACCCTGTGTGTAAGGGTCTTTACTCAATAACACACGCTTATATCTAGCATATTTCATGAATAAATGAAGCATCTGGCGACCAGCCAAGGAATGGAACAAACCTGAAGACGGATGTGTTTTAAATATGCATAGGCCCCAAAACATTGTGCATGGGGAAAAGTACTTACAACTTTGCAAACTGCTTTCAAACTTATTGCCTCGGTCTTGTGCAAAACCATCAATTTTGTATTGTTGAAATTCGACAGACACAGAGATGTATATTCTATAAGCATGTGTCTATTCAGGAGATAGAAAAAGGAAACAGAAGCAATTTAGAAGTCAGCAAAGGGTCTGCTCTATCTGGTATAGATAATGGAATCACCAGACCATATAAGTGACTTATGGGTTCATCTTTTTTGATGCAATATCTCCTGTCATTTCTTAGAATTTGAGAAGTAATACAGTCCTCCACATTCTCAGGTGGGCATCCGGGATTTCCTTTCTTAATTCTGGTTTTTACCTATCCTCTTGGTTGTTTAATTAGGAATGACAAATCCACACCACTCAGTGCCACAATTTATATTTTTAGTGTTCAAATCCAAAATGGTTTTAAGAACAATTTTCATTAATTCTTGAGTCTTGGAGGTGATAGGAAAGAGAGGTATTAAAATGTCTGTTATAAAATTCCCATTAGACCCCTACAAAGAAGTGTTTTCTTGCTAAAATCACCATTCATTATTAAATTTTTATTAGTGGTCCAGCTAGGGGTTAGCACAACAAAGCTGAATGAATCACAGAAGTAACTTTTTGTAATTTCTTAATACTAAAACTAATAAAACATTTACAGAAGACAATATATGGCTTTACCTTCACTAATTAATTATAATCCACAAAGGAAAACATGGTATTTTGCTGGGGAAACTTAAAAGAATACTATGCCTAGCTTTTTTTCCAAGAGGAATATAACTCCCAAAGTCTGTAGGAATGAGGCAGTAAGTAAGTGTTGTTGAATGAACTAAACAGTTATTAGTATTTCTCCATGGAACCAGTATCCAAGGAAATACTCACTTCTAAGCAATAGAACTCCTTTCTCTCTCACACATGAGCTTGATAAGCCCTTTGTGCTCTAACAGTGCTTTGGATACTGATTACTGCCTTCTTCATACTTGGATAACAGCCCCTACTGGCCTATCCCTATGTCCAACATAGTGTATTCCACACTTTGGTGGCGGGTCAACACTGAGAGGCTGTCAAAGGACAGTTTTGTTTATTGCCTTTGGAATTTGTGTTCAGTGAGGGACAAGAAACATGCACTGAAGTCACCAGACTGTGTAACAAGCCAGGAAAAGGTCATGGCTAGTAGGGTCATCAATTTTTTTATGGTGAACAACATGAGTGCAGAACCAGTGGTTCAACTATAGAGTGCTGGGCTGTGGTAGGAGAGGATGTTTTATATTTGGGTGCTTCTGTAATCTGTAACTGCAGATGACCTTCATGTCAACAGCCCCTGATGTTTTAATTGAGACATGAAGCAGAACTAAAGGATCTCCTTCAGGATGTCTTTTCTATACAGGACCACAGTCATTTTCAAGTGATATAGGAGGAGTAGCTAGATATAAGAGAGTTCACCAAAATTACAGGACTGGAATACTTGGTGTTCTGTTTATGAAGTGATGATGTCACAGACAACACTTTTATTTCTTCTCTCTATGTAAGTGTACAGAGATAATTTACTATTAAAAAGCATTTATCTACTCTCATAACTAACATACATTGATAATGATATACATACATAAATTGATAATATACATTGTCCACCCCAAGTAATTCACATTTTTGTGCATCAGTTCACATCTTCAAAAATCAGTTCATGTCATCTCGTTTAGAAGCTGCCCTTCCTGATGAGACATGTGCACGCATGTACACACACACACACACACACACACACACACACACGTTCATTTATTCTGCAATTATATTTTTATTCTTTGAGAATATCATACAATATATTTTGATCATACTCATTCCTGATCATCCTGTGACAGAGCCCTGGATCCAGATCCACCCCCCATCTTCCCACACACTCCCAATTCCGAGTCCTTCTGTTAACCTTGGTTCTACTATCATAGACACTTTGTAGATGAATCATGATTTCTTGGCACAATTTCTTAGTATGTCAACATATTTTCCTTTGTAGTTGAGTTTACACTTTAATTATTATTACTTTTATGTTTTTATTATACCCTTAAAAATACTGGTACCGTATCTTTAGTATTTTTCAGATGATTAAAAGGAAGAATGTGTCTGACCATGGGGGTGGCTTATTATGGTCCGTTTGAACAGGAAGAAATGGTAACATAATGTTGATATTTAAGGATATTTAAACTGTTTATGTAAAATAAGATAAGAAGCTAAACATTTAGTGAGAGAACTAGTCCAACCATTCAGTAGCTAAAGAAGAAAAGAGTTTGGAAGATTAGGGAAAAAATCAGTAATTTTTAACTGTTAGGAGAAGAAAAAATATTGAGGTCTTGAAGGATAAAGAAATATCAGTACTATTTCTAAAACCAATATTCTATTCAATTTTCAATTTCAATAATTATTAATTTTATTTTTAAAAACTATATAATTTCACCTTCCCTTTCCTCCTTTCAGCCCATCGCATATACCTCTCCTTATTGTCTTTCAAACTTATGGCCTCCTTTTTGATTAATTATTGTTACACACACACACACACACACACACACACACACTCCTAAATGCATAAGTACAACTTGTTTAGTCTGTGTATTGTTGTTTGTATGCATAATTTCAGGGCTTTTCACTTAGTGCAGGATAGCCAGTTGATGGGATTTTTCTTCGGGAAGACCATGTCTCCTTCTCACAGCATTCCTTAGTTGGCTGCAGTTCTTTGTGTAGGGTTGTAATATCATGGTATTTCCCATGGCCACTTCTGCATGTCTGTTGTTCTTGCTCAGTTCATGCTTCAGCACCCATGTTGATAAGATTTTATGGGTGGAACTTTTGACAGTCCTAGGAGGCAGGACTTTTCAGAAACCCCCCTGATACTCTGGGTTTTACAATCTTTCTTCTATCTCTTCCTCAACATTCCCTGAGTCATGGTTGATGAAGATTGAACTCTTAAAATGTAATCACATCCAAAAGGGTCTGCTTGCTACTATC
The DNA here is from genome assembly GCA_964023405.1 of Apodemus agrarius. Taxonomy (NCBI): domain Eukaryota; kingdom Metazoa; phylum Chordata; class Mammalia; order Rodentia; family Muridae; genus Apodemus; species Apodemus agrarius. The sequence goes on along the minus strand of OZ030007.1, from coordinate 52,578,247 downwards.
ATCACTTTGGAGATGAGTCATTGTACATGACTTTAAGGAAACATGAACATTCAGTCTATGGTGGTCGGTTTCTCCTCAGGATTGGTTTGAGGAACAGGAGGAGCCCTCAGACTCTTGCTTCCTCCCTTGCTGAGGGATGGGTGGGGTACAAACGGCAAGTGCATATTGGACAGGAAGGAAGTGCAGCAGGGGCACTTTGGTGAATTCATTTCAGATGGTTTCACAAGATCAGTGTAGGAAGGAAAGACTGAAGTGGACCAGACTACCAAGGCCAAATGTTATCGGTTTTTGCTTTGATTTCATGTGCCCTGCGGGCATATTCTACCCTTCGAGTTCTTAGAGCTCATTCTTTTTCTTCCTTCCTTCCTTCCTTCCTTCTTTCCTTCCTTCCTTCCTTCCTTCCTTCCTTCCTTCCTTCCTTTCCTTTCCTTCTTTCCTTCCTTCCTTCCTTCCTTCCTTCCTTCCTTCCTTCTTTCTTTCTTTCTTTCTTTCTTTCTTTCTTTCTTTCTTTCTTTCTTTCTTTCTTTCTCCCCTTCTACCCCCTTGCTTTTTGAGACAGGGTGTAGCTTGGTTTAGCTCTGGTTGTCCTAGAACTCACTCTATAGACCAGGCTGTCCTTGAACTCACAGAGATCCTCTTGCCTCTGCCTCCTGAGTGCTGGAATTTAAGGCATGTGCCAGTGCCCACATGTACCCCATGACTTTTCAGCCCACCATCTTTTCCTACTTGCTACTTTATAATTTTTATATCTTATCCTACTTTTACAACTCACCTTTGTGTTAATCTCATCAACTACAGTCTGAGATTTGAGAGGTGAACATGGTTAGTCATATTTATATACCGTATTCCCACTGGCTGGGCCAATCCCTACAAGTGAATGTTTGGTAAAGTTGTTGGAGAAATGCATGGACCTAGAAAGCAAAGGATGAAAGTTGATTATTGAGAAGCACCTTTCCTCGATTTGGCTATAATTCTGTTCTCTTGTTCTTTAGGTTTATCTTCCCTCCCCTCCCCTCCCCTCCTCCCCTCCCCTCCCCTCCTCCCCTCCCCTCCTCCCCTCCTCTCCTCCTCTCCCCTCCTCCCTTCCCCTCCTCCCTTCCCCTCCTCCCTCCCCCTCCTCCCTCCCCCTCCTCTCCTCTCCTCTCCCCTCCTCTCCTCTCCCCTCCTCCTCTCCTCTCCCCTCCTCTCCTCTCCCCTCCTCTCCTCTCCCCTCCTCTCCTCTCCTCTCCTCTCCCCTCCCCTCCTCTCCCCTCCCCTTCCCTCTCCTCTCCTCTCCTCTCTTCTCTCCTTTCCTCTCCTCCTCTCACCTCTCCTCTACTCCTCTCTCCACCCCTCTCCTCTCCTCTATTCCTCTCTCCTCTCCTCTCTTCTCCTCTTTTCCTCTCCTCTCCTCTCCTCTCCTCTCCTCTCCTCTCCTCTCCTCTCCTCTCCTCTCCTCTCCTCTCCTCTCCTCTCCTCTCCTCTCCTCTCCTCTCTTCTCCTCTCTCTCTCCTTTCCTCTCCTCCTCTCACCTCTCCTCTACTCCTCTCTCCACCCCTCTACTCCTCTCTCCTCTCCTCTCCTCCTCTCTCCTCTCCTCCTTTCTCCTCTCCTCCTTTCTCCTCTCCTCCTCTCTCCTCTCCTCCTCTCTCCTCTCCTCCTCTCCTCCTCCTCTCCTCTCCTCTCCTCTCCTCTCCTCTCCTCTCCTCTCCTCTCCTCTCCTCTCCTCTCCTCTCCTCTCCTCTCCTCTCCTCTCCTCTCCTCTCCTCTCCTCTCCTTTCCTCTATTCTTTTCTTTTCCTATTTTTTTTAATAAAATGTTAAAGTACTGGATGGGAGTTTCTACTTCTTTGAAACTCAGTAGGCTATAATGTCTTTTTAATCCATTAAAAATAAGTTTCAAAGGGTGTTATTATATCCTTCACTTTTAATTCACATTTCTCTAAGACTTCAGTAGGCACTACTAGAGAGTGGTTAATCTGTTTATGAAGCTGGAAGAAGGCATCAATGCCTGATTCTTGTTTGCATCTGAGCAGCAACAATTCCCTTCATTTCACTCACTATGGTTTATAAGAGGAGGCTTCTCTAGATTTTTTTTTTTTTAATCATTGACGGGAAGTGTTCCTTCTGTGAACAATTAGTTCTTTAGAGAAAGTTTTTTTGTTTTTTTTTTTAAACACCAAATTATCTGCTTATGTCAGAGCAGATGGTTTCCATTCTGAGGCTCCCTTTGCTTCTCAAGGAAAAAGACAAGCACAGGAAGGAGCAGAGCTCTCTTGCAAGGAGACCTGGAATGTGTGGACTTTCCAGGGGAAGCCCAGTGTCCCCCACTCAGCCTAGTACACAGAGCCTCATGCCAAGATTCTTTCAGGAGGGTCTCCGAAAGTAATGAGTGATGAATTATCAAATGCCTTTGTATGTCAAAATATATGCTGTGTGTGTGTGTGTGTGTGTGTGTGTGTGTGTAGATCTCTCTCTATGTATCTCTCTGTATATGTTTGCATTTCTCTCTCTCTCTCTCTCTCTCTCTCTCTCTCTCTCTCTGTGTGTGTGTGTGTGTGTGTGTGTGTGTGTGTGTGTGTGTTGTTGTTGATTTTGTTTGTGGTTGATGGAAGCCAGAGGAGGATATCAGGCATTCCGCTTTACCCCTCTGCAGTGTTCTCTTAAGACACAGACTCCCATTGGACCTGGGTCTTGTGTTGTGGTTAGGTTAGGTAGTCAGCAAGCCCTGTTGATCCCCCTGCTTTCCTGCCATGCCTCTGGGCTGTTGTTCCAGGTTTCCAGCCATGCCCAGGTTTTGCATGCATGCTTGGGATCCAAATGCAGATCCTCATGCGTGCACAGCAAGCTCTCTTTCTCACCGAACCATGTCATCAGCGCCCTGTATGTTGATTCAAAGAGATTTTTGGGGGAATGATGCCAAACACTACTTACTTACTTCACTGTAACTGTCTCAAAAGCAAGTTTCCTCAGAGTGAGTTGGTTATGGGCTTCAGACATGTTTCCACAAGAAGGAAATTTCAAAGCCTGCCTAAAGTTTAGAAGTCCCAGCCAAGAAACTAATAGTGAAAAAAATCAAACACATATCTCAGGATCCTACACAAGACTTATTAGCCTAAAAAATTAAAAAAAAAATCTAAAACTTCTGTGGATGGTACTATCCTTTAAAAGGCCCCTAGCCCCGCAAGGATATCCATGGCCTAGTGTACTGTTATTTTTGTATTCAGCCACCTGTGTGTTTCAAAAAAAAAAAAAAAAAGAGTAACAAGATGGGTGAGGAGAGGAACCTGGTTCTTGCTTTGTTGGAACTGCTGTGCCCAGCACTGTGGAGTACTCAAAGCACTGTTGATGAACGAATGCATTGGTTATAACTGTGATCAGTTTCCAAGGATAAGCCAAGAGCATCCTCTGACATCTTGTAGGACTTTTGAATGTGGCTATGCTTATATTTTAATTAGGCCTCAGAGGTGAAAGGTTAGCACTCAACTGACAGCCTATTTGTCTTCTAGGCAGCATCCTCCTGTCTGGTATTGCCCTAGACCAGTTGCATTTGGGCAAGGACCTCAGCATGGTCAATGGATCCTTCTCTATGTTGTAGGCGGTACACTGCCCTGCTTAGAAGACATAGTGCTACTGGCTAGTATTGCATTCTCTGACATTTAAGGGTTTAAGTGAAAATTGTCAATAAAATAGTTTTTAATCTGGCATGTTTCCAATAAGATCCAACTGAAAATTAACATTTTTCTTTAAAAAGTGCTTAGAGTTCTTGAGAAAATCTGTTTTGATAAGAACTTTCAGGTCCTCCTTTAAAAACACTTGTATTTGTATTTGTGGTTGTTGCTGATGACAACAATGTATTAGTGTAACTTTAGTGTTTCATGTACTTACATGTGTTTTATCTAGACCTTAATGGCAGTCATAGGGAGCTTGACCATTGTTGTAATGATGCCCTTTCTTTCATGTGCTAAACCTCCATGCACACGAGGATGGGTTGATATATTTTCTTTTAGCATAGGACAAAGCAAAATTACAAGTGTAAGCAAAAAAGAGAAAAATTTCAGGGTGTTGTATATTCTTTATATAACAACTTCTTGTAGGGAGTAAAGCAAGCCAAGATAAATGTTTGGTTGGAGTTCTGACTTTGGCCCAGATGCCCTGTCATAATATTCCCTTAGATAGAGATAGTTGATGCTGTTTAGTTTAGGGAATTTCCAAGGTGGCCCAAATGTACATGTTAAAAGTTGTGCGTGGTTATTTTGCTGTTAGTGCCTGAGGGTAATTGCATTATGAATACTCAGGCTTTGATGAACAGCCCTGTGGCTGCACCAATAATCCTAGAGCAGAAAGAGAGCAGACAACTCTAGCCACAAAGAAGTGGTTTTCTTATGTGAGAATTAAGAGTATGATTTGGGTCATTTTCAAAGAGAAATGTTGGCTATTTGCTTCTGGTTATTAGCAATGAAGAAAGTGCTTTTTCTAATCTTATAGTTAATGTTTGTTTGGTTTGTTTGATTTGTTTTACATTTCAGAAGTCGTTGTTGTGTAGTCCAAAAGGGAATTTATTTGTTTGTTTGTTTGTTTGTTTATTTATTTATTTATTTTTATTTAGACTTTAGGGGGTTTAGGTTGAATGACTTTTTAAAGGCTAAACTTCATAACAGATTTTTCTTCTTCAGAGTAATTATGATGGAAGGAGGTGGGTCAATGGAGATATACAGGGACATCTTTTAAGAAGACAATCTTAAAAGTGATAAACTAGATGCCACAATGAGTTGCCATGGGAACATGTACAGTGGGTTCTATCATGGTCAAGTTTTTTCCCATTAATTAATGTATTTATTCACTTGACATCCCAATGTCCACCCCCCTTCTTCTTCCAGCTTCCCCTTCCACAGCTCCTCCCTCCAATGCACCCTTTCTTCTCTGAGAAGAGGGAGCTCCCCCCACTGGGTGTTATCCCACCCTGGCCCATCAGGTCTCTGCAGGACCAGGTACATCCTCTTCCACTAAGGCCAGACAAGGCAGTGTAGTTAGAGGAATGGGATCTACAGATGGGCAACAGATTCAGGGACACCCCCCTGCTCAAGTTGTTGAGGGACATATATGAAGACCAATCTACACCTTTGCTACATATGTATGGCAGGCCTAAGTCCAGCCCTTGTATGCTCTTTGGTTGGTGGTTCAGTCTCTAGGAACCCCCATAGGATTGTCCTGGTCAGTTTTAAAGACAGTTTGGAACCTGCCCAGCAAGCTCTAAGGAGGAGAAAAGGACTGAAATCTAAATCAATAGCAAATGCCTAATCCTGGAGCGAGCATCTGCAAATGTAATTTACTGTCTGTTCTTGATCTCATTTATGGAGTGTGATGCCTGCTGCGATCGTAGATTATGCTAAGTATTAAACTGAGAGTAGACTGCTGAGGTGACAGTTTAACCAATTCTTTTTTCCTTTTTAGTAAGATTTTTAATCTCAATTACTGTGATTATGTTCATGGCAATACTACTGGACCTTATTCTCTCTCTCTCTCTCTCTCTCTCTCTCTCTCTCTCTCTCTCTCTCTCTCTCTCTCACTCTCTCTCTCTCTCTCTCTCTCTCTCTATATATATATATATATATATATATATATATATATATATATATATGTGTGTGTGTGTGTGTGTGTGTGTGTGTGTGTGTATGTGTGTGTGTGTGTCTGTCTGTCTCTCTGTTTCTCTGTATCTCTGTCTCTATGTCTCTATATCTCTCTGTTTCTTTGTCTGTCTGTATCTCTGTCTCCCCTCCCCTTCTGAAAGCAAGGAATATAAAGGGACCTTTTGGAAAGTAGCCTTTCTTCCCTCCAGTGTTGAATGCTGGCCCTGTGCTAGCATCAGAAGTAAGGGGCAAAGTGACCATTTTTATTATATCAATCTGCTCTCATTTCATTCTTTTATCCTTTGATGTCTCTGTAATTCTATGGCTCTAACAATAGACAATGGTGAAGTGGAACATATTAACCTATTAGAAAAAAATAGCCACAGATTATTTTGGGAATGACAAAATATATAAATTCTATTGCATCATTAGGTTACAATTTATTCCAATAGAAAAAGGATATTACTCAACGAATACTGTATGTGCTAGTTGGTTTGTGATTAAATTTATGCTAGTTCCAACATCCTTTTGAATATGACCATGCGCTGAACCTTCTTCTGGCCAAGCTAACACACTTTTTATTTTAGGAACTGCATGGGCAACTTGTCTCTGTTAATGTGTAATTAGCTCAGCTTCCCTTAAGAAAGGGATAGCTGAAAAGATAGAATTAGTAAAAAGGAACAAGCCACACCATAAAAGCCATCACTATAGTCAAACACAGAACAATTTTCTTAGTCACTCCATGTTCACCTGTGTATTATTTTCTATTTTAGATGTTATTATTTTACATGTGTTATGGCAGTCTAATCTATATAAATAGACCTGAGGCAGTGTCCCTCCGGATCTGGCTTCTCACAGCCATGTGTGCAGACTGGACGGTTTCATATGATAATCTCTAATGTATACTTAGGTAGTGAGCTGCCACCAAAGTCAATGTGCTTCCTTAAATATCTATGCATTTTTTTTTAATCACGTCTTCTTGGGAATGACTACCTTGGGCATGTTGACAATCAGAGAACTCTCATTATCATCAGGTGTTGCCCAGTCAGCTACAGTGAAGGTCACAGTCTCCTATGGCCTTGCTATTTAAGGTTAGATGAGTTATTTCAGGCTGAAAGACTATTCTTTCTTGCCTTTAGCATATCTTTTAAAAAATAGAATAAAATCAAAATTGCCTAGGGAATCAACCAGATCAGATAATTTCCAAGCATTGATTCTCAATGAAAACCTGACCCAGGACAAATCTGAGCCCAAACATGGAAGACCTATCATGCAAGAGGCCTGCATGTGGAGGAGTCTACACTCTGTTGAATCCTCCCTCACATGCTGAGGCTTAGGCATCCATTGTGTATGTTGGAGGTGTAGGTTTCATTTTAGCTTAGTAGTAGCAATTGAATAGACTGTAAAATAAGCTCTCTCTGTACTCAAGGCATTTAGCATGTGGAAAACAAGTCTGATGAGCACTTCATCTTGGGATGCTGTGCTTTGGGGAAGGACAATAAAGTCTGTTGTTTGTGTTAGTGTGCCGCCTTACAACACTGGGAAATTGTCCATGAAAGATGTTGGGAAAAAGTCACCATCCCTTCAGGGGTTCTGGAACACTGAAGCAAAGGGGAGATGTAGCAACTTATCTTGGGCCTCCTCAGCCATAGCAGCTCAACTGGAGAGAAGGTCAAGTGATTTAACCCACTGTCTTCCATTGACTGGGTTGATAAGAACCCAGTTGGTTGGTTAATACTTTGGTTCTGTCGCATTTACAGCAACATGTGTTTTGTCCCCTGCTCTAGCTGGAGAGTAAATGGTGGCAAAGGATTTTGAGGTCTCTGTAAGCTCTTAGCTGGAATGTTTCCTGTAGCTTTTTGAAAGTATCTGGGATATCCAGAAGCAAATGATAGTCACTGGTCCCCCAAATACAGAGTACAGTGCTTCCATCCAGCCACCACGGTAGCTCCTTACAATACACACTCCTCAAGTGTAATAAGTAATAGCTCATGCCCATAAATGGTTAAGAGATGGCAATGTTTATGGGTGATTTCTCTTCTAGGAGGGAGAAGCTTCATGTATGAATGAAAAAGTGACTTTGAGGCCGTACATTTGTGAGCAGTATTGGAGCAATTAGGCCCCTATATAATTGAAGCTGCTGGTTCTCTGAAATGAAATATTGAACTGAGGCCCTCCTTGCACATTGAAAGAAATGCAAGACAGGGTTGGATCTGTGTTTTTAATATTGTTGATGCTATTGGCTTAGACATGTTCCATTTGTTAGGTCTGTTTTGCAAGCCTAAATTTGAGCCCAGACACTTTCTCCATATAAATGTCTCAAGAATTGCAGTCTCACATCCATCACCTCTTTGCTTTTGAATTACAAAGATAACCTTAAGATAGGAGCCGTCTACTGGGCAGTGTGATACATAACACAGAAAGGGTAAGCCTCCTTAGTGATGAAATCAGCCTATGCCCAAGAGGGAAGTAATAGGCAGAAAGGGGAGAGCTGATGAAAAAATTGATTCTTTTTCCAAAACGTGATATGTTTTTTTATGAAGCAGGCATCAGCTGAAGAGATTATTTTTCCAACTAAAGAGAGAGACTGACAGTGAGGGAAGGAAAGGCCTGTGAGGGATCAGGGGATCAGCTTGCTTCTTATTCGCTCGCCGCCTCAGGTGAGGAGGGAGTTAGGCAGCACTGCTTCTGTCTTGCTTCAGCTGTTTGAGGTGGGCATGATTAAACAGCTTATTGCTTAGAATGGACCCTACTTTTCCTTTTCTTGAAGCATGCGTCGCCTCCACAGGCCATCCGTTGCCTGTTCTGTTGTAAACAGTGTGTTGTTTGTTTCCAGGTTTGCCGAAGATGCAGGTCATTAGGAACTACACTGGCACCCCGCCCCCAGCTCTTCATGAAGGACCACCATTGCATATCCAGGCAGGGGACACTGTTGAACTTCTGAGAGGAGATGCACACAGTGTGTTCTGGCAGGTACGATCCAGAGGACAACTATTTTGATGTAATGGATGATTGGCTCTTGAATACAAAAATAAAACTCTTGCTCTTACAAACTGATTATGTGCTTCAGCTGCAGAAACCATACATGGTATGGTAGGATTATTGTTTATTAAACTTCTCCATGTTTACAAGGCCAAGATGGCCATGAGTGTTATAACGCTAAAGAAAAACAGTGTCAGGGCTGAGAGTCATAATTACCATTTTTATTAAAAATTCATACTTGGTTAGAACATTTTCCCAAACCTAGTCCCCGTGGGTATGATCTAGCATGCATGGCTTTAATATATTACGAATTCAATCCATGGAAAACACCTGACTTACTTGCCAGTAGCCATATGGGACCCTATTTGACTTTTTGTACATCCACGCTACCTGGAAATCATCTTACGGCTCTCTAAGCATTATTTATAAAATATATGAAATGTAAGAAGTAATTGATTTTGTTGATATTTGTTAGTGATGAAATCCCATTTTGCTAATAACCCTACCTCTGATTTAGACATTTTTGTTGTCATAAATGTGATACAGCATTAAGATTTTATATAGCTGGCTACCAGAATGTTGTGGTTCATTAGGAGAATATGCATTTTCTAATACGTGTAGAAATATTTACCAGTAAAGTTGAAGAATGTTTTAACTATTCATTGTACATTGAGGGTATTGGGGGGAGGGGAGGTTCAGTAGTAAGATTGGCAGCCGAGCTGATTTTGATCATGGTTAAAGGCAAAGGAAACAGGGAAGGTCCATAGGACTGGAAAGCCCACTGTGTGCACGGATGTGCATATTTATAACTGTTTCACTGCTAGAATGTGCTTAGATCTAATACTTATCTCCACCATCATCATTTCAACTACTGTAGCCAGTTGGCATTCCTGAAATCTCAACATGTTTCCCAAATATTTTTGTCCTTTTATTCCTCATCCACCCCAGAACAGGAAGAGAAAAATGCCAAATTCAGTGTGTTGACTCTTTTATCCATCCACCTAGACACATCTTCATTTGGACCCACAACATCCCCCTTATTCAAGACTCCTTTCTTGAATTTTCTGTCTGAAAATTTCTACTTCTTTCTCTACTGGCATCTAGTCTATAGCACATTTCTTTTTTTAAAAAAAATTTTTATTTTCTATATTCTATGTTTACATTCCAAAGGCTTTCCCCTTTCCCAGTTACCCCCCACCATATGTCCCATAATTCTTCTCCCCCCGCCCTGCTATTCCCCACTCATTCCCCCCCACACACTATTTCTCTGTTCTGGGTCTACAATACGGGATCCAATCTTTACAGGCCCAGGGTCCTCTCCATTCTTCTTCTTGGGAGTCATTTGACTTGCTAATTGTGCCTTGAGTATTTAGGGCTTCTGGGCTCATTAATATCCACTTATCAGTGATTGCATTTCATGTGTATTCTTTTGTGATTGGGTTAGCTCACTTAGGATGATAGTTTCCAGATCTAACCATTTACCTACAAATTGCATGAGTTCATTATTTTTAATTGCTGAGTAGTACTCCATTGTATAAATATACCACATTTTCTGTATCCATTCCTCTTTTGAGGGATATCTGGGCTCCTTCCAATTTCTGGCTATTATAAACAAGGCTGCTATAAACATAGTGGAGCATGTGCCTTTATTGTATGCAGAGGAATCCTCTGGGTATATGCCCAGGAGTGGTATGCCAGGGTCCTCTGGAAGTGGCATGCCCAATTTTCTGAGGAACCGCCACACTGATTTCCAGAGCGGTTTTTACCATTTTGCAATCCCACCAATAGTGGAGGAGTGTTCCTCTTTCTCTACATCCTCGCCAGTACTTGTTGTCTCTCGAGTTTTTAATCTTAGCCATTCTGACTGGAGTAAGGTGGAATCTCAGGGTTGTTTTGATTTGCATTTCCCTGATGACTAATGATGTTGAACATCTCTTAAGGTGTTTCTCGGCCATCCGAATTTCTTCTGGTGAAAAATCTTTGTTTAGCTCTGTACCCCATTTTTTGATAGGGTTATTTGGTTCTTTGGGGTTTAACTTCTTGAGTTCTTTGTATATATTGGATATTAGCCCTCTGTCGGATGTGGGGTTGGTGAAGATCATTTCCCACGTTGTTGGTTGCCGTTTTGTCCTCCTGACAGTGTCCTTTGCCTTACAGAAACTTTGTAATTTTATGAGGTCCCATTTGTCAATTCTTGATCTTAGAGCATAAGCTATTGGTGTTCTGTTCAGGAACTTTCCCCCTGTGCCCATGTCCTCCAGGGTCTTCCCAAGTTTCTTTTCTAATAGTTTCAGTGTGTCTGGTTTTATGTGGAGGTCCTTGATCCACTTGGAGTTGATCTTAGTACAAGGAGATAAGAGTGGGTCAATTCGCATTCTTCTACATGTTGACCTCCAGTTGAACCAGCACCATTTGTTGAAGAGGCTATCTTTTTCCACTGGATGGTTGTGGCTCCTTTATCAAAGATCAAGTGACCATAAGTCTGTGGGTTAATTTCTGGGTCTTCAATCCTGTTCCATTGATCTGCTTGCCTGTTGCTATACCAATACCATGCAGTTTTTAACACAATTGCTCTGTAGTACTGCTTGAGGTCAGGGATATTGATTCCCCCAGAAGTCCTTTTATTGTTGAGAATAGTTTTAGCTATCCTGGGTTTTTTGTTGCTCCAGATGAATTTGAGAATTGCTCTTTCTAGATCTATGAAGAATTGAGTTGGGATTTTGATGGGGATCGCATTGAATCTGTATATTGCTTTTGGCAAGATGGCTATTTTTACTATATTGATCCTGCCAATCCAGGAGCAAGAAATATTTTTCCATCTTCTGAGGTCTTCTTCGATTTCTTTCTTCAAGGACTTGAAGTTCCTGTCATACAGATCTTTCGCTTGTTTGGTTAGAGTTACGCCAAGGTACTTTATGTTGTTTGTGGCTATTGTGAAGGGTGTTATTTCCCTAACTTCTTTCTCAGCCTGCATGTCCTTTGAGTACAAGAAGGCTACTGATTTGCTTGAGTTAATTTTATAACCAGCCACTTTGCTGAAGTTGTTTATCAGCTGTAGAAGTTCTCTGGTGGAGTTTTTTGGATCGCTTAAGTAGACTATCATATGGTCTGCAAATAATGATACTTTGATTTCTTCCTTTCCAATTTGTATCCCTTTGACTTCCTTATGTTGTCTAATTGCTCTTGCTAGAACTTCAAGTACTATATTGAAAAGATATGGAGAGAGAGGGCAGCCTTGTCTAGTCCCTGATTTTAGTGGGAATGCTTCAAGTTTCTCTCCATTTATTTTGATGTTGGCTACTGGTTTGCTGTAGATTGCTTTTACTATGTTTAGGTATGGGCCTTGAATTCCTGCTCTTTCCAAGACTTTTAGCATGAAAGGATGCTGAATTTTGTCGAATGCTTTTTCAGCATCTAATGAGATGACCATGTGGTTTTTTTCTTTTAGTTTGTTTATGTAGTGGATTACATTGATGGATTTCCATATATTGAACCATCCCTGCATCCCTGGGATGAAGCCTACTTGATCATGGTGAATGATCGTTTTGATATGCTCTTGGATTCAGTTGGCAAGAATTTTATTTAGTATTTTTGCATCAATATTCATAAGAGAAATTGGCCTGTAGTTCTCTTTCTTTGTTGGATCTTTTTGTGGTTTAGGTATCAGTGTAATTGTGGCTTCGAAGAACAAGTTGGGCAGTGTCCCTTCTGTCTCTATTTTGTGGAATAGTTTGAAGAGTATTGGTGTTAAGTCTTCTTTGAAGGTCTGGTAGAATTCTGCACTAAAACCATCTGGTCCCATACTTTTTTTGGTTGGGAGGCTTTCTATCACCCCTTCTATTTCTTTAGGGGTTATGGGACTGTTTAGCTGATCTACTTGATGCTGATTTAATTTTGGTATTTGGTATCTGTCTAGGAAATTGTCCATTTCCTCCAGATTCTCCAGTTGTTTTGAGTATAGGCCTTTGTAGTAGGATCTGATGATCTTTTGAATTTCCTCCATTTCTCTTGTTATATCCCCCCTTTCATTTCTAATTTTGTTAATTTGGATACTATCTCTGTGCCCTTTGGTTAGTCTAGCTAAGGGTTTATCTATCTTGTTGATTTTCTCGAAGAACCAGCTCTTGGTTTTGTTGATTCTTTGTATGGTTCTCTTTGTTTCTACTTGATTGATTCCAGCCCTTAGTTTGATGATTTCCTCTCTTCTACTCCTCCTGGGTGAGTTAGCTTCTTTTTGTTCCAGGGCCTTCATGTGTGCTGTTAAGTTGCTAGTGTATGCTCTCTCCAGTTTCTTTTTGGAGGCACTCAGGGCTATGAGTTTTCCTCTTAGCACTGCTTTCATTGTGTCCCAGAGATTTGGGTAGGTCGTACCTTCATTTTCATTGAAGTCTAAAAAGTCTTTGATTTCTTTCTTTATTTCTTCCTTGACCAAGGTGTCATATAGCACATTTCTATGTGTACACTCTTTGCATTTCAAAAAATATAACTCAGTCTTTTTGCCTAGTTTCTTCGGTCAGGTTCCCCCATTCCCTCACTATTTTTGTCTCTAAACAGTCAAAGCCATCATGGAAGTAGTCTGCACTCAGTAGCTCTACTTCTAGTTACAGTCTAGTACCCTACAAAATCTGTGCTTAACTTTTATCAATACTGCTATGTAGAAAACAGAATAGTAGCTTTGAGTATATTGATAAACCATACATATTAAAAATATATAATTTTTAACTTTTGACACTACATCTCTCTCTCCCCCTTCACCCCCATCCCCATGTGTAGATCAGGATAGTTAAGGTGATTAACCCATGCACCAGTCTCAAGTGAATTTTATGTTCATTGATGTTCTTCCAGTTCCTACCCTAAGGTCACCATGGTTTTGCTTTCAGATTATAGATAAGTTTGTACTTTTTAAAAATATTATGTACTTTATCGTAATATGTTTTCTTTTTGTATGAAGTTTTAGTATATTAAGGTGTGTGTGTGTGTGTGTGTGTGTGTGTATGTGTGGTATGTGCACATGTTCATATGTAGATTGTTGAGGTAGTTCACGCTAATGGAGGCACAGAAAGACAAGTCTCCTGTCCTGCCACACTGTACCCCTTAAGACAAGGTCTTTCACTGAACCTAGAGCTAGACTGGCAGCCAGTGAGTCAGTCACATCTGTCATCTTGCCTCCAGCTCCTGCCATGCTGGGGTCACAGGCATGCAGGAGCATGGCCTGTGTCCTACTCGGGTTCTGCAGATTTGAGTTCAGATCCCCTTACATATGCAGCCAAGGGCTCTTACCCACGGAATCAGCTCTCAAGCCCACGAGGAGCTTTTTCTACAATGAGTGTTTATCCTGTAACTACTCTTAATTTCTGCTATCCTTAGAGTTTCCTTCACCATATCCCATCAGAGCTTTTATATAAACAACAAAGGATGTTTACTTCATCCTTTCCAGTCTAGACACCTCAAAATGATTTCTCCTACCTTGCAGCAACGGCTATAACATCTGGATAGTGTGAAGTGGTAGTGACAAGAGAGAGTCTCATTGCTGTATTGCTGCTCTGAGGGAAATGAATCAAGTTCTTTACTACTGAGTATGATGTTACTCTGGAAGCAGGACAGTTTCTTCCAAGTACAGACTGAATTTCTTTGTGAGTGAGAAGCTGCCTGCTTGTACCTGATGCTTCTTTAGTGAGTTAAGGTAGTTAGTCTCTTTGTAAGAATTTGTGCATTTTATCTGTGAATGAATTTAATTGCCTGATGTTTATACTATGAATTGTTGATGCAGCATCTATAGAGTCACTTCTTTCCTCCCTCTTCCTGACCCTACCCTGTCCTCTTTAGATTCTCTCTTGGTTCATTCTCACGAGATGACTATGTTATCTTCTAGTCCTAACACAGAAGTAGGTTGTGGTTTCTTTGCTTCTCCCTCTCTCTCTCTTTTTTTCTTACTTCATTGATTTCTGCTCCTGACATTATTCTTAATTTCTTCTCCTTATTTTGGGCTTAATTATTTGTTTGAGAGTTTTGTTTGTTTTTAGGCTCTTAAGGTAACACATATGCTTATTGATTTGCTTATTTCACTTTGTTTAATTTTTCTAACACATGAAGCTAGCACAGCAAGTTCTAAATACTATTTTGGCTGCCTTCTTAGACTCTGGTATACTCTGGGTTTATTTTCTGTCAGCTCAGAATACCTTCAAATTGCTCTTTTATGCCTTCTTCTGGGAAGTTAGGAAATATACTATTTGGTCTTCAAGTATTAGAGAATTTTCCAAATATTCTTAATCTCTTTGACTAAAAAACATTGATCTTCCCCCACTGGTATCTAAAAACATAAAAATTATACAGCTGAGTGACAACTTGTTATCTTTCTATTTATATCTATATTACATAATATAAAAGTCAGGCTGGACAGGTATCTTGAGTATGTTATTAATTTCTAATTTAATTTCTCTTCACAGGAGAATATAAATTATAGAGTTGTCTTATGGCCCAGAAAATGATTGATCTTGACTAATGTTCTGTGTGAGCTTAGAAAGGATGTTTATTCTGTTTATATGCAGTAGACTATCCTACAAATGTCATTTAGGTCAAAATAATCGATACTATTGCTTAAATGTTATATATCCTTATTGACCGGTGACATAACCACCCTATCTATCCACTGTCCTAGACTCAAGTCTTACACTTTTGTAGATTCTAGCCTTCCTCCTCCTTTTAACTCTGTAACACTTGCTCATCAGTTCCTCTTTATTTAGCTTCTAAATCACCCTCAATGTATTTTTTTCTTCTCCATCTCTATTGTAAAAATTCTGCTCAAATCATGACACTTGCCCTCCCTTTTATGCCTTGTGACATCTGGGATTATCTTTAATTGCTACCCTTACTGATAGAATTTGCCCACCACAGCCATCTTGTATACCCCTGTGAAATTCAGGTGTTTACATAATTTATTAATGTCTTCCAGTGGTCTCCTCCTGGCCAAACAGTGTTCACATCTTTGTTACCTAACAGAAGTGTTTACTGTTTATGAACCACAGACTCAGCACTGCCACCTTGATGCTTTGCTGACTTCTTAGCTTGCCATTCTCCCGTTTAACCATGTAGCCCTCACCATCCTTGTGATTTCCTTTAATTGTCAACTCCATACAACATAGAAACACCTGGTAAGTTTGCCTGTGGGCATGCCTTTGCGGGGATTGTCTTAATTAAGTTAAATTTTTTTATGGGAACACAGCCCACTGTAGGAAGCACCATCTCCTGTTCATGGGGTTTCTGAACAGTCTGAGTGAAGAAATCATGTTGTTCAATACAAGCCAATAGGTGAACAAGCATACATTCGTATCTCACTGCTCTTGGTTGTAGATGTATTATGACTCGCTCTTTGAAGTTCCTACTTTGACTTTCCTGCAGTGATAGACTGTAACCTCTAATTATAAACTGAAATTGCTTTGTATGGGACATTATCACAGCAACACAAAGGCAACTAAGAAGAATCTCCATGTGCTTCTCCCTGCTACTTTATGGCATTTTACTAAAAACCACATCAGTGATACTTTTATTATCCTGTCTCCTACCTTACTTCAATCCCTATTATTAGGCAGAAGTTGGCATTTGAAAAAATACTTAAATAGTGACAACAAAAAACACAATCAACTTAAATTTATTATATAGTTTTTTTGGGGAAATACAAAGTAGATTTATAAGCATATTTCACATATAGTGAAAATTCTGAAAAAAAATGCTATTATAATTTTTATTTTACACATAAGCAGTCAAAGCTATGGAGAAGTTGAGCAGCTAGCCTGAAGTAACCAGCATAGTTACTGGGCAGAACTGGGAGCCACAACCTAGAAATTATCGATCCCAAGTCTAAGCTCTTAACTTTCATTCTGTGCTGTGTCTTCTAAGATTCTCTCACTACTGAATAATCTCATGCTACCCTAAGGAGCTTGATGATGTTTATGGCTAGAGCTACATCTTCTTTATGCTGGTGGAAATATATTTTCTTCGGTATCGTAAAGTTTCTGACAGCATGCCAGTCTGTTTCCACTGAACGACGATTTGTAGGTTAGTAAGATGGCTCTTCTGCCATGTTTGACATTAACATGCTATTGAACAACTGAGGACATGTAGTGGTTAGAATCCCGGGGTGGGCACTTGGGACTGGCCCTGTCATGAACTTTGTGGAAGCTGTCGACTATAGGTACCTGCTCAGGAACTTTTTAAACTTCTGTTCACCATAGTGGTCTCAGGGTCAGACTTTGTATGTTGCAGCCGCCTACTGGAAATGCAAAGGCAGAAGCTGTCAGTGTAAGACTCTGATGAACCTTAGCTTACCAGAGACCCCTGACTGAACAATGCGGGGGGTGGGGGGTGGGGGGGCAGGGGATAGATGCAAAAGCAAGAGGAATTTATTATTCCAGTGGGTTGGGGTTGTCCTGCACCTGAAGGAGAGGCAGTGACCTTGCGTAACCTGTTTGGCCAGTTTTTATACAGCTTTCAGGAGTAGAATAGAGCAACAGCCACTAGGCACAATGTGAAGGGTAGAACAGTGTGACTTTTAAACTGATTGGTCCTTAGAGAATGAGGTAGCAAGGGCTTTCCTTGTCTTGGGGGTGGGGGGTGGGGCGTGGGGTCAGGTGGCTGTCCATCTGCCCTGAGGAATGTGCCTATGAGCTCTGGGCTTCCCTTATCTGCAGGTGGTCAGTAGTCAGTCCCTGCTGTGGACTGAGGAATGTAATTAGCCTTTCCTTTCCAGGGAGGGGTGGGGTACCTATGTGCTCTATGACCTCCAGGAGGGGAGGGGTCTGATGGATTTTCCAAAGTTTCTGAGCTGACTTCTTCATCAGATCTTAAGTGTTGTACCCAGAGCTGGTGCAGTTACTTCTGGTGCTTTACATTGAACTCTGGGAGAGTTCACTAGAGAACCCCCAGGTAACAAGCGTGACAGACAGAAAACACTTTGGGATTTGTCTGAGCAGTGCTAAGAATAAACTTACTTTATAAGCCTCCCTAGAGGATTCTAAAAGCCAGTCAATTTCTCATCCTAGAGATATCAATAGAAAATATTGAAGCTAAGCACAAAATATTGGAGCTATTGAGGCATCTAAGTGGTACCTGAACAGGGGTATGTTTGAGACCTCAGTGGAGACCATGGGAACGGCTCAGCAGGATTCCTAGAAACCTGCACAGTATGTGCCCACCAGTATTTATCTCTGTTGAAGAGAAAACTGTAGATATGTTTTCCTAACCAAGCTTTCTGTTTCCTATTTTTTCGGATACTTTAGATACATAAAACTTAATTACACCTTTAAAAAATTTTTATTTGCGTTTTCTTTTGCAGAACAGTAGGTTTCAGTGAAACTTTCAATATTTTTCATAATATTTACAGACTTTTCCTTCTTTCTTTCTTTTGTTCCCTATAGCACACCATCTCAAAAATACTACAGTTCGGGCTTCGTTCTGGCTGAGCTCATACTTACTCATCCTACTATCTTGTACAGCCTTCTGTTTTGTTTTGTTGTTTTTTTTTTTTCTAGGCAGAAAGAAAATTGCTATTAATTCTAATTTTCTCTTTAGCTGTCTAGATGTGTGAAGATTTTCTGGTGTGGTGCTAAAAAGACATTGGAAATACTCAAAGAGAACCACAAGATAAATGAGCAGAAGCTCTGAATGACAAAACGTGTCTATGACTTTTTCACAGTGAAATGCAGATCTAATGGTTAGGAAGGAGAGTGGCTAATGCTTAGAATAGAGAAGAACAGTTAGCACACTTATTTCAGATAGCAATTATGCATTGAGTGCTCGCTCTGAATTCACTGCTGAGACACCTTCCTGCCCCAGTATGAACTCCCGTTGGTTTGACATTGGATCTCTTATTTTTAGAGGAATCATTCATGCTTGCTGCCAACTAGTAATGGATTTACATTGTCAGGCATACGTTAAAAATTCACCTAGAGTTTCTGGCTTAGACATAACATGCGCCAGCATTGTCTTGTGAGTACCTCTAAATCATTTAAAGGATATTTAGCTGGAGTTATTGCAAGGAACAGAAGCAGAGTGAGAAACCTGGAGTGAAGTCATTGACTGTAGCCAAATAGCTGTATGGCTTGGATAAGGCCTTTTAATTACTACCTAGCTTAATTCTATGTATCACATGAGGTGGGCAGACAAGCGTAGCACTCATAAAACTGGTTAAAATCACTGGCTGGTGCTTCATAATACCAACAAGCAGCCCTACTCCCAAAGATCAGGGTACCGTGGACCTGTTTTGGACCCAGGGTTGCATTAGGCTCCAGATAAATCATATGTGAGCCACTGAGTACATGAGCAGCTTGGTAAGATTCCATGGTAATTATGGCACCATATCCAGCTCATTATGTGCTCATTGGTTGAAAACCAATCTATTATACATTGCCAAAAACCCAAGGTGTTCCAATGAACTCGATTATTTTGGCTATGATAGATACTAAATAAGGGGAGTGTTTTCAGATTGTCAGCATTTAATAAAATTATGCTGGCCCAAACCTCAGACTGAAATTGATGTATTTGTTTTCTGTATTTTAAAACATGAGTAAAGATGTTGCAAAGTCTTCAAGTAGGCTGCCATGATGAAATAAACGTTTGTTTTACAGATTGGACATATGGTAGAAAACTGGCCAGTTTAATTTCATGTTTTTTAAAACAAAAACCAAAACAGTAGGTTCTTTCCTCCTTGTTGGTTCTCATATATAAAGAAGATTTGGGCTGTTTTAAAGTTCTTTGTGTGTGTGTGTTTGTGTGTGTGTGTGTGTGTGTGTGTATGTGTGTTTACAGGGTCTCCATTTACATACTTTGTTCATTTTCCTGCTCTAAGGGACTGAATTTTAAAATTGCTTCAAGAATATAGTTTCAAACACCTTTTCTGGTATCTTATCCCATCTCATTTGAGATTATGCATATAAGCAAATTGAGTGTTTTTCATTTCCTATGCTAGAATTTAGGAAATCCAAGTTCCGTTCCATTCGCTGAGTTTTATTGGCTGTCATCTACCAGTGTGATGGCTGAAAACCAGAGAAGTCTAAAGGCTCCAGTTTAATTACACAAAAAGTGGGAATGACAGTGGTCACTGTAAATAAACCAGTGATATTGTATTGTAGTCACTAAACAGTATCCAGACATCTAGACAGACCTATTAGTCTGTCCACCTATGTATCCAATACATAAAAATTTCCTACAGTGTTTCCCACTGTGTTTCATATTGGAAGGACCAGAAACAACTCCTCCAGTTTCTAATCCTCATGATCTGAATAGTCTGGATAGAGAATGCATTGTTTTGAGTTTTTTGCTAAGAGGTTTTTCTAAATTCTATTTTGAAAAACACTCACAGAGTTTAGCCTGTAGATTAAAGTCTGAAGTACTTACCACAAATGAATTTGCATTTGAATTTTTAAAAGGACTTTTGTCCTTGTTAAGAGCTTTGGCCTATTTGTGCATTTTCGAGAATTTTTGCTTTCTCAACTGCTTTCCCTTTCAAGTGAGTCACTTCACTCATTAATACAGAAAGTCAGATCTTATTGTAGACTGTCATGTTTTCAACACACACCATGCCCAGAGCATACAAATTCCCACTCCAGGATGGATCAGGACTCTGTCTTTGAATAGATATTAGTCTCCTGTGCATCCTTATTATCCCAACAGTAATTTCTATTGAAGTAAGTGGGCTCTCTGCATTTTCATTATAACGTCTTTCAAACAATGAATTGTCAATTGAGTCCTGAAAATGCACGCAATTCTGTCTTCCATTCTAAGGGATTCATTTTGGCAGCGCCTTCTTTCTTTCTTTCTTTGTCTTTTCTTTTTTCTTGAAAACCATATAAAATTGTCTTCAAATGAAATGCATAGCAAGTAGGAAACGGGCCACTTAGGGCTACATCTCCTGGTGCAGGTGTTAGGCCTGGCTGTCGCTGAACAGCATCCAGAACATTTCTGCTCACACCATAGACTGGGGACAACCTGTTGCTTTTAGGTAATATGATATGTAAAGACAGAGACTCATTCATGGTGGAGTGGCTTTTTCATCTGAGAGATGTTTTCCCAGAAACTATACAGATTACACTTATCAGAAAGCAGAGGAATCTGGAAGGAGGGAAGGAAGGAAGGAGGGAGGGAGGGAGGGAGAGGGAGGGAGGGAGTGAGGGAGGGAGGGAGGGAGGGAAGGAGAGAAGCTGGAGCAGGAGACAGAACAGAAGGGAAGCCAGGGAGGGAGGAGAAAAAGAGGGGGCATGGGAATGTATCATCTCTGATTTCTCCTACAATAGAGTACTCCCTGTGTGTTTTGTTCGTAGACTAAAAGCTCTTGAAACAAGGAGGATCCACTGTCCTAGATCATGGGGTTTTATTTGCTCCGTTGTCATTTATGAATACCCAAATGTGCCACTGGGGGAATTTTGTGAGCTAATTGGAACCAAAAAGCAATTATAAGTACAGAATTGCAATCAGTGCCAAAAAATATGTATTTTTATCCACGATGAAAATTAAATAACGTAGAAAATAGTCGTGATACTTCACAGCTGCAAACCATTCAGCTACGTGAGCCTTATTTTAAAGAATAAAAGTGGTTTTACACAAGTTCTGATTAGTCACACTGAGAGCTGTGGTTCTGGTTGTTGCTGTTGTTTTAAAGCTTATTGTCTCTTCTTTTGTCAGGTGCCAGTTGCCAAATTCAAATCAAGGTCTCCTCTGTTCTCTCCCTTTCAAGGTTGTATGATAGGCAGACTTGGCAAGCCTATCATCTTCCCTTTGGAGAGATTGATTTTATATTTTTAATACCTAAGAAAGTGAATTTTGAAGGTATTTTGGTAGAAAATTGAGAGGCAAAAGTCATTTCCTTATGTATGTTCCTGAGGAAACCTTTGGTAATTTTTATGTTTTACTTTGTTTTTTCTTTATTTGCAGTGTGCTTCAGTGGGAGATTACACAACACACACACACACACACACACACACACACACACACACGTACACGTACACATAGGCACATACACATAGGCACACACGCACACAGGCACACACACTCGGGGGGGGGGGGAGAAAGAGAGAGAGAGAGAGAGAGAGAGAGAGAGAGAGAGAGAGAGAGAACAAACAAAAACCAAGTCAAATGAAACATTCATTTCCCAATGAAGCCAGTAGCAGTGAACCTAGAATTAAGGGGTTGTCATCTGGCCATGTAGAACTTGGCCAAACATGTGTTTTCTTTCTATTAAGCTAAGGAAATAAATAAATAAACAAAAGAATTGCCTGGGATGATCTTCATGAGATACATGCTTTCTCAATCCTTCAGCCTAAATATTTTAGCCCAGGCCTTCATCTTCAGCCTATTCCATTTTCTTAGCTAAAACCTTCATTACCATCTGAGCCCTATGGGTGGGGGGGGGTCTTTGGGTCTTTTTTTTTTTTAATTTAAAAATATTTTTCGAAACACACAACAACCACACTGCTTTCTGATTGGCCAGGCTAGAGCACCCCTGAAAGAAGCCTCATTTTTACCTGTTTCTAGGGCTCAGCAAATGTGTCTAGAATAAATAACTATTCCAAGATGCTCTATCCAGCATTTTTTTCTCATACATTTTCAAAGTCATCATTACCTCTGAGTTATACCTTAGGTCATTTGAAAAATCACTAAAGGATTCCTCTTGTGAGAGAGTACTCTTACAATCCTCATCTATGAAATGGGAATATTAACCTTTTCAGTGACTCATGCGGGTTTCATGAGGTTCATAGGAAGCAAACATGAAAAGAAATTGAAAAGGTGAAAACGGTATGTCTGTGTAATGATTAACACTTTTAAAGATTGTACTTCATTTTCCAGAAGTAGAAAAAATGATTGTCTAGAATTTTCATTTTTTTAATCTAAGCCTCATATTCTTCTTGTTCAATTTGCATAAAGAGTTGCATTGACCATATTGGCTTTTGGAGACTTTTACCCTCCACATACCTACACTTGATTCCTAAAATTTCTTTTATCTTTTCCCCTCATGATTCTGCAGAAAAGTGAAAATGATAAATTCTTTAGGGAATGGCAGAGAGAAGGACAGTGTGGGTCCCCGGAGCCCTCGCCACAGAGCTGGGTTGGGTGAGGAGGGCTACGAATGTCTCAAGGTTCAAAGGTCAAGAGCGGCAAGGTTTACAACAACCTGGCTCAAAGAGAACTTACCAGTCTTTGCTCAAGAGGGCTGAGGGAGGTACGGGGAGAAGGGGGGAGTTGAACATCCCTCCCTGCAACTCTGGAAGTTACTGCAAAGGAGTAGGACCACACTTTTCTAATAGTTCTAGAACATACAAGAATATTAAGCTCTAAGAACATATTCTACAACTGTGTGTCTTCTCTCTTGGTCTAAAATTCAAGTGTCCATCTGTGTCCTCGTCAGAGGCAAATAGAACATTAAAGAATTGTTTATAAACATTACCAGATTCTTGCTGTTAAGAAAACAGATTTCTAAATTCAAACTGAAGCCAACTCATTTCTTTGATGTTATAAACTAGAGTCAGCATCTCAGCCTGTTCTGGCGCTGACAGGTAATTTCCCCAAGTCAGATTCCTGCCATGAAGACATTTCTTCACAAAACCCAAAACTCAGGTCTGATCATGCAGCACCCCTGCCGAGTGTGGGAACCCGTGTGAAGTCCCCTCAGTTCATCTGTGCATCTACACTGTCTCCCAGCTCCTGTATAGAATGAGGAGATACCATCAAGTCAAAATCGAACTTGTGAGTGTGTGGATACAGAGCTATTCTTAGTTGGTCAGTATATCCTATAATCACCAGACCTTTATTTTGACAGGTATTTGCCTCAAAATATCGAGTATTTTTGACCCTGAGAGCATCATGATCCCTAATTACAGGAAAGGAGAAGTAGGCAGCATATGACTGTAATGGAGCAAGGAAGACCCTGGAGAGATGATTACAGAAGATAATAGACATTAGTAAAGGCTTGTAAGAAACACTTTCCCTGGGTAATTGCCAGCTGGCTTTGATTGAATAGATCATAAACAGGGTTTGCGGGAGTGTCTCCAAGTGTACAGACTGTATTGTGGGAGCTGGCTGAGCTCCTGACACAGTGGGCGAGGTCCTCATTGTTAGTTAGCTCTGGAGATGGACACTGTCGTTAGTTTTTTTTCACTTGTGTTTCTGCTCGCATTACTGAATTTTGTGCAGGACAAAGCATAGATTATCCTGTACTTTGAGGAAGCTTCCTCCACCTAAGTAGAAATGCACATTTAGTCCTACACCTTTTTATTAGAAATTGGGATAAAGTTCTGAGAAATTCTGTTGTCCTTTTCTTCCGTTATGTTACTGCCGTGTAAGCTACATTCTGGCAGACTTACTGAATGACTGTGTCAATCAGAAAGTACATTTAGTGGGCTGTCAGTCTGGAATTGCCTCTGACTTGGCCATTGACTGAATACTGTAAGTTCAGTAGAGCCTGAACATGTATACCCTCTTTAGATGTTGGACCAAATGTTTTGTGAATTTGTCATATACTTAATTTTAGTTTTTTATGATTCAGATTCCTGAAGAAATGGTGATCATATCTATTTCCCAGCAAGACAACCCCACGCCTTTCAGTAAATACTTCATAATTAGTCAATATGAGAATAAGGGAGGAAGTTCTTTCTTCTGTCCCTAAATGCTATCAGATTAAGTTACTGATCCCTACCATGATTGGTCAACAAGTTTTGGATCCAGACACTGTGGGGGCAATAGTAACTCACTGGGAAACTGTAAAATTTGTGGGAGGTGCCTAGTACTGGAGACCCTGCGAATCCTTTGGTCAATTTTCTTGTTTCTTGGAGGAAGATATTGAAACTGAGAAAAACTGAGTGACTTATTTAAAATCAGGAGGTCAGGAGCAGACACCCAGGTTCCAAATGCCCTGATCACAACCAACTATTACTCTATAAGTTTGTTTTGATCTGAAAGCCCATACAAACGTACGAAAATATATCAAAAGTGGAAAAGAAGTCCATTGACAAGGTGACATTATCAAGTGATACTCGAACAGTGACCATGCCTATTTATTTATATCCCTCACATGCCTAGCACAATGCAGTGCATACACTGAAAGATCACGCTTTTCATCAAAGCACTAGTTCTGCTCTCTGTAGAAAGTCCTTTAAAAGTACCCAGTGTTGCATGAACATTAAACACATATAGCCAGGACTTAGAGCATTTCCTTTGTGCTTACTTCTGATTAGAATAACCAAGGTTATGAAAAACCGTGTTTCTTGTTGGCCACTATTAGGAAGAGAAAAGAAACGACAAATTTCTTTGGGGCTTTGTTGAGCCTAGATTAACTTGGAGCTGGATATAGCTTCTCTCCAAGTAGGGTGCTTTCCAAAATGTGGCCAAACCTTGCACTTCTTTGCAGATTTTGGATTAAGCAACTACTTGAGTTTTGGATTTACTTTGCTGACTAATTTTCTTCCATCAAAGAAACTTCTCATTTATTTTGCCAGAAAAAACAATAATACCACTGTCGGGAGAATATGAGTCAGGATTGCATCATGTGCACATTACCCAGTAAGAGTTGGAAGGAACACCTCAAGATACAAACAAAGTGCCGGGGAGCTCCCTATCTTGTTGGAGAAATAGAGACCTCGCTGTAGACATTTCCTACATATAGCAGGGAGAATATATCACCATCGCACTCCCCTCCCGCCTAACAAGTATAGCAAAGCAGCTTCTGGTTTTATAGTGGGTTTTTTTTTTCTTTTCTCAGTATACATTTTACAACTTTTGATTTTTAACTGCTTTTTATTTTTCACTCTCATCAGCCAAAATTCCAGAGATGGAGTAAAACCAAACAATTTCGTATACATTAGAAAAAAATCAGCTATAATTTGTGGCCTTTGCTGTATATTTTGATGACTGGATCTAATGATCAACCTGTACAAACTGAAAATCAGTATGATTTCAAAGATGGCACCCAAGGATGAAGTTTGGCAGAACTCTAAGTTAAAACTGCTCCTTATGTAAAAGTGACCGACGTCAGGAATAGGAATTTCAAGTCTTTATTTCACTTCAGGAGCTTTTCAAAATTCATACACTAGCCAGGCGGTGGTGGTGCACACCTGTAATCCCAGCACTTGGGAGGCAGAGGCAGGCGGATTTCTGAGTTCAAGGCCAGCCTGATCTACAGAGTGAGTTCCAGGACATCCAGGGCTACACAGAGAAACCCTGTCTCAAAAACAAAAAACAAAAAACAAAATTCATACACTAGCCAACATGGGCAGCATTTGTGTTGTTCTTTTGTGTGTGTACGTGTAGACTTGGGGGGGGTTCTTCATGGTGATCAGTAAGTACTTCACTCTGCACAATGGAGTCTGACAACTGCCCGTGTCCATCCGCAGGAAAATAGCTGTTTAGGAGGTCGTGACTGATGAAGGAATATGTTTGCTTCCAATAAAACCTCTCTGTAAAGCACTGAGCTCTCCAGAACATAGACTGACCATTAAAATGAACATGATAATGAAAGTCCATGTTATTTGTGAATTAAGATATTTGCCTGGATACCAGTGGGATAATGGGGTTATACATCGATTTAGGCATTTCTGTTTTATTAAACAGTGAAAATGTAAAACAATAATTTGAGAATAATTGAAAACAATATTTCAGATAAAAGAGAAAATGAGTACACACCATCTTCGAACGGCTTCCATACATATTAATTCTTCAGTCTTTAAAACCCCATGAGGTCCTTCAGGGAAATCTCCTCATTATTGCTGACCACTGTGACTTGCCTGTGGTTGTGCAGCTTATCATCATAGACTAGAAAACAAAACAAGCTATTCCGGTGACCCTTCCTGGGCCTTCCCTTTCTATGTATTTTAAGAGCTAGCTTAGACATATGTCTTAGGGCGTGTGACAGTTGCCATATGGCCATTGCTGTAACCACAGACCGCCTGTTGGTGGAAGCCAGTTTCCAACTGGTCTTTTCTGATCACTTCCCCTCTCATTCTTTGGTGCACTTGTTTCATTGTCTTTACAAAGCTCATCAGAATGATTATAAAAATAGGGCTCACAATTATTTTATCTATCTAATGTACTTACTATCTAGTTTCTACCTACCTGTCCATTCAATAGACTAATCCCTGTTTATTTACCTATATTCCAATAATTCATAGCCTTTCTATATGTTCTCCCCCACCCCCGGGCTCAGGCTGGTTATTTCTGACAGTGGAGACAGGACTGGGCAGGGTAGGTGCTCTGGTCACTAGAGAGAAACCACTCAGTGATCTCACGGCACCGTCATGCATATGATCTGAGTGTTTAGGGCACTGTAACAGCAGGGGCGGGGCGGGGGTGGGGTGGGGGAGAATTTCCTACCTTTCATGAATAACCATTAATCTAGCCTTTTTACATTTGGCTTTCCAAATCTGTTTCAATTCATTCCGAATGCTTCCAGGAGTGCATTAAAGCTCCAATCCAGATAGTATTAGGGGGATAAATGAGCCACAGGGAAGAGATATGATATTTTTCTTAAAGCAATTTATTCCCTTTTTTTTCCCACAAAGTTATAAGCCAAGCAATTTATGATTAAGATTTTTGGAGGACATCTTCTGTCATGTTAAGCCTTTCTTGTCTGTGGGTTTAAAAATGCAGTTTTAGCTATGGCATCCTGGCAAGCATTAGTGTCTTTCCTCTCTACAGGTAGATTACAGGTTTATTTCTACTGGCAAATCTAAAATAGCTTAAATTCATTATGATCCATTGGACACTCTCTTAAAGAAAAACCGAGGAATATTTAAAATCTAAGGTCAGTTGGAAATAAGTAAGAGTCTGACTATGCATCTGTATTTATGATATTCAGGAATATCACAGAAAGTTGTCAATAATTTTAATTTAATATGTTTTCTGCAGAAGCAACCTGCTTTCCAGAACAGAGGGAATTGTTATTATGTAAATTATAATATTTTCTTTGTGTCTGCTTCAGTTTATTTAATGAGTCATAAAGGTGTCTCTGTTCTCAGCATATGCAATTCTTGACCTATTTTCTCAGGTCCTTTCCTTTCCAAAGAAAGTATATCATAAAAAGACTCAACCGGTAATGTTAAATTTACAAACATCCCATCACATGATGCCAGATTCCCTGCAGAATAGATGCACACAAAGATACCCAGACTACATATCAGGTGCCACACAGTGCAAAGCAGGAATGTTTTCAAGTTGACCTTGAACACATTAAAGGACTCACAGAACAAATATCAGACAGGAACATAAGTACAAGATTATTCTCTATGCCTGGCATTTGTAATAGACATTAAAAAAAGATGCCGAGCTGATAACTTGACCCATAATAAAATTCTCATATAAGAATAAAAGAAGAAAATTCAGATGTATGTCTTTCATCAAGGTTAGTAAAATCCTCATAGGTAGATGATCACATTAAGTGCACTGAATCATTGCCTTGGAGGGTGGTTTATTTCTTAGTTACAGCCTGCAGTACCATCCCTGTGTAGGGGATTGACAGCTGCTCCACCCATTAGTATTAATGAATTACCAATGTGCATCCCACACACATCCACCAAGGAGCCAAAGACTTCCCACCTACACACTGCTTTGTTTCGAATCCTCCAAATGTTGCAGGGTGGCTATTTCAAATGGAAATCATTGAATATAGCATGCATTATCTTCCAATACTAAGACTAGTGTCTTACAGGAATAGAAAGGAACTCTAACCCATTCATCTGTTAAGATAGGTCACAGTAGCTCTCACTTCTCAGCCTTAAGGAACATGTGTGATCCTTATACAAGCATAACTGTACTGCTATGGCATTTCATTAAGAGAAATTCCTTTTTTAATTATATTTCCTCTTTTTTACAGTCCAGTCATTATCTTCCTTGTGTTCTGTTCTCCAACAGTTCCTCATCCCAATCCACCTCCCCTGTCTCCAGGAGGATGTCCCCACACCCCCACTCACCCTCATACTCCCGCCAAGCCTTTCCATCCCCTGGGGCCTCAAGTCTCTCAAGAGTTAGGTGTGTTTTCTCTCATTGAGGCAAGACCAGGCAGTCCTCTGCTATATGTGTGTCAGGGACCTCAGACCAGCTAGTGTGTGCTGCCTGGTTGGTGGCTCTGTGTCTGAGAGATGTTGGGGTCCAGGTTTGTTGAGACTTCTGGTCTTCCCATGGGGTCACCCTCCTCCTCAGCTTCTTCCAGCCTTTCCCTAATTCTACAGCAGGGATCACCAACTACAGATTATGGATTGGGTGTAAGTATCTGCTTCTAACTCAGCCAGCTGCTTGTTGAGTCATGCTAGGCTCCTGTCTGGAAGCACACCATCACATCAGTAATAGTGTCGGGCCTTGGAGCCTCCCCTTGAGATGGGTCCCAATTTGGGTCAGTCACTGGACCTCCTTTCCCCTCAGTCTCTTCTCCATTTTTGTCCCTGCAGTTCTTTTAGACAGGACCAATTCTGGGTCAAGAGTTTTTTTTACTGTGGGATGGCAACTCCATCCCTCCACTTGATGCCTATCTTTCTACTGAAGGTGGATTTTCCAAGTTCCCTTTCCCCACTGTTGGGCATTTCATCTAAAGTCCCTCCCTTTGAATCTTGAGATTCTCTCACCTCCCAGGTCTCTGATGCATTCTAAAGGGCCGCCCCACCTCCCACCTCCCACCTCCCAAGGTTGTATATTTCCATTCATTCTGCTGGCCTTGGGGCTTCACTCCTGGTTCCCCACAACACACACACACACACACACACACACACACACACACACACACCAGACACACACCTGATCATATTCCCCCTTTTCCCTATCACTTCCCCTCCCCTCCCCCACCCAGTTCCCTCCCTTACTCCAGATTGACACAGCCTCACTTGGACCCTTTGGCTTGTTAACCTTCTTGAGTTCTGTGGATTGTGTGCTGTGTATTCTGTTATTTTATTTTATTTTATTTTATTTTATTTTATTTTATTTTATTTTATTTTATTTTATTTTATTTTTTTGGCTAATATCCACTTATTAGTGAGTACATATCATACATGTTCTTTTGGGTTTGAGATATCTCACTCAGGATAGTACTTTCTAGTTCCATCCATTTGCCTGCAAAACTCATGATGTCCTCATTCTTAATAGCTGAGTAGTATTCCATTGTGTAAACAAACTACATTTTCTGTATCCAGTCTTCCTTTGTGGGACATCTTGATTGTTTCCAGCTTCTGGCTATCACAAATAAGGCCACTATGAACAGAGTGGAGCCTATGCGCTTGTGGCATTGTGGGACATCTTTTGGGTCTATGCCCAGGAGTTAAAACACAGATGACATGACATGAAAGACATCCTCTTTCTTGGCGAGCTTTTCACCCTTGCTTCTCATTTTTCATGTTCTTTAATATGGGTGCATTTTTTTCAGCATGTGAGTCAAAACTTAGAAATTAAGTCTTGTTACCATGTGTGTACAACTACTTCTGCTCTGCTGCTTACTCATCTCTGTTCATGACTGTGTTGCTGAACTTCTAGCAGTTCCTGTGGTGCTGTGTTTCCATGGCTTTCCTTCCATATGCAAGGCTTTAATCAGCATACCGATAGACATCTTATCAGGAAGAGAGTTCAACTTCAGGCTCCTTTTTAGTTCTGGAACATTAGAAGGCAAAGGTGTAAAGAGAGGGAAGGGCATATATATGGCTCTTGATGAACTTTCTACATGTGTTTGCCATCACCAAGATGCAGAATAATCACAATTTATACCTTTTATTCTGGCATGATTATGGTTGCTACTATTTACCTTAATGTGATCCTATTTTGTGTGGAAAATGTAGCTTATGAAGCTATCGTCTCTTCCTCAAACATCAGGATGGATGACTTGCTTCCATTCATCAATTTCCTGTAGTCTACTTTGTACTAAAATGGAAAAAAAATAAATGTATCTGTCAATGCATGCTCATAAGCTTTCCAATTCAATAGACTCACTTCCACCATTTCTGTTTTGTGACATTACACACTTCATATATACGCATAATATGTAACACACACTCATTGCATAAAATGCCATAGAAAGGTCAGAGAATTTCACTGAAGAAATACCTTTGTATAGAAACAGCTTGAGGCCTTTTTAGCAGCTAGATATAAAAAGTAAGTATGGTGTATTTTAATATCTGTGACATAATTTGAGCTCATAGTAGTGATTGACATGGAACTACCAGATTGAGAGAAAGATACTTTAATTAGGAAATATTTATTGAATACCTGCTATGCATCCAAATTAGATTATACAAAATGACTAAGACTTTGTGGGCAGCTTCAAAGAACTCACGGACTAGTCATGGAGATAACTATGTAGAATAATAATTGTCCATTCTGATAAGTTTGTGCTACTACTTTGTATGCTGCTAAGGGTATATGAAGGGGCTATGAGTGAGCTAGTTGGTGATCCAGTGAGGATCTGCAGCTTGCGAAATGCTTTACATAGGAGATGAGAGAGGGGAGTCATCTAAGCTTTGGAGGAGGAACAGACTGTAAAGATGAGGATGCCCTGTGTCAGTCTTGTGCTGAGGAAGTGTATGGTATTATACTGGCCATCATCCACTCTTATAAAACCATTACCACTTCTCCTATGTTCTGTATTCTATAACTTGATAGATTGAGATCTATTATTGATCTAGTAAAGAAGGGGAGTTGAAGTGTCACTATACTTAAAAGAACCATAATTCCATAATTTTCTCTTATAATGTGACTTGGAAAAAAATCATTGTAAAGCTTATCTCTCTCTCTCTCTCTCTCTCTCTCTCTCTCTCTCTCTCTCTCTCTCTCTCTCTCTCTCCCCCTCTCTCTCTCTCTCTCTCTCTCTCTCTCTCTCTCTCTCTCTCTCTCTCTCTCTCTCTCACACACACACACACACACATGATATTCTATCATAAAAGATCAATGCAAGAATTAATGAAAACTCAGAATGTTATGTAAAGTGCAGTAAGGACTTTGTAAGCATCAAACTTTATTAGACACATAGGTGATACAGTGATTTCAAAAATCAAATGATATGTTAACAAGTAGATCAGTTATTTTATAACCATAACTTGAAACCACATGGAAAGTTCAACAGTTGAGGGAAAATGTCTATGTCTTTGCTTGTTCTGGGCCTGTGAATTAATGCTGACTACTGTGTGCAGTAGGCAAGCGACCCTGAGGATCCTGAGTTGGACAACACAGTATAAACCACTGCATGGCTTGAGTATTTTGTCCTCAACAGTGTTTTTCTTTTTCTTACTCAGGGACGAAACTTAGCTTCAGGAGAGGTTGGATTTTTCCCAAGTGATGCTGTCAAACCGTCTCCATGTGTAAGTTCTGATATTTCACTTCCATCTCACCTTATTTTACCTTTGTTACTATGATCATTGTGCAAGAAGGTGAACAGGATATTGACTGCCTAGATGCTCATTGGTTTCATTAATATTTTCATGCGAGGGCAGGAATTACATGGGTATAATCTCACAGGATATACTCATATATTTGTGCTGAAAAATACTTCAAATGTCAAGAAAAGATATGCAGGATGGAAATGTAGGTTGGAATTTACAAAGTTGTTTAAAAGTCTTTACGAAAAGTAACCCAAAGCCACAGAGTAGATGTACTGAGCAAGGCTTTCTGTCCTCATTGAGGGTAAAACCTACTCCTGGTCCTCAGGTTACAGGAAGTCATTTCACTTCAACTGAGGGCTTTGAAAGCTTAGTAAAGAACAAAAAGTTTACAAATTCTTCAACCAGGTGTCTGAATACATTTTAAATGCATTGGAATGCCTTTTCTGTTTATTTAATATCATAATGAATTTTTATGAAAATGGATAAAAGGGGAATGAATGATTGTCTTAGAGTTTTATTGCTGTGAAGAGACACCATGACCATGGCAACTCTTATAAAAGAAAACATTTAATTGGAGCTGGCTTACAGCTCCAGAGGCTTAGTCCATTATCATCATGGCAGGAAGCATGGAGGCATGCAAGCAGACATGGTGCTGGAGAAGGAGCTGAGAATTCTACATCTGGAATCAGCAGGCAGTAGGAACAGACTGAGACACACAACCAGGCCACACCTCCTATGGGGGCCATTTTTATTCAAACTACCACTTGACTACTACTCAAAAAATATGGGTGGCTATCACAGAAAATGATGCTTTGTGGTGTTGATTCGTTTCTATGTTAACATCATAATTTCTCTTAGAAAAGTTAGTGAATACAATGTGATGAAATTTCCTTACTAATATGATTATAATGGTAAATGCCCTTAAATTCTTAAATAATCATTCTTGTTACATTCCCATGGCTTCTACATTTCTTAACTGCACATTCTTTTTGATATTACAAGTGTAATATCTGTCACCTTTAATTTGGGAATATAATCTTACACCATTTATCCAAGCTTAATTATTTTTGAAAACCAAAGAGAATTTTTTTTTTTAAAAAAAGGGTTGTTGTTCTATTTGCTGCAGATAGATCGGTTGAATCTCACAGGTACAAATATAAGTAGCAATGTTTACATAACAGCAAGTGGCAAGAGATTTTAACATCCAGACATTTGGGAACCCTAATAAACATTTAATATACCAAGCCCTATTTTCTGTTTACAACATCTTGTATGGGTTTTAGAAGTTTTGTTTAAAAATCGTCTGGCATAAAATGTATTTAACTTTGTTGAATGGATGAACAAAAGGATAAAAAAGCAAACCAAACGTAGATCCCTTGATGCATACCGATAATTAGCAAATGAAATCAGCTTGTAGAATCCTACCATAAACCCTGCCCCCATAAAAGAAAAATCATATACAGATATTTTAAGATACTATAGAGTTGTATAGTAATGCATAATCAGGAGTAAGACAACCAGCTAAATGTGAATGCTTTTAAAGCTTAAAGTTAATAAAAAGCTACTAAAGTGAAATTCTTATGAAATGAAATTATAGATGTATCTTTTAGCCATAGAAGAACTTGAATGAAATGAAGTAAGCAGAATGAAGAGAGGAAGGGCTTGCATGAGCTTGAAAACTGCACCCGTTGGTCATGGTATAAGCTGTCAATCAGGGGTCCCTGAGTAGAGCTGAGAATTCTATTCTGTGTTAAAAAAATTAATTTTCCTACATGCATTCATTATTCCTTTCTCTTCAAAAGTTCTGAGGCATGCTAGTCAGAACCTCCGTTGGGTGAGAAAATGTTATACAGAGATGAGGTCGTTAACTTATGGCGCCAGAGTGATTAGAGACGAAGCCTGGACTACAACACAATGCAAACTTGGATCCATGTGGATCTGGCGGTTCTTAGGGCATGCTCCGGGAAAACTCTACCCACTGAAGAGAGACTTCTGTTGGTCTAGCTCTGGTACAGACTAGTAACATAGAGAAGCAGTGATTCCCCTTAACGATTTCTTAACTGAAATGTAGAAGTCATCCACGTGTAGGGCTAGAAGTCACATGAGCTCTGTTTCCTAAATTATCCTTAGCAAGAAATATAATTAAAATGACCCGACATCAGTTGTTTCCTAAATAAAAAATACATATTCTGTCTGGATTTTAGCCTCCTCACAGACAGGCCTCAAAGGGCTGTTACAGACAAGACCTCCAGGGAATATAAATCCACGTGTTGGAATCATCCAATTGATGAGGAAATAGACCACCTTAGGCTAAGGTTAGCAGAATTAAAGTGTAGAGTTATGTCTATGTAGCAGATACAGGACAAGATATCTAAATCAAATTCTATATATAACTGAAAACTAAAACGGAGAGAAGAGGAGATTATCACACTATATAATTATCTGGGCTTCTCTATAAAAGACTCAGATGTAGTTATTGAAACAAAGATCTAATGGGTATATCAGATGGCCTCTCCAACATGGTTCAGTAGAAAATTGGAAGAGAAATCTGAAGATGTTTCTAAAATGAGTCCATAGATGAGGCAATGAAAAACTGTAACAGAGAATGAAATGATAAAATTCAAATGTAGCAAACTGAAGAGATTAAAGATAATTGTAGAAAAGCAATAGTCAAATAGATCATAGACAAGAACTTTCCAGATTTTACAGTAAAACTAATTTTAAAAATCAAGATGAGTAATTTAAAATTAATTAACAACTAGATATATTTTAATGAAACTTCAGGATATTAAAGATGACATTAAATCCAACTTGAGAGAAAAGACAAATTCCTGTAAAAAGCATTGATAATTGAATGCAATGCTAAAAACAGCAGTAATTGGAAGCAACACGCTTCTACTGCTGATAGTCTGGGACTAGCTACCATCTTAGTGGTTCCCAGGTAACCAATAAATACTAAACAGTAATGAAAAGCTGTCTGAGGCTACTAGATAGCAAAACTGTTGACAAGTAGAACTGGGAGTGCTTTTGAGTTGCCTGGTTTGAATACAGGCATTCAGCAATGGCTAACCTTAAGATAGAAACCATATACTTCTCTGCCTCGAAGAACCAGAGTCTGGAGGTTGAAGCATCAGAGTAGTCATGAGAGAAAACAATAGAAAAGATGGAGTCCTAGCAGGGAGAAACCTCAAGTTGTGTGTATAAACATGAAGGCCCTGCTTGATCAGTGAAGCTGGTAATCCTCTCATCTTGGGCTAAACAAAGTTAACTGAGAAACCATCAACTGCTTATTACAGAAAACCATCTAAAGTTAGACTTTAACCAGTTAACTTCCTGCTTTGAGACGAGACACATGCCTTGCGGGAATATAAGAATCTACAACTTGAGTTGGAATGATGGGATCCCTGTGTTTGTAGGGATCTGAGAGCAGTTGTATTATTGGTTGTGGGCAGCACTACCGCTATGCAGGTGTGCTGGGGCTCTGTAAACGAGCTAGCCAAGCCTGGGCCAGAGAGCAAGCCAGCAAGCGGCAGTACTCTGGTTTCTGTCTCAAGCTCCTGCCTTGAGCTTCTGCCTCAACTTTCCTAAATCGTGGATTATGATCTGGAAGTACAAGAGAATTATGCTTTGCTCCCCTTGGCCTTGTGTTCGCTTGTTTGTCAGTGTTTTATTACAGCATCAGAAAGTGAGATGGAACAGTCCTGAAGGGTCTCACATAACACAACATGCCCACCGAGGGAGGAGGCGAAGGCCCCTCTGGGGTTTCGGGATGGAATAGCCTCAGCTGTTTGTCTGTTGTGAGATTACATGCCACTCCTCATTTCTTAGATATACACCCTTTTCCAAACAAAGGGGAGAGACCACAGGTGAAATGTGTAGAATTTTTTACCCATTCCTCTCTTCCTTCTTTGCACTTCTCATCTAATGTAAAAGACCCGGGGACATCCTGGAATCTGTCAAAAGTTGGCTGATTCATGAAGCTTTTTCAAACTCAAAGCAGACGATCTGTATTCTACCTTTTCCTCAATAGCTTGTAAATAGCCACCTCTACTGTGGTACGCGTTTTATTGTGCATTTTTTGACTACTACTACTACTACACATTCTTGGGCTTTCTTCATTTTCTAGTTGCTGCCATCAGCAAGAAGACGTTATTTGCGTGCAAAATGTAGTATTTTCATTTGTGCAAGTCTCCATATAAAAAAGTGGAAAATGTGGATTTTTTTCATATTTTTTTAACAGTTAAAACATTTTCTTGTTGGAAGATTTTAAAATTGGAGTTTAGAATTTGTGATACAAAACGGCACCTACATCCAGCATGTACTGTTTATTTCGCATGTCTTTGTTTCTTTGTCTTAGGGAAGGGACGTGCTATTTGGTTTCCCTAATAACATTTTCATTTTAGCTTCCTAGGCTGGATTGGACTGTCTTGTAGTAGATGTTGAAAGTTTCTAGTTCATATTTTTCTGCTAGCTCTTCCCTTGAAGGTATAGTAGAAAAATGCATGGAAGAATGAAATAAAGCAAAATGAATTATTTTCTACTTATCTGACATATACTATGATTCATTCTGTGTAAACTTGCCAGCGGGTAGTCCTGGGCCTGTGCTACTTACGGGTTTTATTGGGCTGACTCAGCTGAACTAAATTAATGATTGATTTCTAAAAGCTACCCTTAAGTAAACTTAATCTATTTTTGCCTTTTTATGTCCTAGGTACCTAAACCAGTAGATTATTCTTGCCAACCCTGGTAAGTATTAAAAATGTTTATGCTGCTAAGTTGAAATACCGTACTCCTGGCTCGAGGACACCTTAAATGTGTGGCTGTAAACCATGTTC
Organism: Apodemus agrarius; assembly: GCA_964023405.1. Lineage (NCBI taxonomy): Eukaryota > Metazoa > Chordata > Mammalia > Rodentia > Muridae > Apodemus > Apodemus agrarius. The sequence goes on along the minus strand of OZ030007.1, from coordinate 52,541,495 downwards.
CATTTCCATTTGTCCTGGCTAAAGGTGGTTTTCATGTGTAACAAAACACCATAATGAATTTGTATATTGCTAGCCATTCTGTATCATGATTGGTTAATGGTGTTTGTAGGCGTGCGCAGTGTGAGTGCACTGGACCATAAATGTCTATAACAGACACAGAAAGAAAGACATGGGATATATCATGATGTGGCGCACATTTTGGAAAGATAAACCTCAAGAAGCAGAGAAGAAAAAAAATTATAGTATGTAAAACTAAGAATTACCTCAAAAGGATGGTATCCAAAATTGTAGTTTCGCTGGGCGGTGGTGGTGCATGCCTGTAATCCCAGCACTCTGGGAGGCAGAGGCAGGTGGATTTCTGAGTTCGAGGTCAGCCTGGTCTACAGAGTGAGTTCCAGTACAGCCAGGGCTACACAGAGAAACCCTGTCTCGAAAAAACCAAATCCAAAAAAATACCAAAAAAAAAAAAAACCCAAAAACCCAAAATTGTAGTTTCCAGCGTAGGATTGTGGAATAAGAGATAACTGTGTCTGATTTGGGCCTTGTTATGTGACATATTTTACCAAGGAAGATGAACACACATGTCTGTCTACTCCTCAAAAAAACAGAGGCCACAACTAGCCAAGTAGTGACTGACCACTGTCCAGCTCAGTGAAGGGGTGAATTTTTCCTGGCATTTCAATGAGGGGTTACAAGGAACAGGGATAGGATAAAAGCAACCATATCAGTGGAAATGCCACCTCAACCCAGATTACCTCTGTAAACACAGCAGTGCTGGGCCTAGCTTAACGGTCTAAGAAGCTCTTCCTTGTAGTTCAGCTATTCCGTCTCCCTCTCCCTGCCGCTGCTTACTCCTTCTGAGAGTGCTGGAAAGGGGCCCTTGAGAATATGCGAAGGTTCTCTTCTCTCAGAAGTGTGACCTTTAGTTTATGTCATGAGCCTCATGGGCCCTTTCTCCTTCCTGGGGGAAATGTTTCAACTAGGAGAAATACAGCCGGTGGAGATGAAGCCTATATACCGGTGAGATGCTGGTAGAGGAGGGAGTGGAATCAAAGATGGCAGTGCTCAGTGATGGTTATTATTATTATTATTATTATTATTATTATTACTATTATTATTATTACTATTATTATTATAGTTTCAACTTTAAAGCTATACATAACAAGCAGAATAGTGAGGATTTCAACAGATCATAATGAGCAGTATATGCTGAGTATTTTATACCCACTTACCACTTTACATACTTTATTGCACATTAAACATGAGGTTATGAACCATTTCCAGTTTCCATTTGTCCTGAATAAGTGTGTTTTCCTATGTAAGAAAAATTTCGCAAAACTTCCTGCACGGAAGATGTTACTGTCATTACTATTGGATACAGAGGAAAGAGTGAAGTGGGTGTAAGCAGTGGGCTATAGACGGAACACTGCACATCTCCACGTGGGGCCCTTGTCACAGTGCTATCTTCCCCTCAAAGTACAAAAAACTTCAGCAGCGTACTGTTTTGCATGTGTTTCCCTGGATTTGTGTTTGGCTTCTCTGAAGATGAATGAATCTTTTCCACCTGATATTTGTCTATGTTCCCAGATATATCATTTGAATACATACATGAATGTGGTATCTTGAGGGAATATAGAATTAATTCAGTGTATATATATATATATATATATATATAATGTATATGTATATGTATGTGTATGTGTATGTGTATATGTATATGTATATGTATATGTATATGTATATGTATATGCATATATCCTTGATTGCTTTGTTCTGTAGCCAGGCCACTTACTTTCCAGTGCATAGAATTCTTCTCAGACCCTTTGCTGCTTTCTTTTTTTTCTATTTTTTTTCTTTTTTTTCTATATTCTTTGTTTACATTTCAAAGGCTTTCCCTTTTCCCAGTTCCCCCCCACCATATGTCCCATAAGTCCTCTTCCCTCAGCCCATTCCCAAATCACCCCCCCCCCCACACACACACACCATTTCTTTCCTTGTCATTACCTACACTCTCTGCTGAACCCCTCCTGGCTTTGACACTGAATCTGCCAAAGAAACTGGGTTCAAATTGGGAGTCTTTGCTACATTTTAATATCTCTGAGGACAATTTTGAAATTTTTGTGACTGTAGAACTTAAAACCAAATTAATAACAAAAATGAAGGCTTATTTTTTCATGCAACTAGATTTTATGGCTAAAAGGTTTATAAATTTAGAAACAAATCCTGTCACCCACCACATGAGTTTTATTAAATAATGTGGGCAGGTACCTGCCAACTGTCCAGACACAAGAGGGTGGACAGGTTTGTACTTACTTCTCCTTTTTCTAAGTCATTCCTCCAACTATGTAAAATTCAGTTAAAAGAATATACAGTTAGAATAGCATTATTCCTAATAATTAAAACAAATCGGGATGCCAAGACACTGAAAACACCTTAAATACAGGAACTAACAAAGACATTGCAGTGTAAAAATCCTAGATTAAATTTCTTTCCTTGAGTACTCTAGACAGTTCATTCAAATTAAGTAGTTTCATGTGAAATATTTTGAACATGGAAACAAAGTTATCAACCACTTATGAAAACTTTGAATTTTAGAAATATGAGGCTCAACAGCATTCACTTATTTTATTTGTTAATTATTTCCATTTTAAAGTAGGTTGATCCCACCAAGTGAATATTACTTCTAGAGACCATGAAATAAAAGAGAAAATCAAAAAGGCTGCCTTCAGTTGCCCTTGTTTTATGTATGAAATACATGAAATGTTGGGATGAGGCTGAGGCTGAGGACTGGGAGCCGTTTGAAAGTCTGAATGTGGAAGATGCCAAGTCCCTGTTGCCCTTTCCTCGTAGTCAAATAGCCTGGCTTTTTACTCTTTGCCAAGAGACAGTGTTGTTATGTGTATTACATGGGGAAACAGAAACATACAGGGCTTCGACTTGGAAAGGCGAGGCCTAGCAGAGGCTGCAAAGATGCCATTCTGAAAACCACTCATACTAAGGAAGTCTTTAAATCCAAGGTGTAAAACCCTTTGCCTTCATATGGCTTAGTTCTATCATGAGAGTAGTTTCTTTCACTGCACCCTTTTCTTCAATGCAAAAATAAGGAAAAAAAAAACACCCTGGATAAACCCCTAACATGTGGATGGTTCCCAGCCCAATTATCAGATTTTTGCCAAATTAGCAGACGCCTGCCCAGTGGTACTTTTGGACCTGCACACACAGGATCCCCAGTCATTCCTAGATTCTGCTTCTGTGTGAACAAGCAATAAAGGGAAAGCAGACATTTGAGGAAAACTTTGAAGTATGTAACAAATCTTTTGTAAGAGGAATGATCTGAGAATTGAAAAGCTTTTTATAAATTAAGTAATATAGAAACTTGGGAATATATAAGGTTGAGAAAACTTTCAAAAACATCAAAAAAGGAATGATGGGAGAAATATTTTTAAAATTAGATAATTGGCATGAATGTTTGTTAATTTTCAACTCATAAGAAATCTGGAAAGACACACACACACACACACACACACACACACACACACAAATGCCCAAGGGCATCAATTACTAAAGAAATAATACATTTCCCAGAGTTGAATTCCATGTCTATCTTTTTGGAGACACTTCTGAAAGCATAAAAAGTACATTATCATTAAAATTTTCTAATAGGTAAAATATGGAATCTGAAAGCTTCCAAGGAAGAAAATATCCAGTCATGTTTAATGAGTCTGAAATTAATTAGAAGTTAAAAGACAACAATGTAACGCCATTTAATATTTAAGAGGCAAAATCATTTCTCACTGAGAATCCTCTAGCCAACCAAACTACAAATTAAGTGTTGGATAAAATGAAATATTTACATAAATGTTGTCCTTTAAAATGTTACATATCATACTCCATTTATAGAAAAACTGAGGATTGATTATTAATTCAAAGTAAAGAAAATACAGAATCCAGGAGTTGAGCAGCAGGCTTAGAGGGAGAAAGAATCAGTTAGTTTGGGAGAGTGGGGTTAAGAGTGAGAACTTTCCAAGTAGAGTTTATACCACTGAAAATACGATGGTAGAGAGTTTATGTAGAGAATTTAGAAAGAACCATGGAAGATAGAAACAACCCACACAAACTCCCGTGCTTTCTTTTTTACAAGTCAAATATTTTAAAACATCTGCACTGCTCAAAATGGGCCAGATGATGCCTTGTATTTGCAGATGTTACAGAAAGACAATAGTCTGTGACAGAATAGGCTTATGTCAGGAGAAAATTGGCTTTCCTTGCTTATGCCGAGTAAGAAGTTGTAGCATAAACAGTTATTTAAAATATCTATGTAGAAATAAAGCAAAACTGGTTAAATATTCGACCTAGGACTTGGAATATAATGCTCATATGATAGATGCTGCTTTTCATTCCTTTTAAAAGATTATTGCACTCAGATCAGTCAGAATGGCTAAGATCAAAAGCTCAGGTGACAGTAGATGCTGGCAAGGATGTGGAGAAAGAAGAACACTCTTCCATTGCTGGTAGGATTGCAAGCTGGTACAACCACTCTGGAAATCAGTCTGGTGCCTCCTCAGAAAATTGGACATAGTACTACCTGAGGACCCAAGTATCACTCCTGGGCATATACCCAGAAGATGCTCCAATATGTAATAAGGACACATGCTCCACTATGTTCATAGCCACCTTATTTATAATAGCCAGAAGCTGGAAACAACCCAGATGTTCCTTAACAGTGGAACGAATACAGAAAATGTGGTACATTTACACAATGGAATACTACTCAGCTATTAAAAACAATGAATTTGTGAAATTCTTAGGCAAAGAATGGATGGAACTTGAAAATATAATCCTGAGTGAGGTAATCCAGTCATATACATGTTATATGCACTCACTGTTACGTGGATATTAGCCCAAAAGTTTGTAATACCCAAGATTCAATTCACAAACCATTTGAAGCTCAAGAAAAAGGAAGACCAAAGTGGATGCTTCAGTGCTTCTTAGAAGAGGGAACAAAATACTCACAGGAGGAAATAGGGAGACAAAGTGTGGAGCAGAGACTGAAGGAAAGGCCATCCAGAGACTGTCCCACCTGGGCATCCATCCCATATACAGTCACCAAACCTGGACGCTATTGCAGATGCCAGGAAGTGCTTGCTGACAGGAGCCTGATATAACTGTCTCCTGAGAGGCTGTGCCAGAGCCTGACAAAGACAGAGGCAGATGCTCAGAGCCAACTGTTGGACCAAGTGTGGGGTCCCTGATGAAGGAGTTGTAGAAGGATCATGGGGGAAGCAACAGCGTCAACTGGCCAGACACCCCCCGCCCCAGCTCCCAGGGACTGGACCACCAACCAAAGAGTACACATGGATGGACCCATAGCTCCGGCCACATAAATGGCAAGGGATGGCCTTGTTGGACATTAGTGGGAGGAGAGGCCCTTGGGCCTGTGGGGGTTCAATGCCCCAGTGTAAGGAAATTTTAGGGCAGGAAGGTGGGATGGGTGGATGGGTGAGGGAGAACCCTCTTAGAGGCAGGGGAAGTGGTGGGATAGGGGGATTCCCAAGAGGAGACCTGGAAAGGAGATAATATTTGAAATGTAAATAAAGAAAATATCCAAAAAAAATGGGAAAAATAAAATTTAAAAAAATGAGGTGGAAGAAAGTATACTTTAAGTAGATTCACACACACACACACACACACACACACACACACACACACACACACTGTGGTGGACAGACAGTAGTTAGAATGATGGAGAGGGTTGCATGCATATACAGGACAGTCTTTAAGATGGATGCACAGGAAGAGTCTCTAAACCCGAACAACAGATCAACTGTGTTGTTGAAAGGGTGTGTTCACACAAGTGCCCAGGCTATGAGGGACCTTACGGTCAGGAGCTGACAAAGCCCTATGTACAGAAGGATGCGAGAAGAGATGCAGGGATTAGAAGAGCTCAGGTGGACGAGATAAGCACGAAGCAGACTGTACTAGATCTTAATAGGTCATAGGCTATCATAACTGCTTTAAAAATGTGTCATTGGTACAAAATGCCACTACCTTCCTTCCCTTTACTCCTGATCCAAGACTGCCTATATCCATTTGACAGCATGGCCTTTTGTTAAATGTCTACTACGTACATTTAAATAAATAGTATAGATTAAAGCATACATTTATACTGAGTTTATGATTTGATACATGAGTCATATGCTTTACTTGAATATTAATTTATGAATTAATGAGACTTATGAATTAATTCATGAAAAGAACCAGACCAAATGTAGTTTCCTTTTAATTTCTATTGTTCCAGATCATTGATCCTTGCCACTGTGTGGAGTGCTTACATTTTATGTGAGCAGTCATGCAAGAATAATTTAATTTAGAGTTTGGATATTTTACTATGATTGTTATTGTTTTGATGGAGTTTGGTTGTGCTTAAGGCCCATATACAGTCTAGGAAACTTGAACTCTGGTTTTGAAAATTATATGCTTTTGAAAATGATTCCTTTATCACTGTTTTTTTTTGTTTGTTTTAGAAATTTATTTGTCAAAATCCTGAACTAAGATGATCTCACATCTAAATAATAATTATTTTACAATAATCTAAATTATTTTAGCCATTTAAAAAGATCCTCCAAAGATATTTGATAGTATATATAGGAAAGGTGAAGTCTTGAAGTCTGTGTGTGTGTGTGTGTGTGTGTGTGTGTGTGTGTGTGTTTCTGTCTGTCTGTCTGTCTGTCTGTCTGTCTATCTGTGTCTTACACAGGGCTATTCCTCCCGTAACTCTTCTTCCTATCCATTCCTAAGCTTTGAGTGTCTTGTCTTTGTCCCTTCTGTCTATCTCATGTTTACTGGCCCGCACTGGCTTTTTAGACATCCTTTGTTTTGCTTGTACCATATTTGTGTTTAGACATATTAAAGAGATTTTTCCAAATCATTATGTAAAGCTATGTAATTAGCATACACATAAAGCCATAAGAAATACTTATATTTAGCCTCTCTTTTCAGATACATCCATCTAATTTTTGTCTTTTCACAGGTATGCTGGCCCAATGGAAAGATTGCAAGCAGAAACTGAACTTATTAACAGAGTGAATAGCACTTACCTTGTAAGGCACAGGACCAAAGAGTCTGGAGAATATGCAATTAGCATTAAGTAAGTAGGACAAGTGCTTTTGTAGAAATAGATTTCCTGTGTTCATAATTGTGTAGGTCATGTGACACATATAGCACTGAAGTTGGAAACCAAGGTTCTAATTGCAGCAGAAATAATGCATTTATCCAGACAGTTCATTAATACTGGAAAATATCTGCGAGGAAAACAGTAATGGGTGTTATAGGCTGCTAATTGGCATAATAAATTTCTTTCATAATATTATATTTTGTTGACTTGATATGTGTGCATTTCTAGTAAATTCGAAGAATACAAATTACTAGATTTTTGTCTCCTTTTTTTGTACTTTCAAACTAAATTTACTAAGTAAATTAAGCATAGTGATTGGTCAGATCAAAGTTTTCTCTCACGTCAAATATCGGTTGTATCTTCAGCCCATCTAGTAAATACATGTTGTTAATTAGCTGTCACTGTTGTATCGGCACAAGTATATATTTTGTCTTCGGAATTAATTCCTATAATGTTATTGGGGCATGCCCTCTGGTAATTATTGATTCCTACTGATTAAAAACACATTTATATTCATAAGTTATTCATTGCCCACAGGTACAATAATGAAGCAAAACACATCAAGATTTTAACAAGAGATGGCTTTTTTCACATTGCAGAAAATAGAAAATTTAAAAGCTTAATGGTGAGCATTGATTATTTCTTTTCAATCTATAATTCCCATTTTCTGCTGTTAAGTTAGTTTAACTCTATAGTTTCTTAGCAATGTTACCCATTGGAAATTATTTAAAGAGAATTACAGTGTGGGCTTTAGCAAAATCCTAGCTTTCTAGGTTGAAGAATTCCAGTGCAGTTTTACATTGCTCAGATGGTATTGATAATTATAAGTGAGGCTTGTAAGTTTTAGATAAAATCTTTTTGGTTTTTCAAGACAGGGTTTCTCTGTGTAGCCCTGGCTGTCCTGGAACTCACTCTGTAGACCAGGCTGGCCTCGAACTCAGAGATCCACCTGCCTCTGCCTCCCAAGTGCTGGAATTAAAGGCATGTGCCACCACCGCCTGGCTTAGATAAAATCTTAAGAGTACACAGTACTCATGACTCTCAGAGCGACTGCCAACCCAAGTATAACTGTCAGGGGTTTGTATGGGTGTGTGAGCGTGTCGTCTCAGTGGCAAATAGCAAATCTTTATTATGTCATTCCTCTTCTTATGTCCTCGGTCTCTCCTTTCAGCTACCTTTTGTCATGATCAGTTATGACAAGAAAAATTTTAATTAATAAAATACCTCTTACATTTAGGTCTATTTCATAGAAGAGGCCATAGAAAGTAAATTTGTAGTTTTCTTTATATTTTCTGCTATTATAAATTGTGTAGTTGGGGCTGGAGAGATGACTCAGCAGTTCAGAGCACTGGCTGCTCTTCCAGAGGTCCTAAATTTAATTCCCAGGAACCACATGTTGGCTCACACCCATCCGTAATGGGATCAGATGCCCTCTTCTGGTGTGTCTGAAGACAGTAACAGTGTACTCATATACATAAAAATAAATAAGTAAACCTTTAAAAAATAAAATAAATTGTATAATCACGGTTCTCATTCATTGCATTAGACAATTAAGCATCAGTAAGTTTATATTTTTGCCACAGACATTTGTTGATATCATATAGAAATTTTGTGTTGAAATGAAAAACATATATTGTGGTTAGAATGTAGTGATCAATTCTGATAATTTATAAATGTGTCATAGTAGGTATATTACCTACTTACCACATATACATTTCATTACACACACTGTTAACAATATATCTTATTTTCCTAGGAGTGGCTTTAAATCTTCTTTTTCACTTAGGTAGTTTCTTAAACTAATTAATAATTTGGACACAGGATGCAGGATACATTTGTAGATGTTAAGGACTTTAATTAGCTTTGAGAGGGAAGATCCATTGATGGAGCTACAAATCAAATGATATATACTGCACCTTTCCTGAAAATAACAGAAATCACTTAGGACTACAAATGAGGTAAAATTGAGTATAGGAAGACTTACGAATTCAGTCAGCTTGAATGCCTTACCTAAAAACCATTTCAAGATAGGGAACAGTGTGTTAAAGAAATTGAAGTGTCTTGAGTGGAGAGAAAAGGAAATAGGAAGAAATCTGTAGACATAAATAGGGCATTTGAAATTCAAAAGGAAAGGACAGGCAGCATGGACAGTCATGGAAAATGGAGAGTCTTGTCACATCGGTAACCAAGGTCCACGCATCCTCCCTGCTAGAGTAACTTACATTCTGTTGTATCTAGCAGGCTGTGAAAGAGAAGAGAGAATGAGCTGGACCAGAAGAGGTTCTTCATATAATAAAAACCTGGGAAAGATGTGGCAAGTGGGTACACAGATAATGAGTGACAGGCACAGCCCGGCCATGATGAAAGCATGCACGGGGCACTCCATCTCTGCAAGGCATGCCAGCTGGAGCTCTTACCTGCAGAACTTTTTGGGGTGGTAATGAGGCTTCCTCGCAGTGTTATAGTTGATGTGACATTTATAAAATGCTGCAGAGTCAAAGACGACTGCCAGCCCAGCAGACATCGAAAAGTTAGGAAAGAAACTCCTGTTGCAGAAGACATACAAGAAGGATGAAAGGAATGGCCACTGGAAGGGGCCAGTGAGCTCAGCTTTGTATCACCTTGGTTCAGCCAATGGAAGTCCTATATAGCAGCAAAGGTTAGGGATGAGAAGAGCCAGTGACGCCATCATGGGCTATAGTTCCTATATGGCCGTGACTATACTGAAGCCGACAAACTCCCCAATTTAAATAATGTGAAGCAGAGCCCGTTACAGTTTTTCTACTGGTCTCCTGGAAAGGGAAGTAAAAGCACATGTCTCAGAGTTCAAATAAGCGTATCACTCATGAATGCCACTGTTGGAGACACATAACATACCTATGTGATTCTTTTTCTTTCCTTTTTTGCTTTCACGCTGGGAGATCTTTTATAGGAAGAACTATAATAGTTCCAAAGAGAATTAGGATCAAAACTGCAGAAACTAATAAGGAAAGGAACACGCTTAAGGATATTTATGTAAATAAAGAAACGAAGACAAGGAACAGACAGCCTTTAGTCATAAGCAAAGGCCTTTTGCCAGCTTCAGCACATAACTGCCAATTGCTAAAGAAACCACTGAGCTAGCTGGAGTTTGCCCTGCTTTTTGTTCACGTGTCAAATAAATTTATTGTGAATCTTTATTTTAATTCTTGGAGATGTGTATTCAATAAATTCAATAAACAGATAAGCAGTGATATACCCAATTTATGTACTATACATTTTTAAATTAAATGTTTATTTAGAATAAAAATCTATTATTTTTCCAAAAGGCAGATGTGGATTCTAATAAAATGATTTAATAGAATGAGGCACAAGGTTTAAGATAACATTCAGAGTAGGAATTTTGAATTATTTTGAATCTTAAAAGAATCACTATAGTTTTAAGACTATAATAAAAATGCTTAATTGATCTAAAATAGCTTACAAGTTAGGAAATACATCTGTGCCAGAGAATTTAAGGCAGTGGTGTCCTGTAGACCTAAGACAAATAAAAAAAAAAATGCCACATGGATACTTGCTTAGAAGAGGTGCTTCACATTTTGGTAACATACTTCTGGAAGAGGAGAGGTTCCAAGATGTAGGAGGTGTCTTTAAAACAAATAAAGGTCATACGACTTCTAGCAGACACAGTGTATTGTGCTGTGCTATATAGCACAGTTGCCATCTCAGTAAGTGCTGGTGTGTAGACTTGCGCCATTTCTTAGGAGTAGTTCAGCATCTCAGTAATCTCACTATCCACATTACATTATGTTCTTCTGCATTCAAATCACCTTATAGCTTGGAATAAAATTTCTATCAGAAAGGATTCTAAGCACACACAGACTCTAAATGCTTATTTTAAATTAGCTGGTGTCTCAGAAAAGGCTGAATTTGGTGCTTGGGACCAGAGCTTCTTCCCTTGGGTTTCAATGGCTTGGTTAATCAGTCTTTGTTTTTCTTAGTCATTACCTCCCAGCCCTAAATGACCTTCTGATTCCAGATTACAAGGCATTAATTTTGTTCTGATTTTCATGTATGCCAGACAAGCTACGTCCAAATGTTGTTTGTAAGCCATCTCCAGTGCCTGTGTCTTTGGTAATTGGAATGACTGGCCCACACTCATTATTTCTTGGGGTTGGATTGTTGACACCACTGTGTCGGCTGAGATAAGGGAAGCTTAGAGATTTCTTTTGTTTGGAGTCATCTTATTCGCTTGTTGTACCTGAAGGTCAATGACTGCTAAAGCAGGGGTGGATTAGACTAAACGACAGAGAGCATAAAGCCATGAATTGGAAACAATCCACACTGGCGCTCCTTAATTCTACTCAGAAGCCTGTTAGGAAGATTTACTGCCTAAGACTGTAAAAATGTAACTAAAATTCCTTCCATGCTTAGCCAGGTATTAAAGACCATCTGTAGTTTACTAAATTGCCTGACCCTGGTTCTTAGAAAAGTCTTTTTCTTTTCCTTCTGTAAAAATATTAAATGACCAACAAAACCTTTTTCTGTTCAATAATTCAATAGTTTATAGCCAACTTCACATTAATCTTACTAATGATTTATAATTTATAAAATTCATATTCTCTCTCAGAAAGTTAAGTTGAAATTCAAAGCTATTGAACTACACAATTTGTTTCGGATTTATGTTTATATCGTCAAAGAAAATAGCACATCTTAATTGAAGTGTCAAGACTAAAGGAACAAGTCCTTGGTATCATTGGGATCAGTGATGCCACATGCAAACACAGAGTTTCCCTTAAGCTTTTTATTCCATCATCAAACTTTTCACTAAGTACAATTTAACTTCTGAGGTACTCTTGGAAAATCATATAAAAAATCCGCACATTACCAGTGTCATATTCTCATACAGATTTCCATTTCCAAGATACAGTGTTCTCGTTGGTGTTTTGTTTCCTTTGTTTCCTTTCCCGCTTTTGCTGTTAGTCGGGTTCCACACACCTTTGTTTCAAGCACGCCTGTTCTCTGGGCTCCAGGAAGATCTGGAAGCTGTGTGACACGTTTTATGGCCCTCACTTTCCAAATGTGGGAATTGACAAAAAGAAGCTTCGTTTGCTTTATCCAGTGAGTTAGATAAATCATACTGCTTTCTGTTTATTAAGGTAACAGAATGCGTGTGTGTGTGTGTGTGTGTGTGTGTGTGTGTGTGTACATATTAAAATCCATGTGTTCTTTGCACAGGCACAAATATGCAGAGACCAGAGCAAGATGTCACATAATATAGTCTCCCCCTTCTCCACCCCGTTCCCTCACAGGCCCTGGAGCGAGGTTGGCAGCCAGCAGGTCCTCGTGTCTCGTCTGTCAATAGTTGTGGGGTTATAGGCACATCTGTGGCTCTAGCCTGATTCCTATGTGGTGGCTGCAGTGGGAACTCAGGTCCTCACTCTCATGTTCTATAGCAAGTGCTCCGGCCTGCTGAGCCATCTCTGGAACCCAGGCCAGGGATTTTTACTTTGCCAGCGTTGTGTCTCAGCCTTGGATACCCCCACCGGGAATGATCTCTTCGCCATTGTTATGTGTTGAGATTAAAAACTACCTGGTCTTTGATTTTTTACCAAGCCACGTCCATCATGCCATCTCGTCTTGCTTCCCAGTTGAACACACTAAAGAAAGATCTTTGTGCCTCCAAGGTCTTATAACCCTTGACGCTCCCATCTGCGCTAAGAACTCCGGGAGGGTGGGCACCTTGGTTTCAGCATTTTTCTGAGCCCTGGCACTCCCAGCTCAAAGCGTTACACAGCATGTCTGAGTTAGACTAAAAAGAATAAATCATTGATAATCCCCCTTTTTTTTCATGTTGTGAGTGAGTTCTGGCCTGATTGATTTATTTTAGGAAGCTTACCACTGACTAGATGTGTTAGATCAATGGACAATGTTACTTTCCCAAGAAATGAGTTGCTCTTCCATACTTTTTAAGGGTGCTGTGACAGAAGCATTGGCTACTTTGTTTAATTTGTTTTTATTTTCATTTCAACTATTTGTCAGATACTTCATATCTGCCACATTATTCTACTGATAACATTTTCATTATGCATGATTCTGTTTCGGTTTGTAGTAGAAGGGTTCAGATGTGAGTAGAATAGGAAACAAAGATACACAGGAAAAGATCGTCCTGAAGATTCCGTTTAAAATATGGTAGAAGTTTCTATGCAGCTTTGAGCTGTTTAAGACGAAGTATTTCTAAACAGCAGTTAGAAGGGGAGCACCTGGCCACCCTTTGTGAACGCTGGGTGACACTGGGAGCCAAGATGTGCCACGTGACGGGACCGAACGCCTCACCAGTGTAAAGCAGACAGGGTGCTGAGGAGTGTCGAGAGCTCCACGAACCTTTTTTTGAGTGGAAAAGTACATTTAGTATCAAGTTTGTTTTTCTGACAAGTTGAAAGCAAAATGGAGGAAAGTAGAAATTGCTATATAGTCAAGCAAACAGCTGTTCCTTTCATTTTTTTCTTCAGAAAGACACGTCTCTCACTAATAACAACAATAATTACTACTCTGAGATCAAAGTTAAGCATGGCTTCTTCTCAGTACCACATCTGACTGAAGACAAACAGGGTGCTCTGCATGCCTGAAGAACAATAGAGAATAACCAAACAGGAACAAAGACCTCCAGTAAACAGGATAGCGTCTTGGTGGGGGGGGGGGCGTGAGGGGGGGGCACCTCAGGTACATCCAGAGAGTAGACAGAGCTCTTATTCACACTATTATATATTTGGAAATGTGAGGCTTAAAATGGTTATCCTTGTATCCTATATAATTAGGTATTAAAGGGTTTATTTGAGAACAAAAATAACAAGACCTCTCTTTAATCTGCTCTCTTAAAGGAACTTGTGGAGTACTACAAGCACCATTCTCTTAAAGAAGGGTTCAGGACCTTAGATACGACGCTACAGTTTCCATACAAGGAACCAGAACAGACCGCTGGACAGAGGGGTAATAGAACAGGCAACAATTGTGAGTATTGTAATTGAGAATTCATTTTTAAAATAAAATATATATGGTCACTTAAGGGGTTTGAAGCAAAATAACATTAAACATCTTCATTCTGAAGTTTGAAATACGGCCAATTAATATGCTAATGCCTTGAGCAGACACTTTTTTTTTCTGGAGCTAAGCAGAGACAGAAGGACCAAAAGGTTCATGACTGTCAAGTTACAGTTTTTTTGTGACAAATTAAAAAGTGTGTCCATGTTAAAACAGCTATCAAAATGTAAGCGATATATTAATGTGTAAAGTTTTGTACTTTTCACTAGGTTTTATATTAGCCATGTTCTCTTATTTGTACATAACATTTGTGACTGTAACACTGTTTCATGAGTAGTATCTAACAGAGCTCTTCCAGTGTAACTAGAATCCTAAGGCTTATAATGTTCTTAACTCAGTACAGCATTTCGAAAGGATTAACATATTTTGCTGGTATTTTTTAAAACTATACATAATCATAAGTAATCATAGAGGGTGACTACACATAGCACAAAGACATACAAATGCATCACAGCTTTGGCGAAACCAAGTCATAAACTGCCACACCATTTCATGCTATAGGAACCTCTTGGGCAGACACCCAGCTATGCAGAGGACATGACAATGAGAGAAAACAAATCTACTTTGGAGGAGAAATGAAAATAATTTTACCACTGTTAAATTATTTATTTATCAAATACAACTGGACAACTGGAATTTCAAGTAGTTCCAAAATGGATTTGCACCAGTGTAATATAACTTGAAGTTTATTTATTTCCTTAAAATCTTACACTCAAGGGGGGTGGGGCGGGGACGCTCAGGTTTGCAGCATCAGCACCGTTCCATGTACTTCAGAGCAATATGGAAGTCATTTGTCACGTTAGCTGAGAGTTGCTTTTTTAATTTTTGTAAAGCTTCGCAGTTGTTCTCCTTGTGGTCACTGACATGTGTCCAAACTCATGCCGTGAGACGAGCAAGAACAAGCTTTGTCTTAAATGTGTAAATACCTTCATAATTTTATCTATTTTTAGCTCAAGATTTTCTGATTATCACAGGCCGTACTTTTACTCATTCAAAATGGACATTTATCCTAAAAGTAGTTTCCCTACAAATTTCTTAAAAGTCTATCCAAGTTGTGACTTCTGACCTCTTTTTACATGACAACTCCTTTTAGGTAAACGTTAGTTGAAATCTTTTTCTTTTTCTCTGTCTTTTGAGTGGATAGACACAACAGAAATTTCAGAAGAGGCCATCTGCAGATGGAATCACATTTGAATAGTTTCCTTGGTTCTTCAGAGCCCTATGGAGGAGTGGGCAGCAGAGGGGTGATGTCCAGAATTTAGGAAAGTCATTATCCCACTGTGACTTTCGCTTTCCTTGTTTCTATAACCAAAATATATGGAAAGAAATGATTTCAGAAAGGAAGGGTTTATTTGGGCTTACAGTTTGAGGGTATATGATCCACCACAGAGGAGGGGAAGAGCAGCAGATGATCTGGGGGGCTAGAGTAGTACCTTGACAGGAATTGGAGAGTTGACATGAAGTCAAGTCAGACCAGCTCTAGTGACCTAATTCCTCCAACTAGGCTCCCAAACAGTGCTGCTAACTCTGACACGGCACACACTAGATGTCAAAGGACTGAATAAGTCTGCATTTGCAGTTCTCATAGCAGCCTTGTATTATGCTTTGATGATTCATAAGTTTGCCTTGCTGACTTTATATTAAGTCTTGATTTAGGGTTAACCCATAATGAAAACACCACGTGTATTTTTTTTCTTAATATACTGTGCTTCCTACGAGGTGGAGAACAAGAAATGCTACATATTCTGTACAGTGGCTTGAGGGAGCCTTTAGTCTTCATCCCTGGTTCATAGCTGCTGAATATCTAGACATAGCTTTCACCAAGCAGAATTACCTTAAGGTAAAGATTCAGACTGAGATCGGGAGATTTCATTACTTAAAAAAAAAGATGTAGGAGCAGAGAAAGTAAGGAAAAGCCCAGAACCTTCTGGTGCTCTTCGTAGAGGTGAGATGTGAGCTTCACTGGCAAAACTTGGCAACTCATAACGGTGGAGATGTAAATTGTATGGATGCCTTTGGGATTATAAAAGAAAACTTGGCTCAATTTTTGATGTGTGTAAAATATGATAGGATTATGGCAGCGCTATTGTGTGCTGATGAAAGTTAATATGCAGAAAGCTACTGATTGGAATCAAACCCAAGTCTATATTATCAGGCAGAGAGCAATCTTCTGCTGTCTCTGAACTGTCTACCAGAGTGTAAGGATAGAGTTATTTTTTATGTCCTCTTAATAACTTGGATGTTTCCAAAAGAAGAGAATAAAAAAAGAAAGGAGAGGGAGAGAAGAGAGGAGAGAGAACTGGCTTTTTTTCCCATTGCAACTGAAATAGTTTGGTGGAAAATATTGTATAGATCTATAAAAGAATCACAAACTATCCAAAATAGCCCTAACCATTCTGCCTGTGGTTACTTAAACTTACCTGTATACCTGTATATTTGAAGGACACTAAAGAGACTTGTTTTCTCTACTCTACAATGAATCCTTGGTTATTTTCAGGTCTTCTGTTAGGCAAGTTAGCCAGTTTCAGCCTCAGCTTTCCTATATGAGGAAGGAGATTGGACATTGTACTGTGTTCCTTGAGAAATCACATCCTAATTTTATTTCTTTGTGTGCATGAGAAGAGTGTAATTCTGATGAATTGTTACACTAGCAGAAGTGCAGGTTTTCCTATTTGTGAACCCAATTCAAACCTTAAACATTACATAGCAGGGATAGATTTCTTAATAGGTAGACAGTGTATATATAACAACACATGAATATTTTGTATGTTATACTATTTATGTTACTAATAAAAGACACGAGGAGGTCAATTAGTGAAGCTTGCATATATTCTCTAGATTAACTAGCCAAGTTGTATCAGCGCAATTTTCTGCCTTTGATAATTGTACTGTGGCTAGAATAGTGAATATCTTTGCAGGAAAAGCATTCAGAAATATTTGACATTAAAATGGATTATGTCCGCAATGTGTATTCAGATGGCTCAAAACCAAGCATAGACTGGCAAAGCAAACATTGTAAGATGTTAATATTTGGGTACTGTGAATGAGGTATGTGAGAATTGTTTGTGCTGTTCTTGCTTCTTTCCTAAGTCTGAATTGTTTCAGAATTAAAAATGGTTGATGTGCAGATAACCCTATCTTCTGGCCACGTCCAAAGGAATCACAGGAAGGTGGCAGTTTCCTATTTTTTTATTGGCCCCAGATGTGGAGGAGCCTAATCACTGATTTGGGGACATGTAGAGAACTTGTGCACTGAGTGGTTCACATTCACAGCTTTGCAGTGATCTCCTTACATCTGTTTACTTATTCCTTTGCTTAATGAATTTTTAACACTTGCCATGTGCCAAAACTGTTCTACTGTTAGAGCTGCAATAGTAAATAGGGCAAACCGAGGAATGGGAACACACAAAAGACAAACAAGGTCATAGAATTCCCTCAGCCTTCTGAAGCCAACGAGTATAAGCTAATGTGTCACAGAGGTGTTATTCATCCTGCAGGTATGGAGCCAGACTCTTTGAAAAATGTCATTTGTGACAAAGTTAAAGCACATATGAGGGTGGCATCATGTGACATGGTATGCTTAAATTGCAAAACACTTCATATGAAGTTAGTGCCATTTATATTTATTAATCTTAATATTATATATTATCGTTGTCTTATTCCTGAAATAACTTGACAGTTTCATAGCATTTATTAGTTATATTTTAATACAGTAATGGATAATAATCACTTAAGCTGCTGAAATATACACTTAATGTAGTTTAGCTTTCTGCCCTTGTAATTCAGCATGACCATATCCATCCAATCTCATGTATGATTGCTTTATTTTATGCTCAGTCTTTTGTCATCTATTCACTGGTCATTTGTGTTTCATATCTAATTTTATTCTGATAGCCTTGATATTAGTTTTAATTTCATATTACTTTCTAAGAACTGTCATAAACATTACCACATAATGATTAAAAAATAAAACAAAACAGAATTACTGTGTTCTAGAAGCCAGGTGAAATCAAAATCGTGTCCATGTGTCTGTAGACTTTGGATGGCTGAACAATACTTAGCATTCTTTGCTCTGTAGATGTACCACCACAGCCTGCTGGATTCTTATCTCTCCCCTCTGTGTGCCCTCATCTTTCCACTTAGAAAAGCAGTTGCAGTTGAGTTTAAGGCCCACTGTAGATGGTTGGTCTTCACTTGGGATCCATAACATCTACAAAGACCTCTCAGTCCTAAAGTCAAGTCATATTCCACAGGATCAGACTGGAAATATATTTATGTGGGCTGTGGGAAGACTGTTAGACCCATGGTAATCTTGCAGGGTTGCTTTTAACTACTCTTTAAAAATTTCCAGACTAATTTCAATTTTTGTTTTTCTAATGGTTAATGGAGAGACTGCACAGTATTGGTGCTGATGGGCCAAATGATGCAAATGGGCATTCTGGGAGGACCAGGCTTCAGATCAATGAGGCACTTTCAGAGCGGTACAGCTCTGCCAGCAGGAAATGCATCCTGCTCTTGAGAGAACGCACTGTGAACCAAAGCAGGTTTCCAAGCACCACTTGAGCCATTTGTCTGAAACATGGCCTTAAATACTCTGCATAGAATCTGAGAACCAGAGAATCCTGACTCAGACTCAATAATTTGCCAATTAACAAAACAGAAATCCTCAAATTCTTTCTATATACATTAAATTAACATCTCCAGTGGAATATTCCTTAAGCCCTGCAAAAAAAAAAAAAAAATCACTATGTAAGGTTGGCCCCTGCCAACTGGTTTCCACAGACTGATACAAGTTTAATGTATTCCCTTGGAGGAAAGAAATAGTTTATCTAGAGTTTCCTAGTTTATTTCACCATACAATACTACATCTTGATGTTTAATTCTGATGCCAAGCCTTAAAAGAGTCAGTAGGTGTGAGGCACTTAGAGGACTGTCTGGCACGTGGGCAGTGTTGGATGCTTTGGCTCCTGTAACCACTACTGCTGTTCCTGTCACCACTTCCATGTATCCCACGCTGCTGCCCAGTGTGAAATGTTGTGTTAGCCTTATTTGGCAAATTTTAATTCACCGATGAAGCCATCCCACTTTCCCTTGGCATGTTGGTTCTGCTTCCTGGGCTTCAGCTCAGCTCTCCCATGGTGTGCACTATGGGATAAGTTAATTGTAACATTCTCCTGACATTTTCCTACTTCCCTTCTTCACCTGTCTATGATGCCTACAGAGTATTCAGTTCTTAGACAACTGGTCAACCAAGGCTGTATATCATTATGACCAGGCCACGCTGGGATCCCCTTTTTATTTACACACTTTAAGAGCGTCATTGGCTTCTCTAAGGCATTTTGGTTCTGAGAAAGATGGCTCCAGACATTAGTAGTCATGTCTGGGATTCCAAACTTAAATTCTACAAATTTTGATAACCTCATTCAAAGCTATCTGTTTAATATTTCATGACTCAAAGAGCAGTACTTACATTCTTAGCACTTTTTATCTTAGCAATGTCCGGTCCTTAGAAGTCTTATTTCTAAATTGAAAATTGACCCCAATGTAGTTAATCCATGTAATATCTCATATTGAATTTAGTGCAATCATGTAACAACCCTGATTCAAGGATGTATTTGTCTAGCCATTCTTGCCTGGAAACTGGGAACATTTATCTGAATTGAGGAAATTTTCATTTTTCTTTCTAAAGAAAATGCTGTGCAAGAAAATGCTGAGAGCATTTTTGGTCTGATACAGTCCAATGATACACTGCTTATGCTACTGAGTTCTAAGTTTACACATGACAAGCATTAACTCTGCATCTCTCTTCTGTCCTATCAGCGCTAGGAAGCTGAGGACACTGTCAGCCAGGGTTGCCTTTTGTCCCTTTTTATTTCCTTCATTCTCTCCCGCTAAACCCCCCAGTCCCTCCTCCTACCTCCTGAATTCAGTATTTATTGGTTTACAGCTAATTCAGTAGTATACACACCTGTTGTGCATTGCATAATACACCCTAATGCCTTAACAATAAGCATGAATGGGGAAGAAGTCTCCAAAGATCTAGGCACCTCAAAGGTGCCAGTCTCATCTGCTCTACAGGGAGCTTTTTAAACAAATACCTTTTATTACAGTCTTGGAAGGTGGTCATCAGTCATTGAATACTGAGGTGACTTCTTTTCTAAGTACCACACAAAGCATTCACCTTAAGTCTTGAACAAAACTAAGTGGTTTTTCCTTACATTAGCTATAAATATCACTCAGTTTAGCTACTATAGCTATTTTTTTCAACTAACTATGACAAGAACGCAACACTCACATATATACACATTTCACTGTACTATAATAACCTCAGAATATGTTATAAAGTAATTATGTATTTACAATAACTATCACAATATTTTCATCAAGTATGTTATTTATTTTCCTGTATATCTTTCTCCTCCCTACTTTAAATACTTATTCTAACTCTTACCATATGAGTGATTATCAGATATTTAACCATCCTAGCCGCTGTATCAAGAATACACTTTGATTTGTCAGAACTTTGCACAGTGCATTTTTGGCATCACTTGACTCCTTTACTTATTTCCCCCAGTGCAAAAGCCATTCTTCACTGGAAATGGTGGTTTGTTCCTGTAATCTCAGCACTTAGTAGGCCAAGGCTGGAAGATTGCACCACAAGTTTGAGGTCAACCTTGTCTATTTTATCAATTTCATTCTAGCTAGGGCTTCATAGTAGGCCTATTTGTGAGCAAACAAACAAACAAAACTAAAAACTAAAAATAAAAACCAACTATACAAAATCCAACAATAAAAACAAAACCATGTCTCTATTTTCCAGTTAATTCCCCCTATCCTTTATCCCCCTGTGTTCTTAAAGGGAATATTTATGCCAACTTCAATGAACTTAAAAGCTTATTTTATCTTTTATTTAGTTATTACATCCTGCCCAATATCTTCCTCCATAGCCCTCCATTCATTCACTCCCCATCAAGACCCTGCTGCAGGGCAAGAAGTATCTAAATTGCTGGGTATCTAGAGGAGGGACCCTCTAGATGAACATCTACCCTAGTGGAGTTTATGTGCTGGTAAGAAAGGCAGACAATGGGTCGGAAAATAATTAATTAGTGTTAGAAATTTAGAAGTGCTCTGGAAAAATAACATAACAAGGTAATGATGCTCACCATGCTAGAGAATGGTTTGAGATTTTAACTGGACTGGCTATACGATGAGCAAAAATAGGGGCCCTTTAACCGTGAAGCAGAGAGATGGATTCGCAGATTTTATTCTACTTTTGACGAGGATGACATCAAACACCAACCCTAAAGTTCTTCTTTCCAACAATGCCATTTATATGACCAGGAGATTCTCTTCATTATGAGTTCCTATAAATATGCTCACACCCTATCTGTCTGTAAAACAGGAGGCTAAGCCTGTAACTTTAGTCACTAAGAGTATAGACCATTTGTGCTCACTTAAGAGTTATTGAGAACAATGCTAGTTTAGGGGATTATGTTATCTCTACTTACCTAATTACCTTAATAATTTAATCAAATGTCAGCCAGTGGTACTTAAATTGTACATTGTTTCTGTAATATACTCTTGCTTTCCTTCTTGTTACATGAGACCATGATCTATGTTTCTGGGTTTATAGAATGCTAGGGTAGGATTCACTGTGAAGATCACAAAAAACACTCAGGAATATAAGAGAGGGAACCAATAGTACACAGGAAGAACATAGGTGATGTCAGCAATGTCACCTAAACAGAAACAAGAGGAAGACTGTTAGGAAACAAGGTACAAAAAAAAAAAATAAATAAATAAAAAAAAAATAGGTGAGGCCCGACCTTGTGACATCCTACAATGCTTTGCGTTTGACTTCAGAAGAAAATGCTGAGCCTTTGGAAGGACTTAAACAAAATGGAGAGATAGTCTGAGTTTAAGTTTTAACAGGATTGTTCTAGTTTCTGTGAAGAGGTAAGACCACAGGAAGAAAGGACTAGGTAAACAATGGGAGATGAGGACACATCTGGAGGTGCATTCAGCATTTAGGTGAAAGTGACCAAGATTAAGTGATTAGGGTGACAGATTTTGTAGGTAATCTAGTCAAAAGTGAGATATGAGATGTGAAATGAAACAAGAGAAGACTTGAGTATGACATTAAGATTGTGATTCAGGACATCGAGGGGACAGGAAGGTTTTACCATGTCTTCTGGCATCAGTGAAGCCTAGTATCTGTTACAGACTCACTCAGTAGTTGAGTCTTTTCATGTCAGTGTACAACTTTCATGTGAGTCTGTGTCTTTGATAATTCATAAGCTTCTCTAAAACCAGCATTTCTGCATGTTTGTTTTATCTTAAGGAGCTTAGTGTAGTCCTTGTACCTTAACAATTTAGTGTCAGACAAGTTTGTTTGTTTGTTTTAGAAAACACATATTTAGAATCAAATCTCCACAGACTATGTGCCTATACATGATCTGAATTCCCAAGGAAGTATCAACTGCCTTAATTTTCAATAATAGGAAAGACACTGTGTATGCCTATATGTTTCTTTGTCAATAACTAATGTTTTCATGGTGGGCCACTGAATACTAAGCAATTGTTCAGTCTTCTAATAATCCTAGACATGACTTTTCTTTGCTGTGTCTTTGAATTTTATATTCACTAAAATTTGCTCACCTAACAGATGTCAACATTCTATTAAATGAAATTAATCTGAATTATCACTATTTTCCTAGCAATGATATCTAAAACCTAAAACCAACTGAACTAGAGGTTTTGGTTTGTTTTCCTTGAGAGTGGTAAAGAAACAGATATTTGATAATATGTCTTTGGATATTATTGGAAATCTATGAAACAACGTCTGTGTTCTAAGATAAAATCAGAGTAAGGATAACAAATTTAAATTAAACATTCATTTAATTCTCAGCATGTTTTCTGATGTCAGGCCATCTGTACATAGTCTTGGCAAAAAAATCAAACTTCCAGGATAGTCTGTCAAGCATCTCACTTAGGAATCCAGGACTTGAGCAAATCCTCTTGGCCGCTGTTGGACAATAAGCACAGATCACTGTTTTGGTAAATACACTAGCCCAATGGTAGCTAAAAATTTTTTTGTCATATAAATTAATGTGAATCCATCTGCTGGTTAAAACCAAAAGTGTTAGATGCTGTTTCAACTAATGAAGAATAATTAACAAACACTTAATGAAATGGTCTGTAAAAAGGTAATGGGTAAGTAGGTGTTAGTTCAAAAATTAGTTCATGAGTTGGTAATTCAGACCCTTAAGGATAAGTGTTAATTGAGTTTTGTTTCTAACTTTAATGTTACTATAACTTGAGTGCATGTTGGCTTGCTCATGAACATCCATAGATTGAACAGGGCAGACTGTGATTATGTAAAGCAGTTCTTAGTTACCTTGATAGCAAAAGTGTAGGTATTAAAGATCAAGTCACTTGAACTATTTTTAGTCCTCCTATTAACCTGTTCTCTTGTTTCTGTCTTTCTTTTCCTTTAAATTAAAATAGTTCTGTGTTCTATGGCTTTTTTCATCCCAGTCTCAGAACATTATGGTATCTACTAGTGATTCACCACGAAGTTATTGTGCCTCTGCACAGGTTTTCCATGCCCAATTTATTCAACAGATTTATTTTTCTACCAGAGAATGCTAACATTTCAATGTCTGTTTAACGTGGAAAAGTTGAAAGGTAGTGTTATTATACTCTTTGTGTTTTGTAGTTGGGAGCATTATGCTACTATACTGTGAACCATCCATTTGATAACAATGTTCCATGAGTGGTATCCTGGGAAGACTTAGGTATCGTACACATGTCAAATAACTTGCCTCCAAGGTCTCACCAAGCAGGGTTGTCCTCTGTGCTGATGCAAAGCCAGGAGCATTTGGAGAAAGGAATTAGGCTTTAACTGAAGCATGTACCTAGCCAATGATCATGTCACTGAAAGGGACTTGTTATTGATTAATATTGTGTACATGTATACTGTTATAAGTGGCAGAGAGAGACTGTTCTAGAAGCTGCAAAGATAAAGAAGTGTGAGTGGGGATGTTGCCTGTGCTGTGAAGCAGGCAGTGAAATCGGAGTTCAGGAGGTGACAACCATCAGCACTCCCATGGAAGTCACTTCTCCTGGACTTTTCCTAATCTTGTTTTAGGACAGGGTAGTGACCTAAGATGTCCTGCACTAAGATATCTTTTCTGTTTGTTTGTTTTTCCAGACAGGGTTTCTCTGTGTATCCCTGGCTGTCCTGGAACTCACTCTGTAGACCAGGCTGGCCTCAAACTCAGATATCTGCCTGCTTCTGCCTCCTGAGTGCTGGGATTAAAGGCGTGCACCACCACCGCCTGGCAAGATATCTTAATAATGTTTTACAGGGTAAATTTAATGAAGAAATTCTGTATCTGCATGTGTGTATACAGATATATATATATATATATATATATATATATATATATATATATATAGTTTTAGTGTGGAGGTAAACATTCTATAATTTAAACCACTCTACAGAATGTATTATTGGATGCCCAACTCTAGAGTTGAACAACTACTTTCCTAGCTTAGCATGCTATCTTCAGTAGGTGCCAGAACGTTCAACTGCTGATTTTATCGCACAAAAGGATCAAGGACCCAGAGGCAGAGAAAGCTGACATATAGGAGGAGTGATAACAATAAATCATTCCACGGTACGCAGAGAAGTGGAAATCATCCCAATCAGTCCTTAAACTGCTTGGCTGAGAGATGTACATGCAGTGTCAGAGGAAACTGATTAACCTTTTACTTTAAAAAGCTTCCTCAGGCAAACAGTATGGTTAATGCTATGAGACACTTGGTGTTTAATAGCTGCTCAGCATCTCAGAAGAGTTAGTTATCACAGGAATGCCACTGCTAGGTTATAGTCCTCACAAAACCTGGGTATATTTCATTTTCTTTCCCTTATGTTTTGTCAGCTTTTTCGAGGATGTCTTTTTGAGGAGTTAGGTGAGTAAATGCTTAGTCGAACCAATAGGAAGAGGAGACATACAGAATTACAGAATCAAGCATGCAGCTAAGATGCTTGTCTGTTGGGTGGAAGCCATTGTATAGCATGGGGGCCTGTCCTATGGGAGATACAGAACGGGTGCTTGCCTTCCAGTACCCACATCTACGTGGAGCTTAGGCAAATGTTGAAGGGCAGAACCCAGAAGTGCTATGACATGACTGAATGCCCGCCAGATGGCTAGAGGAGGACAAGAAAGGGCAAGGAACAACTGAGTGGTCATCAAGGATTTGGGGAAGGGTCTGATCTAGGCTTTTGAATAACGGAGCCCAGGATCAGGAGAAGTATTCTAGAAGTCCTCTATAGTCCTCAGTTGGAAATGTAGTTGAAGGTCATGGGGATGTAGAAAACTGGTCTAGGGAAAAGAATTATATGTGACCTTTCTAAAAGATTTGGCTTAAAAGTGGGGGGATCAGTTTATACAGTGTCATGTGATTCCATCCAAGAGTTTGCATGCCATAAAATTAGCAAGTGGACTCTACCTTTAGGGTGAGTAGCTGGGAGGCAATGCTTTGGAAAACAAATAATTTGAAAGCAAGAGGCAAGTTGGGTGCTGTTTGCAGTTAGAACAATGTTTGTACCTGGATTGTGACAGCTGACCTAAGAGTTATGGAAGGAGTTAATAACCTGACTTGTTTAGGAAGAAGAGACTTGATATAGAGGTTGGATAGGAAGAGCCTAACAGTGGATGATTTTGCAAGGTTGGCAGAAAAGAAAAGATAGATTGTGCTAGATTTCTTAATTAGGATATTTATTGTTGGGATAAAACACTATGACCAAAAGTAACTTAGGGATGAAAGGCTTACAGTTTATAGTCTGTCATCTCTGAGGAAGGTAAGGGCAGGAACTCAAGGTAGGAACCCGGAGGCCAGAACTGGAACAGAGGATACAAGGAACACTGCTTACTGACTTGCTCTCCCAGCTTGCACAGTATGCTTTTTTTTTTTTTAATAGCACTCAGGACCACTATCCTGGGTGCCACCACCAACAGTGAACTGAGCTCCCTCACATCGATCATCAATCATGAAAATGTGTCACATTTTCCCACTGGTCAGTGTGGTAGGGACAGTTTTTTAAATGAAGTTCCTTTTTCTAAAATGACTCTAGTCAGCTGTGTCAAGTTAATATGCAACTAGCTACAAAGAGGAAGATGGTTAGTTTAGTTTTCAACAAGTGAAATCTGAGATGATGCTCTTCTTCATAATAATGTCATTGGAAACCCTTGAAGTCTCAGGCTGGCACTAAGAGAACCAAAGTCCAAGAACCTGGCCAACAGATGGGCTCAAGCCAGTCATCTGGAATAACTGCTATTTAGCTGGAATATACCACGCTTTTTCATTTAAAGATCATATATATAATATGATAATATATATATTTTTCTGTTGGTATTTACCTTGGAGTGGGTACCTACAGAGCCCAGAAGTCTTGGGTACCCTAGAAGCTGGAACTATATAGGCAGTTTTGAGCCATTTAATATGTCTGGTAGGACCGAACTTAGGTTCTCTGTAAGGACAGTGAGTGCTTTTAGCCTCTGTTCCATTTCTCCACCACCCTAGAATTATACTATTTTAGGTCTAATTTAAGAAATGTTCAATTTTAAGTACTTGATTGGAATGCAAATAGTTTTAAGGTACTTAAGGCTTGACAAGAGAAAGGGGTAACCCCCTACAGTGCTGTTGATGTGGGCTCACATTCCTTGGTAAAGCATTACCTATAATCAGAAATTTTAGATTTTCTTATTATAGATCAGTTATATGCCTAGTTTATCTACCTACTGTTGAAGTTATTTAAATGGCACTTAATTGTATTCATTGATTTCTTATTTCTTCCCTTTAGAGATAAGCTATCTCTTGTGATATTTCAGATTCTTCTTCTTTTTTTTTTTAATGAATGAAATTAGACCAGAGAAGCATCAAATCAAAAACAGTCCATGGAAGAAAATCCTGCTACCCATCAGTGCAATGCGTAGACATGGCTTCTAATTTAAGTTCTTGAAGGCATAAGATAGGGATCTAGGAATCTTGACTCCAGATGTTTTGTCATTTGTGAGGTTAGTCATGGGTTAATTATTAGAAATGTCATCTTCTCCTCTATCTGGAGGATAGAGGGTATATCATCACCTCAAGAGAGTGAAGACGTGGGGCGGGGTAAAATTGCTCAGTGGGTAAGAGCTCTTGCTTTGTAAGCACGAGGACCTGAGTTCAGATTCCTTACCTTAAAACCTGTGCAGCCAGCCATGAAACCTGATGCTGTTGGGGACAGAAATAGGAGGACTGAAGGGCCTTGCTGGCTGATTGGCACCTGAGCCACAAGTTCAGTGAGAGACCCTATCTCAGGAAAGTAAGGTAGAAAGTGACAGAGCAAGACAAAATTGTCTTCTGTATGCATGTACAACCCCCCTCACATACATATGCACACACATAAACAAACAGACACACACACACATAGGGGCAGAGGAGAGTGAAATTTGTTATTTCTATTACACAGTAATAAATACTTACTTGTCATATTATAAAATTAGCTGTGATGGCATGTAGCAGTGCATTTTTTTAATCAGATGAGCAGATGGAATAGAAAAAACTGTGAGGCCATCCATGGCAGAAGAGAGTCAGACATGGATCCCTCCGTGTGCTAAGACTTCACAGTCAATGATTCCAAGAACAACTGATTTGCTCACAATTCCCTTGGCCAGTTTGCTTGGCTGGAGTTGGATACTTAGTAGGTCACTGCTGCTGATAGGATCCTGGAGAATCCACTTAGAGATAACAGTACTGGTTTGCAGTACCAGGCAACTGCCTACTATATATGGAAAAACACACTCTCATCCAAGTTTGCTCTGCCTGTTTTCATTGCATCTTTGAGGATAGTGCTTTAGGTTGTGTCTGGATCCTAGTGACAGAAAACCCAAAACTATTGCCTTAATCAGAAAAGTCAACTTATTTGCATATCCTATAAAAACAGAAAGCTCAGAGCTGGATGGGAGAGCAGGCTACCCGTGCTCTGTGAAATCTTAGTAATTGATGTTCCCTCGAGTACATTCTCTGTCTTCAAGGTTATAGATTCCCTTTTGGTGGAGCACGGTGGCAACTTTCACATGCCAGAAAGCAAAATAGAATAAAGGGTTAAAAGGAAAGATCCCAGAAGCTGCTTTGGGATATTTCTGCTTTAATAGCCTTGGTCAGGACCTCAATATATATACATATATTGTTATATATACATATAATGTTATATATACATATATACATATATACATATATACATATATACATACATATATATATATATATATATATATATATATAAAACCAACATGTAAAGAAAATAAGGAAATGAATCATTTCTCTGACTGAACATAGTTGAACTCAACCCTCTACCAGATGAATAAAGAGAAGATTGCATGCTGGGATAAAGTTTATATACCAGGTTTTTCTTGTCTGTTATTAACAGCACCATAGAATCAGTAGGTTAAATGTTAGAGTTATAATGAACCACTGTGCTCATTGATGAGAACTCTGCAGCTCAGATGAACACTAAGGGCCATGAAAGTCAGATGTGAATCCAGAGTTTCTCAGATACAAAAGAAAGAGAGCATCGATGTCTTCCCCTTGTTTACTGTAATGTCTTAAGTGACTGATATATTCAACTTATTAAGCAATAGTAACTAATAGTTTGGGACCACTTTATAATGAGTACAATCAACTCTTATTATTGAAACTATAGGGTGAAAGAATTGAGTGCACAATTGCCAGGGTCTATGCTGTACCTCTCTACAACTTGACTTTCCCTATGGAAAGTAAGCTGAGATATGCAGGCTTGACTGTGAGTAAGGGAGTGTCTTAACAAATTGTTTGAATTTAGTTAACAAATGTCTTGGATTTTCCATGTTTCCTCATGTTTCATGGACATAGCCCTATAAGCTCTTATCTGTACTGTTTTTGGTAACCTCTTACTTATTCATATTGCTTTTGATGAGGAACATATTTATATGAATACATCCCCCTTCCTGTTATTGTAACAAAATGGGACTCGGGCCATCCTTAGATGGATAGGACTTGGGTGGCAACAGGGAGTGTGTTTGTTATTTGCTTATTAAATGACAGACAGCACTGAATCTCAGAACTAATGTCAATCAAAGTGGAAAAGTCTGGCGTGTTTCTCATTTAGAAATGATGACAGGAGAATGGTGGGTAAGAAGCACAGCTTGATATTCCAACTTGGATGTGACAGTTTTCTTGTGATTACAAACAGCAAAGTCATTGTATTGAGAGATATTTTTGTGCCAACTCTTAAATGCTCTTTTGCTTCTTTTTCTTTCCTTCTCTAAGCCCCTCCTCTGTTCTGTGGCTTTTCTTTTGTAACTCCTCCAGACTACAGCTTTGTTCCCCCTTCTTCCACTCCTTTCTGGTCAGGTACTGCTTACTGCTTTTATATGTCGCTACAACTTGCTTCTGTGTGCAAATATAATATTTTGGCTTCTGTGTATGGCTTCCCATGCGAACTCATCTCCTCACACTCAGTCCCTAGTGTTCCATTCCCACCATACAATTCACTCTTCCTGGTCATAGAGTCATTGTTTGCTGTGACATTCCGTGTGTGTGTGTGTGTGTGTGTGTGTGTGTGTGTGTGTGTGTGTTAATGCCGTACATTTCAATGTGACATTTTACATTTTACCATGTGTCAGTGTGGAGAGGTTGGTGATGGGTGAGGGAATGGGGATTTAGAGGGAGATGAACTACTATGAACAAACATTCATCTTTTCTGAGGACTAGAAGTCACAGTGGAGAAAAATCAGTTTTTGTGCATTTCCATGAAGAAAATAAAAAGGACCCAAAACTTCAACTTCCCATCCAAAGAGAATAATAAGATTCAGTATGCATTTCTTGAAATGAGGATCCATGTTCACCATTTCTATAGCTCCTCAAAATGTCCCAGCATTTTGATCTGGATTTCCATCATTACCTGGAGAGTTAAATGACAATTTATATGGCACTGAGCCTAGATAAAATACATTTTCTTGTGGGTTTTTTTTTCAAAATTAACCTGTAAGTCCCTATAGAACATAGAATTCTGAAATAGACCTTAGAAGTCAGCTAGTACAAACCTTTCATTTTACAGATGAGAAAAATGTGGCCTAGAGGGGTTGAGAGGCCTGTGCAAGGTCACACAGTCAAGTCTACAATTGGGTTTCTCCATCACAGGGGTGTTTTTATGTGCACTGACTTTAAGAACAGTGCCTTGGCAATGGGACCATTTTCAGGAAGGAAACCATTAAAGTGGTTTGTGTCCTGAATGGTAAAATGAAATGACCTATTTTTTACTCCCTTTACAGTTCTGAAATCTACAGTATTGCCATTCGTTTATCTTATGATGGACACCTGGAGACTTTAAAAAGGCTGTCATTATAAAGCCATGAATGATAGGCTTAAGGTCCCTGTTGCCAAGTGGATGGACTGTTCCCGGGTGGCATGGGTCATTATGAGCTACCTGGGCACTGGGACCTGTTATAATACAGATGGATGGTGTTTCCATTTGTTGCTTTTTCTTACACTTAAGTTCCTTTACCATTTAAGATTTATAAAGTCTCACCAGTCTCACGGGAGCTGTTCTCAGAATCATAGCACATATAATTGAAAACACTTTATGACCCCCACAGAGCAACAGGTGAGAAGTTACCACAAAGCCTGTTATGAAGCACTAGAGACCAACAAACATGAACAGCCTGAATGGAGTTTCCCTTTCAGACGGGGCTGGCGCCTCTCCTGCCACCAGAGATATTAAACAAACAGAAAACCAAGCAGAGCAGTGTTAGCTTTGTGCCTGGATTTTGGTTAGACATCGCAGTAAACATTGACTGCGAGTCAGTATTTCATGAAAAGAAGTTCGTGTGTTCTGTCCATGAAAACTCATGCCTTCACACATACAAAGTTGTATATGAAATTAAAAACTGAGTTGATCCCTAGATGGTTTAAACATAAAACACTTGGCTGGGGGGAAGGGGGTATCACTTTCTTAGAAGTGATGAAATTAGTTTCACACACTACTCTATCGGAGCACAGAATTGAGTTACTCAGAATTTAGCCAAAGAAGTTACCAGGTGAAAACCAGAAACCTTCACCCCAGAGGTTCTATTAAGAAACAGAATATGGTGCCCTCAGTTGTAAATTTGTGTTAAAGTTATCTCAAATTCATTCCCATAGTCATTTAAGTCTGGCTTTGGCTTTACAGAAGCTTTATGAAGTGTCAAAAGCGGAACAATGGTTATTTAACTGTCTGGGATGAACTTGATCATACCTGATTGGCTTGAAACAGCAACTGCGCTGCTTTCAAACTCCCGCTGACATTGTCACTAATCCTAAGGAAGTCCCAGCTCTGCATTTGGGAGCACCAATGGCAATGGTCTAACTAGGTTCTGACGGCCGGGTGTAATCGGCTCCACACTGACTCCAACTCTGTGTTCTTTCTCTATAGTGTTAAGTCCCAAAGTACTGGGCATTGCCATCGCCCGGTACGACTTCTGTGCGAGAGATATGCGGGAGCTTTCCCTATTGAAAGGAGACATGGTGAAGATTTACACAAAGATGAGTGCGAACGGCTGGTGGAGAGGGGAAGTGAATGGCAGGGTGAGTTGTCCCTTTGATTGGGCCGTTCCTCCGTGAGGGAGAGAGGGTGGGGCAGTCCCTGGCAGCTATCACGTTGTAGACTTGTCCTTCCAGCGGTCTGGCTGCCAGGGGCTGGAGGCATGCGTTCCTGTTCAAAATGGCGTGGGTCAATACAGTAGGGGCCAAGAGTTGACTGGCAAGTTGGAAGAGTTGAGCATTTCCGGGTTTTTTGTTTGTTTTTCCAGTAGCTAAGCACCAGGGCATGCAGTTTATATAAGCATCAAATAT
The DNA here is from genome assembly GCA_964023405.1 of Apodemus agrarius. NCBI lineage: Eukaryota > Metazoa > Chordata > Mammalia > Rodentia > Muridae > Apodemus > Apodemus agrarius. The sequence goes on along the minus strand of OZ030007.1, from coordinate 52,509,319 downwards.
GTCCGAAAGCTCGCGATCCCACTTGGAAGGACTGGGATAGAGTGCCTCTGTTCTTCCTCTACATCCTGTCCTACAAACGAGATGGAAACCAAGATGTCCAACCCCAGATTGCTCCATGTGTGCAATTCATTCGTGAGCGAGTGGATTCGAGCCCTGCTTAAGCTCCTTGTATTACTTAGTTGCTATCACTGCCTCTGTGAGGCCTATCGTAGCTGTTAAGCCAGTCTTCCTACAGTGGGCATAGAACCCCAGCATAATTAGAGTGTTAGGAAAAAGGAAATCTCTGTCTGTAGAATCCTCTGAAGCAGTGGAGGTGTTGATACATCTGTTTCTTATCTTCCGTAGGTGGGCTGGTTTCCATCCACATATGTGGAAGAAGATGAGTAAAGTCCAAGCCAGTGTTGACCTGCACTAAAATCTCAAAGACAACAGAAACAGAAGCCTGCATGGCATTATGCGTTAACTGAAGTGTTTAAAAAGCAGCATTCTTGGCTGTTCAACACCCTCTTTTTTCTCTTCCTAAGTCTTAATGCTGGGATTTCTAAAGATGCTGGTACTGACAGATTAATGGCTTGCCTAGAGCAGTGCAAGAAACAGCCTGCCAGTCTCTCATTGTCAGGAACCAGGGCAAAACCAACGGCTTTTCTTTCCCTAAAGAGTCCTGCAAACACATCGGATCAGGTTTCTCTTCCTTCACTGGACCAGACACCATGAATCCAGCCATTAGGAAACCCTTCTTGCATATTGGCTTTGTGCTCATAGTTTTTGATGATACAAAGAAACAGAAGTTTAATTTTGCTTTTTCCCAGCATGAAGAAAAAGTAGAGTCTGCCATCTGGGAAAGATCCAGCTTGCTGGAAAGATGCAGCATTTCTCATCTTAAATTGTTCAACAGGTGACTCACTGCCTGGCAAACACTTCTATCCCCAGATGTTACTCATGATAAAATAAAAGAGGCTCATGCTCAGGTTTGCATCATAAGTGATAAATTACAGAGAGGGTTTTAATTATTCATTTGATGTCCTGATTATATTTCCACACTTCTTTATAAAGAAGAAAAAGAGAAGCACATGAAAGGAAGTGTCTTTGTATTAAAGCTTCACAGCTTTCATGATTTCATAGGGTGTTTTGGAAATGTCATGCTTGACAAAGGAAGCATGGCCGGGCAGATCAGGCTCAGCTGCTAGGAATCCCAGAGAGGCAGAGGTGTTTACAGAGACGGATCAAGTACTGTAGTCAATCCATAGGACATCGTTGTACAGCTGCAATAGCTATTAACACAAGCCTTTTCCTTCTCTCTAGAAAGACCCAGGGCATATCTGCTGATTTCCACTCTTTTTTTTTTAAATAGTAGCACAAAAGAGCTTTATTGAGGAGTTGGGAAGAAAGGCACACTGAGTCCTCATCTCTTTCTGAGATGAATGGAAAAGCACTTGATTTCTGTGTTCTCCTGCCTCCTGTTTTCCCTTCTGAAGCCTCTCTAGCTATGTCTTAATCAGTAGGAAGATCCACCTTGCAGCATGTTTCTTTCTCTAAGCTTTCACTGTGTTCCATGAGGAGTCTTAGTATCCTCCTTCTGAGATGCATGGAGTCCCTAGTTGAGGCTGACACGTTAAAATACTAACTTGGTCCTTCCATGGTGGAGCATTTCTTTGGTAGCAGTAGCTGGGTTCTGACAAGATTCAGAAAATATTTCTGCTTGGGGAAAAAAATAGAGGTATTTCTATCTTAGAAGTGATCTCGAAGCTTCTTTTGTACCAGATTTTTTTGGTCGCCTCTGACTTAAAAGGGCTGAGACCACCTGTTCTCTCCCAGCTCACAGGAGTGCCAGAACTTGTTTGCTGGACACATCTCCCTGGAAGAGACCCCACAGGGGCTAGGACTTCTCATTTAAATAGACTCAAGACCTTTACCTCAGAATTATGTAAACTGTGATTGTGTTTTAGAACAATTGAGCTTTTGTATATGTGTAAATGGTCATGAAAATGTATTTTATAAAGTGTCTGTACAGTCTACTTGTGCTGGCAAGGTCTACTCTTGGAATGGATTCCTACCTATAAGGTCTTATCTGTGTCTTGGGGATGTTTTGTCTGTTAGTGTCAGCAAGTGTTGCTATGGAGAGTACAGCTTCCCAGCGATTGGAACACTCCTATGTACAGTATTGTAGCATGTGGTGTTTATTTCAGTCAGTAGACTCCCTGCCTCACAAGTGGTATGTGGTCTTCCTGTTGCATTTCATTGGCCTCAGAGTTTCATAGCAGAGGATACAAGAGCCTCTTTTCATGACATTACCAATGACGACTTTGTCTACATTTATTACTTTGTATTGGTGATTTTGAATGCCATGATCGTGTAGATTTCTAATACCAAAGACAGACATAAATGTTTTCCATACACTTTGTCTTGCCTGTCTGTAGCCCTTGTGTCATATGGTGAGTTACAATGGCATTTTACTTTGTAATATTTTGTAAATATGTCAATAAAATAGTTACTTCTTGCATTAAGAGTATTTCTTTCTATTTACTTGTGTGTTTGTGTGTGTGTGTGTGTGTGTGTGTGTGTGTGTGTATGCGGGTGCGTGTACATGTGTGGTGCTAGGGTTCTAACCCAAGGTCTTCTGCATTCTGTGGAAACAGTCTAGGATTTCTTGAGGGTTGAAGAATCTTATCTTTGAATGGTCTTATACCATATATACCAATCTCATAATTAGCTAAGGATTTTGGTTGGGGTTAATTCGGAATTGCTATCACAATTATGAACAGGGAACCATAAGCCATACTCTGCGTTTGCCAGTAGCATCTATTCTGTATGCTAGTGAGATGCTACATGGTATTCTAAAGCCCGTATATGCTGTTAAAACTACTTCATTATCCTGCATCTTTTCTATGTTCAGGTGAGGAAGCTGAGGCACATTATTAGGTTACAACATTCTAAAGGTCACATGGCTGGTAAGCAGGTGACAAGACATGGGCCATCTGGCTGTTGCCAGTATAATCATTACCGGATTCTTGCACACTTTATAAGGAGGAAAAAGTAAGAGTATTTTGAAGCTCACATTGCCAAGAAAAAGCTATTTGATAAATAAATAGCAATATCTATATCTATATCTATCTATCTATCTATATCTATCTATCTATCTATCTATCTATATATATATATATATATATATATATATAAATGTGTACAGAATTCAGAATTATTCTGTTCCTCCTAGTCTCTAAAATTCTAGCTTATAGGGAGCCAAGTTTGGTCACCATCGAGTAGAAAATTAGATAGTTACTATTTAACTTTTTAACTCCCTAAACATAAATCAGACTCATTTATTAGATTGAATGGGAAAGTTTGTGGGTTCTAAATGAATCCCTCTGAGAAGGGAATTGAATCAACTGATGTCTCAGGAAGACTGAGTTTCTGTATCAATTAGATCTGGGTTCAAACCCTAGTTCTGCCACTGACTCTCCAGAGTAAATGTTTCTTTATTGATGATGAATGATAATTATATGAGAGCTGAAGAAGACAACATATGAAACATGCTATTTGTATGAACCCTGGTGCATAGTAGGTATTTAAAGTAATCTTGGTCTCTCCCTTGCTTCATGATCCATAACACATGTACTCAGATGCTAAATTATGAGCTTGCTGCCTTTGTTCTGAGTACAATAGAGAGCGTAGGCTTTGTTTCTTGCATGTAGCTTAATTTTCAGCATTCAAATGATAGGCAAACTAAAAGATATATGTTCTGGGAGATTAGTATGCGAAAGCACAAGCAAGCTCAGACGTGGCACTCACAGCTCCGCATGCTTTCAGCTAAGAAGACAGGATTTTCAGCCAGCTCAAACTCCTTCAAACTCTCTTCAGTGTCACTTCAGGATGCACTGCAGCTAGCTTCCTGGGATTGTTTGGGCCCTGATGAGGACATGACACACCTTTCTAGGCTGGCAGACTCTGAAAGGCTCTTTTTCTATGTAATGAACAAGTGTCAGAATGGAGGCCGCAAAGAATCCTCTCTCTCATTAGATCCCATTGATTAGACCATATTGGGGGAGCGGGGGTTGTGACAGAAAAATTGAAGTTCCTTTGAAGCACTCTAGATTCTGACTTAGTCAGAAAATTCCAGAATTTCTAAGCACAGTGTAACTGTAATTAATTTCAGAGGCACATGACCAGATGGCAAGAACTTGGGGTGTCAAGTTAGAATGCACATAAAGTCACCTCAGAGCCTATCTCATGAATCCCGTGCAAGATGGACTCCAAAATCGCCCAGTGCCCAAGCTGGGATCTGACTTGCTCATGTCATGATGATAAAAGGTGCTGGCAAGGGAAGGCTCAGACCTAGATTTCTTGACTCTAGGTCATATAAACATTCTCTAAAAACCTCTAAGCACTCTAAAATCCTCTAAGATACTTTTGACTTTCTAGTTCAGTGGTTCTCATCCTGTGGGGCCATGACTCACTGAAGGGCTGATTTACCCTTTCACAGAGGTTACCCATCAGAAAACACAGATGTTTATACTGCCATTCACAACAGTAGTAAGATTACAATTACAAAGTAATGAGGAAAATAATTTGGTGGTTGTAGGTCATCACAGCATGAGAAACTATTTTAAAGAGTTTCAGAATTAGGAAGATAGAACCACTGCTTAGTTGATTCTACAGTTCCTCTGGCTTTTCTTCTGAGAAGCACCCTGTAGGAAACTGGAGAATGTGTTAATGGTGTGACTATCAGAAGACCCTAACATTATTAATCCTGGGTCTGATCAAAGACAGCTTGTGGGTTTGCTTGTGCCATTTATTGTATGTTACCTCATTCACCTCCCAGAATCATTCTGAGAGTCCATGGAAGATTGATCTAGTCATCTTTGAATCATAAACTCTCTAGCTCTGGCTAAGTGCATCTTTTTATACCAGAACTCTTTATAAAAGCTTTGCAGCTGTTTCACTCTTTCAAACCCACCTCCCTTGTCTCTGAAATGGCAAATGGGTGGTTAGGGATTTAAGCTTAGACCCAGCCTAGCTGTCGCTACCACTGTCTAGGATTGCAAAAGTTGCCCACGTTACTCATCCTTCTGCATCTCTCATAATAGGATGACAGCAGCAGCTGGCTGGGGAGGACTGGATAAGATAATATGTGTAAAATGTTTAAGAGAACCGTCTGGCAGACTTGGTGCAAATGGAAGCATTTTTTAATTGCATCTTGTCTACTATTTTAATATACACATAAAACTAAGTGTTACAAATTTAAAATGTTAACATAGATAAGGAAATAAAATGTGTTTTTAGCCATTGGAAGAAGCATCTTGACTTAACTTCCTACCCATAATCCCTTAAAAAGTATGCACAAGTGGAGTGCCAGTCAAATACTCTACTAGAGCATGGTGTATCAGTCAGCTACTGCTATGTAACAAATGACTCCAAAACTTCACAGCTGAGGGCAGCATTTGCTATTGTACAATTTCTACGGGTCAGAAGCCAGGGAGTAGATTGGCTGATTATTTTCAGCTCAAGATTCTCCCATGAGGCTTCAATGTGCTTCAATAGCCAGAGCTACAGTTTCCTCCTAGCCTAGCTGGGATAAAAAATGCATCCTCATCTTCTCTTGTATAGATTTCACATGGTTGCTTCATGATGAGGTAGCTTACTCCACCCAGAATACACAACCAAGAGAGAAGCGTGAGGACACACTGCATGACAGCTCCTCTTCTTACAATAGTCTCAGAAGTGACATCCAGTCACTCCCACACTGGCTTATTAAATCCAGCTCCCTCTCCAGGGAAGGGATTACACAAAGACAAATACAAAGACCTAGGGTTCTTAGAGGCCTTCCTGGTAGCTGCCTACAATAGACAGGTGAGCTGAAATGTCCTGAAGTTCAGTAGGGTGTCTGGATGAAAGACATGGGTCATTTTGAAAAAGAAAAAAAAATAGATAAATCTATATTTTAGGTCTTACTAAAAAGCAGTCCCTTGAGGATTTCTTTGATCTGTATTCACTGAGTAACACACCCATCCAAAACCATTTTCTACAGAGGTTCAAGGATGAATTGGGGTGGGCGTATCTCCCTCAGGAAGACTTACCTTTTTGGTCTTCATTTAGGAAATTCCTTTCTTTATCCTGGGGCATCTAGCCTTCTCAGGACCAAGGGTCCTTTGATGTCCAACAAGGCCATCTTCTGCTGCATATGCATATGGAGCCATGGGTCCCTCCATGTGTACTCTTTGGTTGGTGGTTTTAGTCCCTGGGAGCTCTGGGGGGGTACTGGTTGGTTTATATTGTTGTTCCTCCTATGGCGCTGCAAACCCCTTCAGCTCCTTTCTCTAGCCCCTCCATTGGGGACCCTGTGCTCAGTTCAATGGTTGGCTGAGAGTGTCCCCCTCTGTATTTGTCATGCACTGACAGAGCCTCCCAGGTGACAGCTATATCAGGCTCCTGTCAGGGAATGCCAGGACAGGGAAGCAGGAGTGGGTGGATTGGTGAGCAGGGGGAGGGGAATGGGTTAGAGTATTTTCAGGGAGGGGGGACCCAGAAAGGGGACAACATTTGAAATGTAAATAAAGAATATATCTAATTTTAAAAAACTTACAAAGAGAGAAAATGGGAAAAATATTTAGGGATACCATAACTGGCTACAGGAGCAAAATTAAACTTCAATTTATGTGAGGGAAAAAAGAAGCACTTTGCACTTCAACCTGAGCACAGAAAGCACCTCCCCCTGTGCAGACTGTAATTTCTGCAGGAAAAAATAAATAAATAAATAAATAAATAAAGAAAGAAAGAAAGAAAGAAAGAAAGGAGGGAGGGAGGGAGGGAGGAAGGAAGGAAAGAAAGAAAGAAAGAAAGAAAGAAAGAAAGAAAGAAAGAAAGAGAAAAAGAACTTTCTTTCTTGAGATTCAGAAAGTAGAATGGAGGATAGTTCCTGGTGTGTAAGAAGTGTGCTCTGTAGTGCAGTCATAAAAAGGGAAATGCAGACATTAGCTGGGCCTGACTTGGAGTGGGGCCACTGAAATTTTAGAACTATAAGAATTTCACGTTTCTGAAAATCACTTTTGTCCTCCTGTTTCATTCAACAGATATGCTTTGAGTGTTTTCTACATACAGTCCAGTCCTAAGCTTTGGAGCACAACCACAAGCCTGAGACAATTCCTGTATCTGATGAACTTAGGTCATTATAGATTACAAACTGGAGTAAACAAGAATAAGCCAGAAAAATACATAATGTGAATTACTGCTCAGTATTATTATTGGGAGGTGGGGGAGAAGAGCATTATTTGGCATGGATGACCAAAGATAGATCTATGATTACTTTTTCCTCTAGAAACCTGTTCTAAGTGATAAAGGGAAAAACAGCAGGAATACATGACCACTTAGTGTCTTGAGACCCTTGGGACTCAGAGCAGCTAGAGAAGAAGAAAAGACTAAGGCACAATGTCTAAAGATCTTCCTGTGGGGTTGGAGGAGTAGCAGAAGTGGTGGATGTCATAATGAGAGTGGTAGGAACCATGGGATTGTGAATGAGGTGAACTCATTGACATTTCAGAAGATTCACAGTGGAAGTGGAGCTAGATTTGTGACATCAGCACTGCTAGCTTTCCCCCAAACTCCTGCACCCCTAGGGCCAGCACAAGTTCCAGAAACGCATTATCTGTAGGCTCATGCTCAGTGCCTGCTCCGAGAGGCTCACTTTCATAGTTTCTTGGCATGTTGCAGCACAGATCTAATTTACACTCTGTGTGTGTGTGTGTGTGTGTGTGTGTGTGTATAGGTGTGTGTGAGTGTGTGTGCACACTTTCAAATCCCCACTTCTTATACAGGTATAAAGTCACAGAGAATTAGAGAGCCGAGCTGCTCATAATTAATTGTGAGACAGCAGGTCACATTTGAGAAACCAGGAGTTAGCACTTGGACATATGAATTTGGAGGGTGGATCACAGTTCAATTTATAATTATCTTCTTCCTTAGTTTTCTTCTGATTATTAGAGAAATTTTTAATGCGGACATTTAGCAGATCTCAAAAGGGCCAAAGTGCTTGGGAAGAGAGAAGTGGGCCGAAGAGAGCTTTTTACTTGTCCGAATGCATGGAGCACTGTCAGTCTGGCCCAGCCCCGTGGGGATAAGCAAAGCCTCAGCTTTGGCGGTAAAACCAGCTCTCCGAGAGACAGAGCATCTCTGCTTCTGTATCTACCCGCCTCTCAGGCCAGCATTCCCACTAGAGAATTACCTGGTTTTAGCACCCTATGTGTCAGGATCTCACACCCACTTGCCAGTAGGGGAAAGCTCCGAGGTGCTTTTGTGTGAGTGAGCTCATTAGGAACAAGCACCCTATTTAAATGAATTAATGAAACACTCCTAAATTCTGTGCAAATTAGTCCTGCATAATATGTCGAAGAGGAAACTGAGCTGTGGTTTCTCAGAGAGGTGGGAAATGCCCTCAGCATTTATTACACTTAATGATTAGATATTGTTGCTTACTGGTTTGAAGGAGAAAATTTGCATTAATAATATCTGAAGCGATGAATATAAATTAGTGGTGAAAAAAAATGTTCCCTTTACCTTTATTCGGCTTACTTGGTACTTCTTAGCTGATTTAGTTTTTCTTTTTTAAAAATCTTGTTTTTAAGGACCTATCTGAAATAGGTATTGAAAGGATATCAAGGAGAGACAGATAAAAGAGGAAAGTAGCAGATAAAGCCTCAATTAATAACCCTGGAATGATGCATTTAGCTATTTAATATCAGTTCAAAGCTGAGGAACAGAAATGCCCAGAGGAAAACCTAATGGTCCCTCCTGGGACTTCTCAGCACAGCCCCAAATACAATTCAAACCAAGCAGGAGAAGAAATGAAGTCTTTTTCTTTATCTCATGTAGATAGTATTTTCTTTTGTTTTCTGTTTATGAACTTTCATGATCACATGGTCAGCTATTTTTAACACAATTAGTTGCAAGCTTGTTAGGATATTCATACATTACTCCCTGCAGTTCTGCAAAACAACTAACAAGGAGACCAAAAGGCACAAGGATGAGGAATCCAACAAACCAGGCCCCGCCCTGCCTCTTGTGCTGAGAAGCAAAGATGGGAGGAGAGGTCCAAACCTCTCTGAGGCTGTTTCCGTCTTCCTAGAACCAGAGTGCTAACTTCAGTAATTCCTGTTCCAATTTTTCGAACTCACTGCCATTGATCAGCAGGTCACTCAATAGACAATTTGGCTGTGGTCTGTTCACCTGAAACCGTATTTGTAGATGGGACAAAGAACTGAGGTACAAATGAAACTGGGTGGACAATTTTAAAGGGCAGAAGGTTTGAGTCGCTTTCTTCTGAATATCAGTATCTTTTCCATCTCACCCCAGTTCAGTAAGATCTCACCTAGGCCAATGCTAGGGACCAGAAGTGAAGTGGGCCCTCCCTGCCCTATTGGTTAATATCAAATCAATTCTCAGAGTTAGGCCCACAGAACAACCCGAAAATATAACTACTCGAGGCTCTTTTCAGGAGATCTTAGCCTGTGTCAATTTGACAGTTAATGCTCACTAGGACATCTTGATGCAGAATAATAAAGAATATTACAATATTCTTGGGGAAAGAAACAGGATTATATCTGCTTACTCAAGGTATCATGGTGGCTTCCTGGTGGAAGCTTCACTATTGGGAGACCAGGGAAAGGGTGACCTCTACTGCGTAACGCCAGTAAGAAATTCCCATGCTTCATAATATGCCATTTTCTTGGCTATGACATAAATACAGATTTATGAGAAAACAGAAACATTGGGAGCTTTTATTTTTATTTTTATTTTTATTTTTTTTGTTTTTGTTTTTATTCATTCACCACATTCTCCAAGGATCCAGTGTTAACTTTTATTCAAGCAGGGACTATGAAAAGCGCAAGACAAAAAATGTTTTATAAGGGATGCCAACATTTTGGCTTATGATACTCTCTTTGTGCCATGATACTTGGTTAATTGTGAGCAGCTGACTGAGAGAGGGAGATGGTAAATAAACTGATCCCATATACAGATATTAAGCTTGACTTGTCTGTTCAACATTAAGTTCAAATATCAGGAAGAAAATTTGGAATCGGTTTGAGGAAAAGAGGTTGAGATTAAAGAAAAAAGGGAGTGCTATGTATTTGAAGTCATGGGTTTAAATGAAATTTTCTTTGCAAATGATTATGGGATGAGAAGTAAGCTCATGAAAACCCTGGGGTACTCACTGGTTAGAATAGGTCAGCAATAGTTCGGCAATGGAGAAAAATTAGTAGACTGTCTACCAACTTTCCCCATCACACCTACTCATCTACTTACATCCTCGGCTGTTGCTATGGGAACTGCATCTGTGTTCTGCAAAGACCAGCACTTCCCTTACTCCTGGATCTTATTCCCTCTGAGCTCTAGGATACTGTGGCCAATGGTCCTCTCTCTACTTTGCAATTCAGAGTTCATTTCTAGCTCCAATAGAAACAGTCTTCCATAGGACACCCATAGCTTCCTTAAATTAAAAGAGCAGCCCCTTTGTCCTCTCTGTGGTTGACTTTTATCCTCTCTAAATCAAACTCCCCCGAACAGTTGCTTCAGTTGCTACCATTGATTTCTGCACATTTGCTGTCGCTCTGACTTACTCCCCTCTGACTTTTGGTTTCAATATTCTGTAAAACCTTCTCCCAAAGCTCTCACAGACACATCCAAAGGTCAGCTCTCAGCAGCATTTAAATTGCTGATGATCTCTCGCCTTCTAGAAAATGCTTCACCTAGCTTCTGAAATATCTTGTTCTTATTCTTTTTCTCATCCATACAAGCTGTTATTGGCTGGCCTTTAGAGATGTTCAGTCTTGCCTGGGAACTTCACTGAGTTGAGAAGCACCTAGGAGATCATTAAAGTGTTCTCCTGATGTGTGTGTGAGGCAAGGCACTTTTAGAGAGAATGAAAAGGTGTAGGCCTGACCTGAATCTAGGCGTTACCATTCCATAAACTGGGAATCTGAATAAGGTGGAGGAAGAGGAAGCTCCCAAACACAGACACACATGATTTGGTTCCTGGTCCCATAAAACGAACTGTTTTGTTCCCTCACATCCCTCTTTCCATGACATTCTAGAAAAATGGCATTAAGAAACACAAAGCTCATGGAGAGGGAGAGGGAGAAGTATGTAAAGTGAAATAATAATAATAATAATAATAATAATAATAATAATAATAAAGAAAAGAAATCCAACACTCAGTCTCATAGAAAGCATTATGTTAGAGACCGACAATGGTATTTCAGAAGACAAATGACACTTTCTCAAGAAACTGGAAGTATTCATTTGGTCATGGGATGCTGAACAGAAGGGCATTAACCACCAAATTTGGTGATTATTAGGCTGATGGTGAATTTAAGTGGAGAAATAGAAATGAAAATGTTTGGAGTGAGTTCCAGATCACATCATAAGTTCTAGAAAGTGTAGTCAGCTCATGACAGAACATTTAAGGTAGGGCCACCAGCTCTTACTTTTCCTGAAACATCTTTCTATGTTCTTTGTTTTCCGTTCCCAGTTTTGATGGCATTCCTTAGCAAAGAACTAATTTTTGCCCTGTCTAAGTCACTTCTCATTTGTCACATTCCCTCATGGGCCTCTCCTGTTTGTCTCTACAGCATTAGCATGCTATAATTATAAAGTCAGTATTCAGAACAATATCTTCTAGTTGTTTGCTGTTCTACTATTCTTTAGGCTTCACTAGGGCTGCTTTGGATTGAGTTTCTAGAACATCGCTGGCACAATAGGTTTTGGCATAGAGGAAACTTCTTTCTCTCGGGTGGTGCTACATTGAGCCACATCAATCTGGTAGACAGAATTACATTTTCCAGGATTGCATCAGCTTTATGACTCCTAGGAAGAGTTACTAAAGTAGGGTTTTGGAAAACTGAAGTAAAGCTGTCTTCACAGAAATCTTTATAGCCAAGTGTATGGAAAGTGGACAGGGTTAAAAGTACCAAGATGATTCTAGCATTCTAGCTTGTCATAGCTCTCTCCCTCTCCCTCTCCCTCTCCCTCTCCCTCTCCCTCTCCCTCTCCCTCTCCCTCTCCCTTTCTTCCCTCTCCCTCTGCCCGCCTCTCTCTCTCTCTCTCTCTCTCTCTCTCTCTCTCTCTCTCTCTCTCTCTCTCTCTCTCTCCCTCTCTCCTCTAGCTCTTTTGTGTGGCTAATTGACTTGACTCACAGGTTTAGGAACCAGGTCCACAACCAATTATGGATCCACAAAGATAAAGGTTATATTTTTATGAAGGTTCCTTTTTGTAGTCTTAGTAGCCCCATGTATTTCCTTGAAAGCCAGTGTTTCAAGAGATCTCGCCAGTAACTCCCTTTCCTTTCCTTCAACATTCCAACTTTCAATCTTCTGTAGAATTTTGCACAATTATAGAACATTCTAATTTTGCAATAAATTTCTTATACAATTTAAACAGCGTGGCTCTAGCTTTCTAATAAAAGCTTGATTATCTAGATTGCTAAGCATGGGCTCTGGTACCTGAAATCTATTCTTTAAGGCTGATCTAACCAGGGGCTCTGACTTTGTCCACCCTATGAATAGCAGGAGTCTTCCTTGAGTGCTGAATGTGGCACTGTGCCTAAGGATAATTACCTTGCTCTCCGTTTATATTGGATCCATTTCTATCATGGAAGGCAGAGCTTATTTGTTTTGGAATTCAGACTACTGTAATCTAGATATGGTTTTTCTTTGTGCTCACAGTACTTCTGCCAAAATCACCATCTAATAGATTTACAGAATATCTTACCCCCAGTCTGCAGGGGATTATTGCTAACCAAGCAATTAATTGTCTAACAAATTAGGTATAACAATAGTCTATGTGAATATAATTTACTTGTACTACCATAAGTGAAAGCAGATGATCTGGTAAATCTAGACACTCATTTTTGGCAGTGCTGTAGAAATGGAGTAGTATGTTTCAGTGCATATTCTTTGAGTCATCAACCAATAAGTATTATTTTTCCAGTGGACGTTGTAGTGGTTTGAATATGCTTGGCTTAGGGAGTAACACTATTTGGAGGTGTGTCCTTGTTGGAAGATCTGTGTCACTGTGGACATGGGTTTTAAGACCCGTGTTCTAGCTGCCTGGAAGCCAGTCTTCTAGCAGTCTTCAGATGAAGATGTAGAACCCCCAGCTCCTTGTGCACCATGCCTACCTTGAAGCTGCCATGCTTCTTCCTTGATGATAATGGACTGATGCTCTGAACTTGTAAGCCAGCTCCAATTAAATATTTGCCTTTATAAGAATTTCCTTGCTCATGGTGTTTCTTCACAGCAATGGAAACCCTAACTTAGACAGAAGTGGAGCTTGTTAATAAAAGTAGATGACTAGAGGTGAGCATTAGAAGACAATAGCACATCCCTGGCTTTGGTCTGTGTTCTTGACTTCCTATATGCCACAATGTGATGAATCCCCATGTGTTCTCAGCATCATGTCTTCCCTAATCATTCTGAAATCATGAGCTTAACATTGTTCCTGTCAATTATTTCATCATATCAAGAGGAAAAGCAAATTGAGGAAAGCAGAGATGAGGGAGTGGATTAAGTATTACCATGAAGAGCCTAACTGTAGTTGTTTGGCACTTGGAAGTGGCTTGTGGTAGGAATTTGAATGAGTTTGGAGATGCACACAAGAACAGCTTTAGGATGCTACGTGGTCTCTTTAATGGAGGGTTCTTGGGAATTTGAAAGATAAGAGTTCTAATAGAAATATGAACAGTAAAGATCATATTCATTCCATGAGCAAGGTCTCTTCTTGAAAATGGCCTCTAGAAAATCCTTGTTATATTATAGAAAATGATATGACTATGATTTGATTTTATCCTGAACTTTTGAGGTGAGAGTAAATTCAAGAGTAATGGACTAGTTAAAAAGATGCCTCAATGATTAAGTGCAGTGTCCTTCAAGAAAACCTGGGATCAGTTCCTAGTGCTCATGTGGTAGCTCACTACCGTCTGAAACTACAGGTCCAGGGTTCCCAATACTTCCTCCTGGCTACCTCAGACTCTAGCTATACACATGATCTACAGACGCACATGCAGGAGAAACACCTGTTCACATGAAATATTTTTTAAAGAGTAATTGACTAAGCTCATTTGTTGGAAGAAATTGCAAGAATGCACTCAGGTATTTAAGCACTTGGTCCCCAGTTGAGCATGATCTTTGAGAATGTTTATGGAATGTTTAGGAGGTGGAGCCTTGAAAAGTTCCACTAAGGGTGGGTTTTGCGGTTAGAGAGCATCTTCTCACTTAATGTTTTCTCTGCTTCCTGTCTGGGATCAGCCAGCTTCTTACTCCTGCTTCCATGTTTTCCCCGACTCAAAGTTGCCATGGTTTCCTGCAATGCTGGACTCTAATATTCTGAAATTAAATATTTAAGGGAAAATAAATTCTTTAATTCTTCTCTCTAAGATCATTTTCAATATAGTATTTTGTCATAGCAACATAAAAGTCACTAATACACAGCTTTATCCAGGGTTACTGGGAAAAATGTGGGCAAAAGCAGAACAGGATTTAAAAAGCATGACATTTAACAAGAGAAATAGTATACTTACATATGTGGACAAAATGACCGTAATTTTTAACAAACTTGGTGCTGTTGAAGAGAGATGGTACACTTTGTAGGAGGGCAATAGAAAAAACTTCTTGAAGGCAAGACTTCACGCATGAAAACTTCTGAATATAAAAACATACAAACTCATTTGACAGTCTTTTATTTAAAAAGGAACAGGGGCTATCCCAAAAGATGCTGCCTGTACGTGAGATATGTTCTTCTAGATGGGCTGGCTGCCTTGTCTGGTCTCAGTAGGTGAGGAAGCTCCTGGTCTTGCAGAGACTTGAAGTACCAGGGTCAGGGGATGCCTGGATTCCCACTCACTCAGAGGAGAAGGAAAAGGGGGATGAGGAGGGATTGTGGTATGAGGTGATTAGGAAGGGGGCTGTAAGTGGGATGTAAAGTGAATAAGTAAAATTTAAAAAACTAAATAAAAAAGAGAGAGAGGTTCCTATCTCAAATAGGTCAAAGTAAGAAAATGTTTCCATAGGTGTGGCTATACAAGTTTTCAAAAGTCACTGTAACCATGATCCAATGAGGTCTGGCTACATATTTGAATAAATAAATAATATTATTATCATATGATTGTGTATACATACATATTTATTTACTTATTTATTTATTGTCTTAGCTAGGTTTTTACTGCTGTGAACAGATACCATGACCAAAGCAACTCTCATATGGACAACATTTAATTGGGGCTGGCTTACAGGTTCAGAGGTTCAGTCCATTATTATCAAGACAGGAGCATGGCAGCATCCAGGCTGGCAGTGCAGGAGGACCTGAGAGTTCTACATCTTCATCTGGAAGATTGGTTTCCAGGCAGCTAGAAAGTCCCTATGTGCTCCAAGTGGCAGAGCCATAGAAATGGAGCTGACTAAGCCTGTTTAAGTTTCCATCATGACACTATAAGATCCAAACACTGTGCATGAAGTTGCAAGACTTAAAAGTGTGCTGCATTGGTTTTCAGTCTTGCTTTCCCTTGTTATCCTCCTATCAGTCCTTTTGGAATGGGAGATATTCCTCATGCACTACTGTGTAGTTTCCCTTGCATCTCAGAAAAGACATTGAACACTCAGGACATTATTAAGACATTAGGAACTGAAGACACTTTACATCCTGAGCTGGCTATGATCTTAGAGGAACCAGTAGAAAGTTTGAATGTAAAATTTCCCCCTCAGGGTCACATCTGAGGAACTGATTCAGTAGATGGTGGCACTTGGTTTTTCCTGGTTCAGTTTGGATTGGTGGGTGGCAGGGAGCCCATCAAAACTTTGGAAGGTGGGACTTACTAGCAGCATACTGTAAGTAGGAGTGGGGGTTGAATGTGAGAACCTTAGGCCCACTTTGTTCTTCCCATTTTCTGATATCTAAGGCTGCGGTGTGAGTCATCTTGGCCACAGTCTCCAGCTCCCGTGAACCCAGCCAATCCATTACGCCAGGCCTGCAGGGATGGGCCAAACCCGAGGCTAAAATAGGTCTTTCCTCGCTTAATTAGCTTCTGCCAAGTATTTTGCTACTGTTGCACAAAAGTAACGAGTACATCTTATATGTCAGTATTTAAGTCACAGAACAACACAATAGGCATGTAATTCAGATAGAAATGAAATGTGTCAATAAAATTTGAATAAAAGTATATATAAGATTTTTTTGTCATTGAGGGGAAGAGATTATATATTTTCAAATAATTTTATCATGTTCTACATCAATCTGATTTTGCTATTATCTTTAGGAGTTAAATATGCTTTAAAAAAAAAAAAAGAAAGAGAAAGAGAATTCCAGAAGGTCTGCTGTGAAAACAATCTTTTAAAGGAATAGTTGCATAAATAAGATCTGAAGAATTGCAGTTTTCATAGATAGGAGAGAGAAATCTTATGGGTCACACTCCTGGACAAGGAACTGACAACTGGGAAAGAATAATTAGTCTTGCCCTGGGTAAGATGCCTGATTGATTGTCCAATTCAAAGTGATCAGCCCTGAAAGCCATATATACACAGTCTCTCTCTCTCTCTCTCTCTCTCTCTCTCTCTCTCTCTCTCTCTCTCTCTCTCGTGTGTGTGTGTGTGTGTGTGTGTGTGTGTGTGTGTCTTGCTCTCTCTCCCCCTTCTTCCCAACCTTCTCCTCTTCCTCCTTCTCCTCTCCCCTCTCTCTATGTGTGTAACAATAATTACTGGGGAAGAAGAGGCTATGAATTTGAGAGTTGAGGGGACATGGAAGGAGTTGGGAGGAGGGAACTTAGGATAAGCTTGAGGGAAGAAAGGAAAGGGGGAAATAATGTGATTATATTAATAAAAAACATAAAATAAAAAATAAATAAAATGCAAGAAAATAAACAAACAAAAAATGCAAAACAACAGGATGTTAAAGAGAAGCATAGTGATGCTGGGCTGGCCAGGAATGACTGTGATGCTTACTCTTGGTTGCCAGTTTGACAGGTTCTGGAATTATCCAGAAGAGATGAAATCCAGAGAGGATTATTACGTGAAGTGTAAAACCTATTCTCAGAGTCGGTGTCACTTCTCAGAAGCCCAGATATAAAGAATACCTGGGACATAGCAGTATTGCTTGTCTACGTTGGACTCTTCCTGGGCCAGTGTGCTGGTGCTGCTGCCTCACTCCATACTAACGTCAGGCTGAACTCTACCTTCTCAGAGTGGTCCAGGCTCTCATCACCGGACAAGGACTGCAGAGGCATAAAGCTTTGGGATCTGAACAGCTGCAGCGTTCTTTGTATATCAAGTGTGTAGGCAGTTAGACTAGCCAGCCTTACTGTGTAAGCCAATCTGATAGGTCCTCCTTTATGAGATATGTTTATATATGACATCAGTTCTGTTCCTCTGGAGATCCCCGCCCAACACAATAACTCGCGTTGTATTATGCTGCATTGCTTTGGTTACTTTAAGCAACACATTTCCCAGAATTATTTTCTCTTTGTGTTCTCAGGCTCCAAATGAAAAACACGAGCTCTGGAGGCCAGCAAGGAAACAATGGCTGCTCGCCTGGCCTTGGTCTCCGAGTGTGCTGAGTGGTACAGAGAGGCCAGTAAGTTCTAGCTTTCCCCCACCTTCCTTTACTTTTAGTTCTTCTTTCTGCTCATTGGTTTGTGGACCAAGAGCAGTGGCCAGACCTCATATTCCTCTGTGGATCCTCAGAGGTGGTGATTACAGAGGCAGCAAACACTTTTCCATACACAGCCTTCCTGAATGTCTGTCCATCCTGATGAGTGCTCTAAGCTGACTGACTCATTTCCAACTTCTCTCTCCTAGCCCTTTACACATGCTGTGGCTTGGAGTCTAATTCCTAAAACAAATCCCCTAGTTCCTAGTGCTCATGGTGACTTGCCTTCCCTGACTGACACACTCACCCAGACACTTAAATCATCCATGAAAATATTCATTAACTTCATTAGCTCCTATACTTAATGGCTTTACCCATTATCTTATGAAAAATATACCAATACAGTTTACTTTTATTTTGAGGCCAGAGTTAAGGAGATGGACAAGTCTCAAATATTTCCTCAGCTGAATTTTGAGGCATTGCTCTGTTTGGAAGATATTTGCTTCAAGTTGGTGATCATTTTGCCTTAGCCTCTTAAGAGCTGGAACTGTTGGATGGGTGTTACCATGCCTAGTTTGTATATTTTTGTGTCAAATTACTAGACATTAGAAAAACCAACACAATGTTTAGTGTTTTGTCAGATGTCAGAGTGAGAATTATCAATAACCTCAATCAATGCATCTAGCATAGTTATTTTAAAGAGGCAAAGGTAAAAAAAAAAGTCCCTGCTGGTGACATTAACTATACTTTCTGCATTGTACATTATTCTGCTGAGTTATTACTTGTTCTACAACATCAAATCATCATTCATGGTCATTTGACATTTCTTCTATATTACCCTTTGCCTTGCTTGAGAACAAACCTGTGTTTCAGGATCTAAAATATTCATCTCTTGGATTAGAACTAGGAAGGACAGCAAATAATGAAGAATTACATTTTGTAAAACATAAACATCTCTGAAAGGCAATCCAAGAATTTTTCAACAAAATACAAATAAATTACCTAGTCCTCAAGTGTTTATATTTTGAGATTGAATTATGGGGAAAGAGTGATTTTCTTGTATGTCTGTGGGATTACATTTCATGCTGTTTGATAGAATATACATGTAATGCATTGATGAGACCCCATTCCACAAGTGATGGAGAGTTGACAGAGGAGTTGTTCACAAGAGCAAAGTAAAAACAATAAATGCTGATAAGGTCTCCTGAGCCAGGAAGAGAGGAGAGCAAAGATCAGCCCCAGGAACAAGGAGACTGTACAGAGGGCTAGAAGAGAATTTTGAGGTGGGCCCCACCAACTTATGACCCCAGAGACTTTGATCCCTAGAGACTTTGGCTTTGGCTTCTCTGCTTCCCTTCCTCCCATGTTCAATCATTAGCCACAGGGTATAGGACTGTGGTTAGTACAGCCTTTACACCAGGGTCTCAGAGCAGATCTGGGAAAGGTAGAGAATGGATCTAAGGGCCAACAAAAACAAGACCTGCTCTGGATATTGGATATAAGGGTAGACAAACACAAAGCAAAGACAAAATTGCCATTGTT
Organism: Apodemus agrarius; assembly: GCA_964023405.1. Classification (NCBI taxonomy): domain Eukaryota; kingdom Metazoa; phylum Chordata; class Mammalia; order Rodentia; family Muridae; genus Apodemus; species Apodemus agrarius. The sequence continues at coordinate 52,490,158 of OZ030007.1, read as the reverse complement.
TAGTGACATCTTTCCTCAGCAAATGTGCCTGAAATGGACTATTTCACTCTGTAGGGTACATTCAGGCTCTGTATAAGTTATAACCAAGGTTAATGAGATAGTAAGTGCCCACACAAGGGGAAATCACTTGGTTTGAGTATCTCGGTGTCTGTTTTATATTGTTGTTTTTTTTAAAGGGTGTAGGGGCATAGGGTTTTAATGTAGCCACAATATTCTGTGAATCAACACTCACTGCTCTTGTCTAGAGCCATCGAGTAAAAAAAAAAAGTAAATAAAAACTAAAAGCATTGTCATTAGGAAAATTAATTGAAGAGCACATAAAATTTGATGATGCCTACACAGAGACTCCTAGTCTTCTTAAATAAATTAAATTGGATATTGCTTCCCCCTCGTTCAACTTTAGCATTTTCATTGAATGTCACAGCATTCTAAATATCAAATGATTCTAATGAGAAAAACAATTCAAGCCATTTTAATCAGAGAAATGGCATTCAATAATGCAAAAAGTCTATGTGGAATGATTTGTGCTGGGAATTAACAAGATTTCCCTCTGGCACGGGGTAAGCCGAAGCTCTCCTTCTTCTCTCTGCCCATCTGTTGGCAATGGCAGGTTGGGATTTCCCATGGCTAAGAACTGGATCCCTAGATTCTGTCTGTCACTAGAAATGGTAGGTCACTGTTCTGTCATAACACCTCTGGGGTAATTTGTTTGTCCTTGATCAACTGGGTAGTATCTGCTGAGATCTGCTTTAGCGGCTTGTTCCTTTTCAGGCTTTTCCTATACTATGTCACAAAATAAATGATCACAGCCATCCTCTTTGACCTTCAGAAGGAGGAGGATCCTAGGTTAAAAAAATCAGTTTTAACCTGGAAAGATGGCTCAGAAATTAAAAGTACATACTGCTCTTGCAGAGAATCAGGTTTGGGTTCCATGTACCAACATGGTGGCTCACAAGAACCTGTAACTCCAGTTCCAAGAGACCCAAAGCACCCTCGGTCTCCAGGGCTCCTCCATGCACATGGCACACAAGTACCCAGAGTCGCACATATTTAAAAAAAAATCAACAGCAGTTTAAGAACTTTATTTCTGGAAGTTTTCACCTACAAAGGAATTTTTCCTACTGAGGAAGGTAAACTCAGGCTTCTGGGACTTTAGGGAATTGTTGGAATGAGAGGAAGACAGATGCATTCCTTCTTGAGCAAGATAGTCCTTTGTAGTCTTGTGTTTCACTGACGGGGTTTGTACAAACTTTGTCATGTGTGCCATCATATCATGAATTGTAAAAAATAACAGCATTTTATAAATTTGAAAGAAATACAGCTTCATTCAAACATACTGTATCTCTTTACATGTTCTTAGAACATTGCTGTGAAATTGGATATGTACATAGCATACATTTATAAATAATGATCAAATATGTATACGTGTGTGTATTTCTGCGCGCGTGCACACACACACACACACACACACACACACACACACACACTCTTGGTTCCACAAGTAACAAGATTATAAGGGTATGAATCACCAGAAATAAACTTTCTAGAATACATTTTATGAAAAGCAGTCAGACCTCCACAAGTTCCGACTCTGGAATTCAGCATCAGGGAATTACCCTGGAAACATGGATGTACACAAACACAGAGCCACAAAAGGGGTTCATTGCAAGGATACCTGTCAGAATGAAAACTCGGGGTGAACCTAAACATCCACAAGCAAAGAAGCTTTTGAGTCAACTTTGGCACAGCCCCTGCCTTAAATACCTGTTGGCTGATCACTAGCCACTATTTTCCACTTCTGCTTTCTTAAGGAATCTACCTTTAGTTCTCTAAGACACTTTTAATTCATTCATTGCTGGCTGTCCCAATTAATGGCACAGTTTTAAGGAACTGCTAATAAAAAACACATATTTAGTAAATGTTTGTTGTTGAATGAATAAATACATAAGGACATTGACATAAAAATGATAGACTTGTAAAGAAATATGTTTGTCAAGGTCATGCACAGACTTTTCTTCTTGTTATTATGCTCTACACCAAAAGGTACAACTACCCACATAGTATTTATACTGTATTTGATATTATGAATAATCTAGGAATGCTTTAAAGTATGTGGAATGATGCTCATGGGATACATGCAAATATTACATCATTTTATGTTAGATTCCTGATCTTGTAGATATCACCATCTGAAAAGGCCCCTATCTGCTGTGCCTAGCTCTGGAGAACTAAGGACCATCTTCTAGTTCAAGGCCACTTGCTGCTTTGTTTAAGTCAATCTTAATAAGAATGGTTTTATTATTTGTTTGTTGTTTTGTTTTGTTTCGCTTTTCAGTACAGTTATTGGTTCAGGTACTCAGGCTTAGGTCAAGCTGTGCAGGCTATTTTTTTCCCATAATGCCTTTTACTGGGAAACTCATTAAGTTCTCCCAGTTGAACACAGTGGTGGGAAACTTGGAAGATGGTCTGAAGAAAACCCACCTCCCAATGATGATGTTAGCCCACCTGTGTCTCTACAGCTGCCAGCTGAACCTGTGTGCAGTTTTGTAAGACAGTGAGGCACTAGACAGACATCTTGCATGTGAGCAGCTGAGATTCCTCTCCTGTCCTTTCTCTCCGTATTTCTTGTTCTTCAAGTGTTACTCATCTGAGAGGTCTAAGCATTCTTAGACACAGATGACAACTTTCGCAATGACTTCTGTCCAGAACCAAGCCTTTAGTTAAAGACTCTAGCAAAGTGCATCCCAGCCTTCAATTCCGATCCCACCTGCTCACACCCCAGGTCTTTGACACCATGCTTGTGGCTTTCTTATGAACCAAGCCTGACAGATTCCAGACAATAGAGATTCAATTTTCACACAAGAGAAACTGAATAGGGGCTGAGGGACTGGAGAGCTATTTTTGACTCTGATCCTTTCTATCTGTGACCATGGGTAAATAAATTCACCCCTCAGGACCCCTGTTAACTTGCCACCAGGAGGGTCTGAAATAGGTGTTCTCAGAAGGCATGTCCAATTTTAGCAGCATTGTGTATGAGTGAGACAAAATCGTTGAGAGTTTTTATGCAAACTCGATCTTTATGCAACCTAAGGTCAGCCCTGAAATGTCTTTATTTCACATACATCTTTTAAAACATGCCCTTTAATAAATTTCCTACAGAGCACAAAGCATGAAAAAAAATAACAATTAAAGTGCAGTTCTCGGAATATCAAGGTCCAGGGCATATTATAAAATGACCTCTATGAAAAGTGCTGATATTATATCTTATTTGACCCACAAATGTGCAATTTCATGTAGCTGAGCCTAATAAAACATCAAAATAAAAAAAATAATGTGCTGCATTCATCCTGAACAACAGCAAATTAGGGATAAACTAATATAGTAATTCATGGGCTGCTCTGACTTCATGCTTGATGCTGAAATCGTTTGAATTTTATTTCTTTTGGTGGGAGTGGCATTACTGCATTTCAGTTTCTGTCTGAGACACAAAGCAGTGTTGGAAATCACTCTTCATTCCTCAACCAGAAAGCCCACCCAGGTCATTTTCCCTGGCACAACAGGGCTTGGCACATGCCCAACCTGAGCCCTATCATGTTCTATCCTGCTTATATTTGACAGGCCTCTTCATGATAACAAGCACTGAGATCCCCTAAGCACCATGGGAAATGTGTTCTAAACCAGTATTTTTAGAGAATAGACCCATGCTTATTGCAAAGAGCTGAAAATTCCATAGTAGCCAAAAGCCATACATACTTGTTCTGTTCCAGTAACCAGATAGAGTGATTTGTGTATATTAAAAATCATTTAATCTTGACGCCATTTTAAAATATGAGCTATGGTGGCCCACTTTTTAGGTTAGGAGACTGAAGCACAAAAAAAACCTCTCTTGTCTAAGTTCACACAGCTAGCATATGGCCCTGAGAGGACCTGCCTCTGCTGTAGGCTGATGCTTTCCTGCCACCCACAAGCATAGACACGTTATTAGTGCATATCAAGATTAGTAACATGCCTGCTCACAACATTTTCTCTCTTAATGAACTTCTCTCTACATCTAGAGGCAGGTCAGAATTTCCTGGGTTTTTTTAGGGTGGGGTGGGATGGGGTGGTAAGATGTCTCAAGGGGTAAGAGAGATTGCTACTCGAGCATAAAGACCCGAGTTCTAATACCTAGCATCCACAGAAAAACAAACCAAAACAAATCAAAACGACAAATAAACAAAACCCGGGATGACTGGACACATGTAGCCCCAGTTTCGGGGTTTAGGAAGCAAGGGGAAAGGAGGATGAGTGGGGCTTGCAGGCCAGTTAGCCTAGCTGAGAAAGTGAATCCCGGGTTCAATAAGAGACGCTGTGTCAGAGGGAAGAAGATGGAGAATGATCAATCAGGGCACCTGACACCCTTCTCTGGCTTTCACATAGGCAGGCACACCCCCATGTGCACATATGAGCATGCAAAACACACACACACACACACACACACACACACACACATCAAAACGAACTAATTTGTTAATATAAAATGATTTCCAGGTTTGTTATAAGTCAGTTTGGATTTCATAAATAACTCTCAGATTGTAATGTTTTCTTATGGCATTCCTATTTGAATCTCTGTCTTTAGTACTAGGGATAGATTCTACTTGGAATTATTTCCAGTTGTTCTTCAAGGTTTAGAAAGACAAGGGAATGACTTATTATTTAGTAAGTTTATTTTATTTTATTTTATTTTTGTTTTTTGAGACAGGGTTTCTTTGTGTAGCCCTGGCTGTCCTGGAACTCACTCTGTAGACCAGGCTGGCCTCAAATTCAGAAAACCACCTGCCTCTGCCTCCTAAGCGCTTGGATTACTGGCATGTATTACCACTGCCCGGCATTTAGTAAGTTTATTAACAAACTACTCCCTTGTCTTAGTCAGGGTTTCTATTCCTGCACAAACATCATGACCAAGAAGCAAGTTGGGGAGGAAAGGGTTTATTGAGCTTACACTTCCACACAGCTGTTCATCACCAAAGGAAGTCAGGACTGGAACTCAAGCAGGTCAGGAAGCAGGAGCTGATGCAGAGGTCGTGGAGGGATGTTTCTTACTGGCTTGCTTCCCCAGGCTTGCTCAGCCTGCTCTCTTATAGAACCCAAGACTACCAGCCCAGAGATGGTACCACCCACAAGGGGCCCTCCCCCACTTGATCACTAATTGAGAAAATGCCCCACAGCTGGATCTCATGGAGGCACTTTCCCAGCTGAAGCTCCTATCTTTGTGATGACTCCAGCCTGTGTCAAGTTGACACGCAAAATCAGCCAGTATATCCCTCTATTCTTAAATTTCTAGCATTATCTACCTATTCTAGATGAAAGAACTTCTAAAAAGTGATCCTATATTGACCGTACCTTTCTAATGTGTGTAATTGTCTCCAAGGTGGCCCTTTGAGGAAGTTTCTTCCCATTTCATTGGTGTTAGCAATAAAGAGCTTGGAAATCTTGTCGTTGATGGATCCTCTGAGTTTATATAGGGCAGAGAATCCCAGCTAGTAATCTGTTGAGCATTCTTCTGCTGAGCACAAGAAACCGCTACTGTTGTATTCCATACTGTTGCATGGACATAGCCAGTGAGGCTCAGTCCAGGTGACCGTGAGCACTCACCCAGAACCTTGGCTCTGTGGCCACCTGCAGGACAGGATGAATCTTTGCAAATTGGGGCATTAAAAATCTTAATCCACCCAAGATCTTTCAAAAAACCTTGCAGGTGGGTGATGTACTATGCGTAGAACTTGGCTGATTTCCTCAGATGCACTTCTGAGTCTGAGAAATTTGCAATCTTTTTCCTTAGCAAGCAAGTTATTTTAAGGGAAGAAGTCGTTCCCCTATCCCCCACTCACTGTAGACTTAAAGTAAAGCTTTTGTCCATTTTTAGGTTGGGATTTTGTAATTTTTTTTTTAAATTTTAATTGTAAGGTAACATCTGCCCTTGAATTACCCAAAGAATTTGTTTTAGGGACTTACTGGTCTTTTGTGTCCCATCCTTAAATAATAGGTATTTCACTACTTTGAAAAGGCCTGAAAGGACATTATCTGATGATGTCCTTGGTGGCCCAGGCACAATAATTTGAATGTGTGCCCATAGTTATCCCTTGCCTTCTTCATCCAGACTGGAGTCCTTTCCCAGCCCCATCTGGAGCTCTTGGCTCAGTGTTATAGCGGGACAGATTCCTAGCAGATGGTTTATCAGAGGACCTGGCACATGCTCTGTCCAAGAAAACCTTGTCTAATACTTATGAGTTTGGGAGGGTTTAGAGGAAAGAAGTAGCTCCAAGCCTTCTGCACAACCAGGAGTGTTTTGCTTATTAGAATTTTGAAAAACATGCTCAGAGTAAATATCTAGACAGCAGTAGTTCTAAAACCCTGGCTCCACAGACTACACTAAAACATCCTCGTAGACCAACTTCATGGCATCTATGAGAGTTGGGATGAAGCCAAAACCTTGTGTCTGAAAGGAATGAGGCTAATCCCAAACTGTATCATCCATTCTGACAACTGATAACTTAATCTAAAAATACAGCTCTGATTTACCATGAGATGTCTTAACTGTGGTATACTGCATGAATTAGTAAACTGAAGCCTACTCCTTCTACAGTTTTCTTCATCTCAGTTAATGGAAATTCTTCCTACCTTCTGGGCTCAATCCCAGATCTTTAGAGTCATGACTAAGTCCTCTACAGAAAGGATGCAGCATCCCATCTAGCCATACAACCTGTGATCTCTCCTTCCAAAGTCTGCTGCTCGTTAGTCTCTCTGCCACCACCCTGCTTAAAACTAACATTACCTGTCAGCTGTATCACTACAGAGGCCTACTCTGGTCCTCTGTCTCTTAGGTTTTTTATTTTATTTCATTTTCTGTTGAGTATAATGACAGAAATTGGTAAAACTCAGGTCCCTGTGCTGAAACTATCCAGTAACTTCCATTGTTCTCATGAAGCTCCTCGGACCGACCAGGCCTCATGTGCATCATTTATGCATCTTCGCTTTTCATTTAACTCTCACTGGCTCCTTCGCTTATTTTTTGTTATTGTTGTTGTTGTTGTTTTATGGTTGTGTGTCTTTTTGTTTTTTAATTTATTGTTTTATTATTTTCTATATTCTTTGTTTACATTTCAAATGATTTTCCCTTTCCCTGTTCCTCCCTTCCCCTAAGTCCTATAAGCCCTCTTCCCTCTGCCTGTCCCCCAACCAACCCCCTCCCTCTTCTCTGTCCTGGCAATCCCCTACAATGCTGCATCAAGTCTTTCTAGGACCAGGCCCTCTCCTTCCTTCTTTTTGGGAATGATTTGATATGAGTTGTGTTTAAATGAGTTGTGTCTTGAGTATTCAGAGCTTCTGGGCCAATATCCACTTACCATTTCATGTGTTTTCTTTTGTAAATGGGTTACCTCACATAGTACGATATTTTCCAGTTCCAACCATTTGCCTAAGAATTTCATGAATCCATTGTTTTTAATTGCTGAGTAGTATTCCATGGTGTAAATATACCACATTTTCTGTATCCATTCCTCCACTGAGGGACATTTGGGTTCTTTCCAGCTTCTGGCTATTATAAATAAGGCTGCTATGAACATAGTGGAACATGTGTCCTTATTACATGCCTGGGAATCTTCTGGGTATATACCCAGAAGTGGTATTTTTAATCTTAGTCATTCTGAATGGTGTAAGGTGAAATCTCAGGGTTGTTTTGATTTGTATTTCTCTGATGACTAATGATGCTGAACATTTCTTAAGGTGCTTCTCAGCCATCTGAAGTTTTTTAGGTGAAAATTTCTTGTTCAGCTCTGTACCCCATTTTTAATAGGGTTATTTCATTCTCTGTTCTTTCTAAGACTTTTAGCATGAAGGATGCTGAATTTTGTCAAATGCTTTTTCAGCATCTAATGAAATGACCATGTGTTTTTTTTCTTTGAGTTTGTTTATGTAGTGGATTGTATTGATGGATTTCAGTATATTGAACCATCCCTGTATCCCTGGGATGAAGCATATTTGATGGAAACTGAATAATACTCTATTCAATGATACCTTGGTCAAGAAAGAAATTAGGAAAGAAATCAAAAACTTTTTAGAATTTAATGAAAATGAAGGTACAACATATCCAAACCTTTGGACACAATGAAAGCAGTGCTAAGAGGAAAACTCACAGCACTGAGTGCCTCCAAAAAGAAACTGGAGAGAGCATATACTAGCAGCTTAATGGCACACCTGAAAGCCCTGGAACAAAAAGAAGCTAATTCACACAGGAGGAGTAGAAGACAGGAAATCATCAAACTCAGGGCTGGAATCATTCAAATAGAAACAAAGACAACCAAACAAAGAATCAAGAAAACCAGGAGCTGGTTCTTTGAGAAAATCAACAAGATAGATAAACCCTTAGCCAAACTAACCAAAGGGCACAGAGACAGTATCCAAATTAACAAAATTAGAAATGAAAAGGGAGATATAACAACAGAAACTGAAGAAATTAAAAAAAAAATCCGATCCTACTACAAAGGCCTATACTTAACACAACTGGAAAATTTGGAGGAAATGGACAATTTCCTAGACAGATACCAAATACCATAATTAAATCAGGATCAAATAGATCATCTAAACAGTCCCATAACCCCTAAAGAAATAGAAGGGATCATAGGAAGTCTTCCAAACAAAATGAAGCACAGGACCACATGGATTTAGTGCAGAATTTTATCAGACCTTCAAAGAAGACCTAACACCAATACTCTTCAAACTATTCCACAAAATAGAAACAGAATGAACACTACCCAACTTGTTCTATGAAGCCACAATTACTCTGATACCAAAACCACACAAAGATCCAACAAAGAAAGAGAACTTCAGGCCAGTTTCCCTTATGAATATCGATGTAAATATACTCAATAAAATTCTTGCCAACCAAATCCAAGAACACATCACTGGCTCCTTCTCTAGCCACACATGCCTGTTTCTAGCCCATCAACTCTAAGGAATCAGGAAATGCCTAGCTAGGACCTTTGACTCTGCCCACTTTGCTGGAGATCTCCTTCTCTAGACTTTCACCTAGGGGTTTTTCTCTTCCGTCTTCTCTGCTCTCATCTAGATCTTCTCTAAAATCCTGTTTTACATCTTTTCTGAAAACTTCTTTGAAATTCCACCCTCCACTTAACACCTGGTTTTCCTTTTCCACTATTTATCTTAGCATTTATGACCACATTCATTATATATTTTCATTTTAACTTTGTTTTTATCTGTTTGTTTGTTTCTAAAGGAATATATATTCCTTAAATCAGCAAGTCTTTTCCTTTTTCCAAAAAGGAGAGGTTTTTCTGTTTGTTTGTATCATCTGTACCAATTACAGAACCTGAGACAGACTAGACATTCAAAAGTATTTTTTAAATAAGTGAATCCGGTATCTCCCAAACATACAGCACATATGCTACTCAGTTGGCATACAGTGACATACAAAAGAAAACAGGATCACTGCGACCTTATTTATCTTCCCATCGCATGGAAAAGATTAAATCTAATGGTTAAGTAAGTAGACACAGAAATGAGAAAGAGCTGAAGAATTTGAGAAACTAAAAATATTGTTCTGGAGAATAGAGTCTGAGAAAAATGAGAGTGAAGTTAAGCCCTGCTGAGGTCGGGGTGTCATGGAAGTATCTTAAATGAGCAAGTGTCATAGGCTTGCGGACATTATCACCGGTGAAGAAGCAGAAGCTGAGGAAACTATGGGCATATATCTGGAGGAGTGCTCCAACCTTAATAATGGAAAGCATGGAAGGACTGTAAGTAGATGGGTACCATATCCCTGTGTACACTTTATTATCTTTCCTTTGACTACAGCAAGATAATAGGTGGAGGAGGTAAGATGGATGCAAGGAGGTTCAGTACAAGGGGTTTGGTGGAGTGCAAGAAAGCAATGATATTCAGAGAATAGGATAATCTCTAATGGAGAGGCTAGCCAGTGCCTTCTTGGGTAGCATTTGGATGGGTATGGTTGGTATAATGGGTATGATTTGGTTAAGGAATAAAAAGAGTCAAAGATGATCTGCTCTGTTCTCCCTATATCAGGAGGATATATAAAGAAGATCTATAATGCCCAACAATTAAGAGTGGGGCAGAAAGAGGTAATCGATCAAGCATGGCCTTTGGGCATGCAGATCCCTTTGGGGGCATCCCTATGTCAGAGAACATCTGAGCAGGAGCTATTGAACAAGATCCTTAGTCTGCACATAGATGTTATTCAAAACCTTGAGGTAGATGGAGTCACTGGCCAAGAACTGAGATGATCAAGGATGTGTGAGGCAGAGCACTTTCTCCAGCATTGCCAGGTATAGTTGAATAGTAATAAAAGCCTTTGTGGATGTAGGCAGCCAGCATCACATCAAGAAAGGCAGGAGAGAGGACTGGATAGAGAAGAGTGCATCCGTTGTTCTAACTGTAAGTAAAAGTCCGAGCAAGGTAGAAACTCAAAGTGAACCTAAGAATGAACAATATGGAGGCTGACGGTGAGGGGTGTTTCATGGGTGTTGGGCGAGAACAAGAGAGTTGGGACAATTTTTAGACAGGAAGATGGAAGCAGAAGCAAACGCTCTTCCTGAAAATTAGCCGTGACATCAGAAATGTACACTGCCGGGGAGCTCAGAGGTGGATAGAGGACTGCATGGTTTCCAAAGAAAAGTGAGACTTCCATGGGCTTAAGTGTCTCCAGAGACAGCAGTGCCTAGGGAGTGGCGGCAAACAGATTAGCAGCAGCATAAAGGTCAGAGAGGAAGAACTCACTGAAGGAGAATGGCAAGGGCTTAAGCAGGATTGGATCTGGCCCGGCTGAGAAACAGAACAATAAGTGTGTCTGGAGCCTGGTGACACGGGTGGAGATGACCTTGACTACTTAGGCTGTTCCCAGAGTGTCTTCACAATGGTAGCATGTCACCTGTCTTTCTATTAACCGAGGCACTAAGCCCTGGGATGATCTCCACCAGAAAGGTCTAATCAAATGTCACATGAATAAAGGTGTTTGCGACACAGCTCAGGTGAGGGAAGGCTTGCTTCATTTCTGACCTCAGAGCAAGGGTCATCCTCTCTTTTAGAGCATTCCTCTATTTCCTCACCTAACTGGAGGTTTTCAACATGCTCAGATTCTCAAATTCAGAAAAGGATGCAAGACCAGCCCTGCGTGTCAGGAAGGCACCCCATTCAGAGAGGGAAGTGTTTGTATGTGATTGACAGAACACTGTCCTGTATGCTGGAATACAAGACCACTGAAGACCACCTCTGTAGACAGAGATACAGGCCTCTCATTCTATCCTGTCTGCTTGACTGACATTGAGTCAAGGTCCTTCTGACTTGGGAATCACAGTATTCTGGGTATGCTGGGTCCATACTAAACTCAGTCTTCTCTCCCTCCAGGACAAGGGAGTTCCTGGTACCAAAAATTAATCCTGCAGCTCCCCTTTTTTCCCTAGGACTCTCTTTGGTTTCCCTCCTAACTGTATGTAGTCCTTCACCTTTTCAGCATTACTAAAATTTCAGTACTTTAAGCACTCAGCAGAAGTCGATTGTTCTGTGGCATAATGTCTATTTTACTTAATCTTGCTTATTGCCATCTCCTCCTCTCAAATTACATCTCCATGTGGGCAGATGGTTAGGTTTGGTTTCTGTGCCGATAAGTCCCTGGCACTTAAAACAGGTAAGTGGGATTTAATTGTGCTTGAACACTTTAAGGAGACAGTGATGAGGCTGATTTGTAACTCTGGCACATAGACATTCATTAATTAACTGCTGAGTGAATGAGTGTGTAGCCATTGGTCTTGGGTAGGGGGAAAAAAAAGACATCTCTTTTGTTTGTACAAGGCAGTAGCAGGGAGGATGGGCTTACTGATTTGTGAGAATGGTTTTCAGCTGTTCCAGCCGGATGATCTCTGCTTTCTTTGCAAAGTCAAGACAGAAGTGTGGATAGAGCCGAAAGGTTAACAGAAGAATGGATGGGGACGATTCACAGTGGGTAGGAGGGCACAAAGCACAATTAAAAGACCACAGAGACAGCAGTGTTAACTGGCAGTGCCAAGGATAAGGCTGAGTCAGGGGACCGTGGTTTTATAGCAGTGCTGATGTGCTTGGTTTGGAAATGTCTTACATGCGCAATCAGCAGGCCAGGTGCAGGTGTGGTGAAAATAAAGCACTGGAATTGTGGCGGGGAGCTGCCGTGCCTGCAGTGAGTGGGAGAGAGGAGCTGTAGAGGAAAATCAGTGAGCCAGAGCTGGATTGGTAAAGTCAGGAGGATTTGAATAGAGGAAGGGCTGAAGGTGGGACATTGGCTCAAGTCCTGACACTTGGACCTGTGTGGCAGAGCCTTGTCTCCTGACATCCATGTTTGCTCTTCATTTCATTACTAGAACCCCCAAAGTTGACAAAGGTATCTGGTTCTATCACACCTATACGTAGCCCAACAATATTCCTTCCACTCTTCCTCGTGGCAGGCAAGAATGAGAAGCAGAAATAGGGCAGCAGAGCAGTCTAGGGTTTGACTGATTTGAGGACTAAAGTTCTTGTGAAAGAAGTACAGAATATAGATCAAGGGGAGTGTGTAATTAGCTCAGTTGCAAAGAGATGTTTATGAGATGCCCAGGTAGAGATGATACGTGGATCCTGATTACAACAGACTATAGAATGCTGGGGCAAAAGATGGATATTTCTGAATTTGTATTTCATGTAGGTGGTGAAGGTGACCAGGGGAGAGGGTCAGAAGGAGACTGGGCTAGGATGTAGCACAGAGAATGCTTGCGTTGATGAGACATTAAAGGGATGTGGAAGCAAGGAGGCTAGAGAGAAGACTTGAGAGAGGTGAGAAGAAACTGGGAATGGTGACCCATGACAAGGGGGAGGAAACTGGGGTGGGGAGGGGGAGAATCAAAAGAAACATGAACTACACCAGACATGGACATTCTTACATAGGCACTGGGAAGGGAGGCCGGGGCACAAGGTAAGGACCATGGATAAACAGGGCCACTACAACTTTACATAAGCACTATAGATACTGCAGGAATGTGCCATGAATTCTACCCCAAGGTCCAGACTCCCTTCAATTTTTGTGGATGGAGGTTGGACTTGATGGTTATTTTGTTCCTCCTGGTTCTAACAATAAAGAATTACCCTTCCTCCATCGAATGTTTTAAAGTTGGTTCATTAAGATCGCCTTCTAGACAGCCTGATATATATATGTATATATATATACATATATATATATATATATGTATGTATGTATATATATACATATATATCCAAAGTTTGTGTGTGTGTGTGTGTGTGTGTGTGTGTGTGTGTGTATATATATATCTATAAAGAGAGAGAGACAGAGAGAGAGAGAGAGAGAGAGAGAGAGAGGGAGACTTCTTTATAAAAAGAGATAGTGTAAGCATTTCACTTTGTCTGGGAATGTTATAATCTAACATCTAATCTAACCCCACCCCAGGCTGCCCCACCCACTATAAGTCTGCCCTAGGAAACAGTGGGAAATGTAGGGATTTCCTAAGTCATGCCCATCATTGGCAGTGGCTTCCACAGAAATCATGGAGCTACAGAAGAGACAGGATGACTGTCCAAAGGTGTGTTGGGAAATTTCAGGCAACCAGTGGCATCTGGAGTATTTTTAATCCAACAAATCATATATCCTCCAAGGGTAACTTCGTTCTGGTTACTAATTCTATCAAGTTTCCCAGTGGGGAGTTCTTTCACAGAAGATGTCTTCCCTGGTTTACATTCAGGTTTCACTCAGTCCTTCGAGAGAGGAAGCAACTGACCTTAGAAACCAGGGACTGAGTTTGTATCTCACACTAACTGTTTATTAGGCAGTTTCTGTTCTTGGACACGTGTTCTACCACTCATTTGACATGTTCAGGTCTAGAGTCAGGGATTAGCTCTAAAGAATCACAAAGGAGGGCTTTGGGGTTACTTTGAGGGAGGCCATGTTCATGCCCCACAGAGGAGGCATCGGCCATGTTCCTTCACACTTGCATTAGTCCCTAAAGTTGCTTTGTGTTTTCTTAGGCCTTAGCATAGAACTCAATTCTCCTCCCAGTGTTCTTGAGACTCATCTCATAGTGTGTTCTGGATCTCTGTTCAAATACCTAGGTCGATTCTTCCCATATAAAAGAGCACTCTCACCCCATAGCCTCCTGTTGCCACAGTGCTTTTGTACTGAGTTCTTTTTTGGGTTTTTCAAGACAGGGTTTCTCTGTGTAGCCCTGGCTGTCCTGGAACTCACTTTGTAGACCAGGCTGGCCTCGAACTCAGAAATCCGCCTGCCTTTGCCTCCCAAGTGCTGGGATTAAAGGCGTGCGCCACCACGCCCGGCTTTGTACTGAGTTCTTAACGTTTAGTACATCACATATTTACTTCCTCTCTGGCAAATGGTCCTGTTCCCTACAGTTTCTGGAACTCAAGCCCTAAAAAGAAGGGAGTTTCCCTGCTTTGTTCCCTGGTACATCGTGAGTGCCTGAAACGGTGTATGGGACACAGAAGTTATCCTCGATAATCTGTTTATTAAACAAAATGAGTAATGAATGAAGTGTGATATAATTTCTAAATTCCGCTGTGAAAATATCTCCAAGGAGAAATTAGAGTGCTGTTGAGATGCTCTCAGAGCGTAGTTAGGGAATACCTTCTAATGTTCTCTATGACACACTAGAGTGAATATGGCTGGCAAAAATTAGTTGAAAATTTCAAGATAATGAGTAGAAAGGATTTTGAATACTCTCAACACAAAGAAATGATAAATCCCTAAAGAGAGGGGTAAAATCAAGTACCCTGATGTGATCATACATGTGGTATACATTCATTGAAATTTTGCACAGTACCCCATATAGGTATGAACAATTTCTGTGTTACCCTTTTAGAGGTGTGGTTTAAAATGTTATCTCCATATTTTTTTTAAAAAGGAGTCTTGAGATATAAATAGGAGAGCCTGATGAATTGCTTCTATTGAGCTGGCCTGCCAAGCAGCCTTGTCAGGATGGGATTTGCCACTGGTGTGAGATGCTCACAATCTCCCCTGGGTCATTACATGGTTTCCCACTTGTTGTGACTTTAACATGTCAGCCAACAGAGGCATGTTTCTATTAAATATGACAATAATTAAATAATATAATAGGCCTTAAATTTTTGTTTCTTTGTCATATTCTTCAAATGTAACTTGATGACATTTTAAGAATTCAGAAATCCTATATGGCTGGTAGCTCCCATATGAAATAGCACTAGTTGGCTAGAAATTACACTGTCATTGAAGACAGTTCTTTTTTTTTTTTTTTGATTTTTTTTATTGTATATATTCTATATTTACAATTCATTTCCCTTTTTCTGGTTCCCCACCCCCAAAGGCCCCACATGTCCTTTTCCCTCCCCCTGCTCCCGCATCCACCCCTCCCACTTTACTGTTCTTGTACTCTCCCACAATGATGTTTTGGTCCATTCTAGCACCAGTGTCCACTCCTTTCTTCTTGTGAGACATCACTTGATATGTGATTTGTGTCTTTGGTGTTCCAAGCTTCTAGGCTAATATCCACTTATCAGTGACTGTATACCATGGGTATTCTTTTGAGACTGGGTCACCTCACTTAGTATGACATTCTCCAGCTCCATCCATTTCTCTAAGAATTTCATGAATTCATTGTTTCTAATGGCTGTATAGTACTCCATTGTGTATATATACCACATTTTTTGTATCCATTCCTCTGTTGAGGGACATCTGGGTTCTTTCCAGCTTCTGGCTATTATAAATAAGGCTGCTATGAACATAGTAGAGCATGTATCTTTATTGCATGCTGGGGAATCTTCTGGGTATATTCCCAGGAGTGGTATGGCTGGGTCCTCCGGAAGTATCACGCCCAGTTTTCTGAGGAATCGCCATACTGATTTCCAGAGTGGTTGTACCAGCTTGCATTCCCACCAGCAGTGGAGGAGTGTTCCTCTTTCTCCACATCCTCGCCAACACCTGATGTCTTCTGAGTTTTTAATCTTAGCCATTCTGACTGGTGTGAGGTGAAATCTCAGGGTTGTTTTAATTTGCATTTCCCTAATGACTAGTGATGTTGAACATTTTTTAAGGTGTTTCTCAGCCATCCGAATTTCTTCAGGTGAGAAGACTCTGTTTAGCTCTGTACCCCATTTTTGGATAGGGTTATTTGGTTTTCTGGGGTCTAACCTCTTGAGTTCTTTGTATACATTGGAGATTAGCCCTCTGTCAGATGTGGGGTTGGTGAAGATTTTTTCCCAATTTGTTGGTTGCCGATTTATCCTTTTGACAGTGTCTTTTGCCTTACAGAAACTTTGTAGTTTTATGAGGTCCCATTTGTCTATTCTTGTTCTTAGAGCATAAGCAATTGGTGTTCTGTTCAGGAATTTTTCCCCTGAGCCAATGTCCTCAAGGGTCTTCCCCAGTTTCTTTTCTATTAGTTTTAGTGTGTCTGGTTTTATGTGGAGGTCTTTGATCCACTTGGAGTTGAGCTTAGTGCAAGGAGATAAGAGTGGATCAATTCTCATTCTTCTGCATGTTGACCTCCAGTTGAACCAGCACCATCTGTTGAAAAGGCTATCTTTTTTCCACTGGATGTTTTCAGCTCCTTTGTCGAAGATCAATTGGCCATAGATGTGTGGGTTCAATTCTGGGTCTTCGATCCTATTCCATTGATCCGCTTCCCTGTCACTGAACCAATACCATGCAGTTTTTAATACCACTGCTCTGTAATATTGCTTGAGGTCCGGGATATTGATTCCCCCAGAAGTTCTTTTGCTGTTGATGATAGTTTTAGCTATCCTGGGTTTTTTGTTATTCCGGATGAATTTGAGAATTGCTCTTTCTAGCTCTATGAAGAACTGAGTTGGGATTTTGATGGGAATTGCATTGAATCTGTATATTGCTTTGGGCAAGATTGCCATTTTGACTATATTAGTCCTGCCAACCCACGAGCATGGAAGATTTTCCCATTTTCTGATGTCTTCTTCAATTTCCCTCTTCAGAGACCTGAAGTTTTTGTCGTATAAATCTTTCACATGTTTGGTTAGCGTCACTCCAAGATACTTTATATCATTTGTGGCTATTGTGAAGGGTGTCATTTCCCTAATTTCTTTCTCGGCCTGCTTATCCTTCGCGTATAGGAAGGCTACTGATTTACTTGAGTTGATTTTATAGCCAGCCACTTTGCTGAAGTTGTTTATCAGTTGCAGGAGTTCTCTGGTGGAGGTTTTTGGGTCACTTAAGTAAACTATCATATCATCTGCAAATAGTGATAGTTTGACTTCTTCCTTTCCGATTTGTATCCCTTTGACTTCCCTCTGTTGTCGAATTGCTCTAGCTAGTACCTCAAGTACTATATTGAAGAGATATGGTGAGAGGGGACAGCCTTGTCTAGTCCCTGATTTTAGAGGGATTGCTTCGAGTTTTTCTCCGTTTACCTTGATGTTGGCTACTGGTCTGCTATATATTGCTTTTACTATGTTTAGATATGGGCCTTGAATTCCTGTTCTTTCTAGGACCTTTAGCATGAAAGGATGCTGAATTTTGTCAAATGCTTTTTCAGCATCCAATGAGATGACCATGTGGTTTTTTTCTTTGAGTTTGTTTATGTAGTGGATTACGTTGATGGATTTCCGTATATTGAACCATCCCTGCATCCCTGGGATGAAGCCAACTTGATCATGGTGAATGATTGTTTTGATGTGTTCTTGGATTCGGTTGGCAAGTATTTTGTTTAGTATTTTTGCATCGATATTCATAAGAGAAATTGGCCTGTAGTTCTCTTTCTTAGTTGGATCTTTGTGTGGTTTTGGTATCAGGGTAATTGTGGCTTCATAGAATGAGTTGGGTAGTGTTCCTTCTGTTTCTATTTTGTGGAATAATTTGAAGAGTATCGGTATCAGGACTTCTTTGAAGGTCTGATAGAATTCTGCACTAAAACCGTCTGGTCCTGTGCTCTTTTTGGTTGGAAGACTGTCTATGACCCCTTCTATTTCTTTGGGGGTTATGGGTCTGTTTAGACGATCTATTTGATCCTGGTTTAATTTTGGAATTTGGTAACTGTCGAGGAAATTGTCCATTTCCTCCAGATTCTCCAGTTGTGTTGAGTATAGGTTTTTGTAGTAGGATCTGATGATTTTTTGAATTTCCTCAGTTTCTGTTGTTATATCTCCCTTTTCATTTCTAATTTTGTTAATTTGAATACTGTCTCTGTGCCCTTTAGTAAGTCTGGCTAGGGGTTTATCTATCTTGTTGATCTTCTCAAAGAACCAGCTCCTGGTTTTGTTGATTCTTTGTATGGTTCTTTTTGTTTCAACTTGATTGATTTCAGCCCTGAGTTTGATGATTTCCTGTCTTCTACTCCTCCTGGGTGAAATTGCTTCTTTTTGTTCCAGAGCTTTCAAGTGCGCCATTAAGTTGCTGGTATATGCTCTCTCCTGTTTCTTTTTGGAGACACTCAGGGCTATGAGTTTTCCTCTAAGCACTGCTTTCATTGTGTCCCATAGATTTGGGTATGTTGTGCCTTCATTTTCATTAAGTTCTAAGAATTCTTTGATTTCTTTCTTTATTTCTTCCTGGACTAAGGTATCATTGAGTAGAATATTGTTCAGCCTCCAAGCGTATGGGGATTTTCTGTTGTTTTTGTTGCTATTGAAGAACACTCTTACTCCATGGTGATCTGATAAGAGGCATGGGATTAGTTCGATCTTTTTATATTTGTTGAGATCTGTCTTGTGTCCAATTATATGGTCGATTTTGGAGAAGGTACCATGAGGGGCTGAGAAGAAGGTATAGTCTTTTGCTTTAGGGTGAAATGTTCTATATATATCTGTTAAATCCAATTGCTCCAAAGTTTCGATGAGTTTCTCCGTGTCTCTGTTTAGTTTCTGTTTTCCTGGTCGGTCCACTGTAGATAGTGGAGTATTGAGGTCCCCCACAATCATTGTGTTAGGTGCAATGTGTGCTTTGAGCTTTAGTAAGGTTTCTCTTATAAATGAGGGTGCCCTTACATTTGGAGCGTAGATGTTTAGAATTGTGAGTTCCTCTTGGTGGATTCTTCCTTCGACTAGCAGGAAGTGACCTTCTGTGTCTCTTTTGATGACTTTGGGTTGAAAGTCAATTTTATCTGATATTAAAATGGCTACTCCAGCTTGCTTCCTGTGACCATTTGCTTGCAAAATTGTCTTCCATCCTTTTACTCTAAGGTAGTGTTTGTCTTTGACTCTGAGGTGTGTTTCCTGTAAGCAGCAAAATGTAGGGTCCTGTTTCCGTATCCAGTCTGTTAGTCTATGTCTTTTTATTGGGGAGTTGAGTCCATTGATGTTAAGAGATATTAAGGAATAGAGATTATTACTTCCTGACATTTTTGATGTTATTTTTGTTTTTGAGTAGTTATCTTCCTTTGAGTTTGATGGAAGAAGTTTACTGTCTTGCCTTTTCTTGGGTGCCATTTCCTTCCTTGTGTTGGAGTTTTCCTCCTATTATCCTTTGTAGAGCTGGGTTAGTGGAAAGATATTGTGTAAATTTGGTCCTGTCATGGAATATTTTGATTTCTCCATCTATGTTGATTGAGAGTTTTGCTGGGTATAGTAGTCTTGGCTGACATTTGTTTTCTCTTAGGGTCTGCATGATGTCTGCCCAGGATCTTCTAGCTTTCATGGTTTCTGGAGAGAAGTCTGGTGTGATTCTGATAGGTCTTCCTTTATATGTTACTTGGCCCTTTTCTCTTACTGCCTTTAATATTCTTTCTTTGTTTAGTACATTTGGGGTTTTGATTATTATGTGACGGGAGGTGTTTCTGTTCTGGTCCAGTCTGTTTGGAGTTCTGTAGGCTTCTTGTACATTCATGGGCATCTCTCTCTTTAAGTTAGGAAAGTTTTCTTCCATAATTTTGTTAAAGATATTTGCTGGCCCTTTAAGTTGTAGATCTTCACTCTCATCTATCCCTATAATCCTTAGGTTTGGTCTTCTCATTGTGTCCTGGATTTCCTGGATGTTTTGGGTTACAAGCCTTTTGGATTTCGCATTTTCTTTGACTGTGGAGTCAATGGTTACTATGTTATCTTCAGCATCAGAGATTCTTATTTCTATCTCTTGTATTCTGTTGTTTATGTTTGCATCTACGACCCCTGTTTTCTTCCCAAGGTTTTCTATCTCCAAGTTTGCCTCCTTTTGTGATTTCTTAGTTGTTTCTACCTCTGTGTTCAGATCTTGGATGGTTTTGCTCAGTTCCATCATTTGTTTGTTTGTGTTTTCATGTAATTCTTTAATATATTTTTGTGCTCCCTCTTTCATGACTTCTGCCTGTTGTTTCAAGTTCTCCTGCATTTCTTTAACTGATTTTCTCACTTCCTCTTTATTGGTTTCTGTCTGATGGCCCATATTCTCCTGGAGTTCTTTAAGTGTTTTTTGTGTTTGGATTGTAAGAGCTTCTACTCTATTGATGTTCCCCTGCATTTCTTTAAGAGATTTGTTTATGTCTTTTTTGTGTTCCTCTAGGAGCATCATGACCTGTGCTTTTATATCTAACTCTTGTTTTTCTGGTGTGCTGGGGTATCCTGGACTTGCTGTGGTTGGCGAATTGGGTTCAGATGGTGCCATGTTGCCTTGATTTCTGTTAATAACGTTCCTACGTTTGCCTTTTGGCATCTCTTTATCTCTGGCGTTAGTTGGTCTTATTGTAGATGGCGCCCTGCTGAAAGCACAGCACGCCTGTCCCCAGGAGACAGATCCCTTCTGGCAGCTTGTCTGTGCTGGACTATGCTCACTCTGAGTCCAGGTCCCTGACTCCAGCTGCTAGAGTTCTGAGCTGTGCCCTGAGGCGGCCCGGTGGCCCCTAGCTGCTAGTCCGCTCAAAGAGCTGGTCCCGGCCGGTAGTCTGCACCCGCGGCTGAGCTTTCTGTGCCCAGATCTCCTGCAGAGCTAAGCTAAGCTATAACTCTGGCCACGCACCTGATTCCAGCCGCTCACTGCGTCCAGTGTGCCAGCTGTTTGCGCGCGGGGGTCTGGGGCAAGATGGCTGCCCCTGCTGAAAACACCGCGTGTCCTTGGCTGAGCTGCTCGTACCCGGCTCTGCTGCTCCCTTCTGGCTGCGTTGTCTGTGCTGGACTGTGCTCGCTCTGAGTCCAGGCCCCTGACTCCAGCTGCTAGAGTGCCGAGCTGTGCCCGAGGCGGCCCGCCCGGTGGGCCCTCGCTGCTAGTCCGCTCGGAGAGCTGGTCCCGGCTGCTAGTCTGCACCCGCCGCTGAGCTTTCTGTGCCCAGATCTCCTGCAGAGCTAAGCTAAGCTATAACTCTGGCCACACACCTGATTCCAGCCGCTCACTGCGTCCAGTGTGCCCGCAGTTTGCGCGCGGGGGTCTCGAAGACAGTTCTAATGGGCCTTGCTGGATTAGAGTGTGGTAGAAAGCCAGCAGGTCACTAGATGTGGCATGAGAAAGTTTGCACATTTGAAATTTCTGTGTATTTTACTAACAGTCCTGGGTGCGGGGCTCTAACTAAAGTCTCTCATGGAACCCGTCCTATGATTGTTATGAGCCTGCTCTTGCTATTGAGTTTTGGAAACAAAACAACCCCTTTCCTATTTGACTATTCCTCACTTGCCCCTTGCTCTAGGCATGTTCACTTATCAAAATGCCTGAACCAGCAAAAGAATCTAGAAATGGCTGTCCAAAGATGCACACTTTTCTTCCCAGGAAGTAGAAAGATGGTGCCTTTGATGTTGTCTGCATAGAAAAACAAAGGAAGAATTTCCTCAGATTTTGAATAGAAACCTGTGGTGGTCTGAATAAGTTTGGGCCTCAAATATTCATGTGTTCAATGCTTGGCACATAGGGGGGGGGTGGCACTATTACGAGGTGTGACCTTGTTGGAGGAAGTGTGTCACTGTGTAGGTGGGCTTTGAGGGTTCCTCCTGGCTGTCTTCAGATCAAGATGTAGAACTCTCAGCTCCTTCTCCAGCACCGTGCCTGCCGGATCATTGCCTGTGCTTCCTGCCATGATGATAATGGACTGAACCTCTGAACCTGTAAGCCAGCTCCAAATAGATGTTTGGCTTTCTTAGAGTTGCCTTGGTCATGGTGTCTCTTCACAGCAATGAAATGATAACTAAGACAAAGCCCTTTAGGAAGCCGTGCTGAGACAAAGGAAAACAGGGTGCAGTGCTGCCTCACAGCTTAATGTGTAGCATCCCCAGGGTAGAAAGCAATCCTTGTGCCCCCAGAGCGGTGGCTCTCAACCTTCCTAGTGCTGTGACTCTAATACAGTTCCTCAGGTCGTGGTGACCCCCAGCATTCAATTATTTTCTTTGCTACTTCATAACTGTAACCTTGCTACTGTTATGAGTCTGAATGTAAGTATTTTTGGAGCTAGAGGTATGCCAAAGGGGTTACAACCCATAGGTTGAAAACTGTGCTCAGCCCAGCGTCCTTGCTGTGCAGGCGGGCTTCTTCACAAACGTTGCTTTCTACATAATTATTCCCCTGTGCTCCTAGTGTGCCTTAATTTTTGTTGTTTTCTTAGAAGCATTTTTTTAATATGTAAGATTTGTAATATTTTGTTTTTTGTTAGATTTTTATTATATCATTTTCAGTCATGAGCATTTTTAATCTATATTACCAAAGTAACGGTCACATTTTGTTCTAGTATACATTTCTTTTTCTCTTTTAAAAAAATTTTAGACTCTGACATTGTAGCCTGGGCTAGCCTCAAACTTATAAAAATCCTCCTTCTTCAGCTACCAAGAACTGGAACTACAGGCCTGAGTCACCATGCTCAGCTTATAGCCTACAATTCATATCTGCTATAAAATAGTCAATCATGAAAACACACATACATGTAACATTATGTAGACTGAGCAGGTTATATTTAGAATATATTTATATGTTCATACCTATGCATATGTTCATGTAATAATAATTAATCACAGAGGAAGGCATAAATTTGAAAAGAGAGAAAGGAGGCTTATGAGAAAGGAGGCTTATGTGGAAGGGTTTGGAGGGAGGAAATGGAAGGCAAAATGAAGCGGTTTTGTTATAATCTTAAGAAAAGAAATTTTCAAGAGTGTTAGAATAATTAATACTATCATTTTCTCAAAAAGCTAAGAAACATAGGCATGTTTTCTTGCCCCACCCGTTTTTTGACAGCTGTACTAAGGAAAAACCAGGGACAGAGTTTTGTTCACATCTATGCTAGAGAAATCCAGAGGTTGTAGCCATGTGTGGGGCAGGCTGGTGGGGCAGGAATTGCTGTGATTAATTCCTAGGGTTGGGGGTGGGGTTAGCATCGTCATCTGAGGAATTATTTTGTCCTCCCTGAAGGCTCTGGGAGGCCTAATAGGAGAGACAATGACATAACAGGCTCCAAGCATAAGGCCTGGGGGTGGGGCACAAAACCTGTGGCTTGAACGGCCATGACTATGTATGAAAATCACACCTTTGCTCTTATCTTGCAAGCCTGAGTTGTGTGGCCAAAAAGGAAGAAAACTTAAAAGTGATTTATCAATGCACACACGAATTATTTGTTATTACCTATTTAAAGTAAGAGAGAGACTTCATTGCCAATGTTAATTCATTCTAGTCCTTGAAAGAATTAAGGATGGGATTTCCCAGGGTCAGCATGAAGCCATAGGTAACTGTAATGGTTAATCCTGGTGAATTGTCAGCTCAATTGTATCTGTAATCAAAGAAGTGTTGCATCTTTGGGCTGGCTTGTGAAGGAGAAGCTCCTCCCCAAAGTGGGCAGTGTCTTCTTGTAGAGACCCAGAGATATAAAAGAGATATAAAGAGATAGGAGGAACATTTGCTGGTAAATGCATTTCATTTATTGCTGTCTTACTATAATCTCTGACATCAGAACCCAAATTTTTGGCCTTTTAATTCAAATGGAAGACTAGAACCTCTCTGGAATCCTCTAGCTTAGTCAGACGAGCTCTGCTAAGGCACCCGTCTTGTGGGCTGAACAGCTACCAGGATTTAAGTCTCTATAGTGTATAGGCAGCCATTGTTTGCTTACCCAACACATATTGCTAAGCCTATCTAATAAATCTTTGTAATATATATATACATTCTATCATTTTTGTTCCTCTATGCCTTGATATCTTTATGCCTTGACTAATATAGTGACTATCTATCAATATGCTCATTGCCAGGGATCATTTTTCGAGTGACAAATTCCATGTCTGCAATAGCTTTTGTCACAGCTATTGTCTCCTATGCCTCTAAATAGACAGCCGTCCTGGTGTCACTCCAATGACCAAGGAGCAAATAGGAAAAATGAACCATCAATCAACTTAATACTAGCCTTTTCTTTCACAGAAAAAAAAAAAACACTTCCCCTCTGCTGATGATGACTGACATAAAAACTAAATCCACCTGCTTTATCTCTTCTCTCCAAAAGGACAAGTCTCAGAGCCAGGGAAGAGAAGAAAATATGATGTAAGATTAGTCTCACCTTTAGCTACTGGTTGCTGTTGTACTAACAATCTATTTGTACGTGAGAAGAAAGCTAGAATATTCTCTCGCTATTCAGTGCAAGCTCAGTATAGAATTTGTAGATGTGAACTAAAACTAAGGTTTGTAGGAACATGACATTTTGAGTATCCTGTTTAATTTACTAGAAACCACTGTAAAGTGAGTCTGAAAATATGGCCAACTCATTTGCTTATTTCTTCATTTATTAAACAAGTAAAATGTTAGTATCTTATTAGTTCTCAAAAGCATGCTGAACATTGAGCTGTGAATATGATATGGATGGATTCTTGCTGCCCTGAATCCCATACCCTACTAGACAAAACAGACCTTTAAAGACTAACACATAAGTAAATCAGCAAAATGGATGCTATACAATGAGAATCAAGGTCATTATGAATACATATCCATAAAGTAGAATTAGCCATGTTGAGGGGCCCCTTTGTAAGGAAGAGATATCTAAAATGGTTCGGGAGACTG
Organism: Apodemus agrarius; assembly: GCA_964023405.1. Lineage (NCBI taxonomy): Eukaryota > Metazoa > Chordata > Mammalia > Rodentia > Muridae > Apodemus > Apodemus agrarius. The sequence continues at coordinate 52,465,194 of OZ030007.1, read as the reverse complement.
AGTAGAATTTAGATGCATATCTATAGATATAAGGGTGTGTATGTAAATCCCATGCCAGAGTGAATGGAAGGCATTTCAGCAATCAGAATAAAGCAAGGATAGTTCAGATGAGTAAATTGTCACATCATTGAACAGAAAAAGTTGAAAACAAGTCCTCAATAGACTTGTTGCCCTGGAATAATGGAAAATGTATAGTTATATGATGGGGGATATGAAAGCAAAGCACTTTATGTTCAAAAGGTAACTCTTTAGAGAGAACTCTAGTAGACTAAAATACCAGAATAGAAGAACAAAGGTGAGAGGTACAGGCAGTAGGTGAGAGTGGTAGTCCAGGTTAGGTAACAGTAGCTTAGGATGGATTAGGAGCTCTGGTTATTTAGGGAAGAGGTCATATTCAACTCCAGAGACAGACAGGCAAAATGTAATGATTGAGGATATAGAAGTAGAGATGACAAGACAAAGAAGGGATTGAGGAAGAGTATGGGATTCTTTTTTTTTTTTTTTACAGTCAAAAGAACCTTTATTCTTTGTGTAGCCTCAAAAGGCTTTCCCCTTTCCCAGTTCCCATCCACCATAGTTCCCATAGTTCCTCTCCCCCCCCAACTGTTCCCCAATCATTCCCCCTCCCCCCTCGGTTTCTTTACTAAACTGGATGCAATCTTTACAGGCCCAGGGTCCTCTCCTTTCTTCTTCTTGGGAATCATTTGACTTGCTATTTGTGTCTTGAGTATTTAGTGCTTCTGGGCTCATTAATATCCACTTATCAGTGATTGCATTTCATGTGCATTCTTTTGTGATTGGGTTAATTCACTCAGGATGATATTTTCCAGGTCTAACCATTTACCTACAAATTGCATGAATTCATTATTTTTAATTGCTGAGTAGTATTCCATTGTATAAATATACCACATTTTCTGTATCCATTCCTCCTTTGAGGGATATTTGGGCTCCTTCCAATTTCTGGCTATTATAAACAAGGCTGCTATAAACATAGTGGAGCATGTGTCCTTATTGCATGCAGGGGAATCCTTTGGGTATATGCCCAGGAGTGGTATGCCAGGGTCCTCTGGAAGTGATATGCCCAATTTTCTGAGGAACCGCCAAACTGATTTCCAGAGTGGTTTTACCATTTTGCAATCCCACCAACAGTGGAGGAGTGTTCCTCTTTCTCCACATCCTCGCCAGCACTTGTCGTCTCTTGAGTTTTTAATCTTAGCCATTCTGATCTCTTTGCACTAAGATCAACTCCAAGTGGATCAAGGACCTCCACATAAAACCAGACACACTGAAACTATTAGAAAAGAAACTTCGGAAGACCCTGGAGGACTTGGGCACAGGGGGAAAGTTCCTGAACAGAACATCAATAGCTTATGCTCTAAGATCAAGAGTCGACAAATGGGACCTCATAAAATTACAAAGTTTCTGCAAAGCAAAGGACACTGTCAGAAGGACAAAACGGCAACCAACAAAGTGGGAAAAGATCTTCACCAACTCCACATCCGACAGAGGGCTAATATCCAATATATACAAAGAACTCAAGAAGTTAGACCTCAAAGAACCAAATAACCCTATCAAAAAATGGGGCACAGAGCTAAACAAAGAATTTTCACCAGAAGAAATTCGGATGGCCGAGAAACACCTTAAAAGATGTTCAACATCATTAGTCATCAGGGAAATGCAAATCAAAACAACCCTGAGAGTATGGGATTCTTATATGCGTGATATGATGTGTGGGTACTGTGGTCTCATGTCTGTTGCTGTGGTGAAACACTGTGCCAAAAAGCAACTGTAATAGAAAGGGTTTATTTTAGCTCTCAGCTCTGGGGCCATCACTGCTTAGAAGTCACAGCAGCAGGAGCTGGTTACATCACATCCAGAGTCAAAAGCAGGGGGTGGGGGCAGAAACAAAGAGAGACAGGGACAGAGAGAGAGGCAGAGAGGCAGAGACAGAGAGAGAGAATGGATGTATTCCTGCTCTCAGCTCAGTTTCTTCTCCCTTACACAGTTCAGGACACCATTCCTAAAGATGGTGCTGCCCATGCTAAACTTAGTCTTCCCACATCAAGAAACTTAAGTAAGACAATCCCCTAGAGGCATGCCCATAGACCAACTCAGTGTAGATAATGCCTGGTTAAGATTCCCTTCCCAGATGGTTCTAAGCACTGTTAAACTATCTGTAAAAGTGAGATAAGATTCAGGGGAGAGGAGAAGGGGTGATATGGGAGGAATATGGCAAAGCTTGGTTAGAAAGGGAGTTGAGCTACTTACAGAACATGTAAACAGAAACATCCAACATTTTGTATCAACAGAAATAAGAGTGGAAATCTACTCATTTTTGTCTCCAGCTTTCTCTATAAACCATTTAAGCAAAAAGAGCTCATGGCTGAGGGAAGCTACTTATAAGTTGTAAAATTATATCTGTTTTCTACCTTCCTAACTTTCTATTTCTACCTCTGAGAAGTTCTGAAGCAAATTATTCAGAATATATATGTATATATATATATATATATATATATATATATACACACACACACACACATATATATATATATATAATTATATATATATATAATTCTGGTTTGTATTTGAAATTTTAAAACAACATTCACATTTAACAGACATTAAACAAATTATTAGTGAATAAATGGTTGTAAATATAGCATATAGATTCAAAAAACAGCAAATTAGCTTTCATAGTGGTTTAGAAAGTATTTTGTCATTTAAAACTAGCTATCAACATTTTTTTAAAATAATCTATGTTAGGGTTGGAATTTTCTAAAAATGGTCATATATAGGAAACCCCCGAAAGGATACCAGAGTAGGTAGGTATATTATTGATTTGCTTAGAAATGGAATTAAGATGATACGTCTTGTTTCTGTTTGTTAAGGTATTGTTTGTGAAATAAATGCATTGAAAAACTAAGGTCAGTATGGTTTTGTTCTTGTTTCTTTTTTTTTCCAAAAGGCATAGTAGTCTTTCTCTTAGACAAACCGACACTGTCTTGCTGAGCTCGGTCATGGGGTTCAGCAACTGTGTATGGCTCACTGGACTTTGTCAAGAAGGATCATGTCTCCCAGCTCAGCCTCAGTTGCCCAGTATTCTCACCTCTGAGCATGGCCTAGTTTCTCTATCAGAAAATAACTCTGTGCACCTTGAGCACAGAGGAGTCTCTGCTAGGATGCTGTGGGCTGGGACTTTTAGCTCAGCTCTGCTTTTATTCCAATTGCTTTCTGTTCTCAGGGGACCGAACACATGATTGATCTGTTTTCACCTTTTCTCTCTTCTCGACTTGCCTTAGGAACCCAGTAAGAATTAATGATCAAATGTCCAAAACAGTCCCGACTCCATTTTATCTAATGTTTTGCCATCTCCTCCTCCATCAAAGACCTTCTCGTTAGATATTTGCAAATGGTCATGTGGATGAAGTACCAACAGGTTCCAGAGAGAAGGCGAGCTTTAGAGGGTCGGTGCCTGTTGTCACATTTCCTGTCTATTTAATTATATGCCCTGTGTGATTCACAGGGGACATGCAGGTCTTTGCTCACAGGAAAAACTTGTATAATGACACTAGCAACAACAGCTGAGCCAGAATGCAGAATTCTTGGGTCAGATGTCATCTGGAAATAGGTTGTGAGAAAGATCACTGTTCTGGCAGAATCCTTTGTTTTTTCCAAAAAAAGAAAGATGGCTAAGAATGAGTTGGGAAAAAAAAAAGAATGTCAGAGGCAGTGGATAGCAAGGACAGATTTTTATGCTTTTGAAATAAGCTGGGCTTCATAGCAAAGCAATCAATGCCGATGGAATAATGGAACATAAACCTCAGAGGTAAAGAGCTCTTTCCATCTTGAGAGGAAAAACAAAACTGAGCAAAAATGGATTTTAAACGTCCTTGGCCTGTGTTTATGACAAAAAGAGAAGGAAGCTGATTGGCTGGGTGGGTTTTCTTGGAAGAGCTCAAAATGGCTAGACATGTAGTCCCCTTTCTTTTCCATAGGAGCCAATAAGAAAAGTGCCATGAATTCTGTAGGGGAAGGTAAGGTGAGGGAGCCCCACAATACAGCCAGGAAAAGCATTGCTGCCAATAGGTTTCTTGTTCCAACTGCTCCCTTCCCCAAGATGGGGGTGATTTAATGTGCCTTCAAGAATGTGGCAGTCCCTCGGAAGGTGATGAGATAATTCTCAGAAAATCTGAGAGCCTTTCCTTCTTCTATAGTGATTACCAAGCCCTCATGGACTAGCTGCCTCACACTGTGGCTTTATCAGTGGCAAAATGGTGGTAAGGTTTTAGTGTGTGTTTATGTGTTCAGTACAGAACAAATTCCAGATCCAGGTGTGGTAACACACACCTTTAGTCTGGGTCTCACCTTCTGTTGGAGACCTACAGAAGAACATGGGAAGAAGGAAGACTCCCTGCTCTTTGACTGCTTGTGCTTACTTCTGTTGCACATCTGTTGGAACCTGCTATACAGAAGACCAGTTCAAACAACTAGCCTCATGGGACTGAGCATCTACTAGATTCTTGGACTTCCCATCCACAACAGCCCACTGTTGGGTTAGTTGGACTATAGACTAAGTCATAAGTTCTTTGACTGTAGAGAACCCTGACTAGTACACACATAGTTGTGTATATGTGGGTATATTTTTGTGCTTATGTGTATTCATATTAATGTGTATAAGCTTATATGTTTGCATGCATATGTATACATACATGCATACACATATATATGTAGACATGTGAATGTGCCAATATGTCAATGTTTGATAATATTGTGTGCATATATATATGTCCATGTGTATGTGTAATTATAATTTGGATACTGATTCTTGAACTTGGTGAATACTCTTTAATGCCACCCTATATTTGGGAAGTCTACAAAGCATGGCCTGAATTGGGCAATAACTCCTGCCATTCAGATCAATAGCATCACCAGTGGTTTAGAATTATGTGTGTTTCTAATTTAGAGCCAGATAACAAGCAAATTATGCATGCGATTAAGGTTGTATACATGGGGCCAGGTTTAAAGTCAACAGCATTCCAGAATCTTCTAGATCACAGACAGAAAACATCCACTCTTACTTCATAGGTACCGAGTTAGAAACCAAATCTACACTCCTTCCATTGTGAAAACCAAGACTTTAAGCATTCTAGAAGGCCAGCTTAAATTTAATTTAAAAATCAGTTTCTATTTCTTGTTAAGAAGAAGAAAAAGAAAAAGAAGGGGAGGAGTGTAGGAGGAGGAGAGGGGTAAGGGGAGGGGAAGAGGAGAAAACAGCAGACACAAAAGAAGACCACCCACAGAAATGGGCAAAGAGACACCCCGTTGGTGGTATTATTCTTATATCAGGCAGAGGTAAAGTAGATGACAGTCCTTTGTTCTTATCTTGATGCCTGGCTTATTGGCCAAAGCTATTTTATGTCTAGGACACATAAAAATCATATCAAATCAAACCAAATCAAATCAAATCCAGGCAGTACAGGGCAGGAAGAGGAAGACAGACAGACCTGCAGATTGCCATGTCACCCATAGCCACAGAACTGCCTTCCTGCACATGGCACAAGTGGGCCATAGACATCCATAGACGCCATGAGCATGGATGCAGGATGTCACCTAGTAGTCTGCCAGCCACATGACCAGCCACCACAATAAGCAAGCTTGTGGTAGACCAGTGGGAGAGAAAGCGAAGCAGAGCAGCTTGAACCATAATGAAGAAGAAACGGAACTGGAGACTCGAGGGGGAAGAGGAGTAATGGGTTGTGAGTGTCCAGCTCCACCATCTGAAATCACAGTGATGTTCCAGCCTGAGCTAACACTGAGGGCCACGCCTTGATCCATGGTTACATAGCAGCAGGGGTCAACACTGATGTTCATGACATGTTACCACTAGCCAGAGCAGTGCTGGAGAGCTCGCCCTGGTGATGGAAAAGGGAGAAACTGAGGGCTGACTGGCTCAGCTACCATGCAGGCCCAGATCCCAGGTTCTGAGCTGGCCCACCCCAAACTCTATATCAAATGGTTGGGACACGTGAAAGGGCCAGTCCTGCAGGATCTCCACGACACAGAGCAACAACAGGAGGCCTGGTGAGGATCCACTATTGATGGTTTCACAGAAGCAAGAAATCTCAAACCAGACCAATGAGTCATTGCAGTGCACATTTGCAAGTGAAGATGTGTGGACAGAGGGATAGACTGTGAGACATACTGTTACATACACAGCTTATATAATGAGAGGCTTTTCACTTGGTGTGTGTGTGTGTGTGTGTGTGTGTGTGTGTGTACTTGGAGGGGAGGTTACAAGAGCAAAGGGTGGATAGGAGGGGACTCCCACTGAGTGGAACTGGGGTGCATGATATGAAACTCACAAAGAATCAATAAAAAGTTTAAAAAGTGGAGGGAGGAGGAGGAAGAAAGAGGAGGTGGAGAAGGAGGTGGTGGAAGAGGAGGGGAAGAGGAGAAGGTAGTGGAGAAGGAAGAGAAGGGGGAGAAGGATAGGAGAAGGAGGAGGAGAAAGAGGAAGGATGTGGAGGAGGAGGAAGAGGAGGCAGGAGGAGGAGGAGGAGGAGGAGGAGGAGGAAGGACAAGCGTGTGGAGGAGGTGTTCTTTCTCATTCTAGAAGCCTTCACTCATTTTAGAAGGACATTCCAGGTAGGATTCATTGCTTTCACCGACTCAGGGAGAGCCTGTCTCCCTCCAAACAACAACAGCAACAATGACAACCAGTACCACCACCACCAGACATAGCAGTATCTCCCTATCTTTTTTGTCTTTCTCTCTTGCCCTATGTTCCTATTGCCATGTGTCAGGGTGATAGTTGTCAAAGGGAGGGAGTACCCAAGGAATACCTGTGTTACTGAAGGTTGTGGGTAACTTATATCTCCAAAACTTATCCCTGGGAATAGCATTATTCACTTCGGTGCTATTGGCAAGTATGATGAAGGACAAAATTCACACTTAAAAGCACCAGAAGAAAATTCTTTGTCTTCCTTTTGGGCAGGTTTTAAGTGGCCCGTGAATGGGTAATCACTAAGGTAGTTTGATAACAGTGCAGTGACTGGAAGGTCAGGAGTGAGGCCCAAACAGTCATACTTGTAACAGATTTCTGGTGTTTAGAGTCTGAGACCACGTGAATGACTTCCACAGTCCAAGCTACTGTGCAGACTGTTTTGCACAGGTTGCAATGCTGACTAAGTAGATGTAATGAACTAATAAATACAAAATGAAGACAAAATAAAATTCAGTCTGCCTTGCTACAATTTCCCTCTAATTAACATCTGCTGTCTCTTGGGTTTTTTGAAAAAAAAATATAAACACATGTACATATATACATATATATATGTGTGTACACACACATATATATATATATATATATATATATATATATATACACACACACACACACATACAAACACACACACACATACACACACTCACATTTCTGTTTATATCTGTAACTATCAAAATGAACTCCATGCCAAAAAAATAATTTTGTTTATGATGACAAAGGATTTTCCTTTTTGCTCTACTTTTAGAGCCGTTGTGTTTTGTCTTTAGTGGTGGCCTGGCCAGATGTTGTTTTTCCTCTCACATCTGTCAGTTTCAGAGGTTGGAGCTTTTCTGATCATTGCTCACCTTACCTGTCGTAGAACCCTGATGTTCTAGGGCTGGGTTTTACCTTGTGTTTGGAATCCCATGCAACTCGGGCTGAAGTTCTTCAGTTCTTAGGTAGAAATCTGTGACTTCTGCTATGAGTCCAAGTCAAAGGAAAGTGGGGTGCACACCACAGGTTCTTGGCTTTCTTCAGGGATATTATCTGAGACTTGTGGGCTGGAGATTTCCAAATCTTATTTCGAGGGACCACTCTGGAAGGTAGCAATAGATACGATAGGAAGACCAAAGAGATCTTTTTGACTCTTGCTATTGGAAATGAAATCACACAGAAGAAGGAGAAAATGAAATGATGCAAAACATTAAATATTTTTTCTAGATGATCATGATTTCAGAGGGGATTGAAAGTATGAACTTGAAATGGCAAGGATGTTTTTGTTTTTGTTTTTTGTTTTTTTCCTTATGACAACATAGAAGAAAAAGCAGAGACCTTTTTGCTGTTATAAAAGCTGCTGGTATAAAGCTAAGGGAAGTGCTTGTTATGAGAAACAAGCAGGAACGTACGGCTGAGTCTAGAAATTGGTCAGACAAGTAGGGACAGGATTGTGGTTACAGACACTGACTAAGGCTGAGAGGGTTTTGTATACCCGAGAGAAGTCTCAGACCTTCTTCAGGCTAGAATTGGAATGGGAGTACAAATGTGACTCTGCCTGTGGAGTGGGAGCATTTGTGTGTGTGGGGGGGAGGGGTACTAGAGGCTGACTTCAGAGAAAGAAGTAAGCAAGTCAAGCTTGATGATAAACTGGCCATCAGATAAAGGACAGAGAGCATAGTCAATTTTTAATTTCAGGGGCACAGTAAGTGTTGAGAATACACTTTCACTTAAAAATACTCACCTAAGATGTAACTTTATGCCTTGTAATTCTATTTTGCTAAATTTGCCCATCGTTAATTCAGCAGGAAAAATTCATGAAGGCAGGTGAATGGCGCTCTCCTACTTAGGACTGGGATTTTTTTCTCGCTTCTTGAGAGCCACAGAAGAAGGAGGGACAGGAGGCCCTAGTAATCAAGACCTTGTCTTCAAGCAGAGACTGTAGGTATGAATGCTCCCTAGCTAGCCAGGAAGAGACTGCTGACAGACAGAGACTGAAGCCCTTAGTTGGAGAAAGAAAGGAGAAAGTTATTGAGGAGACTCAATAGACCAGCCTGCCACTCTAAGGGATCAAAATTCATGTTGTTTATAGTATATAGGAATATAGTATATAGTACACAGGAAGCATGAAGATGTGAAAAACAGAGACAGAGACCCTCGTGGGTGGAAGGGCAGTGATAAACTATGGCAGATCCCAATTCCTGCTGTCCAGACAGCTGGCCTGGCTGAGCCATTCCTTTATAATTCATTCTAATTCTGTTTTATCTTGAGTGAGCTCGTATTTCCCTGCTCCTGCCCTGATAATCCTAACATACCCTCTCTTTCTGAAGTATCCCATGGAGCCTCTTTCTATCACGGCTGCTGCTGATTGTCTCGTGTTTCATCTTGGGCAGTCTGTGGAAATATCGGAAAGTCTATAGAAATAACAGAGATATATACCCAGGGGCATAGAAGGTGAAAGAAATGTATGGTGAGGTAAAATGGTTGGGAACCAGCCTGGACTGAACTATCTGACATATAAGAAAAAACAGACTCTGCCAACCCTATGGTCCTCAGAAGGTACAGAGCCGCAGAGGAAAACATGGTTGGCTTGGGCTCTGTGCTCAGGGACCTGGAACCTCGGGTTTAAGTATGACAACAGAAGTGTCAACATAGGAATCTGGACATAGAATGTGTGACACTGGCTTCCCATGGAAGCTACAGAACACCTGATTTACGGCTAATATCATAGCAGACCCAGAGTGGAGTAAAGGCATCAGGCCAAGTGGCCCCTGCCATCTGGAAAGTATAGCCTACAGGAAAAGGATATAGTTAATAAAGAACTTTAACTGATCAAGTTAGTTATGCAGGTAGGCAGCAGAATATGAAGGAGAAATACAGAATAAGCAGGGAGGCTAGCAGAATAGGGTGTCTATCACTTCAGTGTTAATATTGCTTAGTTAGAGGGGGAGTTCTGATCCCTTCCAAAATACCACTAAAGTCTGTGGTCCTTTGGATAAGGGGCATAGAGCTCATCTCCAGAGCAAGAGAGAGCCAAGAGTAGGGTAAACGCAGACTAGTCTGCGACATAAGGGGAACAGACAGTAGATGGAAGCCAACATGTATATGCCCTGTAGACTTCTATGTTTCTGACATATCTCTGAGGGTTGAGGTGTTTATACTCTTGCTCTAATAGCTAAGTGCTTAATGATGAAATGACTAAAATTAGTTAGGTACATTCTTTACCAGGCCCTAGAACATTTTCCCACAGTCTTGTTGTGGGCCATGTGAAGCAAGATTAGGATCAAAGTTAGGAAGTGGAGAAAGTCAAGTGGAGAAATAGGCATACTTGGAGCATGAAGTTACCGAGCTGAGAATGTGGCAGGTTGTATTGGAGAGAAACGCATGGGGCAGCCTAGATACAGCCAACTCTTGAGAGAGTCCAAGCATTTAAGATAGGAAGTCTAGAGAAAACACAGAACTTGATGAGGGTTAAACAAACAATTGTTGAAATCATGACCTTGGAAAGCTTGCAGGAATGCTATAGGGTGACTGGTTCCTTCAACAAGAAGTTATTGCAGGCATTGATTTTTTGCCATCAATTGCTTTGTCAGAGCTGGGATCCAGACCAGGTAATTCGGGGCACTCTCCTGTTTCCCTTTGATTCAATGTGTTTATTTGTCAACTCTTATATAGAACTGACAGAAACTCAGAACGGCTCTCGAAAAAAACCCCAGCAATTTACTAGAAACATATGACAGGATTATATGTTATTGAGGGAAGAATCCAGAAACCATTTCACACAATTTGACTACAGTGGATACACAAGAGCTACTGGTGCTCTGCTAGAGGGGTGTCCTCCCTTGCTGTCCTCACAGGAGACACTGCTAGGACCTCAGCCCCACATCCCACAGTCCTCTGCAGAGGACAAGAACTGAGTTGGCCTAGTAAGGTTAAAAAAAAAAATGTTTAGAGAGCTGTACAAATTGACCAGGCTGAAGGCAGGTCACAGGAGCAGTGTGGAGGCAGTTTCCCAAAAATAGGGTCTGCTATGGGTTGACAAAACTGAGCCCAAGATTTTATGATGAGCTAGGAAGCCTATCCTCTTGTATCCACAACACAGTTCTTTTTGGGGGGGCGGGGCTAAGGATAAACTTATCTTCTTCTCAAGTGAAGATACCTTCAAATTTCCTCTTCCCTCCTATCAGCTTAACAGGGATGCTCTCTCTGCCTTGAATCCAGAGGATGCCAGAATGCCTCTGATCTCCATGGTGAGTAGACACAGATCACTGGTAGAAACACAAAACCTACTGGCCAGATTGGATCCTGCTTTGAACACAGTGAAAACTTGCTTAATAAATCCTACAGGGACTTAGCATGAGGAGGAAGACGAGAGGGTCTGGGCCAAAAACCCAGCTGAGGAGCCATGTGGGGCTCTGTAGGAATAAAGGCTGCCTAACCTGGCCTTTGGGGTGGGCAGGTGGGTTGCCTGTCTTAATGCCCCTGATCTCTAGAGAAGTGGTGAAGAACTAAGGGGGTGTGTGTGGATAGCCCCTGCTAGTCCTTGTGTCTGCTTACTGATGGTTGCTTCTGAAGAGGTGGCTATAGGCTGAGCTCACTCCCGTGCTCCTGGAGGACAGATGGGCCAGGCAGGGACCAACAAGGAAACATCCGGCCCAGCAGTGAATCAAACAGGCCTAGTGACTATTTTAGTAGTGTCACCTCTCCATTGTTCTCTCTGCCCCACATAAAGGTCACACAGGTGCAGCAGGTATGGGATCCGCTACCCCACCTTCAGCACATCCTGGGGTCCAACTTATTTTCCTTAACATTGAGTCAATAGCTTCTTCATTGAGGGTAGACACTTCAGCTCCCTAGCGGAGAGCCCTGAGTTCTCTCTGCAGGGCTAGCTTCTCTGCCAGCCCCTAGACACCCAGACTCCTTATTCACCATTTATCCAGTTGCCTCTGAAGTTTCTCTTTTTTTTTTAAAAAAAAAAAGTACTAAAATCAAGTGTAACATGTTCTATTTTTGCAAGTGAGCCTTTTTCTCCTTCTGCTTCGAATAAAAGAAATAGAAAATATTAAAGAGCAGGAGAGAAAAGGCACAAATGCCTAAACTGTTAATAGACAAGATTGCCTGCGGTTCTGATTTTGGTAGTTTATATAATAGCTTCAAATGCTGGCAAGGAAGGCTCAGTCTTGCCAGAAATGGTCTTTAAATTAAGTATCCATTTTCTTTTAAATTATCTCTAATGGCACCATAGAACCACATCATTTTCAGCCCCAAACAGGGATTTGCAGAGATATTCGGTCCCACTCATTTCCATGTTGGGGGTCAGGAGCTTATAGCATATACGTTATTCTTAAATTTCTCCACTGGAAATGACCCATCTCTCCTTGAGGACTTATTCCGAGATGTTAAAGAGGTCCTGTGAGGGTGGGTCAGGGCATCTGTGTTTGATGGTCTGCACCCTTCCTAGCTCGCTGATAATGTGCAGCTGGTTGATGTGGTTATGATGATGCCTGCTTCGCCACCTCAGTTGATGTCTCACACCCATGACGCCGTGGGTGCCCGAAATTATGGGCTGACAGGAGTAACATCCCACCACATCCTACTGCTAGCCAGAGTTATTTGTTCTTCAGAAAAACCTAGATATTGATGCCCAATTCTTCCCTGAGTGGAGAGAAAGTATTCCATCCCTGGCCATTAAACTTGCAAAAGAAACAAAGGCTCCTCTGGCCCTCTATGCATCTGTGCCCTCATATCCCAGGAGTGGTTCTTGCTTACCTTCCATATTATTCTCACCAGGTTTCTTCAGAATGGACTTAGACCCCACTGTCCCCTTTACTAGCATGGGTGACATCCTTTAAAAGACAGGCAGCCTGGGCATCTGTGTAATATTGGAATGACAGGAGATGTGGCTTCTGGAGATAGAATAGGCAAGATCTTGTACGCTCAAAGGTTACCAGCCCTCTGGCCCTGAGTATTGATGCCATCGGTTAGGGCTTCATATACAGAACTTCCATGTATTTCACATGAAGAAGGGTGAGGAACAGAGTCAGGGCAAAGGGAAATAGGAAAAAGCCAGTCTTCCCAGGCAAGATCCTCACCGTAATCTAGTGTGTGTTTGAAGACCTGCGAACCAGCATGGAGAGTATCCCAATGGGTCCTCCATGTTCTAAGATATTCATACATATTCATGAGTTGAGATTTCTAATGAACTCCAGTGCAGCTTGGCAAGAAGACAATGCAAAACACTGCCTGGAGCCTGCCCCGCTTGCTTGAGTGACTTGCCATTAGGACTGTCTCATGGTGGCGATGTGACAGTCCCTCTAGTAATTACAAAGCACTTTGATTTTGAGCATCCTTTAATGTTCCAGGAACACTATGGAGTAAATAGTATTTCTTATATTTCGGAGATGAAATTCCTGGGGTTTCCAACGCTTTTTGACTTGTGAGATAGTGATGAATGGCTAAGCTGGGATTTCTGACTTCAAGTATAACACTCCAGGCTGTGCCCTCAAAGCCTGGATTTGCAGGACGTATCCCAGGAGAGCGAGCCAAGCTGCAGCACAGAGACTCAGCTTTCCTGTCTCACTCAAGGCCCCTTTGGTAGGCTTTCATCTTATATTTATGTGTCTCTATGCCAAATCTGGTTTTGAGTACAATGGTTTGGATTCTAAAAGTGAGGGGTTTTTGTTTGTTTGTTTGTTTGTTTGTTTGTTTTTCTTTTTGGCACAACGCTATTCCATAGCTATCATAAAAATGAGACTTTCCATCAGCCCCCTCTGTCAGGACTTTGTCTCCATTCAGTGTTCCAGCAACCTCTGCTTGAAGCCACTTCTCTGAGCAGGTGACCACCAATGCTCTTCCTTGGCTTGCTCCGGAGTCTGCCTTGTGTTTCCGTGGGCCCCTTCACGGGATCAGTGCTCAGCAGCTGAGGGCCCTGGCACCAAGCCAGGTGCCGTTCATCCTGGATCAAGGTTCTTCTTTTCTTTACAAGAATTGAACCACATGTTCCAACTTGTCTCATAAATATAAAAAGAAAAGGCTAGCTTCCATTTTAATGAGTGGGAATAATTACATGTCACACACCACCTAAGCAGTTCTGTGTTTGCTCTGACTGTAATGCTGACATTAGCATTCAAGGATGCTGCTCGCACTGTGTACAGATGTGAGCTTCCCCGGGCTGTCATGTTTCTCGCGGCCACAAGATGTCAGGCAAATATGGTCCTGGGTTGTAGGTGCAAGAAGGTGTCTTGCCTCCCGAATGCCATTGATGAGTTCATTAGCTGATTAAAATCCTTCCAATAAGCTTGTTTGGAAGAGCCTAGGGAGAGTCTGTGAAATGTGTCATATTGTTATCCTGTTGATGGAGACACTGAACACCACTAGCTGGTAATCAGATTAACATCAACAAATATTGATTGTACATGCTTGCACGATTAAATCTTGAATAATTAACGGCCACTGAGTTTCTCAGCTCTCACCATAGTGTGTGTTACCATAAGCAACAGGCACCGTTTACAGAGTACTGGGCTCCCACACAAAAGCAGATACCCTTGGACGTTGCTGCCTGAAATGCTGATAAAATAAGGAAATGTGTTTTAAGTTGACAGCTCTCATGTAAATATGAGAATTTCTATCAACTGACGTATATTCCAATAACAGAGCCACAGTCCTAAACACAAGCACATATATAATTCAGATTAGTTTACTCACGGGCTAGGAAGATCTGTCAATTAACGGTTGATCTGACTTGCCAGCCCTTGCCATGCCTTTTGTCTCCAGAATGACTTCCTATAGCAGTTTCCTTGGGGGTCTGCTGGACGGAAGCAATAATGACAAGCAAAGGTTGGAGTCAATCAATACATGGTTATTGAGTTCCTACAGAGGGCTGGGTGCTGGTGACAACCCAGCAGACCTGGAGGGCAAGGTCTCTGCCTGTTTCTCCTTTCCTCCTCATTTATCTTCCTTTCCTGATTTTTCTTGTTGTTCTATTTTTTTTAACCCTTCCAATCCTGCTTACTGCTAGGTCAGATGGTGAAGGTGGAGCTCTTATTCATTTGAGAACACATTGACCTCCCACTATATGGTAAGCTCAGGCTTGAAAATTCAAAGACAGAGTTAAAATTGGTCCTCGCTTACTTTCATGAGTGATGCCATGGCTGTAGAGGACACAGTCAAATACTCTACTTGCATCCTGGGTTGATGATGTCATCAAGCAACTGTGCCATAGGGTGGTTGGTTCTGTTTGCTCCTGAGAGCATTGTCTCCTTTTTCACAAGCAGGGAGGTAGAATCCACCAAGTGAACGATGGCTGAGGAGCTTGTAGAATTAGAGTCCGTGATGGTGAGTCTGGCAGCACAAAGCAAGCTACTGCACCTAATGCACATACACTGTGGGGACTAGACAGGATTTCATGTAACAATTAAAAGGTAGACAGAAAGTCTGGCTAGAAGTTAGACTCTATGGGGCTATCCAGGGATCACTATCCTCTGAATTTGTCCTCCCAATGTCCTCTAGGCACTTATTCACATAGGTGGAACATCAGCTGGCTTGCTGCTATGTATATGATTAAATCACAGGGAGGGGAGAGGTCCAGGACAAAATGTTTTTGTTACCTCTTGGTCAACTGATGCTGAACTTGCCCATTTCTTGTATTTTTGTTGGATCCGAGAATAGAGATGTGGCTACAAAGCCATATTTTGTTATGTTTCGTTTTAAATGAAGTGGCTGTGTATTTGGGACAAAGGGATGAATGTACCCTGGGAAACGATGAGCAGCTGTCCCTAGCAAAGGTGAGTGAAAGGGAAAAGCCTGTGGTGGAGCCTGAGTGGAGTATCGTGCTGCTGGGTCACAGCTCACAGGACTTGCGAAGCAGGGCCAGGGTGTGCCAAAGTCTAAATGGTCCATTACAGAAAGAATTTAAATAAGGTCAGTGAGCTGAGCTTTGTGTTTGGGGAAGAGCCTCGGACCTGGAGTTGAATTACAGTGGAATGGTTAGAGTTTAAACAGATGGTAGAGTGGCTCCAGGTGAGAGAGGATGAGGACACTTCTCAGCATGGGAGCAGGGGTCAAAGGTAAGGGTCACATAGATCTGAGAGATATTTCACTAATAATCAAGACCGGAATGGCTAGGTTTCCACCAATCATACTGACAGGGAATCTGCTCTCAGTGGCATCTCTTTAGCAGAAATATAACTATCCGTCCTGCCTATGGTCTTCAGTCTTTGTTAAAGGCATTAGTCTATAGAAACCATGTTCGTAGAGCGAATCTTTTGTTATTCACCAAATTTTGTTCTCATTCACTGTTTAAATAATTCTCTTGACACCTTTGTGTGCGCAAACCCAAGCTGTGTAGGTACACTGAAGGTGCCTGCCATTCAAATGATGGAAGCACATTCAGCAAGTTCACTGAGACTGACATGTAATTCGGAGCACCAAGGAAGCCATCTGTAATGAGAAACACGATTGGCAAGCAGGCAAATTCTAACTTGGCCTGGTATAAAGAGGCACTCTGTCAGGAAGACAAATAGATAGAATATCACATTAGGTGTTACGAATTGAGCAAGGGCCAGTGTATATTTGAATATCATATGGTTTTCAGCTCGGATGCTTTGAAATCTTCATTTCCAAGATGGGCAACTAGCTATCAGGGACAACCTCTTTGGTTGAACTCAGCAGGTATCCTGCCCAAGACAAATTCAGGTAGGGTTTTCTAATCTTAGAAACTTTTTTTGTCAATGTAACCATTCTGGAAGACATTTGTAATTAAATGCCTCTTATGGAGTTTTTGATAATAAACAAGGCCCTCAGCTCCATCTGAAGAACTGATGAGAATGTATTTTATTTTAGAGATGGGTCAAGAATATTCAAAGAGTCATCAGAGACTAGCAAAGGATAAGCTTTTTACATCGTGGGCCAAGGGATCGAATCGTAACAAATAACTATGACTGTAGTAAAAACAAGCATAGACAGGATGGAAATAAATCTTAAGCCAACATTTCTTTTTTTAAAAAATTAATTAATTAATTAATTAATTACAAAAACAAGAGTCTGGGGAGATGGATTAGTTGGTAAACTACCTGTTTCTCAAACATGAGGAACTGGGTTCAGATCCCTGCTGTTCAGGCTCTGCTCCCTTTCACCACCCCTCAGGGGTAGTGACTTGTGAGAGGGGTAAGTGGGGAGGCAGCTTCAATGAGACAGCTTGTTTAATGAGGGCGGGGGCAAAGACTATTTAAACCTTTGGGGGCTGGATAGGGACTTACAGAGAGAGCATACATCTTTGGCCAGGGTCAGGGTGATGGGAATGCCTCATTTGCATAAGGAGAATTCCTGGCACTGCTGGGCATCCCCTTCTAAAGGGAGAAGGTTAACCTGGCTACTGGGCTGTGTAAGCTCCTTGGGGAGGAAGAGGCAAAGGTGGGGTGGCAGGCTATTTGTGCCAGGAGGCCCTGTGCAGTGGGGAGTGATACTATTCCTGCTCATTTCAGTACCCTGGGAAGAGATTTCCAGGGTTTAGACACACCTTCACCTCACTCTTGGCCCGCTTCCCCCATGGCTCCAAGGCCACATGCCGGCACTATATTTTCATTTTGTAGGGAGGGGGCAGTAGTAGAGACAGACATGTCTCTGAAGCTCCTTAACCAGACAGACTAGCTGTGATGACTTGAATGAGAATGGTCCCCATACACTCATAGATTTGAATACTTGGGACACCGAGAGGTGGCACTGTTTGAAAGGATTAGGAGGTGTGGCCTTGTTGGAAGAAGTGTGTGTCACTCATTCCAAGCCCAGTCTCTCCCTTCCTGCTGCCTGTGGATATGAATGTAGAACTCTCAACTGTATCTCCAGCACCGTGTCTGCCTGGTGCTGCCATGCTCCCACCATAATGAAAGGGTACCAAACCTCTAAAACTATAAGCAAAGTCCCAATTAGTTGTTTTCCTTTGTAAGTGTTTTTGTGGTTATGGGGTGTCTTCACAGCAATAGGACACGGACCAAGACATTAACCAAATCAAAGGACTCTGCCTCAAAAATAGTGGAGGAAGACCGAAGCTTGACCTCTTATTTCCACAAGCAGATGCACATGTATGTACATGGGCACACACACAAGTAAACAAGTACAATACACACACACACACACACACACACACACACACACAGTCGTGCACACATATAGAATAGAATAAAATAGAATCTGATATGAAACAGGCTGCAAACTGGATTTACAGTTTGCTTACAATTTACTGGCACCAGCCTTAGATTACCTGTGACCAGAAAAATCTTCAAAGAAGAGTCCAAACTACTGATTTTCTATAACCGAATCATAACTATGGTCAAGTTTTTGTTTTTCCTATGTTTTTCCCTAGCCACACTAGCTGTAACTTAGGGTATCTTTAAAGGAGGAACTCTTATTTCCACAGGAGCCTGCTCAATCTACTGTAAAGACTGCTCAGTGCCACAGCAATTCCCAGAATCCACTTGCGTATCCTCCCAAGTTTGAGAGTAGCAGTCTACTACCCGTTTTATAGATGAACAATCTGCATGAGTGATGCGGTCTATGGCACAGGTGAGAGTAGATGCCAAACCATCTAAGTCCATGCCCAGCATTCTTCCAGCTCTATCAGACTTTTCTGGGTTGGGCACACATGCATCAAGCTCCACAGAGAGATTACAGGGAATGGGGTAACATGGCTATGACAGATAGAACTGAAAAGTAGACTGGAGTTCATTGCCATACGTCCTCTTTATATCTATAGCAAGCATGGCCATTCCAGAACAAAGAGTGCGATTTAGTCTTTGAAGCTGAAACAGGTTTGTGTGTCCGTGAGTTGGAATATAAACTCAGCACTTTATTACATTTACTGAAGTAAGCAATGCCCCCCATAATGCTGATGAGGGCGTACAACCAGAAACATTCCTTAGCTAGCTGCCAGAGGCTTCTGAATGCTCCCAGGCCCAGTCCACAGGGTTCTGAAACATTGACTTATGTCCTTCATTGTCACGCAGCTTGTATTTCCAATCAGTGAACAATAGCCCTGATACACTTCTGTGATACTTTTTCTGACCTTGAACCACACCCCTTCAGAAAGCAAGCACTCACTCTTCCCTGTCAATCCTGCTCAAAAGCTTACAGCTCTTTATGGGCTTGTCTATTTATACGACTCTTCCTCCATTTCCTTTGAAAGCAAAAAACTAGGTTGACTCTCTCTGCTTGGAAAAGGGTCTGGGACTTAACTGTTGTTCTATAAATATTTGATAAGAGACAAGGGTTTCCAGTACAGCTTCTTCTATGCATCCTCTAAATGATGGGTGCATGGAAGAACATGCCTTCTTCTTCCTCCTCTCATTTTTGTGTCTCTCCTCTCTGCACTACATTTCACCATACTCCAGACCAAGTTTTAAGTGCTTTGTATGTCATAATTTCTGTACTGATTTTACTAGATAGCACACTTTACTGTATAGCAACTCTATATGTCAGCTTGAATTGGATTCTGAGTTCTTCACCACTTAGTAATGTGACTTCTTACCTGATGCTTCATAGCCAGCTTTTCTAGTCTGTGACATCATCACAAAACACGATGGTACTGAAGTTGGAGGCCTTATGGATTTTAAAATGAGTTAGCACAGTGAGTCGCTTAGCAGACCACCAGGTATATAAACAGGGCTGCATCAACATTAGCTGTTAGCATTATGCTCAAGAGATAGTACACTTATGTGTGTGTGTGTGTGTGTGTGTGTGTGTGTGTGTATGTGTGTATTCACATGTGAAAGACATGAATGGAAGTCAGAGGACAACTTGCAGGAGTTGATTCTCTCCTTTTATCACATGAGTCTTTAGGATGAAACTCAGGCAAGTACCTCTACCTGCCTAGCCATCTATGTAACTGCTGAGATGGTACTAATAAGTGGGTATCGAAGTGGAAACTTCTGGGTTCTTTGGATGGTGTTTTGCTAGGGCAAATGCATAATGGGGTGTTATCCTGAAGCAGACACAGGAAAAAAGGATGTTTTCCTAAGGCAGACTCTTGAAAGAACGTTTCACTGAAGCAGACACAGGTGAAAGGATGTTCTGTTAAAGAAAGCCTGTGAAAAGACACATGATGAAGGATTCTTCACTAATGATACACATGTCTTGATTCACCTTACACTGCGTTGATGATCTCCACCTGTCATAATTCCATACAGAGAAACATGCCAAAAAAGTTCTGGCAGTGTTCTGGTGGCTTCTTCCCTCTTCTGCAGACTCAGGCTGATTGGCAGAGTGATGTCAGCTGTTACAGACTCCTGTGGAGTTTTGTTAAGACAGACTCATGTGCTGAGGCAAGACTCATGGTGAGGCGAGAGCCCTGGAGGACATGTGATGTTTGGAGGGAGTATAAATTGGACTCAAGGGACAGAGAAGGGAGCTTGGCTTGGCTTGTTTGTAGAGCTAGCTTCTTGGTCTCACGTATTCACTGATCTCTGCTTTGTTAAAAGAGGCAGAATGGCTAAGATCAAAAACTCAAGTGACAGAGGATGCTGGCGAGGATGTGGAGAAAGAGGAACACTCCTCCATTGCTGGTGAGATTACAAGCTGGTACAAGCACTCTGGAAATCAGTTTGGCCGTTTCTCAGAAAATTGGACAGAGTACTACCTGGGACCCAGCTATACCACTCCTGGACATATATCCAGAAGATGATCCAACATGTAATAAGGATGCATTCTCTACTATGTTCATAGCAGCCTTATTTTAATAATAGACAGAAATTGGAAAGAACTCAAATATCTCTCAACAGAGGAATAGACATAGAAAATGTGGTACATTTACACAATGGAGTACTTACTATTCAGCTATTAAAAACAATGAATTCATGAAATTCTTAGGCAAATGGATGGAACTAGAAAATATCATCCTGAGTAAAGTAACTCAATTACGAAAGAACACACATGGTTTGCACTTACTGATAAGAGGATATTAGCCCAGAAGCTCGTGATATCCAAGATACAATTCACAGACCACATGAAGCTCAAGAAGAAGGAAGACTGAAGTGTGGATACTTTGGTCCTTCTTAGAAAAGGCATTAAAATACCCATGGGAGGTGATACAGAGAAAAAGTGTGGAGCAGAGACTGAAAGAAAGGCCATCCAGAGACTGTCCCACCTGGGGATCCATCCCATATACAGTTACCAAACCCAGATAGTATTGTGGAGGCCAAGAAGTGCTTGCTGAGAGGAGCCTCATATAGCTGTTTCCTGAGAGGCTCTGCCAGTGCCTGACAAATACAGAAGTGGATACTCACAGCCAACCAGTGGACTGAACACAGCGTCCCCAATGGAGGAGCTAGAGGAAGGATCCAAGGAGCTGAAGGGATTTGCAGCCTCATAGGAGGAACAATATGAACCAACCAGATCCCCCAGAGCTCCCAGGGACTAAGTCATCAACCAAGCAGTACACATGGAGGGACCCATGGCTCCAACCGCATGTGTAGTAGAGGGTGACCCTGTTGGACATCAATGAGAGGAGAGGCCCTTGGTCCTGTGAAGGCTTGAAGCCCCAGTGTAGGAGAAGGCCAGGACAGGGAAGTGGGAGTAGGTGGGATAGTGAGCAGGGTGACGGGGAATGGGATGGGGGTTTTGGAGGGAAAACAAGGAAAGGGGAGAACATTTGAAATGCAAATAAAGAAAATATCTAATTAATAGAAAGAAAATTTAAAAAAAGAGGCACAGCAAAGACCTTGTCCAGGCATCCCTGTTGATCCTGGTTCCTCCTGCTGACTCCAGTGGATTCGGCTGAGGCCTGCCTCTTCCTGCTAGGTTTTGCCACTGCTGCTGTTCTCCCCACAGTGCTGAACTGGCCTGCTGGTATATCCATAAAGTGTTTGCAAGTGGACTGAGCTGCTGCTGCTGCTGATCTATGGAGTGAACTACTGATTTCCTGACAATGCAGATGGGAAAGAACCATTTCTAAACAGGACCATTTCCCCCTCCCCTGTATCACAATAATCTTTCTTTTCTACAACCTCTGGTGGGTAGTGGACTAGAAGAGAGGTTAAAGCACTTAAGAACCGTCATTAAAAGCGCTGTCAAAAGGATAAATTGGCAACCAACAAATTGGGAAAAAATCTTCACCAACCCCACATCCGACAGAGGGCTAATCTCCAATGTATACAAAGAACTCAAGAGGTTAGACCCCAGAAAACCAAATAACCCTATCCAAAAATGGGGTACAGAGCTAAACAGAGACTTTTCACCTGAAGAAATTCGGATGGCTGAGAAACACCTTAAAAAATGTTCAACATCGAGCCGGGCGTGGTGGCGCATGCCTGTAATCCCAGCACTTGGGAGGCAGAGGCAGGCGGATTTCTGAGTTCGAGGCCAGCCTGGTCTACAGAGTGAGTTCCAGGACAGCCAGGACTACACAGAGAAACCCTGTCTCGAAAAAAAAAAAATGTTCAACATCACTAGTCATTAGGGAAATGCAAATTAAAACAACCCTGAGATTTCACCTCACACCAGTCAGAATGGCTAAGATTAAAAACTCAGAAGACATCAGGTGTTGGCGAGGATGTGGAGAAAGAGGAACACTCCTCCACTGCTGGTGGGAATGCAAGCTGGTACAACCACTCTGGAAATCAGTATGGCGGTTCCTCAGAAAACTGGGCGTGAAACTGGGCGTGATACTTCCGGAGGACCCAGCCATACCACTCCTGGGAATATACCCAGAAGATTCACCAGCATGCAATAAGGATACATGCTCCACTATGTTCATAGCAGCCTTATATATAATAGCCAGAAGCTGGAAAGAACCCAGATGTCCCTCAACAGAGGAATGGATACAAAAAATGTGGTATATATACACAATGGAGTACTATTCAGCCATTAGAAACAATGAATTCATGAAATTCTTAGAGAAATGGATGGAGCTGGAGAATGTCATACTAAGTGAGGTGACCCAGTCTCAAAAGAATACCCATGGTATACAGTCACTGATAAGTGGATATTAGCCTAGAAGCTTGGAACACCAAAGACACAAATCACATATCAAGTGATGTCTCACAAGAAGAAAGGAGTGGACACTGGTGCTAGAATGGACCAAAACATCATTGTGGGAGAGTACAAGAACAGTAAAGTGGGAGGGGTGGATGCGGGAGCAGGGGGAGGGAAAAGGACATGTGGGACCTTTGGGGGTGGGGAACCAGAAAAAGGGAAATGAATTGTAAATATAGAATATATACAATTAAAAAAAAACTTTAAAAAAAAAAGCGGGTCTTTGAAAAATCAAAGCTTACAGGGTATCTTCATCTTTTCTATGGGTCATAGAATATAATGATTATTTACCATCACTAATTATTCTCAATGGATCTAGGAATGAGTGCATCCAATAATCTTGTACAATAAAGAGCACCAAGTAGATGGAGCTAGGACCACGGGGCACAGAAGCAGAAAGGGAAAGGGAAAGAGTAAGAACAGAAGGACATCTCTGAATCCAAGGAGGTCAGCATAGACACAATTTCTCCCATTTTTGGACTCCAAACATGCCAGTGACTGTCTGCGAGTAGGATTGGATTCTCCCTGGTAATGGATACTGTGGCCTTCCAGACACTGCACGGCATAATGGCAAGATTACAAATGTCTTACTTAGTTGGGGAAGCAGTGGATCAATAATTATTTATTAGGTGCCTAGAAAAAAAATCATTGTCTTGAAGGACTGTACCCCCCCCATCCCTTAAAAAATGGTCACACATCAGCTCTGTTATAAGGCTAACAAAAGTAGACTGGGAAGTGGCTTTCTGGCAGTGGAAGGAAGGAAGCCTTCTTGCCAGAGTGACTCCAAGGTGTAGTTCATGGGCCAGAGGCAGACTGTGGAGAGGAGATGATGACAGGGGTTAGGTATTCCACCACAGGAAGGTCTATTGACACATACCATTCAAATGGAAATGAAAACCACGACTAATTAAAGAAAATTAAAGGCTCATCTGGCTCCTTCCCACTGTGGAATAAGTTCTGCCGTGCATGGCCCAGTCAGGCAGATCAGAGGGGTCAGCATTTTCCACTTCCAAATATACATCAGAGTCACATTCAGGAGGAAGCGTGCTGAGTGCTTTTAGACGTGGAGGCGGCGTGCTGAGCAGGCTCCACCAGGGTGTGGTTTAACAAACATGGCAGCGCCTCCTCAGCACCTTTGTCTATTGCTTCCAGTTCTGGTCCCTGCCAAACGCATTCTTTTCCCAGCTTGTGCCTGGCAACTAGTAAAATCACCTTTAATATCATATGTGGGTATTGTTACAAAGAAGTGGCCTCCCCTCCTGGCTGTACAGTTGTCAGTTACAATATGCTATAAATAAATAATGTTTCTATAAGAACGATGAAGAGGGGCGGGCAGTGTTTATCAGCTAGAGTCCCTGCCAGTTAGAAGAACCTCCATCAGAACGTTAACACAGATTAAACAGGAAAGCATGCTGTTGGTAAGGAATGCTCAGGTGGAACCGCCTCTGAACGGATGCTGAAGGGGCCTCTGCAGGCAGGCTGCCTGGAGAGTGAAGGTGTGTGCTGTCTCTGGCAGGGCCATGAACAAGCTCCAAATTAGTTCGATGCCTGCTTCATGCTGTTTTAACAATGCAGGCAGCTCTATAGGGAAATGTCTCCTGCAGGGAGACACCACAGGATTGAGGGAACTCTAGATCTCTTTGAAAATTACCCATGAGGGGAAAAAACAAAACAAAAGATGTTCAGCTAACACCTTTCACATCTTATAATAGTTTGAAAGATTAAGGTCTTTGCATGTTTTCCCCTTGATGAAAAAAAAAAAGAAAAAAAAAACAAACTCTACCATGTCCTTATTTTAACCTGCTCCTGATTTCTGTTTAGAGCTGCATTTCTTCATTAATTTGTGAAAAAAAATTGTATGTATCTTGAGATATGTCTTTAAGGAAGACTGGCCAAAAGTTAATGAAAGATGATTTTAAAAAAGCATAGTGATAAACATATGCTCAAAAATAAGTATCATGGTAAAAATCATGAACAGAAGAATTGGAGTTATGGAACAGAAATGGGGCGTAGCTGACATTTTAATATAGTGGATGGAGAAAGCCTGGTGGAGGAAGTAGCATTCAATCCAGGACATCTAGGCCCTGCGAAGATCAGCCATGAGGCTTTCTCTAGGAAGAATGTACCAGGTAGAGTAAGGGCTGGGACTAGAACTATCTTCTTCTTAAGACTATAATAAATACCTAAGATAATACGTTTATAAAGAAAGTTTGATTTTGGTTTATAGTTCTGTAGATCTCAAGCCAACAGGTTCCACTGCTTTAGGCTTGTGCCAAGGAAACATCATATGAAAGAACATGGTAGAGCCAAGCTTTTCACTTGGGAGTCAGGAAGCCAGAAGATAATGAAGGTGAATAGAGCCACAGCCCACTTAATGACATCTTAATGGATCTCCTTCACTCCATCAGAACCCTTTTCCTCCTCCCCCTCCCCTCCTTTTCCTCCTCCCTCTTCTCCTCCTTCCCCTCCCCTCTCCTTCCTCCCCCCTTCTCCTCCTTCCCCTCTTCCTTCTTTATTCTTCCCTCATGTATTATATCCTGATCACAGTTTCCTCTCCCTCTACTCTTCCCAGTCCCTCCCTGCCCCATTCACTTGGCTGTTTCTCTTCAGAAAAGAGCAGACTTGGCAAGGATAGCAACCAAACATGGCATCTAACAAGTTACAATAAGTCTAGGTACAAACTCTCATATCAAGGTTGGATAAGGCAGGAGAAAAAGGGTACCAGGAGCAGGCAAAGAAGTCAGAGACAAGCCCAGCTCTCACTCTGTGGAGTGTCACAAGGACACTAAGCTATACAGCAATAACATGTATGCAAAAGACCTAAGTCAGACCCATAAGGCTCTGCGGTTGCCATTTCAACCTCTGTGAGCCCATATGAGCCCTGCTTAGTTGATTCTGCAAGGACCCACTTCTTAATTTTTCCACTAGGTCCCAATAACATCAAAATGGAAATTAAGCCTTTAGCATCAAGTACTTTGTGGGATGTTTAAGATGCAGATCCTAGCAGGGTCAGTGCGGATGCTGAGTGTGAGGGCATGGCAGTGTGACAAGTGAGAGTTTGATCATATCTGCTTAAGCCTGACATGGGCTCCTAAGATGATGGCATGAAGGCAGCATGCGGCAGTGATTCCCCCGGCACACAACCTGCCAGGATTCGGCCTACTCTTGTAGTGGAAGACTCTGATTGCTGTAGAGATGAAGGAGAATGAGTAGCGAGAGTGGTCAACTCTTCTTAAGTAGTTTTAGCAAAACCGCTAAGATGTGTTAGTTTCTAGCTGACACTCTACAATGACAGTTTTCTTTTTTCTTTAATTTTATGTGTGTTCCTATCCAAGCATCATGTTGAGGATAAAAAATAGATAAAAACTGGTTAGGGATAAAACACAAGACACTTAGATGTATGGTATGCAAAAGAACTGGTTAGTTAGGTCAGTGTTATAAATAAATGAATGAATGAATGAATGAATGAATAAATAAATAAATAAAAATATTTCTTGGAAGAAGACTATCTTGTAGCAAAGTGTGCAAAAGGTCAATAAGTTTAAAATATTATGTGTGTTCCTATCCAAGCATCATGTTGAGGATAAAAAATAGATAAAAACTGGTTAGGGATAAAACTCAAGACATTTAGATGTATGGTATGCAAAAGAGCTGGTTAGTTAGGTCAGTGTTATAAATAAATAAATAAATAAATAAATAAATACATAAATGAATGAATAAATAAATAAAAATATTTCTTGGAAGAAGACTATCTTGTAGCAAAGTGTGCAAAAGGTCAATAAGTTTAAAATAAACAAAAGGGAATAGGAGAGTAGACAGAGAATGAAAAGAGGGAAGAAGAAATAAAAGAGAAAGTGTGTTTAGGACTTCCTCAGTAGCCTGTTGGGTTTTCTGTGTTGTGTGTCTCCCATCCTATATGCATATTAGCACATCACTTCAAACAACAGAATGTCATCAGTGTGTTTGAAATACCATTAACTTCTCATTGGTGTCCACTTGACCCCAGCAGTCTTAATTGTTTGGAACAAAAGCTTTATGAGACCACAGTGAGTCTAAAGAATGCAGCTGTATGTTCTGATGTTAAATATATTGGCTTTAGGGTAATTTGTGCAATTTTAAGACATGTTGATTTATGAACTAATTAATGCCACACAATGAAAATACATATAGAACTTGTTCGACTTCCAGCCTTGAAAACCTCCAAACAACAGGAAAATGGTTTTTGCATGTTAGAAAATTAAATTCAATATATATTTATGAGGCCATTCAAAATGTGAAGTCCTTTCCTCCTAAGTCCCGAGTAAGCAGAAATGTCCATGTATCAAAACCTAATTGTGCCAGAGAGCAAGGCTTGGGGAATAAATTAAGTCTTAAGCTACAAAAGACATTGGGCATTAATTTTAAAGCTTATTATAGCTCTGATGATATGGGCATTAATAAATCCAGTAGGAAGAAAGAATATAGCAGAACAACAAATAAGATGTATCTATTGGCTTCCTTGGCAAATGCTGATTGTTGATAATTCATTTAAACTGACATAGATATTTCTATACTCTAGGGTCATTGTTTCAGCAGCTTGTTAATGGGGATAGAATGGGGTGCTGAATATTTCATGGATTCTTAGAAGTCCATTTCTTGTTTCTGAGGTGGGGAGGGAATGGAGAGAATTTTAGGCTATGTACAACATTCAGCGCTCATCTCTTATTGAGCACTTCCTATGATAAAGTGTTATTCTAGGCTATCGGTGAAGTTTGACAGACACCAGGGAAAGGGGATATGATTGTGGAGTGGAAGGAGAGTTGTCTTCAGGACCCGCCTTTGAAACCTGTATAGATCTTGAAATGACTATAGGACTTACAGATAGAAAACTGTAGTTATGAAGGAATCTAGAATAAGGGCAAAATAAGAATAAAGGCAGAAGGACAGGAAAACAAGCATGTAGTGAAAATAATAATCAAGGGTTGATGTGGCACACAAATTGGCGTTAAAGCTGGGAGAGTGGTGGGTCCCAAATGCTGTGAAACTTGAACTTCACGTTGTAGATAATTGTTGAGCTGATATTTTTTCCAATGAGCACATATTTGGTGAGTGGCTTTTGAATAATACATGCTGCTTATTCTCAAAAAGATTTCCATTTTTGGAGGGAAGTACTAAGATAATTTAAGTAATCTCATCTCCAATGAGAAGGATATCATGAAAAAGTAAATGAAGTCTCTATGCCAACACGTTGTCGGAGAGCCTAATACATTATTGAGGGATCAGAAAAGATTTGTGAAGTAGGTGATCTTTGTTTGGAAGCCTGAGAATTTGAACAAGACATTCTGGATGCTGTATTTGTGAGTATGAAATTATCTCTAGTAGTATTTAGATTATAAAGCAGAAACTAAGATATATTTGGTTAGCTCTACAGAAAACAGACCAGACATCAGTTAACAGGTCAGGAGAAACACTAGCACCATTGTGTGGCTGTCTTGTATATGGGAGGGGGACATGTCTCCATATCTTTTGAAATCAGACATAGCCACATGACATACCTGTTGGAAGTGTTTATCTGCTGCTACTGGACTCTGCATATGGCTCCTTTGTTCTCTTGATATTTAGAAACCAGATGTTGTTATGGAAATGTAAAGCCAATCCACTGAATAAAGGTAGGATTCATGGAGAGTCATTGTAGCCTGTATCAGATTGTGAAAGCATGAGAACTGAATACATTTTGTGAGGACACTGGGACTGTCAAAATTGATCGCCACAATTCCATCCTGTCTTAATTGAGGCATAAGGTGTGGTGAAGAAACTGGATTTCGCTATGGAGGACACTAGGGTTAGTTTGAGTGTGTTAGACTTTTTCAATAGCCATGTGGTGAGCTGTTCGACTAGCCCTCTGGATCTTCAGAATCTGCATCCAGATATTCAAATAATCACAGACAAAAATACAGGACAAACAAACTTACGTCTGTGCTAAATATGTAAAACATTTTTTTCTTATCATCCCTTGACAAAACAGTGCATCGATTTACATACCTTTGAGCACTGTGGGAGAACTCATACAGTTTACATACTAATAATACTCGTAATACAGAATTGAATATAAGAGATTTCAGCCTCTGTAGGTTCTGCTGTTTGCTGGAAGGCAAGGTTGTAGTATCCTAGAAACCTTGCCCTGCACAGATATCAGTGATCAGCTGATCTTACACTTAACAATACTACTCGCATATCAGTTTCTAGGAAACATAGGATGATGCATTTGCTCACTAATATGGGCATGAGGCAATGAGAGCGGGGACTACGGCAGAGCCAGTGGAACAAAGGAGAGATGATGCTTAGGAGAAATAGTGTCATGTATGTGTCCACAGGATCCTCAAAGGACTCAGCCAAGAGAGACGAAGGAAATGTCTAAAATGACTGTATTTCGGAGTACAAAAACTCTCTTGTCTTCGATATGAATGAAAAGCAAAGTAACCCAAATGAGCTGGAAAAATTGTATCTGGTCTGTGAACTGTGCAGAAGTTAAGAATTCACCTGTAGTTCAGGTACACTTGATTGAGTTGGTAGTGCAAACCAACAAGGAGTGAGCTAAGGCATTTTGGAAGCAACCCGGAAGAGTGGTGAGAGAAGGTACATTAGAGTGTCAAGGGCTATCTCAGGAAACTGAAATGGAAGCGATATTCTGGAAGGAAACAGCACTTAGTGTGGAAACACTGACAAGAATGAAGACTATACCTTTAGAACCGCAACTCAACACAACAGCTTTAGGCCTCTTTGAGGAGAGATTTTTCAAGAAACATTGTTGAAACAGAACAAACTCTGGGAGTCAGAGGGCGACATGATGCTGAGATTGGTAGCATTAGGATAGAGATTAACTTTTTATATATGAAGAAAGAAAATTAGACTGAAAAGATATGAGAATCAAATATAAATAAAACATGGAAGCTTACTTAGCATGTTTACTATACTGATAATGAAATGGAATGAAGGAGGCGTTGTTGTTGTTAAGTTTGGCTGATTGTCCTGGTGTTTTGTTTTTGTTTTTGTTTTTGTTGTTGTTGCTTTTGTGTTGGTCAGCTTTATAAAAGATGGAATCATCTGGGAACAAGAACCTCACAAGTGAAAATGATTCTTTTTTTTTCTCATTTTTTTCTTTATTTTCTATATTCTTTGTTTACATTCCAAAGGCTTTCCCCTTTCCCAGTTCCCCCCTACCATATGTCCCATAAGTCCTCTCCCCCCTAACTATTCCCCAATCACCCCCCACCTCCATTTCTCTGTTCTGATGCTCTCCTACAAATCTGTATCCAGTCTTTTCAGGACCAGGATCCTTTCCTTCCTTCTTCTTGGGAATCTTTTGATTTGCTAATTGTGTCTTGAGTATTCAGAGATTTTGGGCTCATTAATATCCACTTATCAGTGATTGCATTTCATGTCTATTCTTTTGGAATTGGGTTAAGTCATTTAGGATGATATTTTTCAGATCCAACCATTTGCCTACAAATTGCATGAATTCATTGCTTTTAATTGCTGAGCAGTATTCCATTGTATAAATATACCACATTTTCTGTATCCATTCCTCCTTTGAGGGACATCTGGGCTCCTTCCAACTTCTGGCTATTATAAATAAGGCTGCTATGAACATAGTGGAGCATTTGTCTTTATTGTATGCAGGGGATTCCGCTGGGTATATAGCCAGGAGTGGTATGACAGGGTCCTCTGGAAGTGTCATGCCCATTTTTCTGAATAACCGCCAGACTGATTTCCAGAGCGGTTGTACCATCTTGCAATCCCAGCAACAGTGTAGGAGTGTTCCTTTTTCTCCACATCCTCACCAGCACCTGTTGTCCCTTGAGTTTTTAATCTTAGCCATTCTGACTGGTGTGAGGTGGAATCTCAGGGTTGTTTTGATTTGCATTTCCCTGATGACTAATGATGTTGAACATCTTTTAAGGTGCTTCTTGGCCATCCGGATTTCTTCTGGTGAAAACTCTTTGTTTAGCTCTATATCCCATCTTTTGATAGGGTTATTTGGTTCTTTGGGGTCTAACTTCTTGAGCTCTTTGTATATATTGGATATTAGCCCTCTGTCAGATGTGGGGTTGGTGAAGATCTTTTCCCAATTTGTTGGTTGCTGTTTTGTCCTTCTGACAGGAAAATGATTCTTTGTGATTGCCTGTAGGAAAATCTGGAGGCATTTGAATTTTATTTATTAACTGTTGATGGGGGTTACTCAGCTCACTGGGAGCACTGCCACTTTTGGCCATGTAGTTCTGGGTTGTATAATAAAATACGCTGACCAAGCCAGGGGCATAAGGCAGTAAGTAGCACTCCTTTGTTGTCTCTGCTTTAGTTCCTGCCTCCAGATTCCTGCTTGCAGTTCCTGTCTTGGCTTTCCCTGATAGTGGAAAGTTAAATAAACCCTTCTCAAGTTGCTTTTGGTCACGATGTTTATAGCAACAATAGAAACCTAACTAGGATACTACTGCATGAGATGTGCTTAAATTTATGCCCTACTTCTCCCAATAACAATATTTGTGATCTGTTTCAAGGAGAAGATCTCATTAGAGTCCTGGATCCTTTAAGTTTCCCCTGATAGAATGCTTGCCTACCTATTTGGTTGTATCTGAGTCTTCATTCTTCCATTTAGTAGAATTAAACCATTGGTTAGAAGGTTCAGTAATCAGATTATCACCATCTAGATGCTTTAAGAGTAAACTGGGGTGGAGTAGGCTTGGAATATGTCTGTTCTAGAATATCAAGGATGTTGTAGAATTCTGAATTGCAGTTGAGAACAGATGATAATGATGGTGATGACAACGACGACGATGATGATGATGATGATGATGATGATGGTGATAGTGACAATGATGACGACGACGAAGATAGGCAAAGAAGCACTAAGAATGTAGGGAATCTTTCTCAAGATTTGTCCTTGTATTCATTAACAATACATATGCCAATAAAATACTTGACATAAATAAGTTAAAGGAGGAAGGAATTATTTTGGCTCAGTATCAAAGGTCACATGACTCTGTCATGGTGTCAGAAGTGTATGACAGAGGCTTATTGATCCATGGTGGCCAGGTGGCAGGCTTTCTTATTTTCCTTTATCCTCACAGATCTCAATTATTCACATCCAGGATAGGCCTCCTGTAAGCTGCCTACTTCATCAATCTGCTCTAGACATATCCTCACAGACACATAGACAAATGGGCTTTACTGCCCTCCTGGACATCCCTCAATCCAATTGATTTGACAATCATGGCTAACAATCACTGGCTTGGGTGTGGCCTGGGTGGTCAGACTTTAAGATAGGACTGGCCTGGTCATCAGGACAGGGTGAGCTCAAATGAGAGAATGTATGCTCTTTTCTTCTTTTTGACCAGGTACTGTACCATCCCATTGCACCCAGAGGCATTTCCTGCTCAATGCAGAACAGGCAGGGCTTCCTTTCCAGTCATGAGAAGGATGGCGACATCACCCCAAATTGAACCTGATTTGACTGGATTTAGAATCACACAGAAAGTAAATCTTTGGGTGTATATGTGAGGGTGCTTCCAGAAAGGTTCAACAAAGGCAGGAAGACCCACCATGGATATAGAGTTTATGTTTCTTGCTCTTACCTTCCCTGCTCTGGTATCCCTTTTAACTTTATCCCTTCTAACTTTAACAGAGAATTAGAGTATAACTCTACTTTCTTCATTTGCATCCTCAGATATGTTGTCACAGTACTAAGAGAACTAATGCAAACCCTTAATTTGATATCCAGACCCTTGGTATGTGGGTATGTTTTCATACTTTGCTATGTGCCTAGGTTTGGGTCATACTGGGAGAAATGAGATTTTTGGCAATGAAAACTACAGAAGCATCTAATGTCTACGACGTATTTCTCTGAGAGATATTCTTTCTGTTTTTATGTAAATAACAAAACATTCATGGTAGCTATGACAGGGACTGAGGTCTTAACTATGGAATGGAGAGCCTTTTGTACCTCTGCATAGCCTCGTCTCTGAACCTAGACTAACCTCAGACAATCTGGAGAAACAGGAGAGATTTAGTGGTCATCAAAGCTAGATCAGGAAAGAGCACACCCTGGAAACTACTATCTTACTACTCCTCTGATACATTCTCTCATTTAAGTGTTCACTGGGAAACATCTTCTTTATGGGAATGATTACTAGGGCATAAGGAATAGTTGTTTCAGGCTCTCTCCTTAGTTATGTAAATCCTTGGTTCCATTTTTACTAGGCAGAGGTGAATAACTGGTGTCACTTTCACAACGTGCTGATCTATATCATGTTGCAGCAGAGAATGTAGTATTGAGCCCTAAATATTACAAATGGCTTCCCAGAGGAACCCAGCAGACAGATTTTAAGACTCAGGTTGTTGACAGGGAGGGGAGATGTACATGGTCATGTTAAAGAACTAATCATCCATAGGACAGTCCATAGGACTCACAATGGCCCCCCTCACAGAAAGAAAAGAGTTTATTTGACAAAAGGATATGTTGTCTTTCTTGTAGAAGCAGACTTCTCTGGGGGCCTGAACAACTCCACTCATAGATCTAGATCTTTTGTGGAGTACCAGGAGTACAGGGACTTGTAGTCTTATTTTTTTGTTATCTTTGCCTTCTGTCTTGCTGAGCCTTTATGACATCAGGCTACACAGATATCAGATCTACTGATTTACAGTAAATCTCCTGATTTACTGGCCTGTAATATATTGAACATCAGAAAGCAAAATGAAACCATTTTACACTGACATTCTAAATGGGACACAAATGAGGGAAGAAATTATGCCTGTGCACACACATGTGCACATATGTACACACATGTATAGAGAGAGAGAGAGAGAGAGAGAGAGAGAGAGAGAGAGAGAGAGAGAGAGAGAGATGACTAGTGCTAAATAGTATAAAGAAAAGGAAAACAAAGGCAGGTAGGGACACCTTGTTCAAGTCCCTTAAGGGAGATGGCTTAGCATCAGAAACCTCAATGACTCGAGGGAGGTACTATGGGAACAACTATAGGGAAACTGTTCAAAACTGGAAAAACACTAAGCGTGAAAGCATTGAGTTACAAACAGGAACCAGTAGCAAGGCTTGATTAACTGCACAGAATAAGTGCAGCAGTGGGACCTGGGAAGAAAGCCAGTTCTCATTGCACCGGTTGTCCATGAGTTTGGACTTCTTGCTTCTTGTCAGTCTTTCTGCCAACAGGCAGGGATTTTCACTTTCTTCTCCCCTACCTTGTGACATTCATTTTGTCCCTGGCACACAGTCCACAACTGACATTGGGTCAGAAAGTCTGGTTTACACATTCTAGCTATGCACTTCATATATTTTCCAGGCAAGCATTAGGACTTCTGAGGTGGTTTGAATAGGCGTGGCCCTCATAGACTCATGTGTTTGAATGCTTGGCCCATAGAGAGGGGCCCTATTAGGAGGTGTTGTGTTGAGGTGTGGCCTTGTTAAAGAGTGTGGGGCAGGCTTTGCGGTCTCATCTTCAAGTCACACTCAGTGTGGCACATAGTCTCCCTCTGCCTTCAGGTCAGGACGTAGAACTCTCGGCTCCTCCTCCAGCACCGTGCCTGCCTGGAGGCTGCCATTTTCCCCATCATGACCATCATGGATCTGAACAAGTAAACCAGCTCCAATGAAATGTTTTCCTTGTAAGAGTTGCTGCGGTCATGATGATTCTTCACAGCAATATTACCCTAAATAAGACAACGCCTTAGGCACCCAATTCCATATTTGCAAGGGTGCTACGAAGTCCCAACAAAAGATATACGAAATGCATTAAATGCCATTTATCACATGAACTCATTGGTCCTGAGCCAACTCATTGTAAATTCTTGATAAATAGTGATTAAAGGTAGGCTATAAATGGGTGACATCTTCCAGTCCAATGCATGCTCTCCTAGGGACAAGATTCTGATCTCTAACTCATATTGCTCAGAAAACCTCCTCGACCCTTGACAGATGATTAAATTGGAAAGGCGCTCTTTCTAGTTTATCACTTTGAACGTCTAGCAAGACTCCACCACTAATTAGCTCCAATCTCTCCCTTGTTAGTAGCCACCATATGGATCATAAACTAAAATGTTTCTCAAAGTAGAATATAGCCTTTATAAAAGATCTTTTATCCAGTCCTAAACTGCTGGCTTGAGTGAACTGGAATTGGGTTTTACTGTTAATTAAACGAGTTCCTGCTATGTGCCAAGGCTGAATGACATTGTCCTCTATGTGTTTCTGTGGGTAGTCCATATGTTTATTCTCTGTGTCAGCAAACAATTCATTGTGTGGTAGTTTCCGGTTTACTGGTTTGATTGAAAGCCATTTGACTGTAGAAACTGTCTGATGTTCCTTCTTACATTCCTAACTCCTAGAGGGCATTTGAAGTAGTTTGCTTCACCCTCATTTGTGTCATCCTTATTTGATGGGAAATGGTGGATATTTAACAAAAGTCCACATAGGGTCTTATTTGAGATAAAATCTAATAAATAAGATATTTTAACTTAACCCAATGTAAACTTCTGTACTTAATTCTCCCCTATTACAGTTGTCCTTGTGTTGAATCCTGCTGAGGTGACTTGAAGACTTAGCAAAGAGAAGTTTGAATGTTATACCACACACATGCACACACACACACACACACACACACACACACACACACTTACTAAAATTTATGAGGCTCATGCTTACAAGCTGTAGTTATTGCTAACTGATAAAGTCCAAGCACAGCTTCTAGAAACAATCTCCACTGCCTATTTATCTTGTGTTAGATGTAATAATGGAGGACCATTTGAAGTGAATGCATTGCATGGTCGATGTCTTTAGGCAGAGGAAGTCCCTGCACTTCAGAGAAGACAGCAGCTTGGATGCTGTGGTGCTTGAAGTCGAGGGAAGACTCCTCCCCTTGTTAGTTATAGAAAAGTCACCAATGATTTGGTTCTGATGTTGTAACCAAATCAAAAG
This sequence comes from Apodemus agrarius, assembly GCA_964023405.1. NCBI lineage: Eukaryota > Metazoa > Chordata > Mammalia > Rodentia > Muridae > Apodemus > Apodemus agrarius. Next base: position 52,429,456 of record OZ030007.1, on the reverse strand, counting down.
AGAGGTTTTCCTCTTGCTAGATATACTTTCCCAAAGTTGATAGGAATGGTCAAAGTCAGTTTTACATTCCCGATAATGAGTTATGAAGCTAATAAAATCACAGTCAAGCTACCAACGATCAGAAACAGATTTTCATCAATGATCATGAAAGAAGAATTAGAATGACCCTTCGGCTTGCAGAAAATTCCATAAAATTCATGGAAGAGGTGATCAAGGAATATGTGGCCAGAATCGGCAGGGAAGAGACATTATAGCAGTGCCTCCTGATAGCAATTGGTACAACAATTATGATATTTTTATGGATTATTCTGTGCTTGTGTCAGTTTTGGGCTCTAACATTTTGATTACTTATTTTTTAATTTTACTCTATGCGGGTGCTCACTTTCGATCCACTGTCTTAGTTAGGGTTTCTATTGCTGTGAAGAAACACCATAACCATGGCAACTTTTATAAAGACAAGCATTTAACTGGGGCTGGCTTACAATTCAGAAGTTTAGTTCATTATCATCATGGTTGGGAAGCATGGCCGCATGCAGAAGTAACTGAAAGTTCTACATCTGGACTGTCAGGCAGCAGGAAGAGAGAAAGACATTGGGGCTAGTTTGAGTAGTTGAAAAAAAGCCCACTGTCAATGACACACCTCTAGCAAAGCCCTATCTACTCCAACAAGGCTCCACCTCCTAATTGTGCCACTTCCTACAAGCTTATGGGAGCTATTTTTATTTAAACCACTATACCCTTTATGCATTCTTTTCTACCTTTCTGAAAATTCTTTCAGCTTCAAAATATGTAAACCAAGGAGACCCCCTCACTTACACACACACACACACACACACACACACACACACACTGCATGCTGCCTGATCCAAGCTCATCATTCATGTTCATAAAATATTTGTTGATTGAATGAAACTGTGACGAATGTCTTTGGATTGTTAGCTGTATTTACAAAACCATCTTCTTGTCTCTATAGAGAAGAGTTAGGTGAAGTTATACCCATGTCATCAGTGTATGCCCAGTGTTAATGTTTCTGACCCAGTGATTATGGCAGTTGGAGTCAAATCTTCATGTTCTAATTATCTTAGTACAGTCTTTGCTCACGACTGAGTGTAGATGTCAATTTCAGCATTCCGACCTGCTACCCAAATGACTTCTTTGTTGAGTAACTTTATCCATATTTGAATTACCACCATACAGTCCAACTAGAAAGGTCTCACGCAGTCACAGGAGTAGATTGCAAGCTCTGTAATTCCAGACACTTTTTGTGCACACCAGGACTCTAGGACATTGCTTTATTTCCCCAAGGAGAATTTTAAAATAGCAGCTGATAGCCCCCTGTATTATTCTCTTAAAGATGATCAACAGGGACAGGAATGTGATGTCTGAATGAGGACTAACATGTACATCCTAGCTGCAATTAGCAAATTCAACACAAGGAATCACTCCTCAGAGAAGCCTGGCTAGAGGCTGTATTTATTTATTTCATTTCAACATCAGGATTTAGCTCATGGTGAAAGCCCTATCAGAACATCCTACACACTCTGTTAAGAATATCTGTGTCAGTTTGGGATTTTTTTCCTCCAGTGTTTAGCTTTTATCATTACTTTTGGTATCAGACAGTTTCTCAGCTCCTATGATGTCTCTTCACACAGTGGTAAGGGGTAGATGTAGGTTATGTGTGTATCCTGAATTGTGTCAATTGGAATTGAAAATATGCCAGTTTTCTCACTACATAGTACTTAATTCACAGGCAGATGGTGTCAATACGGATGCCCACTGGTTGCTCAAGAGCCACAACTGCAAATATCTTCCTTTGCTACAGCTCTGTAGTTTCTTTAGAAGCAAGCCTCAAAGTAATTAAGAAATTCAAAAGGAAGTGATTATCTTTGTTCCTCACTATACAACTATCTTCTGTTTATTGGCTTTGATTACATTAATTATTTATGGTAAAATTCTAAGAAGCATTTGTCATAATCTATATTCTCGTCACACTTTCAGAAGGTAATAATTGGTTTTATTAGGACCTTTGGGGGTGTGTGTAAAATGGGGATTGGATCATGGTATGTCATATAATTTTAGACATACATGTACCTGAAGAGTTCAGTGTTTCTCCCCATCTGCCCTATGGAAAACACCGTGTGCCATTCATGGACTGATGGACAAGAACCTCCTTTGATACTAAACAAAGACACTTTCAGACCAGCAAGCACAAGTACCAGTGTGGATCTTTCCCAACTCATCTGTTCTTTTCTTAGTAACTTACCAGCCTGTGCTTAATGCTCAGACTAATGGACATTTGCCCCAGGGGGAAGGTGGGAAGAGCCAGTAGGAAAAATGAAAGAGCAGAAAGAAATTTTGTCAGGGACACATTTGATGACTAACAATAACACAGATGAAATCCATACTTTACTTAGATTGGAATAAACATAACAGGTCATTTGTTTTCACATAAAATTGAAAATGGTATTTTGTCTACTGCTTCTTCTTTCCCTTCATTCTCCCGACAAGGTGCTTCCAGATGAAGAAGAGGAAAAATAGCACAAGCCAAGATTACCAGTGTCCAGAGACTTGTTTATGGCTCTGTGAAATTTGTAAAGCAAGTATCAAATGCCCATCTCTTCAGTAGCCACAAAAACACCTAGATAGCAGTTTGTACGCAGGATCAACAAAGGGTTGGCTGAGCTAACAGTGTCCAGATTCGCTTTCTTCTAAGCTGAAGACTTGGTGAATGTGCAATAAATATTTATTGAGTGAACCCAGTGACCTAGAAAGGAAGGTTAGAGCTCTTTCTAGATGCTTGATCATAGATATTTCCAAGCACTCAAGCTGAAAACACATTTCCTAGGGTCTTTGTGTCCCTTAAACTCTACAAAATAAGAAAGTTTGTTTTATTGCTTTGGGAAAGCTATGAACTCTTCTACTTTAAGATTGTACGATCAAATGATTCAAAGTGCTTACTAATGCGAACATAGAGACACTTTCCTTGCCCTCAGCATAGTCAACTTTCTAACATTTAAACTGCTTGACACATTTTTTTTCTGGTTTTCTTTCTGTCTGTTGCCAGTGGGTTTATATGGTTCTGTCTTCAGGTCTACTTTACTGGTTGGGTGCTAAGAATAGTAACTCACAGGTAGTTCCAAAGTTATCTTTTATGAAGTATTAGGGACAGCAGATGTGTCACATAGGCTCTGGGGATATCAGGATCAGAAGATAGGGAATAAGCATAGATCATAATAATTGGAGTTACAGAGATTTTTATTCTAAAGGCTTTAAAATCCATGAACGTTAAACAAAGCTCCAACTACTATCCCACTCCATAGCTTCAACATATGTTACAAATAAACACCTAGTTCACGTGTTGTGGTTCACCCTCCATCCAGGGAGTCTCATTAGCAAACACATTGATTAGGAGCCTGCTTACTTTTCTGCTATCAGCTGTTGTTTGTTTGAGTTAACCTATTCTCCCTTCTTTAAAGAAACAGAGTAGTAGTCAGTGAATGAACCTGCACTTCAGTTTTACAAGACATTTAGGACCCATGTAGATTTTATATATATATATGTGTGTGTGTGTGTGTGTGTGTGTGTGTGTATGTATGTATGTATGTATTTTTTTCTGATCATCAAGTATTTTAAAAATAAGAACAAGTGCAAAAAGAAGGGTTTGATGTAGGTTACCATAAACAAAGGAACTATAAATTATATAATCTCTTATTGATATTTATATTTTTGAGTGATTTTTCTATTCACTCCCATAATTGTAGGTAGTAACCACAGACAGATAAATAGACCTCTTCCTGTTTCCATGAAGCTTACAATCAAGTAGAAAACAGGAATGGAATGCAAATGAAAGTATAAAATGTAAAACAAGGACACTCCAGTCTCTCATTTTGTGGATACAAACGATGGCAGGATTCTCTGATTATTCTAAATCCAACACTCCAACACTGTGTGTGTGTGGGGGGGGGGGGCTCAGTGTACCGCTACAAGGCTGAGTCTGCCTGTCCTTTCTCTTTGTAAAACCTTGCTGGAACACAGCCTCACCTATTTGTTTCCTTAGCCCGAGGTTATTTTTGTGCTGCAGTGATAGAATTAAGTAATTACAACACAGGGGATTAAAGCCCATGAAGCCTAAAGTATCCGCTATGTGGCTCCATATAGAAAATGTCTCTCTGAGACGTATTCCCAAGTCTTCTGCTGAGTGTTTGGGATTTCCCTGTACTTCTAATATTTCAGTTGTGGTATTAACTGGTGATTTCATTGTTGAATAACAGGGGCTCCTCTGAGGCTAACTTTACATTCCAAAGACCAGTGACCTCCAAATACAGGGTCACTACAACAATACTGTGGTGATTTGAATGAAAATACCTCCCTCCCCCAACCTAGGTTCACACATTTGACTATTTGATCCCTAGTTGGTAGAATTTTTTTCTTTTTCTTTTTCTTTTTCTTTTTTTTTTTTTTTTTGCAAAAGATAGGAGGAGAGGCCTTGTTGGAGGAGGTGTGTTGCCAGATTGGGCTTTGAGGGTTCATGTCTCATGCGATTGCCGGTGTGTACTCCTTCTCTCTCTGCCTTGTGGTTGTGGATCCGCTGTTCCCTCACTCAGCCATCATGGACTCGAACCCTGTACAACCATAAGCCAAGTAAACAATTTCTTTTCAAGTTGTCTTGGGCATGATGGTTTATCAGAGCAATAGAAAAATAATTGAAACAAGGACAATTACTACAGATGGGTTTGGGGACCCTGAGGCTACCACTTTCACTACCTGCTTTGCATTGAGTATATAGCAAAGCATCTTTTTTTGCCCTTTTGTGAAATCAGAAGCTTGCTAGCATTTCAGGGTGCTACCAGCCACGACAGAATAACTTATGACAACCTTTCCAATATACTTCTAATCAAGCCATTTGCATGGACTGTGGTGAGCTGACCCACTCAGATGGTGTCTGGGAAGAGTAAAATGTCCCATGATGCCGTTCATTCTCCATGTATCCATCCCTGTGACCTGGCAAAAGGCGTATTCATCTGCCCCTACCTTGGTTTGCTTCTGGTGGGTCCTTCATACATCATATACAAGGATTTCTTTGCCTTCTGGATCCCGCTAGGTTTGGCTTAGAGGCACAGATCAAATTTGGAAGAACATATTCCCTAGGATCTCTTCCTGCCATCCAGAAGCTGTCAGAGGCTGTTCCCCTATGGGTGCTCAAGTGCCCCCCTTGGTTGCCAGGCTCTTTTGTTCCATGGTTATGGCTGGCTTTTCTAGACCAAAAGGATGAGAGCTGTTTCTCCAGCCGGAATATCTTAACATCTTCTTGCCCATGCCTTTAAACACAGTCCCTTCAAGTCATCATGGGAAACATCTCCTTTTGAGTGACCTGTCATTTATTGCTGCAGTCCAGACATCTCCAGTCTTATTTCACCAAGAATTCCCTTGCCAGGAGGATAATGATTTACATCCAAAACTCTCCTCCTGAAACTTAGGCTGCAGGAGTAACTCCAAAGTCATTTTGCTCTTATGGTTCTTTACGATCATTCTTATAATTTGATCCTTGGTGTGAGCGTCAATGTTTAGGTCCTCATAAGTCAGAGAATCAAATAAATACAGGGATTGAGGATAAACAAAGAAGGAAAACATTGCTTTTTTGCTCTCCTTGGTGATGTCTGAACTCTGAGCACTCTCAGTGCCATGGGTGGTTTATATTCCAGTTCCAAGAAATAAAAGGGAACCAGAGAGAAGGGACCTACTGTTCTGGGAATGCATGAGGGTCAGATCCCATTTAGTCCTAATGTTGTATTTCAAAGTCAATTCATCTGAGCATCATGCAGCTCTGAGCCTGTTTTATCTTTTCTCTTAACACAGTACATAGCTGCGAGGTACCTTCTAGGTACTGGTTTAGAGACAGCAACAAGCTCTAATCACATTAACACACCACATTATTGCATTTAAAGGACTATGTGCAGATGCAGAAGTGAATGAATGTTCAGTGGAATAGCCACAGCCTGCCAGCAAGGTGGACTTGATACAAATTTCAAACATCTCCTCATTCCATCTTAACTGTTTTCTCAGGGGAACATCAATTCTGCTTGATTTCCCAGACATATCCTCTGCCCTGAGACCCAGGTCTAACTCATGAGGCACTTCTTAGGTTTGTCATTCTGACTGGCTTAATTTAGAGAATTTCTCTTCTTATTTACAAGGAAGAAAAGGTCACCTGCCTTAGTTATTATGTTCAGGAAACATCTCTTTTCTTGTTGTTGTTTTTACAGATAGGGTTCTGTAATTGTTGATTGTTGTTTTTTTCTGCACCATATTTTTTTTCTTCGTGATTCTTGTTCTTGAGATTATAAAGTCCTACCAAATAGTTTATGGTCCTGTCTCAAAATACAAGTCATTTCTTAAGGCTTTAGGGGATGAGATTACAAATAGTGCATGTGCATAAATCCATTCTTGTCTTCAGAGGACAATCTCTTGCTGAAAGGGGTAGGCTATGACTGGAACCAACCAGAGATAGGGACTTTGTATAATCTTCAGACATCTGGATCAATGAGAAAGAAATCTTCATACAAGAGGAGAGGTTTGGAAATTAAGGAACATGGGTGTCATCAACTTATGACTTAGTATCATTTAGAAAAGTGAACTTTTCTTGTAACTGGGAAATAGAAGTAGGGAAACTGCTATAGTCATTTTAAAGCTCATTTTCCTCTAATTTAATAACACTCCTGTGGGCCTGAGATCTAACTAAGTCACAGAGTTGCTAGAGTGCTTGGTTAGCATAGACATGGTCCTGGGTTCAAATCTCAGTACATATATGCATGTATACCCACACATGTGTACACACACACACACACACACACACACACACATTCACACAGACAGAGTTATAAGGGAAAACATATTCTACACTTGTGAATCTTAGAAGCTGTATCAGCTTTCAAAGCAGAAGACCAAGAGCCAGAGAATTTCTAGCCCTTGCTCTAAAGACTCTTTAGAGGTGGACCAGTCTAGAGCCACAAATCCAGTGGGCAGGTCAACAAAAGTCTTCCCTTGTGGTAATACAGCCCTGCTGAGCTACTTGTTTTTTCACAGAGTTTTGAAAGAAAATGGAATGTGAGTGATCTTAGGCAAGGTGTGTAATCTCCATCATTCTTAAAGTCTTGCAACCACATGGCCACCAAAGGCATTAGAGTTGTGGCCTCTATCCACAGTTCCACTCTATTCATCTGGCTCCCTGCACTCAACTCTCTCACTCTCCATTACTTTCGGGTAGAATCTACTCCTGAGCAATAAGAACAGTGTTCTAATAGAGACTCAAATAGGTGCAAAGAAGTGGGAGGAACACAGATAGAGGACATTCTCTTGCTCTGCTCTTTGGCAGCATCTGAGCCCTCTTCTCCATGTTTTCATGTAATTAAACTTACTGATTAATGAAATTACCCAACAACCATGGCATTTAAAATGAGAATTCCTCTGTAAGCAAGCATTGCCTAATGATGTGTCTGTCTGGGTTTCTTTCCACCCATTCCTGGCACACATTTCCTTTTGTCTCTGCTATGCTGGGACCAGAACTTGGTGTTCTTATCTGCACAGTACTGGAACAGGGAGGCTGCAAAATATAGGTTTGTTTAGCCCATACCCAGGCTTCTGAGTGGATGTCATAAAACGGTAAGGCACATGGGTTTCATTAAATATTAAAATGGGTATCTCCAAAGGTCTTCCTAAAAGGGCAGAACTGGCATTCTTACAGTATGTATCATCCATCTCTCCTGGCAGCAGGCAGCAGGGTGAACTGATTAGGGACAGGCAGAGGCAGGATTTTGCAGCAGTTTAGTAGGTAGGCAAGAAAGCTCTGGTACAAGTGATATGGATACAGGAAGCATGAAGGGGAAGAGGTCTAGACAACAATATCCAGTGGTGATCAAAGCATTAGAAAGTATTGATTGGGAGTGCCCAGGCAACTGACTGACAGGGCACTGCTGGGTTTAAAATCCCTGTGGTCAAGAATGATCCCCGGGGTCAAGAATAACTCTATTCCACTTTCATCACTCCCTCTACCTTCTTTCTCTATAATTCCCTGTCATTTCACATCTACTTAGCTCCTGAGTCTCTTTTTAAATTGTAATGGGGTATTGTCTCATATTTAAACCCAAAATGGGGAGATTTCAAGACAGCTTTGATTATTTGAAACTTCAGCAAGACAAAAAGGTGTGCCCACTCTTAGCCTGTTTGTGCTCCAGATTGTATCACCATTTGTCTGCTTGACCTAATTCCTTCAGAGCCTTGGTCTCTGGCTCCTACTCTAGCCTACCATTCCTGGCACCTCTCAGGGGGAGGAGGTTGAATAGACTAGAGAGATGGCAGAGTTCCTAGTAGATGTGAGGTTAAAGCAATAGATGTAGGGACTGGAAAGATGGCTCACAGGTAATGAACCTTTAATGCTTTTGTAGAGATCCTGGGTTTGGGTTCCAGAACTCACATGGTGGCTTATTATTGTCTGTCACGTCTATTCCAAGGTATCCAGTGCCTTCTGCTGGCTTCTGCTGTCACCAGGAAAGTGTGGGGTATACAGACATACATGTAAGCAAAGTACCTATACACATAAAATAAAAATTAAAAATAGTATGAGTAGATGAAGCCACTGAAGAAGTTAATAATAACACAATACAAACAATAATTAGAATGTCCAATATTCATTAAGTGCTTCCTTAGTAATATGTTTATTTCTTTTAGCAATATGCATTAGATATTATTGAATTCATTTAACTGTAAAAACAATTGAGACATACTAAGGATAAGTTAATACAGAGATCGCATACTTGTAAGTAGAGAGACTGAGCTACAAAGCCAGTCCATTGGACCTTATAATATATACTCCCAACTACTTCTCCAGACAATGAAAGAGGCTTGGGATCTTGAAGGGTAGTGGGGGCCTGCAGGCAGTGGGCAGACTACCATGTCCTTCTCTAGCATCTTTCTCTGAGCTCATCAATGCTATGCCTCAGGTATATCCTGTGTATACCTGGATAGATAAGAATTGGAAATGCTAGAAGATGGAGATGAGTCCCACCCTAGGCTTGCCATTGTGCTGTGGGCCATAGAAAGAACACCAATCCTGAAATTTAACAACTAAGCTCCTTGCTTCCTTAAATCACAGTTCCCTCTTCTGCAAAGTGATAGGGGCTGGGGACTGAAGGTAATGAGGCCTGCAAATGCACCCAGCACAGTGACAGTTGTACTCCTCGGATCCTGTATTCCTAGGGTAATGCTGGAACATTTGATCACTGTCCCGTACTTCCTCACAGTGACACTGTATGTGAATGGCCTCCTCTGAGAGCAGAAATCTGAATCCGAAGGAAACTCCTTACACTTGATATGCTCTATGATATAGTGTTACCTTTTATTTCTCTCGTGTAATGTGCTGGTAATTTCATTGCATAAGTTGGTATTTCCAAATGTAATTACATTTGGAAATTGTTGTAAGAGGCTATTACTAAAGAAATCAAATGTTTCCCCCTCTTTATGTAAAGTGAAGAGAATAATTCCTCCTAGCGTTTGTGAAGGGCTCTGAGAGCCTGGGCTGAAAGAGGTTTTGCAAACACAGAGCTGGGTCTCCAGCTGCCCTGGTCTTTATTTAGCACCAATCCCAGCAGTGCTACTAAAGCACGAGGCAGTGCAAGAAGCTCTTGGGACCTGTCAGACTATCATGTCACCAGAGTGACGGAGTGTTAATGTTAGAAGACAGCAAATGTCAATTGTAAATTAAGGGCTCTTGTCACAACACAGGCAAGAGCGATACTTTCTCCAAGGGTCCTGTGTAAGTGCAGGATAACATTTCTCCTTCCCCCATAATCAGAGAGAGACACCAGGTCAGAGAGTAGCCATATTGCTTTAGGCCGCCCTGCTGGAGAAGACTGGGTCAGAGGCTCTCCTGATGCAGCTGGCTAATGATGAGTCATGTGTTACTCTTCATTCTAAACCCTCAGTGGAGATAGGTGAGAGCTGGGCATATATTGGATAGAAATGCCTTCAGAATTGAATTGAGCTGGATAATTTTATATGCCATGATTCTCACAGCCTTTTCGTCTACTTAAACTTGGCTGCTAAGCCCAGGTTGAACAGAGACTTGCCATATGCCTGATTATCCTAGACTTTATTAGGTCCTTTGATTAAAAGCACTAAAAACGCTCTTTACTATTAGAGCAGCAACAACAACAACAAAAATCAAACCTTTCCTAGTTTTGCACAAAGCTGGCATGCTGCTTTTGTTTTCTAGGTTGGAATACTTTGGCAGTGATGGTGGGCCCTGGAGCTCAGCTCCCCAGGGTCTCAAGGTCTCTTTCAGGTTCTGTAGGCTGCTGCACTGGTATCAAATGCCTCTTGGAACATAAGTTTCCCGATTCCACAAGTATTTGTTTTCTGTCTTTTATAATGCCAAATGCCATCCAAGCTTCTTGGAACATAGCAATGAATGCAAGAGCCCTTTTGGCTGAAAAGACAGACAATAAACAAAAGAGCTCTGTAATGTCCATGGAGAGAAGGTGATAGGAAAAAAACAAAAAAACAAAACAGCCAGACAAAGAGGCAAGAGGTGAGGAAGATGGGCCTATCTGATGAAGTGAAATTTGGACAAATTCCTAAATGAATTATAAACATTGTCTAGGGATGCAGACTCCAGAGAACAAGTGCAGAGGCCCCAAGCAGAATGTGCCAGGGGAGAAGGCAGGGGATGTGCCTGAGACCAGTGAGGGCTGCTTCAGCAGAAAGACAGGGGGATAGAGTGGAGACCATTTGGACTTCACCTGTGAGGAGCTACTAGTACGCTGGAGAAGAAACCGGAAGAAAGGAAGATGACCGGAAGAAAGGAAGATGACCGGAAGAAAGGAAGATGACCGGAAGAAAGGAAGATGACCGGAAGAAGGAAGATGACCGGAAGAAGGAAGATGACCGGAAGAAAGGAAGATGACCGGAAGTGGAGCAGCTACTATGGCAGACCCTGTGGGAGATGTACTCTTTAAGACTGGCTGTGTGACTGTAGATTTCAAACCCTGAGGTGTGGGAAACAGGGAAATAGGAAAGCATGGCCTGAGATGGGAACAGAGGGAGGTTGGGGGAACAGGTCCATGGGCCTGCTGCATTCAACATACATGTTATTACTTTTTGTTTTTTTTTTTTTAGGGCTCTAGGTAAATGTCACAAAGGCCTTCATACAAAAGAGACTACAGTCCTGGAAAAGGCCAAATGTGGTGAGAGGGTGTCCTGGGAGACTGCCAGGGACCCTCACATCTCTCCTGAAGGCTTGGGGTTTCACGAACTTTACACATTTCCTCAGACATTTTTCACAGTTTGCAGCTTGTGGAATGCAGGCTGACTATAATATTTGTTGGCCTTATTTCTCAATTAGAACAAGGTATCGTCCGATAGACATCAATTCTCTACAACTGAGAATATCCGGACAGATTGTTATAGAGTTAGTTTATTCATGCATTTGTGAGTACATTCATTCTAGAAGCATTTATTGAACAATTCTTTGGGCTGCTCTTAGCATAATGTAGCACAGAAATAAGACTAAAGATGGACTTTTGTAAGGGAGTTGCTTTTTTTTCTCTTCATTTTCCCCAGAAACCTCTGCTGGAATATTTGCATAAATTTCCATACCACTGTGAAGGATAATATGGATTCCTCCTGTGTCTCCTCTCCTCGGCTAGTCTTTCCTTAGTGCAGACCCTTTGGCGATACTTCCTTCATGGACATCCTAAAACACATTCCTGTGTTCTGAATGCTGTCCTTGCTGTGCCTTTGCTGTGAGGGGTCCCCCCAGGTACTGGTAATACCAATATCTTCCATTTAATTGTGTCCCCTCTGAAATGCCACTTTGTCATGAAAATGTCTGTGTCAACTCCATCTCGGGTAGCAGCATTACTCCCTGTCCCCAGATTACGTGTCACTTTCCACATATTGTGTCAGTACTGTGACCATGCTTGTCACCCACAGATGTACTTGGAATATGCATTCCAGAAGAAGAGTCTGTCTGTCTTTTGTTGCATCTTGGCACGGAATTCTAAGTCATACTGAATGCATCATTCCTCAGGTAGCTGGAAGGGGCTTTGATGACCTTGCATACACCATCATTTTTGATACAAGGCCTCATGTAGCCAAGGCTACCCTTGAACTAATGGCCATTCCAATTGTCCCTCCCTGTCCCGGGTTACAGGTGTCTGAGACTAGATCTTTCCTCCTTTTAAAAGGCTTTTGTCCTGGATTGCATGCTTGGTTCTGGAGCTTCTGTCAGAGAGTCCTGGGTGGTTTCAACACATGCTTATTCTCCACAGTTCTGGAGGCGGCAGGCCCAGGCCAGGGCAAAGGAGAGCATGGCTGGTGTCTCCAGGGCCTGCTGGCGCCCTGGGAGTGCAGGAGGCCATGCTCTCACTGCGCCCTCTCACCCTCCCTCTGTACACACATTTTCCTAAGTTAACTTCCTTCCTCCCTCCCTCCCCTTCTCCCTTTCTCCTTTTCTCCCTCCCTCCCTTCTCTCTCTCTCTCTCTCTCTCTCTCTCTCTCTCTCTCTCTCCCTCTTTCCTTCCTTCTGAGAACTAGTCATTCAGATAAGGATTCTGTTGCACACCTTTATTTAACCTTAGTTACATCTTTAAAGGCTGCATCATCAAATACAGTTACAAAGGGGCTTAAGGTGTCAATGTATGGATGATAAGAGACATAATTAGATCTTTTTTTTCTATTTTTCTTTTATTGAGAATAGTTTATTTTTATTTTTATTTTTTTGTTTTTTTGAGACAGGGTTTCTCTGTGTAGCCCTGGCTGTCCTGGAACTCACTCTGTAGACCAGGCTGGCCTTGAACTCAGAAATCCGCCTGCCTCTGCCTCCCAAGTGCTGGTATTAAAGGCGTGTGCCACCACAGCCTGGCTGAGAATAGTTTTTTATACAATGTATTCCGATTACAGTTTCTTGCTTAAAATGACAGACCCTTCAGCCCATCTCTCATGATGAGGCTTATTTTATAAAGCATTATATACATAAAATAATACATAAAACCATACAAATATATTTATATAAACCAAATTTTATATAAAATATGTATATATTATATATGTATTGCTTTATATATATCAATATAAGTTTACATAGAAATTAATATATTTATATTACATGTAAACATGTACATATATGTATATGTATGTACATATACATAAATACATTGTATTGACATGTAAATGCATAAATTCATATGTTTATATACATAAATATTTAAAGTTTTCTCTCTATCTATCTATATACATATGTGTGTGTGTGTGTGTGTGTGTGTGTGTGTGTGTCCTCTCTTGCTTCTCTATGTGGAGAGATTCTTGCCCCAGGCCCTTGGACTGATCGTACCTGGCATTTGACTTGGACTGCTCATTCCTGGAAAGGCTGTGAGCTGCTGTGGCCATTGATAATGAAGCTCAAAGGTTTGAGTCCACACTGTTTTGCTCACCAGGTTAGCTCCAAAGAAACAATGCTATCCACAAGTTTAGTATGCTGGGCTGGGTATGGGTTTTATACGTTTGTTCAAGGGTCTCTACATCCTTGCAATCCCAAGAGACACTCTTGGGAACAGTGTTCAGGATAATGTCATTTGTGAACATTGTGGTTAATGTCACATGTGATCTCTGCTGGCTTTGTCCATGAAGTTGCTGGTCACACATGAGCGTTGATGGTGGTCACATCATGAGACACATGGAATAGTCAGAATAGATTGTGTTAGAGATCACTGCATACAGTGATGGGCAAAGAAGAAAGACCTCGCCCTTAATGAGAGGGTTCGTGAAGAAACAGACTCCAATTATTTAATATTTCCTACCAAGAGAGGTAAAACTGGTGTTCATGAATCTGGACTAACTTGGAACTTTGTTGAGCAATAGAACAACATTACAGAAATACAATTATGAGGTCTGAAGCCAGATAATGAAAGACATGTGGGGCTGGGGGGAGTTGGAAAGAGGGCTCAGCAATTAAGAGAGTTCATTGCTCTTCCAGAAACACAAGCTCAATTCTCAGCTACCACATCAGGTGATTATGATCCTCTGCAACTCTATATCCAAGGGAGCCAAGACCCTCTTCTGGTCTTAATGGGTGCACGACCCATTACATGTATACACGAACACACATACAACTAATAAAAATCAATAAAGTAAAAGACATCTTGTTAAATAGAATGTTGCAGTATAGATGTCTGTGGCCTTTTGTGCCAGCAAGACATGAACAGGATGGGTAGATAGGTAAGCTGTTCTATGCCTTCATTCACTTCTGTGAAGGTATGAATTGTGAGAACCCAGTATGTGATATGGAGGTGAATTCTCCAGTCCCAGCTATCAGCTGCTGCCTGTTCCTGCTTCTGCCCTTGGGGTATCCAGGCAGTTTCTCACACAGGGCAGGGATAGAAGGAATGAAGACGTTTATCTGGGCTGTTTGTGTGCTGGGGAGAAAGAGCCTTCTCATAGCCAGTTTTCAGTAAAACTGTTCTTCTCTATTGGGGAGGCTATGTAAGGGCTGTGTAAACCCTTGGGGAGTGGATAGGGGCCTTTCAGGGTAAGTGTACATTATAGATGGGTATCGAGGTGCTAGGAATGCTTAATTTGCATGAAGAGGAATTCCAGGTGCTTGCTGGGCGTGTCCTTACAGGGAGAGAGGAAGTTAAAGCTGCAATCTGGCCACTCGAGCCTATGTGACTGCCTCAAGGGTGATGGAGGTGGGGGTTGTATGGGTTACAGGCACGGGAGCATGCAGACCCAGAACAAGGAAGAAGCAGCCCTTACTCCTGCTGGTCTCAAAATGAGATCTTTGGGATCTGGACACATCTCAGCTTCACCTTTCCTCCTGGCCAGCTCTCCCAATCACATGGCTTTCTGGCCCCACAATCGGCTGCTAGTCTTTGGGTCATCCCAACTGAAGCATCGGAGAGAACAGATAAGAGAGAAACCATCCTTGCTTGTTTGGTTTTGTTCCATTTGACCCCTGATTGGTTTGCCATGCAGCAATTGTCATTAGAACAGAAACTCAAAAAGTATTTCAGGTGGGTTTTCAGGGATGAGAGCTCCAGACGGGCACAGTGGGGAGAACATATTGGGCAGAAGAGACACAGATGTGGAAGCATGTAGTGCACCACAGAAGGCTGTCTCTGGGGAATTGCAGTCTCTGAACTTTGCTGGAGCACAAGCTCTCAAGCAAATTGATGATAAAGAAATGCACAGTGCCGGAGGCGAGCCAGCCACTCATTCCTTCCAATGACCATCATCGGGCTTACGGTTTCATATACTGCTCTCCCTAGGCTACCTGATGACATGTCTATGCTCTGACAACTTCCGAGTGAAGGGACTGTTGGGCAGTGCTTGAAGTGCTGTCTATATTATGGAAACTAGAAAGACTCTAAGGGCCACTGACCGTAGACAGCCAACGTCACTGCATTTCAATCAGGACACTATGCAGATAGTCAACCAATATACAATATATTTGGCCCCAAGGAGAGGTGTTGCCCTGCTGCTTAGACAACAGAAATGACTGCCCTTCTCTCTCTCTCTCTCTCTCTCTCTCTCTCTCTCTCTCTCTCTCTCTCTTTCTGTGTGTGTGTGTGTGTGTGTGTGTGTGTGTGTTTGTGTGTGTGTACTCTAGAAGACAATTACAAATGTCATTTCTCATGTGCAATCTACCTATTTTTGTTGGGACAGAGTCTCTCAGTGGTCTGGAACTCACTGAGTCATCTAGGCTATCTGCCTAGCTACAAATCAGGGATCTGCCAGTTTCTGTGTCCTCAGCCCTGAGATTATAAGATCACAACAGCATGATTTTGAGAGGATATGACTTGGGCCTTCCAGCTTTCAAGGCAAGCCCTTTACTGACTGAGCTATCATCCCAGTCCCACATTTCTTTCCCTAAGCTTACAACTCCATTTATTTATTTATTTATTATTTATTTATTTATTTATTTTACAAAAACAAGAGCTCTTTCCTTCCCTGGGAAAGGGGGCTCCTATTCTGCGTTCGTGTTGAGGTGATTTTAGAATTGCCATGTTCCGAGCCACAGGATATTGTAGTACGTTTTCACAACACACTTAAAGGCTCACTTCCTAAAATTGTCACGTCTGGAGAGCCCTAGATAAGCCAGCAGGGACAGAGACGTGATCGCTCTCTCCTGCCCCTAGTATTACAGGCAGCTATCAATTCTAGCTCATTTAGGCTGATCCATTCGCAGCACCAAAAGCCATTTCCATATTATTACTCCAAACTGGAAATTACAGAGGCTGTGTATTTCTTGGCAAAGTCTCCAATTTGGGCTTGTAACTTAGCATTGGGTTATTAGTGGCGCACATCATTATTCTCAAGATATGTGCTAGCTGCAGGATTTTGTCCTCAGATCCTCTGGAAGACCTCAGCTCTGAAGATCAGCCTCTCCACAAGGCAGGATGTTCAGGTCATGTTAATGTGCTCTTACCGCAAGCTTTAAAATTAATTTTTGATCATTGATTCCTTGCACTAACAGTCCCCTGAGCCTTTCTAGTACGTAGAGAAACTTCACAGAGTGAGTCAGTGGGCAAGCTGGAGTTAGAATGAACCAGGCTTTAATTAAGTAGAATCTCACAGGGCCTCAGAGAATCCATGTGGAAGCTACAACCATGAGCTGACAAGAAAAATGAGAATTTGATTTCTTCTTTCTGTTTTTTTTGTTCCCCCTCTCTGATGTAGTTTGTTCCAGTCAAATAATTCAATTTAGGAAAACTCAAATATTCAAGTTGAGGAATGATACATGCAACCTGTTCGATTTTTTTTCTGATTGCTTTATTGAATCAAAAAAGTAAACAAAAAGATTTGACAATTTACCTGTTCCAAAACATTAAACTTCTCACTCCAGAAACTCGCTAAGGCTTTGGCCAAGCGTATCAGCCTATTTCATCGTTTTGTCATTGAACAGAGTTGAAAACATAGAGCCTCGAATTCCTAACAGAGAGCTGGAATTGCCTTTTGGGACTCTCCTGTGAAATGAACGATGCTGGCATAGTTTAGGGCGGAATAGGCATTGTCTGGTAGCAACTGACATTTCCTGAATGTGAAGCTTGGATTAGAGAGTTTGATGTAAATGATCTCATTTAATTGTCACCTTTTCCTTCAGGGTAAGAATCATGACGCCTGTTTTAATCCGGGGCATCCACGCTCCAGGGGGCTTTGGATTAAATTGCAGGGAGGTTTTTAATTAGCTTATATTCCAGGGTCTTATTCCAAATTTTCATGTTCTAACATAAGTTTTCTACCCGAGGTCTCATTATAGCTTCCCAAGTGCCCCCCAGGGAGATGAGTGCGATGCTTTTAAGGTTCTGAATGTGGCAGGTGGCTTGGTTGGACATGAAACTTGTATCAGTGACTGATTCAACAAGGAAATTCTAATGCTGGTGATACAGAAGCTAATAGCAGAAAAAGCAAATACACAGTTAACGTTGTTAGCTTTAGTCTTAGGACATATAGAATGTCCAATATTCCCCACTTTACAATTCACCAAGTCTTTCAGTTTTGTGGCCTCATGATTATTTTCACATTAATTCTGGAGAATGAATACTATTAACCCCATTTTACAGATGGAAAAAATCTGATGTTCAGAGCAATGCTGTCCAATAGAAACATAATGTGAGCTACTTGTGTAATTTAAAAACCCCTAGAATCCACATTACAGTAGGAGATAGGAACAATTAAAATCAATTATAATAATATATTTTATTTAATCCAGTATATCAAAAGTGTTATTATTCTAACATATCAGTATAAACATCCTTTTAAAAATGGTTCAAGTAGTTCTTTTGTATGTTTTGCACTAAGATTCTGAAATCTGATGTTCTTAGTCACAGGACTTGCCAGCTTGAACTAACCATGTTCAGGTGCTCAATAGCTGTAGGTAGGTAGTTATTGCTAATGGTTAGTTCAAGTCCAGAGGATCCAGCATGAAATAAGAGCTTTGTATATTCAGAGCACTGTCCATACTCAGAGAAGTGTGATATTAATTAGGGGGAACTTCGCTCCTAATCTTACTATGATTGTGAGCTAGAATAATGGCACAAATGGAGCAAATCGGTCAAAAAGAAAGTGGCTTTGCTTTGTGATATCCAAATGTGTTCCAGCAGCTAATGCATTTTATTTTGCTTTTCATACATTTTATGTCTAGGGTGGAAAAAATATTGCTGAAGGTGTTTCTAATAAAATGTCTGCAATGGAGAAACCAGAGCAGGTTGTGACTGCCAGAGCCCCGAGAATCAAAGCTGAACATATGTTATTTCAGAGCTGTTTTTGAGCATGGTCAGGTCACATTTCCAGTGACAGAGTGGGACCTATAGAGAGGTTGTCAAAGCTACATAATATGTTAGCATTCCTTAAGCATGTGCCTCAAGGCATCCCAGTGCTTCTGCCTTTAATTAAAGGTAGCTCTTAACACCAAGGCTTGTGAATGAACATATGCCATGTGCATTAATGTGAAAATTTGACATGAAATTATACTTCTATTTGGATTGGCTCAGGAATTTGATTGCTATCATAACATCATAGCAAGAGATGTGAGGGTTAGTGTGGATTGTCAAGCCGATGGACTCTGCAGTCACCTAGGAGACACACTTCTAGAAACACTTGGAAAGGATAACTGAGATTAAGTAAGCCTCTGGGCATACCTATAAGAGATTATTTTAATTAGGACTATTGAGGTGTGAAAACCCACCTTAAACCCCCTGAAACTGGACCCTGGGCTGCATAAAAGGAGAAATCTTACTGAGCATGGACACTCATTGTTTTCTGCTTCCTGACACAATGTGACATTGTGCCTTAAATTCCTGCCACCAGGGCTTCCCTGCTAGGCTGGCTTCACTGGCTGTGAGCCAAATAATATTTCTCCTTTAAGTTGCTGGATTATGTTATCACAGTGTGATGGTTTGTTTATGCTCACTGGCTGGCTGTGAGCCAAAAAATATTTCTCCTTTAAGTTGCTGGATTATGTTATCACAGTGTGATGGTTTGTTTATGCTCAGCCCAGGAAATGGCATTATTAGAAGGTGTAGCCTTGTTCGAGTTTGTGTGGCCTATTTGTTATAGGTGTGGCACTATGGTTGTGGGCTTCCAGACCCTCATCCTAGCTGCCTGGAAGCCAATATTCTGCTAGCAGCCTTCAGATGAAGATGGAGAAGTCTCAGCGCCGATTTCCTCTTTCAGAGACCTGAAGTTCTTGTCATACAGATTTTTCACTTGTTTGGCTAGAGTCACCCCAAGATACTTTATATTGTTTATAGCTATTGTGAAGAGTATCATTTCCCTAATTTCTTTCTCAGCCTGCTTATCCTTTGAGTATAGGAAGGCTACTGATTTGCTTGAGTTGATTTTATAGCCAGCCATTTTGCTGAAGTTGTTTATCAACTGTAGGAGTTCTCTGGTGGAGTTTTGTGGGTCACTTAAGTATACTATCATATCATCTGCGAATAGTGATAATTTGACTTCTTCCTTTCCAATTTGTATCCCTTTGACCTTCTTATGTTGTCGAATTGCTCTAGCTAGAACTTCAAGTACTATATTGAAGAGATATGGTGAGAGGGGGCAGCCTTGTCTAGTCCCTGATTCTAGTGTGATTGCTTCAAGTTTCTCTCCATTTAGTTTGATGTTGGCTACCGGATGGCTGTATATTGCTTTTACTATGTTTAGGTATGGGCCTTGAATTTCTGTTCTTTCCAAGACTTTTAGCATGAAAGGATGCTGAATTTTGTCAAATGCCTTTTCAGCATCTAATGAAATTACCGTGTGGTTTTTTTTCTTTGAGTTTGTTTATGTAGTGGATTGTATTGATGGATTTTCATATTTTGAACCAACCCTGCATCCCTGGGATAAAGCCTACTTCATCATGATGGATGATCGTTTTTATGTGTTCTTGGATTCGGTTGGCAAGAATTTTATTTAGTATTTTTACAATGATATTCATAAGGGAAATTGGCCTGAAGTTCTCTTTCTTTGTTGGATCTTTGTGTGGTTTTGGTATCAGTGTAGTTGTGGCTTCATAGAACGAGTTGGGTAGTGTTCCTTCTGTTGCTATTTTGTGGAATAGTTTGAAGAGTATTGGTGTTAGGTCTTCTTTCAAGGTCTGATAGAATTCTGCACTAAAACCATCTGGTACTGTGTTTTTTTATTTTTGGTTGGAAAACTTCCTATGACCCCTTCTATTTCTTTAGGGGTTATGGGACTGTTTAGATGATCTATTTGATCAGAAAATGGAAAAATCTTCCATGCTCATGGATTGGCAGGATTAATATAGTTAAAATGGCCATCTTGCCAAAAGCAATGTACAGATTCAACACAATCCCCATCAAAATTCCAACTCAGTTCTTCATAGAGTTAGAAAGAGCAATTCTCAAATTCATCTGGAATAACAAAAAACCCAGGATAGCTAAAACTATTCTTAACAGTAAAAGAACTCCCAGGGGAATCAGTATCTCAGACCTCAAGTGATACTACAGAGCAATAGTGTTAAAAACTGAATGGTATTGGTACAGTGACAGGCAGGTAGATCAAGGGAATAGGATTGAAGACCCAGAAATGAACCTACACACCTATGGTCTCTTGATCTTGACAAGGAGCTGAAAACATTCAGTGGAAAAAAGATAGCCTTTTCAAGAAATGGTGCTGGTTCAACTGGAGGTCAGCATGCAGAAAGAAGAATGCAAATTGATCCATTCTTATCTCCTTGTACCAAGATCAACTCCAAGTGGATCAAGGACTTCCACATAAAGCCAGACACACTGAAACTAATAGAAAAGAAACTGGGGAAGACCCTTGAGGACATGGGCACAGTGGGAAAGTTCCTGAACAGAACACCAATAGCTTATGCTCTAAGATCAAGAATTGACAAATGGGACCTCATAAAATTACAAAGTTTCTGTAAGGCAAAGGATACTGTCAAAAGGCCAAACAGCAACTAACAAATTGGGAAAAGATCTTCACCAACTCTACATCTGACAGAGGGCTAAAATCCAATATATACAGAGAACTCAAGAAGTTAGACCCCAAAGAACCAAATAACCCTATTAAAAATGGGGTACAGAGCTAAACAAAGAATTTTCACCTGAAGAACTTTGGATGGCTGAGAAGCACCTTAAGAAATGTTCTACATCATTAGTCATTAGGGAAATGCAAATCAAAACAACCCTGAGATTTAACCTCACACCAGTCAGAATGGCTAAGATTAAAAACCCAGGAGATAGCAGGTATTAGCAAGGATGTGGAGAAAGAGGAACACTCTTCCACTGCTGATGGGATTGCAAGCTGGTACAAACATTCTGGAAATCAGTTTGGAGGCTCCTCAGAAAACTGGGCAGGACACTTCTGGAGGACCCTACTATACCACTCCTGGGCATATACCCAGAGGATTCCCCGGCATGTAATGACACATGCTCTACTATGTTCATAGCAGCCTTATTTATAATAGCCAGAGGTGGAAAGTACCCAGATGTCCCTCAATGGAGAAATAGATACAGAAAATGTGGTATATTTACACAATGAAATACTACTCAGCAATTAAAAACAACGAATTCATGAAATTCTTAGGCAAATGTTTGGAACTGGAAAATATTATCCTAAGTGAGGTAACCCAATCACAAAAGAACACACATGGAATGCAGTCACTGATAAGTGGATATTACCCCAGAAGCTCTGAATACCCAAGACAAAATTCACATATCAAATCATCCCCAAGAAGAAGGAAGGAGAGGGCCCTGGTCCTGGAAAGGCTTGATGCAGCATTGTAGGGGATTGCCAGGACAGAGAAGTGGGAGGGGGTTGATTGGGGAACGGGCGGAAGGAAGAGGGCTATGGGACTTATGGGGAGGGGGGAACTGAGAAAGGGAGAATCATTTGGAATGTAAACAAAGAATATAGAAAATAATAATGAAGAAGGAGAAGAAGAAGAAGAAGAAGAAGAAGAAGAAGAAGAAGAAGAAGAAGAAGAAGAAGAAGAAGTCGTCTCAGTTCCTCCTGTTCCTTGCCTCCTTGGATACTGCTATGTTCCTGCCTTGGTGATAATGGACTGAACCTCTGAACCTGTAAACCAGCCCCAATTAAATGTTTCTCTTTTAAGAGTTGCCTTGGTCACCCTGCCATACCACTCCTGGGCATATACCCAGAGGATTCCCCTACATGCAATAAAGACACATGCTCCACTATGTTTATAGCAGCCTTGTTTATAATAGCCAGAAATTGGAAGGAGCCCAAATATCCCTCAAAGGAGGAACGGATACAGAAAATGTGGTATATTTATACAATGGAATACTACTCAGCAATTAAAAATAATGAATTCATGCAATTTGTAGGTAAATGGTTAGACCTGGAAAATATCATCCTGAGTGAGCTAACCCAGTCACAAAAGAATGCACATGAAATGCAATCACTAATAAGTGGATATTAATGAGCCCAGAAGCACTAAATACTCAAGACACAAATAGCAAGTCAAATGATTCCCAAGAAGAAGAAAGGAGAGGACCCTGGGCATGTAAAGATTGCATCCAGTTTAGTAAAGAAACCGAGGGGGGAGGGGGAATGATTGGGGAATAGTTGGGGGGGAGAAGAACTATGGGAACTATGGTGGGTGGGAACTGGGAAAGGGGAAAGCCTTTGAAATGTAAACATAGAATATAGAAAATAAAAATAACTAAAAAAAAAAAAAAAAAGAGTTGCCTTGGTCATGTTGTCTGTTCAAAGCAGTAAAACCCTAAGTCAGACACACAGTAACATGAAAATGAGCTGTTGTATGAAGATTTTATGATCAAATGTTAATCAGATAAAGCAGGGTTTTCAACCTTCCTAAAAACTGTGACCTTTTAATTCAGTTCCTCATGTGTTAAGGACCATCAACAATAAACTTATTTTTGTTGCTATTTCACAATTTTGCTACTATTATGAATTGTAACATAACTATTTGTGTTTTCTGAAGGTCTTAGGCAATCCTGGCAAAGGGGTCATTCATCCCCAAGGGAGTCAAGACATAAAGGTTGAGAACCAATGAAATAGAGCATCTCCTAAGAGCTTTATTGGAGACTGTTTGCTAGAATACATGCCATTCAAACTCAGAGAGGAGGCTGATAATGAAAACCAGAAATCTCCATGTTCTGTAAATGGTCCTATGAGAAATATACCAAACCTATCAAGATAGTTAGATATTTTGGTTAATTGGTCTCATATTATAGTCCTTACCTGGGCCATCTTTTTTTCATTTTCAATTTATACTTTGATTCTAGAGAAATAAATATAAATATATATGAAAGGGAATTGTGTATATGTAAAGTAATTTTGAGATGAAATTGATTGCTGAACAATAGTTTTTCATATATCTGTGTGCCTATACAATTGCTCTCATTCAACAATGTATTATTTGATGATACATACCTTCAAAAGTTAGGGTAAACTGTAGCCCTCACACCAGTCATATTTACATTTTTATGAGCCTTTTAATGTTTTGAGAAGTATACTGTTTTGAATATCCAGAAAAAATCGTTATATTTACATATAATCTAATTCACAATTTAAAACATTTCACTGCTAGCCTTCCTTTCTCGCCCTTCTTGAATCAATTTGAATTCTGGGTTTTAAAAACCACTTACTGTATTGTGGTATGCTGGATCGGCTTGGCAGCCTGAGGACCATTGATCAGAATGCATTCAGATTTGACGGCTCTCCCAATTATGAATTGTAATTACACAGGATACAAACAGGACATTAAGTGGTTGTAAACTGCTCCAATATTTGTTACCCTATTAATTTAATAAACTGAATTTTTAGGGGGGTCTTCATAATTACATATCAACAGATAAATGCTTTTTTTTTCACAAACCTTGCCACATTAGATTGGGAGCCACCCCCTACACCCAACACCTTTCTGAAGGGAGAGAAACCAGGGTGGAGAGAGATGACACTAATCTCTTTGCCTCTAGGTGTTTATCATACCAAGAAAGCCAAAACAATTACTCGGGGTTTCACTGGGTAAATAGTATAATGCTATTTCCTTTCCTTGGAGGAGTCTCTCTCTAGTGTTTCTCCAAGGCAGAGGGAAGACAGTTCCTCAGCAGGAGCAGCCCTCCTCAGGAGCACAAATGCAAACAAGCAAAAATGAAATTAGGTAGTAGTTGCCTACCTTGGGGCAAAAACAAAACAAAACAAAACAACAAACAAACAAAAACAAACCACCTATTCTTAACAGGACTTCAGGTGTATGCTTTTCTGTCATCTTTTTTTTTGTAATCAATTAGAAATGCTACCTGTGTAACAGACACGCTCTATCATGGAGTCAGGGACACCTTTGGGATAGGATGTTTTTAAGGTTCTTAACACATTTGTGCTAGAATTTCCATTTCTATTCACATAGGGGTAAGAAATGTAACATTTGCTTTTTTTTTTTCTCTTTCCAGTTAGTTTTATTCCCCTCAACGAGGAAATTTGTAATTCTAATTAAATAATAGTTAAAATGACACCTCTGGAAAAAAATGGGACTGAGTTAAGAAAACTGAGAGTTACTTTTATTTCTGAGCCTCTGCAGTTTGCCTAGGCTAGTCTGGCTAAGAGATTAGTGCTAAGACAATTAATTAGGTTTTGTAGAATAATGACCCATTTCTCAGGTAGCAGTTTAGGTTAAAAAAAAAACATATAATTTTAAATGTTACTACTCCATTTTAATTCATCAACCAATTAACAGCAGCTTTGGGGTGACCAAAGAAGGCTGAGGGGAGTGGGATTCCAGCTCACATACTAAAGGTTCCAATGCTTTAAAACGCCCTTCAAAATTGTTGATCTCTTCTTTGTAGAATTATTTGAGAATGCACTCTAAAAATGTATTAAGGGCGTCATTTTTCTTCTGTAATAGAACTTAAGTAACTATCTGTTAGTCAATATTAACTTGTTTTTCACAGATGTTATTTTCTAATTTCTAGTTAAATGCAGTAGTGGGCTTATGCAAGGGCCACGCCTGTGTTTTTTTTTTTTTCTCTTGGTTCTCCGGAAGCAGAATGAAGACGCTTGCCTGTGAGTCACACTGCACCAGGTGTTGAGAAGAGCAGACGTTCCCTGTGTTCCGGAGACTGTTTGGGGAAAATTCAAAATATGGAAGTTGGCATGCTTACTTTTTTTTTCCCTGACATCATCTTGTGTTTGTGTGCAGTTTATGTGAGGAGTTTGTTGGCATCCACTTTAGGTAACTGAAGAGAAAAAAAAAGCTACTTTTAATGTAAGAAAGTAAAAATAAAGTTTAAATAAAAAACCCACTTTATATGGAAATACTCAGAACTTTCAGAATGTTTGTATCAAAGGAAGGCTTCATGTTTCTTAAAAATAACACTGAGAGGCTGGAGAGGTGGCCCAGTGGTTAAAGGCACTGGTTGCTCGGTCAGAGGATCTCGGTTCTGTTTTCAATACTCACGTGGCAGTTCCATAACTACGCTGGTTCCAGGGCATCTGACTCCCTCTTCTGACCTCCATGGCATGTCGCACACAGACACATCCATGCAAAACATCCATACATAAGTAACAAACAAACAAATAAATAACGTTGACTAGAAACCCGTATTGATATACCGAAGCAAATTATTAGACTCCAGGTAAATTGTTTATAATTCAATTTCGTGTTAAAATCTCAGGGATCTCTCTCTTTTTAAAAAAATTCTTATATATAATACACACACCATTTGGGTTTCCTTTGGAAAAAAAAAACAAAACCTTTTTTAACCTCAGGTTGTCCCAGCTCATGGGGAAGTGGATATCACACCCTCCTTATCAATAAAGGCAGTGGTAGGTAAATAATTCATTCAGAAGGTACATTTTTAAATCATACTGGATGTTAAATGCCATGTAGATAGTTACATATGTTATGACTATACCATGTAATCCCAAACTCCTTAGTGTCCAGTTCAATCCTATGAGCACGGAAACTACCACTGATATTTGACTTAGAAATAAACACTAGGTTATTTATAATACTAGGTTATATAATAAGCACAGCAGACCTCTTCCCAGGGCAAAGAACATCCCCTTTCAGATTATGGGTTTATTGTATTCCTATATTACTAGATTATTGGTGGTGGAGGGTGAAGAAGGTGGAAATCAAGATTTGATTTCAGAGTTTCCATCTAAAGATTCTTGGACGCCAGTAATGTCACAGGTCCAGGAAAGTGTGGGTGGGACACAGTGGAAACCACTGAACTGTGGTGTCTCTATCTTCTTCCATCCTTGTGCTCATGGGCTGCCTTTGTGCTGCCTGCCTACAGGAGGTCACTGTCCTGTGGGGACATCTAATTAGACCGGAGAACCTGGCAAAGGCGGAGGAGGGTAAAGGTGGCCCTTCCAATATTTGCCCTTAGGCTGTGTGGTCATTCACTCCCCCCTCATGGTAGGGAAGATAGATTACTTAACTCCCTGTCAGCAGCAAAACTTTCTAGATAGCTGACATTTCAACCCCTCCCCCCACACACCTCTCCCTTTTGAGTTTTTTACACATCAATCATGGGAGCAATGGTGCTCCTTCTTTATAGGGCAGTTGACGGAAGACATGGGATGGCTGTATTGCCCACATTAAAGACCCTTCCAGGAAACAACGTAAGAGCTCCAGCCTGATGTGTATACCCCATCTGCCTCAGCCCTGTCTCAGGACAGAATATTGCAGATTCAAAGAATTCTAGAAAGCAGCAGAGAAAATCCTGTAGGCTGACATTTTTTTTAAAAAAATGAATTGACTATTTAAAGAACCAGATTAAAAAGAACATTTCATTTACGTTTGTTATATACCTAAAAGTGAATTTTTATTAAAAGCAGATCACATCACTTCAAGAAATTCAGAGAACTATATCTAAGTACACTGAATGCAAGATATTCCTCATCAATTTAGATTCTTATAATCTCATAAAGATAAAATGCAGATGAGTTGATCTAAATCAGGCCTTCATTAAATTTCAGAATTAGCTTTTGGAATCCCGCGTATTGAATTGTGCAGTGTCTGATTCCTGATCCTTGTGACAAAGCTGGGACTGGGGAACAAACCAAGTGCAGCATTGCCAGAAATAACAGTCTGCCTTTGGTTTGTGCTAATAAACTATAAGACAACTTAAACTCCATTTTAATATCAGAAATCCACCTCATTAGAAGTAATCTCACACTCTGTATGCTATCAGAATTTTCATGTGTATTCTTTGGCGAGCCGGGAATATAATTTTCTATTTATGCTTCTAATGTAAATCTGCCATTTCTGGTTGGCCACTCTGGCACTAAGCCAAAGCGCTAATTTATTTCCATCTTTCCCTATTTCTTATATCAAAAGAGGCTGTTGGTTTGAATAACAAACATTCAATCGACTTGGACGTGGGGTGGCAGGCAGAGCAGGAATTACCTGCTTACCTTTTATTGCCTTCTTTGAATTGGCTTTTCTGGGAACAAAACCAATAAGACATGCTGTTCCTTCATCTAGTTTTGACTCAGGTTATTTATCAGAAGACATTCTTCGCCCCCCTCCTGGTTCAGCAGAGACTGGAAGTGGGATGAAGCATTCAGTCTGGAAAGAGGCTTCTGACCTAGTACTGTCATAGGTTATTGTCCCACCGAGTCATGTAGGACTTCATTGTCTTTAATCTTCTGGTTTGGCCTCATAATTATTTCTGATTCCAAGAGATGTCATTTGCTGACACATTTGTCACCTGCGGGGTGGCAGTGTGCTGGGATTGAACATATACCGATATACCATTTCAGCCCCTCCAAGACTTTGCAGTGATTCTCCCCCCCCTCCCCGCCGCCTCCCGCCCAGCTCCCTCTGCTGACTTGTACCATAATTGGCCTAATAAAAGGCAGAAACAAGAATTTATTACACCTTGGGCAGTACTTGAAACAGACTTTATTTTCAGGAACAGCAGTTATGTCTACTTGCTGCTGTATATTTTGATATTTCATTTAAATACTTAGAATATATTCAAAGTCAAATTGCTAATCACTCAATTTCCCTGCTGCTGTCCTGGTTCCCCAGGTGGCCTCTTATGATACTCCATGTAAACACTGTATTTGGAAGGATACATAGATCGGCATCCCTAGAGTCACATGATCACCATAAATCTGTGAAAATAGCATGACTTAAAAATAAAAGTCTCTTAGTGCTCTGCCAACAGGCTTTGGCATAATCTTGGCAATCACTTAGATATTTCTTTCTCTCTGTTTTTTTTTTGCGGTTATAATTTTTTCCCAGGTGGAAAATAGTCTCATATTTTGCAGACGTTGTCCAAGCTAGTGACCATCAATCCATCTTCCTGGTTACTAAAGTTGTCAGCTGACTGTGTTCAGTCCACACAAAATCAGTGACGTGACTGGGAAACTGTTGGGTGGTTGCTCCTTTCACCTTAAGAAACGGCCATACAATTTCCTGATATCATTTCTGCAGGAATTTTTATTCTTTAAATCTTCCAGTGTTAAAGCAACAAGAAAACATTTAAAATGTCCTTTGGTGGAATCTTATTACACTTGCTATATGTAAACCGATATTCTTTGATGCCAGCACGCTCGTTGCCCTTACAGAGAAATCTCTGCACGACGAAACGAAACAAAACCAAAGAGGACCAAAAAATCAAACGTCAGTCTTTGCTGATTCGAATTAGATACATTAACAGATTGTCTGGTAACATAAATTGGCAATAATACAAAAAATCTACATATTACATTATCTCAAGAAAAATAACTTCATTTGAATACAAAAGGATAGATACACTTTCTCTTTTCCTCTAACCACTCTTGTGAAGTGGATATGAGCGGGCACTGGGATCGCAGTGCTGCTAAAATATACAGGGGTATGACTGGCTTGCGCTTTGGAGGGGGCTGTTACACATGTGTATCACTAACATCAGACAAAGAAATCTTTTCAACCAACAAGGGTTACAGAGCAACGTTCACTAAAGCACAGGTCGGAAGGGATTTGGGGGTAGGGGGCTGAAGCAGGCCAATATGGCAGCTTGTAACAGATTTCCTTATACCCACAATGCACCTGACAGCGAAGAATGCTTTTATTTGGTTGGCCCACACACTGAGCAGAGCGGTACTAGGGTGCACCACGGTAGAGTAGCGAATGTTTTTAGGTTGGTTGATCAGTTTGTTTGCCGTCTTTCCTTTTGGGGGCGCTCTCACAGCCTTTCCAATCCGCAATCAGCTCCGCAGCTGGCAATGAGATTTGCAGTGACAATAGCAACAGCTGCCAATTCCTCTGGAGTCATTGATGAACAACAGTCTTGACTCCGATGTGCGATGTGTGCTGTCCGGTTCTGAGAGATATGGCTTAGTTCAGTTAGGCCCTCTTCTTTTTATACACTGTGTTGGAGTGGGTGTGCGTGTTTCCTGTGACAGTAGCAATCGCTTGGGTTGTGTTTGCTTCCCCACAGCACAGGCCTGTCGGAGGGCTGGGTGTGACCCCTAGAACACCAGGGGACTGGCAGTCCCCAGCAGCACGGTCAGCAACAGGAGTACTGGGGAGCCCCGCGGGGGTGCTCCCTGGCCGGAGTCGGAGCCACAGCTGCCCGCCTCTTCGCACCGTAGCTTCTCACAGAGGATGCCGGTGTAGGCGTCTGGGCAAGCGCAGCGCACATTGTTCTGGCAGGTCCCTCCATTCTGGCAGTGCAGGAGCTCATTGTCGCAGACATTAGCTGCAGAACGAGGGGAGGGCAGGGGAGGGGAGGAGAAGCAGAATCAATTTAAGTTCATCTGGAACATCATGTTTTCAGCTTTAAAAAAGAAATTCTCTATCGATCTTGTGCTCCTCCCCCTTCCCTCCACAAACTAAGCATGTGACTCCAATTTCCAAACAAATGTAGTCGGCTGCCTTTGTTTTGATCATATTAGGCCTTTTCATATAGGTTCACCCCTCCCCCACCTTTTCCCTGGATATTTTCCAGTTGAGGCTATCGAATCTAAGGGAATGTAATACTCCTGGTTTGGAAATTCTTATGTACGTGAGACCTGTTGTGACCTCCTAGGTTTTTAAAGGACAAGTGCCTGATACAAGAAAGCAGAACCTTGAAAGCCAGATGAGTGCCGTTTAAAATGCAAAGCAGTGTTGCTAAAATGACCAACAACCTCTAAGGTCAGGACGTCCATCCATCGTCCCTGAACCGATTCCAGCCTTTTGGTGCATGCAAAGAGGCCACAGGGAAGCAGGGAAATGCAGGCTTAGGGTGTGAGAAAAGTAGCATGCTCCAGGGCAGGCAGCAGCCAGATGGGAAGAGGCATGTGAGGAAGAGCAGTCACATTTGTCCCTGACAGCCCATCAGGGCTTTTTTTTATTTTTTATTTTTTATTTTTTTTTATTACCTTGTAAATATGGGGAGTAGAGCCCAAGGTTACCTTGATTTGGGAACAGTAATAAATGCAACAGTGAAACCCTGATTACCAAAATTTCATTACATCCATCAAGGAACAGAATCAGGTTGGAAAGAAAAAAAAATCAAGAAGCAGTTCCTGACTGAAATTCATTCACAGCCTCTGTCACAGAACTTTCACCTCTAATAATTTCTCATATCTTCAAAATTCCTATTATCCTCATTAATTCAATGTCTTGTATTCTCTTAGATAATCAAGGTTTCACTGATTTAGCAGAATGTTAAATAGAACCCAGGGAAATTAACACAACAACAAAGACTGAGAGAGCCAAGAACGCACGGACGAAGGAAGGCTTTCCAACCACATTGCTGCTTAAGCACTTAACACATAGACCATGGACCACGCTGGACAGGGGGCAGGCGGGCCGCAGAGCAGAAAAAGGAGCTTTTTTTATAAATTATAATCGTTTTTCATTCAAAAAATATGTCATGGCTCAATTTCTCCAAAGATGACACATGGATTCACACACACACACACACACACACACACACCAAAATAGAGCTATTAAATACAAATCATTGTTACAAAATAATCCCACCTTCCACGTAATAACTATAGATAGCATTTGATTTGCCTGGTAATTATGTTCAATACTCATGTCACCTTGAAGAGGGGCTTTGTCCACACCCACAAACATAGGAATGCTCCTGTGTGAGAATGGTTGAGGGAAGGTGGCGCTGGGCATCCATGGAGCTGACAATCAAGTTCCCTAAACAGAGTCCAGAGTGACTCCGTTCCTCAACATTCCAGGGAGACATAGAAGACAGCTGCATACCACATTGGTATGATTAGCACTAGTTAATCATTTATGTTTGAAATGCTGGTACACGTGGCAGTGTCACACGGATTAGAGGCATCGAGCATACAATCTGCTTCTCAGTGGGTGGTTTAGATCAAACCCAAATTATGGTATTTTGTCAGTCATTATTTTGGTGTGTCAATATCTGTAGCTACAAAGCAAGGTCCCCCAAGCACAGGGTTATAGGGTAAAACCCTGGTGGGTCTTGCTCTGTTTTGGTTTTTGTCCATTTGGAAAGTATACATAGGTGTTCAGGATTTTGTTTTGCTTACACTTCAAGAAATATCTGTTTAATTGGGGCAACACGGAATTAACAGATCCAAGTAACCATTTCCATTTAAAGTTAAAGATTCCGAGCATTTCTCGATCTAGACAGCAGATTGCAGAATGGGATATTTCCTTTCATTTGGGCACTAGACATAGGGAAATATCTGTTCCATCAATATCGATAATTGCTTGCCTTGAATAATTGAGAAGAAATCAATAGTTAATTAAATATCACTCCCCTCTTTTTTTCGAAGCTATTTTTCTTCCTCTTGGACTTGAATGTAAAGCAGCTGTTGAGCAGAGGTCTTTCTCTCTCTCTCTCTCCCTTTTTTCCCTGAGAAGCCAGTGATTAAGTTAAAATTCAATACCTTCTCTACATGTAAATGATCTGCTAGTTGATTTGGAGGGTTGTGAGAATTTAATAAATACACAAGGAACAGATGTAGCCCTGGATTAATCATCTCACGGACTGGGGGAATATATCTTAGATAATATATAAACAGGTAAAAATGGAAACCAGCATACATTTCATTAGTGTAAAATTCACTACAAAGCACATTACATTTGGGTTCTTGATGGTGCCCATCCTATTAAAATTCAACAAGGAAAGATTTTTACTGTGTATACTGTACCATCTAATGGCTAAAATCACATGCTAGAAATATACTTAAGTCTAACTAGAGTTCTTACCTGACGTTTATAACCTCATGCTCCATCTTCATGTCATTTAGTACCAAAATTCTGTTGGTTAATGAACAAACTAGATGGTTAAGTATCAACGAGCTCTTCTTCATCATGTAAAACCTTGTACTAAATACCACCAAGACAATAAAAGAAATACAAAGCATGCTCTCTGTTTCCACAGAGTTCTGATTTACTTACAGAGATGAAATACATTACAGAAGTGATCTAGAGTTGCTTCACTTAAAATAGCCTTATTAGCTTTATCCACTCAGCCAACTGTCCTTGCCAGGCCTCCGGCTACATTCTGTGGTTATCACTCCAACTTGTATAAAGAAATTCATAATTTGGTGGAAATTCAACAAGCACAATCAGAGATAATCAGACAAGGTATAAAAAGACCACAAAATAAGTATGTGCAAAGTGTTAGGCAAACACAAATGACGGTGTCTATGTTTTAGAGATTAGAGAAAATTCTAGAAAAAGAGTTGTATCAGAACAAAGGTGCGCACAAGGCAGATACTAATTAAAGAGTATTATGGATGGGGAAACTGGATGAGTTAAAGCAAAGAGACGCAAAAGGGCCATGCAGGTTATTAAGAAGTTATCTTCCAACACTGATCCTCTTCTCTATGTTGCACTATTAAAACAAACAAAAAACAAACAAACAAATAAAAACCCTACATGTTTTCTGCTGGATTTCACCAACACTTGACCCCAGAAAGGACAAAGAGGGAAGGCGGGTGTATGTGACTATATTTCCCCTTTCCTACCTAATGGCTTGTCTTAACCAGTACTCATAGCAAGGGCCCATCATTCAAGTCTTGACATTTATCTAATCTTATCCATCTTATCCTTATCCCCTTACTTATCTTTACTCAGGACCAGCTTCTCACTGAGCCTTGGAGACTCCTGTACCATCCTGCTAGCATATCTCCAAGGGGCTACTACAGAGGTAGCCAGATAGCATCCCTCCTCAGAGACACAGTTATAAGGTATATAAAGCCTCACATCAACACTATTAGTTCCCAGAACCCCCCCTTCATTCTTGCAATTTCTTAGTCTCCGAGTAATAGCCACCACCTGTCTTTGAGTCTGATGACAATGACCTTTACCGTCAGGATTCTATAATGATCTATCTCCTGAACCTTGACATAGTTGCTGTCCAAGACTTACTTTGGTGCCCTGTACTAACTTCTGTCTTCAGACACCTATTATCCTATTTCCTTTAATAGTGATTTTTTTTCTGTTGAAATTCCTAGAACAGCTTGTTTTCTGACTGGCACTTGATTATGTCCTTAAATGATGAGTGGGCAGTGGTTGGAAGGCGAGATGCACACAGACAAAGGAGGTTAGAATTTTAGGGGCATTCTGTCTGTAGTTGTTTTTATATAGACATTGCAGAGTGGTAATGGACAATGGGAAGCTGTCAAATGTAAATGATTCAGCTAGAGTCTTAAAGGAAAAGGAAAGATGAAACTAGACGAAAATTGTCTGGAGACAAGGAGACCAGACATTCTGGGCTAGGTTGGAGCACCAGGGAGGAGAAGGAAGGGCAAAACTGAAGGCTGTTTACATAACAAGGGTGAGGGATTTCCAGGTGACATTTGACTATGTATATACAACCCAGAAAGATTTATTAAGAGAAGGAACCAGAAGAAGAATTCAGTCAGAGAAGTCAATGAATACGTTTGGATTTATCGACTGTGTCTGTAAGTTCTTCTCGAATGTTTTGTTATGGTTTGGTAAAGCTATATCAAGGTTTAGGAGACAGTTCACTATGGAGATGGAGATGTGGAATACCAGTGGTGAAGGTCATTGTCATCAGACACAAAGTACACCGTCTCATGGTAGGAGAGTATCAGTCATGTCAAAGTGAGAACTGAGTCTAGGGCCCTGAAGAGTACCATATGCAGAGAAAGCAACAGTGTGAAGAATGGCTAGAAGAGAAATGTCAACAGAATGCAGTGGTCACATGATGTCATGAAACTAATCATAAAAATGTTTTCCTCTTATGGAAGACCATCCACGAATTAACATATGAAGTAGAAGAGAAGGAGAAGAAGGGCATTGGAATCGGGCAAAGCAAATGTGTAATGTAAGTCTTGACTAAATCAGTCAGAAAGGGTTTTGAAATGATTAAAAATAGCACTGGAAAAGATGGAGGTTATCACAGTTTATGGAAGTTGTCCAGTTTCCTGGACATCAGTTGATAGAAGTTGGTCCCAATTATTTTGGAGATTAAGACCCCCATAGGATATTAGGTAATTACTAGATTGCATTTATGTATGTATGTATGTATGTATGTATGTATGTATGTATTGTCACAACTGGGTAAGGATAGCATGCCATGGATGGGCAGAGGCCAGGGATGCACTAAATGTCCTAAATTAGCTGGGACAGTTTCCTCTTCTACCAAGAAGGAATTATAATTGATGTAAAGGGTAAAATGATGATGTCCTGGGTTGGAGTCCAGACGTGTCAATGAAAGTAAACAGGTGTCCCTCATGTACACCAGGGAAAAGAGTAGGACACAGCTTTGTCAGTTCTAGATCAAAATACCATAAAGTTTTCAGATGCACAGCCATTGGAATGAAAGAAAGAGTGTGTATGTAGGTAACTCATAATGCTAGCATGGATAGTCTTAATACTGCTTCAGCAGCAGGAGAGGAGGATCCAAAGCCATCCTTGCCTTGCAATTTGCTCTTTACTCCCATTGAAGCAGTGGTACCGTCATTCACAGCTACTTTTCAAATAACCTAGACAAGATCTAGATTGTATCAGTTTAGGGTAGAGCTTGAGTGTCAGCCCATGCATACTGCACTTTATACAGAAGGGAAGAGTCTGGAGAAGCAATAGTGACAGTTCTTAGACAGAACACTGGTCTGTACGCTAAGATATGGCTGACACCATGCCTGCAGGTTATGAAACCGCTTCTTAGACATACATCTTATCATACATCTCCTAACTAATGCCATTTCAAACTACAGGGATGGGTCTGAGATATCTGTTAACAACAGTTCTGAATTGCTTTCAACTTCTAGAGTTCTGCTGACATATGGAGGCCCAGATTTACATCAGGTCACACAAAAATAAAAGTAGAAATGCTAAAGGTCTAGGCTGAGAGTGAGAATCCTGCTGACATCTATAGCATCATTTCTGCCTTCCCAGGCATAGGAGACTACTGTGGTTTCAAAGTCTGGCTTCTTCAAAACTCATGGAGAAGTTTAGTCGACATCTTAACATTCTTAAGAAGTGGGACCTTTCTGAAGTATTATTAAGAATGAACTAACGCACACACCATGGGCTAATGGGGATTTGTCTTTCAACCAGATGATGCCTTCCAGCCTTTTATGATAAAATACTAGATCTTTATGATAAAAGACCAGAACTTTAGCTCATAAATAGCTATTTATTATTATAAATTAGTCTGTGACATTCTGTTATGGTAACACAAAATGAACTAAAATGGAATGTCGCTATTTAATAATGGTGCTCTTTTGGACTGAGCTATAGAATCCTTTTCATCACAAAGTTCTAGACATCCATCATTAAGTTGTGGAGTAGGCATGAGAATGAAACCCCAGTACACTGTTCATGATCTTTCTGTTCTGAACTGCATGAAGTTGTAGATTAGCGAGCTGGAAAATTTACCTAATGTCATTTTTCAGTTCTCTCTCTATTTGGTATTTTTTTTCTACTTGGATCAGCTTCAAACTGAATTTAGTAATGACAGAGATGAGCCCTGAAAGTATGCTCTTTCAAACAGAACTTAGTTGGCGATATTTATTTTAAGTTTATCTAGACTTTATTGTTATTGACTATAAAGGGGCTTCTTATTTCAGTAATCAGAATGCTTCATTTTTTAAATCCTTTATATAACCTTTGTCCAAGGATTGGATGTGAATCAATACTTGGTTGATACAATTCTTTCTCTTATGGTAAATTCTAAGTAAGATACAGAAAGAGCCGACATTCCTTTGGTAACAGTGTGACTGTTTTTTTTGTAGGGTTCCCTTTATTAAATTTTCTTTTTACTGTTGATAAGAGTGATTTATTTATAGCATGGCCAATATAATAATACCTCATGACCTGATACCTTCTGATACTCTAGCCTTTGGAATGCTTTCCAACAGTGTACCAAAGATAACCAGAAGACATTGACAGATAAAGTTATTGTGTTAATGTGAGACTGAAAGAGAGTTGTGTGGCCAAAAGATGAAGTGTGAAATCTTAGTGGACAAGCTAGAGTTAGCAAGGTATGAGGAAGGCTCTGCTTACAGCTTTGGTAAGCAAGACACAAAAGCAGACGAACAAGGTCTCAGAATTGCCACTACTCCTAATTTTACAGGGAGAAAGTAGGAGAGAGCACTATTTTCTTTATTATTTCTCTTCTTACTAGACCTTGGATGAGGAAAGCCAGAAGAACATCCCTAAACTATTCAGGTTATTAAGGATTTTTTTTTGTTGTGTTTTGTTTTGTTTTTGTGGGGAAGGTTTGGGTGTGCGCATACATGTGTACATGGTGGGCATGTAGATGTACATTGTATGTATATATGTGTGAATGTTATGCATGTCTATGTGTGCATAGGTATGCATGTGTGTATAAATATATGTATGTGCATGTGATGGGTGTCTATGCATGCACATGTATACATGTGTGTATAAGTATGGGTATGTATGTGTTTATGGGTCCATTTGTGTATATAAGTATGTGAGTATTCTTGAACACTATATAATCTTCTCTTCCCAAACAACAAAGTCTTTTCAAAATATGAATTACAAAATCTTGAATTCTTTCCCTCTATTAGTTTTGTCTGGAACATGTCAAAAAGCAGACCTAGAAAATGCTCTCATATATTCAAACACAGCAGCAGCCAGGACTTAGTGTCATTTCTTGTCCTATTCCTTTTCCCTTTAGAAACCAGAAAGGTCACTTATTCTCATGGCCACAGTGATCCATCGTATTACCAAAGAGATTTCTTTTTGTGTTTGTGTTTGGTTCAAAGCTCTACACCCAGGCTGGCCCTGTCCATGAGCTGCCTCTATGCTTGAGCAGTGCTGGCTCTGTATTTATAGACTTGAAAGTTTCTCTTTTTGGCTTTGTCTCCTGTACTTCAAGGAATCGATGCGATGTGTTACCATGACAGCTTTCCTTGATGGCTGTATTAATAAAGTGACCTCTACCTTCACCATCTGAACCAAGCCCAGGATCGCTGAGGGAAAGATGTTCCAAATTGTTCCCATCCTTTGCTAAGAAGCGTCAAAGAGCAAATAACCTCCACCAAGCAGAGTAATAACAAAGGCATGCGCACTGCACTGAGGTCTTATGCAGGTGTTTGAGAGCTGGCAGCGGGGAGCTAAAGAGCCATATTATGACCCATTTACACAGCCTTTGTGCCTGCTTTACTATATTGTGAGCAAGAGAGAAAATAGAGCATGCATGTTAGATCCTGAGGTATGGAAAAAACTTTACAGATTGCAATGGAGTTTGGGAACAAGCTCTAGGCACACCAACTACATTCCCCATCTTTTACTTACACGTGTTCATGAGAGGTGGCACAGCATGGTAGGAAACTTGGTTATTAATTCTGAATTCTGGTTCAGATAATCACCCTTTTACTTGGAGACATTGACCTCACCATGAACTGGCTAGTAACCTCTGTCCATCTGTCTTTTAGCTAAATACTTCCAGATAGTATGTGTATAATATATATATATATATATATATATATATATATATATATAGTGTGTGTATATATATATATATATATATATATACACTACACACACACACACACACACACACACACACACACACACATATATGTGTGTGTGTGTGTGTGTGTGTGTGTGTATTGGGCCAGACTAACAATGCTGATATACATGTGTGCACATGGCTTGTCATTCTGTGGAAACTATAACATTAAGAAAAAGGTTGCCTTTCTAAACTCCTATGGATTTTATTTGCATAAGTAACTTTTAGTGATGTGTGTGTGTGTATATATGTGTGTGTTTGTACACATGTGTGCAGAGACCAGAGACCAGCCCTGAATATTGTCTCTGAGGCAATGTCTACCATTTTCTCTTTTGAGGCAGGCTCTCTCATTCTCTTGGACCTTTCCAAGTATGCACTGCTAATTGTCCAGGTGACTCCTCTCGCCTCTGCCTCCGGAGCACTGGCGTTAACAAGCTTGTGCCACTGTGCCTGGCCTTTTTGGATAGATTCTGGGGAATCACACTCAGGCCATCAGGCTAGCAAAGCAAGCGCCGTATGACCACATCTGTCTCCCTAGCCTCGTATGACTATTATTGATAGGAAGCCCATCACCCCAAAGGAAAATAATTAGGAATTTCTCCCTCATTTGATAAGATACCTGGACTTGTGTATTTCTATGAGTTTTTGATGATAGAGTCAGTAACTATTTTCATTTGATTTGTTTTGCCTGGCAGTCTAAGTTGGCATCCCAAGGAACGAGATAGATTTCTTTCTCTCATATGGATGAGAAGCACAAGGTAGGATGAGGAGACTCAGTTTTGGTATTCGAGTCTCATCTCTATGGTTAATGCAGTGGGTGAACTTGAGGAAATCAGTTAACCTCTTGGTGCTCTCTTTCTTCACTTCTGCAGCAGAGATAATAGCATCCATCCTCTTTACCCATCTCCAGTTGCTGGGAGGCCTGGGATGGATTATATAGGAATGTTCTACAAAGGACACAGTACTACCCCAGTAGGCTTTGTTAGTGTTCTGTTCTCTCTTCAGTCTCCCTAAGGCATGGAATTCAGGGTGGATGAGCAAGGTGCTAATTCCGTCAGGGTAATGAATTCCTTACATCTCCAATCCAAGAAACCTGCAGTGGGAGAGTGACTGCCCTCCCTTGAAGGCAGCATCTGCATACATTCCGCAGATATGAATCTTGAGAGAGAGAGCCTGGAGTCAAAGCCTGTGGTGGGTGAACATTTGTATTCAGCTGTTGTGTACTCCACAGAGCCTTGCAAGGTCACTCTGGAATGGCAGCGCCCTTT
Source organism: Apodemus agrarius (assembly GCA_964023405.1). NCBI lineage: Eukaryota > Metazoa > Chordata > Mammalia > Rodentia > Muridae > Apodemus > Apodemus agrarius. The sequence continues at coordinate 52,390,251 of OZ030007.1, read as the reverse complement.
CTCTCAGAGGTGAAGTTTATACTCATTTCCATATGCTCCTCTGCATCAGTCAGCATAGGGGAATGTGGTAGGTTGCCAGAGGAACAACGGTGTATGTCAGGGAGCAGGGTGGAGAACCACCAACCTGCACCTCAGCTCACCTTTTCCTGTTTAGTGGAGAAGGATGGGGAGAACCAGGTAGAGACAGAAATCTGAAAGTCATCCTATGGAAGGGTCCCTGATTGCTCCATTTCAACCTCTGCTGTGTCTGTCCCCTTTAGGAACAGTGGTGGTGCCAAGCATGGCCCTTATGAGACAGCATCCAGTCTGCTTGGTTTCAAAGCAACAAACCCAAGGAGCAGGGCTGAAGGGCCAGGGCCGGTCTGTTGGGAACCTTGTGGAGGCTGTCAGCTCAGTGGTCAGCCATGTCTCATCTACTTAATCAGGGCAGCAGGTTCTGACCCGAGGGAGCAGCCATCCTCCTGTGGTTCATCTGTTAGCCAAGCACTTGTTATAGAGTGATCTTTTCTCTTGTGCAACCCAGGAAAATGCCGCTTACAACACCATAGAAAAGCCCCCACTTATTTTAAAGGAGACATATATATGGTCTGTATTATCCCAGCAGATGTGGAGAGATGACAAGTAAGGCAGGAGGAAAAAGCATCAATTATATACCTTAAAGGCTTTGGCTTTACAGCCTGCGAAGGAATCTCAACTGATGTTGAGAAAGAATTAATTCATGGCAAATCCTACAAGCCTAAGGGTGGATACCTTTCCCAAAGTGATCATTAATGGTGAATTGAAATCCTATTTAGGTCAACACTTTCAGACACAGACATAGGCAAGATGCTCATAAAGACAGTACTGAGAAATCACAGATTTTTCTCCTTTGGTATCACAAAAGACACTTTTCTCATCTAATGAAAAGGTGTAACCTCTCCTCTGGGCTGAAGGTGAAAGAAGGCAGTCGTGGGAGGCATCTTCACACACAAGGGCAATGCACGTCTGGGAATAACTCATCCTTCCTAAGTACAAGTCATTGTGTCAAGAGAAAAGCAGATGCAGGCTGTTCTTCCATGATGAGATGTTTATCCATGACCTGCTGCATAAATGCAGATCTCTTGCGCCTCCTTCCACATCTTACATAATGAAAGCCTTAGCAAAGCATTTGGGATAAATTGTAACCAAATATGACCCGTGTTTACCTCTGGCTGTTGAGAGCAGAATTGATTTTTATCAGTTTAACTTCTGTCTTTATACTATTTTATTCTTTCCAAAATTGTATGGAAGAAATACATAGTATTTTGAACATAAAAAGAATGTATTATTTTTTTTGGGGAAAAGTAATTTTACTGAAATGATAAAAGCAATTCATTTCATAAGTGAATCCTACCACCACATTCTGCAAAATTTAGTATTTGTGATATTAATATATACAGTTCTAATAATGCTGCCAATTATCCTAAAAGTCCCAAAACATCTCAGAAAAATGGGTGAGTTCCTATGTGGTCCCAAACTCACAACAAGTGTTCCAGACACTGGCTCCTTCTTTTACCAAGCATTCCACAGTCTCTAGCAAGGAGGAAATCAGCAGAACTTCCTGAAGCCAACAATATCTAAAGACAAATGTCCATTGTTTTTAGTCACTAGTGAAGATGGAACAAAAGTCTAGACATTGTTGTCTTTGATGATCAGGCCACAGTAATTTCTGAGATACAATATACGACGTCTTTTCCAGGCAGAGGTAGTTATAGTTGTATTTAAATCAACTTAAAACCTCTTTTACGAAACTTGAGCTTATAGGATTTATAAATGGTGAGCTCCCCTGGTTACCTGTTTCCTGTTCACTAGTTACATCAGGATCCAGAAATGTCTCAGGTACAAACTTTATGCTCAAGAGAAATTTATTAGGTAAAAATACATAAAATGTTCTAGTTTTTCTTCTGCCACTTTATGAGTGATGCATGCCTATTTTTTATTAGTAAGCAGACAATATGTTAGATATTGGCCCAGATAAGCAGGGAAGTGGACAGGCACAGATTCCTAGATATGGAAAGCTTAAAGGTCAGAGGGCAAGAAATGGAAGGACTTTTCCCTTGATGGCCTCATTTCAGTCATCTGCTAGGTCAGAGCTAGGTGTGTTTGCTAAAGCAAGCACGTTTGAGAAGGTGGTCGCAAGGTGTGTTTTGAAGGGAGGAGCATGTGAAAGATTGACAAAGCATGGGAGACACGGACCAGGGGCACTTGGCAAAATCACTTGGGGGTGTCTATTGCTCCAACTCAGGCTGGATACTATGATGTGATAGAGGTCCCCAGCTGTGGATTTTAAGGAGAAAACATTAACAGTAGGAGGGCAGGGGTACGTGTGTTAAGGTTTCTCCTTTTGATAATTCAAAATATATCTGGAGAAGAGGTAGATAGAAGAGAGGAGAAAGAGCAAGTATTTGGAGACAAGGAACCAGAAACATGCCTCTCACTGCTTATTAAACGACACACGTCAGTTCTTGTTATGGTCAGGGCATTGTGAGTGATATGGTGGGGGAGAACAGGTGTCTTGGCGGCCTGGAAGGAAATTAGTGACTTTTTGTTTGCTTTTCATTTGGGAAGCTGATGAGTTAAATTTGGAGCGCAGGCTAAAAGTCTGGCTGGAGCTACTTTATGTAGGAGGGAGTTGCAGGCCTGTTATGGAGACATTGCAAACAGGAACATGATTTAGTACTAAAATGATGTAGGACTTGTGAAAGGCAATCTATATAACCCCATACTGTGATGAATACAAGTTTGTAAGCTATTGTATATCCTGAGGAGGAGGAAGCAGAGAACTTACTATGGGCCTGTGATATCCAGTGTTAAGAACACAAGTGAATAGGATGAAAGGAGATAGGAGATAATCAGATAATCATGTCATTAGTTCTCTCTCTCTCTCTCTCTCTCTCTCTCTCTCTCTCTCTCTCTCTCGTGTGTGTGTGTGTGTGTGTGTGTGTGTGTGTGTGTGTGGTGTTTTAAAGAGAGAATTTTAATGCCTTTGAGTATTTTATAAATCTAAAATATAATTTGAGTTTCCTGTTTGTCAAGCTATAGCCAAATATCTCCTTAGAGACTTAATTTTTTTCCAATGTATACTTGGCAAGAGAGTTCTAAATATGGTCTAAGCCCTCTTAGGATTTCTAAACAGCAGGGATATTTAAGTAAGAAAAATAGCTACTGGAACCACATAGCAGCAACTTTTCTTAAGGATTTTTTTTCTCTGGGAATCACGGTAATTCACTCCTGTCCACCTCCTGACAATGTCAAACTAAGTCTTAAGAGGTGATTTTATAATGTCAGGATGAAACAAAGCCATTTCCTTGTTAATGCCAATGTCAAAGCAAAATGAATTGGTGTCAATAAATTCAAGGTGAGGAAAACAGCATTATGGAATCAAGAGAATGTGCAAAATGATGACAGGACTCATTTAGGGCCGCCTGACTCTGAGTGAAAATGATTGCTAATTTCCAAAATGCATTTGCCACTGCTCTGGAGCTCCAACAATTTTTCTCAAATACTTGACTGAAGTTAAGAAAGGACAAAGAGGGGACAATTATGGAACAGAGTCCTAAGCAAATCTTCTCAGTAGCGTTAGAGTGGATCACAGCAGCTCACATTGTCCTTTTCCCTCTACAAATGCCAGTGACATTTAACATTGGAAATGCAAAGCTTAATATTTAATTGCCTATAATGGTAACATCCAAAGGTATAGATTTGAATTGGGCATCACTGCTCTGTGCTATTTAGGATTACTGATGTCTCTCCCTTTCCCACCATTTTGTTTGGCTGTTGTGAACAGGAAAAGACACTTGTAATTGTTCATAAGCACTTTGTGCGCCAGGCACTACTCTAAGTCCTGAAAGGGAGAGGGAGAGGGAGAGGGAGAGGGAGAGGGAGAGGGAGAGGGAGAGGGAGAGAGAGAGGGAGAGGGGGAGGGGGAGGGGGAGGGGGAGGGGGAGGGGGAGGGGGAGGGGGAGGGGGAGGGGGAGGGGGAGGGGGAGGGAGAGAGAGAGGGAGAGAGAGAGGGAGGGAGGGAGGGGGGAGGGAGGGAGAGAGAGAGAGAGAGAGAGAGAGAGAGAGAGAGAGAGAGAGAGGGAGAGAGAGAGAGAGAGAGAGAGAGAGAGAGCCCTGAGCATCTTAGTAACAGTATGTCTCATGGCCTTGGTATCTTCCAGTTCACCTTTATCATTAATAAATTTTAGCCTAGCTTCCTTGGTGCCTGATAAGTTCTTTCCAAACTGAAAAATAAAGAAAATAAAATTATCTTTCACTACTACCATCCCTTCAGTGGTAGAACTGTTTACCACTGAAGATCTTTCATGTTTCTTTAAGTGAGGGAAAACCCGATAAAAGCCCTCAGTTAAGAAAAAGGTTTCATGGGATGCTAAGCCAGCTAGTTCTTCCTCTCTTCGTGGAACAGAACTTTTACAAAAACTGTTACAAAAACTGAACTTCAGACAGGAGGGGACAGAGTAGGCAGAGTCCAGTCCTGAGAGCTATAGGAAGTGTTTCCTAGCTGGTTAAGCAAAAGGTATTTAAAGTATAACCTGAGGGGGGCAACGGAGTCCCTGAAGGGATCTGTGTGACATTTGAAAGGTCTTGCTATGAAGAGCAAAGCTGAGGGGTGTCGGCAGGTGGGGGAGGTATTTCATTGAAGAAAATGTGTCTGGCAAGACACGTGTAAAAGTGGTGTCTTCAGGGACATTAGATCCAGATGCGGAGAGAAAGATCATGGATTGGTTTGGATTCAATTGGGAGCCTGTGCGTATTATTTAAAGTGCAGAGAAAAGAAGTTAGTTTCTGTCTAAAGCAGACAAAGCTTTACCAAGGCTAGGTTAAACATGGATGAAGATTTGGCTGGAGTTGGGCAAGAGTCATCATAGGACATGTTTAAAATACCTTGCTCTACAACTTTTGTTTTCTTCCATGCTTATTTTATTCTTTTATGTTTTGAATTTTATTATTATGAATTAATAAAACTAATAAGATTTTCCTAAAATGTAAACCACATGAAGATAAGGATTCTGCCTGTTTTGGTTTTTGGTATTCAATGCCCAGAGCGGCATTTTGTAACAGACTGTGCTCAATGAATATCTGAGTATTTTTGAGTGAATGAATAAATGAAATATATAGAAAAAAATTTCACATATTCCATATCCATCGCTTCCTTTTGGCTTCTAAAATAGCTTCCCAACTGTGTCTGTTCTTTCGCCCCTAAATTAAATTGCGCAGAAGTGCTACAGCCAGATTGCGTTTCTTCAGAAAGTGTTTTCACAGAGCTCTCCACTCCTTCTCTCACTTGCAACCTTCAGTGGCCCCCCTACTGCTAATTGGATAACAGTGTAGCCAGGATCCCTCGGGATGTGATTAGGATCTTCCTATCATCAGCTTTGGCTCTATGAAACAGCCTTTCTTCTGCTAGCAAATACACACAGACACAGGCTCACACTCGTGTCCATATAATTAAAATTAAAGTACCAGAACATTTACATATGCTATAAATGTCATCTTACTGAATATTCCAATAGCCTGGAAGAATAGACAGTACCAGTATCAGTATCATTATCAAAATCAGTGTTAATTATTTCTACTATATGGCAACCTCTGGGTCTTACCCAAGGACCATGGTGGTAGACCAGCAGATACTGAACTAGTAGTAATACCGCTTTTGCTCTTCAGCATTGCCTATGCTACTCTGCTGTCCCTTTAATGTCCCCAGACCACCCGACTTGGTGATTCTGCTCTGGATGTGTTCTTTCCTAAGCCTTTCACCTGTTTGTCAAGGTTCAGCTTCTTGATAAGCCCCACCAGGAAGACATCCCTGATTGTCTGAACCCACAGAAGTTGTCCCACCTTTGAAGGCACATGACAGATGGTCTAGATAGTGAGACATGCACGGATATGTATGTAGATGGAGTTGAAAGAGCCGAGATTTGAACTGTGGTTCCTCTGAACGAGAGCTGGATAATTGTGTGTGTTAGTCAACCAATCACCCTTGAATTCATAATATGGTTTATTTCATACCTGACATCTACACCAAAGACGGTTATGCAGATTAAATGACTTAATATGTGTAACTAGAATGGAATCGTTCCTGACATATAGGCAGTCAGTTTTCTGGGGTTTTCTAAGCCTGTGACAAATAGTCCTTGCCCCTGTGCATTTCTTGCCTCCTGAACCACAGTACAAGCCATCAGAGGGAGGCCATTGCTTTGCAGATTTCCCTGTTCACCGTGATCAGTTGCTCATCACCAGGGGGACATTTGCTGGCATTTTTCAGTGAGCATAGCAGATAGCACCTTTGTTTCTGTAACCTAAGGCATATCTTTTATCTTGGAATCCTAAGCATCTCTCTCTCTCTATTTTTTGTCTGATATGTCACAGGAAATTCTCAGTAACTTTTCACTTTTCAAATCACGATTTGTCAGACAATCTCTCCATTTCCAGGGCTATGGGGAAAGGACATCATTCCTGAAGCATAAGTGAGAGCAGTCTTGAGTTTTCATCCCTGCCTCCGATTGGAGGTTTTGGAGAAGTCCCTCTCCTTAGTGGCATTCTCTACATTTGCTTCTAGTTTTTGACTTGTGGGAAGAAGGAGAGTAGCTCAGAGAGAGGATTAAAGCAAGCAGAGAAAGACTGGGGAAACATGTTTAGGGCTGAGTGACAGGGAATTACCCACATGAACCTGCCCAGAGTGTGGTACCTGTCTTACTTGGTGAGTGTCCCAGTTCTCTTTGTCTGCAGATAGGGATCACAGTTACATGTTTACAAACTTTAAGGTCTTATACTGAATTCTATCTTGGACTTAGCTTCTATCTAGGCTACTTTAAGGATTAAAAGCATGATTGAATGTCGCATGATCCTCATGAAAAGGTACACAGGAAAGCGAGGCAAACTCTCTACCTACTGTGCAAATGAGCATCAGAGCTTATTTGGGCAGTGGTTAAAGCCCCGCTCTGCACAGCATCAGACACTTTCTAGCTAATGGATGTGCTGCTTCATATTTGAGTGATATCACTTGTGTTGACTTATCTGATTTTATCTTCCAGGTTTCTGATTGTGTTTTTATAGGATCAGTGAGTGTAGGTTTATTAGTTTATCTAAAGCTCTCTGCTGCAACTCATCCCACATTCCCAGCTTGTATGCCTCATGGCTGTATCTGGCCATTCATGTGACTCCAACTCACAGCTTTCTGGACAGTGATGCCTTTTACACCAGGTGCTCATAACTTGACAGTTTTTGAACATCTTTCCATTCTGTTTAGGATCTGTTTCAGGTGTAAAAACCAAAGTTTAATTGGGGTAATGATGTTGCAGGTTAGAACTCTTTATACATGTCAAGTATACCTACAAAGTTAGGCTACAAAGCTTAGAGTCTTAAGCCATGACTGATGTGGTTGGCTAGTTTATGCACTGATTGCAAAGCCAGAAGAGATTCCTATGAGCTCTGAAACTGCCAGACTAGATACCAACATGGCACACCTGTTTTGCAAATATGGAGGCTGTCATGAAGCTCTTTCCTTAGGACTGAAACATTCCCTTGAGGACAGAATGGGAAAGGACTCGTGAAACTACAGAGAGAGAGAGAGAGAGAGAGAGAGAGAGAGAGAGAGAGAGAGAGAGAGAGAGAGGGAGGGAGAGAGAGAGATTTAAGACTCAGATAATCCATTCCCAAGGGATAGGCAATAAGCAATTGCTGTTATGGAGGAGTCATTTCAGTGTGGCAGTCTGTAGGTTGGGCAGGGATGCAGGTTTTGTTGATGGTACCTATATTGGTGGAGTTTTCAATGTTGTCTCAGACACTTAAGCTTATAAAAGTAACTATTCATCTACAGTCCTATAAGTAACCACAATTAATCCAGTGGTTTATTAAACTATACTGAAATGGAATCATACATGTAGTCTATACTGGTGTTCTACATATGGCTAATTGACATTTGTTTTCTTGCCCCTGGAAAAGTCATGCAACAGAAGTCATGCTAGAGAGGCTATTTGTCATCCGAGAGACCACATTTTGAGGAGTTAAGATGTGTCTCTAGTTTGGTATGACTCGACAGCCCTTACAAGTTCTCCAAAAGGCTAGAACATAAACCCGATGTTTCCACTTGTACTAAGAAGGGGGAAAGGAAAACGTGCCCCAAAATGGACCGAGTTGAGAGCAAGGCTGGCGTGTGAACGTGAACATGCAAGCCTCACCCTGCTGTTGTCATTCATTTTGATTTTTTGGAAACATGTTTTAGAAGCCTTCTCCTTTATGGTCTAAGACAGTGGTTCTTAACCTGTGGGGTTCAAAAGATGCTCTCATGTGGGTTGCCTAAGGCCATTGGGGAATAAAGATATTTACATTGTGATTCACAACTGTAGAAAAGTTATAGTTAGGAAGTACAAATAAAAATAATTTTATGGTGGGGCCACCACAACATGATACAACTGTATCATTAGGACAGTTGAGAATCTTGTCTAATAAGAATTCTGCATTTTTAGAACTACCTCACATCTTCCAAACTTACTTCAAACATTTCATTTTCTCCCCACATTATAGGTATTATTGAATTTTGGTCACGGATGATACGAAAGATGAATAAGGATACTGACATGATAAACATATGACATTGACTCCCAACATTATCATCAGGACCCTTGGCTGGCAGGGACCAGGGAGTACAGTGTTTAAAAATCAAGCCTTGCAAAACACAGATGTATTTTTCTTTTATAACTTTCTGCTGAGAACCCTTGGATTTTGTTAGTTGTAATGCCTATACAGCTAAAACACTTTAATTAATATTATGCTTATTCACTTGCTATTTTAAATTCATTGTCTTGTTGGAGGAGCCAGCAGACAAAACCAAAGGAATCATAAATTGAAACTGTATCTTGTTCTTTGTAGAACTACATAACTCATACAACAAAACTTTATGACAGTGAATTCAGTCAGTAAAGAAGAATCATGCCCAAATTTCAAGATAAATGAATTTTTATGGCCAAGTGATAAACCATATAATATAGATTTAGCTTACAACGCTAACATCAATAGAGCCTAAACTACATTGCCAAGAGCAATAAAGTGAGAATAATGGGAAAAGATTGAATGACCACATGAAAAAAAAGTTTCCAGCGATTTCCAACCCTTTTCAGTTTATTTCTTGAGAGGCCCATAATGAATTCATATTGATGTGGGTGACTTGACTAATGACATCAAAATGTTTGATCAATACATGCTAACTAGGCTAAGAATTTAGCTCAGAACATTCTTAATTGGAAACTAGTCCAGGCACATTGAAAACAGGAGGTGGGCATGGAACAAGGAGGAAGGAGAAGTCTAATTTCCTGGCTGCTTTGATGATGGATATTTGATAGTTGGAGGTAGCCTGGTGAAGTCTGTCTATTATCCATGATTAAAGAAAATTAGGAAGGATTATGACTCATACAGACCAAGACTTGCATCCTAGATCACAAACTCACTAGCTTTGGATCTTAAGATGATAATTGACCTTTTTGAGTCTTGGCTCCCAAGTGTGTGAAATTGGTTACAGGGGGTTATTACCCAGTTTGACAGCTTTGGAGCTGAAAACAGATACCAGTCTATTAAAAGACTGCCCACAGATGGTAACTATTTTGATTATAGAGAGGTTTATAAGAGATGAAATTAAATATGATACATCTAGTGAGTAACAAATCTTAGTTCTTTTATTTAGAAGAGATATTTAAAAGATGATTTCTTTATATAGTCCCTCTGGGTTCAGTGGTAGAAAGGAACCATGCTGATATATCATTATAAGCACCGCAATTATGTTAAATGATAAAAAGAATGTGAAAGCTACCATTTGGTTTTGAGCACTTGGTCCGTACTAACCTGCTTTGAGTTAGTTCATTCTGTTCATCTTATGAGGTAGGATCTTATACCCTCATACTGATGGTTTCACATGAAGATTCCAAGATTGAAAGAAGGCATCTGCGCCACCAGGCTCACACAGGTAGTGGATGGCAATGGTTGGGATCAACCTGCTTGAGAAAATAGCCACTAGGCTCTCCTATCTGACCGACCATCACACTGGACATCAGCGAGCATTCCTGACTTTGAATGATGTTATTTGTGTTCTCATTTCTCTCTCCGTGAAGTAGAATCAGGTAGGAACTGTCAGGACAAGGTACCTGCATGGCAGGGGCAATACAAAGGGACAAAGGTACATTTCTGGGTAGTTCTAACCTACCTAGAAATTTAGATTTAGTACCTAGGCTCAGACTGACTTCTGGGCTCCTTCTGCTTTCGTTGCCTGCTTGACCCTGAACACAGCACAGTCTGCTCATACCTCTTGCCTAGGAAACTGGTCTAACTCCCTCGTATCTGGCCTCCCCATTGACACATGAAATCTATTGTCCACAATGCTATAATACTCATGGTTATACTTTTTAAATGAAAATGCTCACAGCATGCCACTCTCCTGCTAGACCCACTGGGCTAATAATAAAATCCACACCTCATACCCTGGCTTCATGGATTGGGGGGGGATGCAATGTCTGCCTCCCTCCATCTCCTCTCCACCTCCACTCAGTGCTCTCCAGCCATACTAGTTGTCTTCCCTGTTATGGGAGGGGTCAATCTTGACTTCTGCTCCAGCAGAAGTCAAGAAGAAGCTCTTTCTGGAAGATTCCAGGCTCTTTCCAGTCTATCTCTTTATAACTCTTTTGGTCTCTTGCTAAAGCCATACCCTTTTCCAGAGGACTTTGCTGAGGACACCAGGTGTTTTTATCCACATTTCCTCAGGAGCTTAAGCTCAAGGTCTGTGTCTGTGTGTCTGTCTTTCCTACGGTGCTAACCCCAGTATCCAGAACAGCGCCTGGCACAGCTTGTGGTGTCTGCATATTTGTTGATTAACATGAAAGTTGTCCAATGCAGCACACGTGCTTTATGGGCTTAAAACAGCACAGAGACAAGGGGCTTTGCTGAGGCCCTTCTGATGGGTTTTAATTGTACTTCTACCTCACACTTAGCTAAGCTCCTCCATCCTTCTGGCTTTAAGACCTACAAGTTAGGTCTCAAGGAATGTGTAGCAGTGGTGTTTCTGTACGCAGCCTTGCTCCAGGGGAATATTACGCACTTGGCAATCCAGCAGAAAATCCACCTCAGGGTAGAGATCATTCCTTGGTGATGGATGACTAGTTTTTTGCATTTGTTTCCATGCTTGGGCTGCCTCCTAATTTCTAGTTTGGCATAACGTGGGACTATAAGGTGCTGTGCTGTGGGGAGGAACTCTCTAATAATCAGAGCTATTCTTTTCACACAGGATGAGTCTTCTCTTTCAAGCCTCATAACTAAGACGCCAGGTCTATGAATATTTGTAAGAAGTCAATATTACACCACTAGTCATGGAGGGAATCATTTCATATTCCAAATAGGAAAGTATCGGATTTCTTTGTGCTGTCTAATTGCCGAGCTTATTCCAAAGTGCAAAATCGGCCCTGCTTGCTGAAATATCATCAGCAACTGGTTTTGTTGTGTTTTCCTAACACAGAGGCCACTTGCTTCGGGTTATGCCATTCATTCAGTCTCAAAATAGAACACACACTTTATGAAGCTCTCCTTTTCTGAGCCCACAGTTGTCCGATAGGCTTTCAAAATACCCTTGCTGTTGAACAGAGATGTCAACCTAAGAACAGCAGAGTAGGAGCTGGGGTTGGAGGAAAGCAGGCTGGAAAAGTTGCCAGGCAGGTAACCGAACCCTGTATTTGGAAAGCAGATGTGACATCAGCTTGCTCTTCCTGAGGTGAGAGGAGAGAAACCATGTGTCATGGTAAACAAAGCCACTAATGATCCAAGCAGGCTATGGGACCAGGAGTGAGGGACTGGGAGTAGGCGTGACTCAGTAACTGGGCACTAGACCACTCTCATGGTCATGAAGGTTGTGACAAGCACCAAACTGGCCATTTGTGGCTTTGCCACTGCTTGCTCTGTAAGTAGTCTCTGTCCGATCCTGCCTGCATGCTCTTTGCACTGAGTGCTGCTTTTAAAGGGTTTTATCTCCTGGCCCTGGAAAGGTGTTCTTCTGCTCTCAGTGTTCTAAAGAAATAGAAAGGATCAGAGTAAAATCAGTGCAGAGGTGTGTGTGTGTGTGTGTGTGTGTGTGTGTGTGTGTACGTATGTGTCACACAATAGCTTCATTTGAACTTCCAGTGTCCATCTGGATAGTTGGGGGTGGGGTGGGTGTCTGATTTGTGAATTTTTTTGTTTCTTGTTTCTTGTTTCTTGTTTTTTGTTTTTGTTTTTGTTTTTGTTTTTTACCAGCCCCAGGAGAAAATCCTGAAGTAAATCATACTCTCCCAGTGGAACCAAGCTGTTCATCGCTGTGTTACAATGCTCCCTCGTCAACCCCTGCTCTGGAAGAGCTCTCTGTGCCATGTCAGTGGCTTTGGCTTCTATTCCAGTGATGTTTTAACACCCACTTCCCTGTGAGAGTGGCAGTCGCCATGTAATGGATTTTGTCAGGAGCCATTGCTGAGGACGCTGCTCGGCCCTCCCCTTATCTTTACAGTCATTAATCCTGGCTGAGGATAATTCCTAACCACCTGACTGAACAGAAATGACCTCAAGATTGAAGATACAGGGTTTGGTTACCTGCCTGGCAACTTTCCCAGCCTGCTTTCCTCCAACCCCAGCTCCTACTCTGCTGTTCTTAGGTTGACATCTCTGTTCAACAGCAAGGGTATTTTGAAAGCCTATCGGACAACTGTGGGCTCAGAAAAGGAGAGCTTCATAAAGTGTGTGTTCTATTTTGAGACTGAATGAATGGCATAACCCGAAGCAAGTGGCCTCTGTGTTAGGAAAGCAAAATACAACGCAACAAAACCTGTTTTTTTTTTTGTTTTTTTTGTTTTTTGTTTTTTTTACAAAGGATACCTGAATAAAAGCTACCCTAAAGTAAAAGACTCAAATCAAATTAAAAGCATCTCTTGCTGTCTTTGAACAATATGCTATGTCTTTGAAACGTTGCAAAGGAAGACAACGAAAAGAAATGGAACTTCTTCTCCTTTGATATGTTCCGGCAATAAGAGGTAGCGGCAACATATATACAAAAATCCAGGAATGACATTTGACATTTCTAGAATATAGAAGAAAATAATAAACAGAATAGCCACTATGCATCGGAAAGGCCTTAGAGCATCCACACAATTTCCTGTATTGTTTTGATCCCTTCTAAGATGATAGACAGTAGAACAAAATTAAAAAAATCCTTTTCCTTACTAAGGAATAATGTTTCCAGTTTGAAAATAAGGTTCATGAAGAACATAGAAAGTGGAATGATAAATCAGGCCCACATTCTTTTTTTTTTTTTTCCTGCATTAGTTTTATGCCACAAGCCATCATATGAAAAACAGTAACTATGGAAATGTGGCAATGATAATTAATGGTAAGACATGACATATTTCTTTCCTCCTCCCATGCATCTACTCCCCCAACTGATTTACCTTCTAAAAGGACATTAGGTCATTTCCCTCCCAACCCCCCCTCCCCAGTAATTGCTGCATGAAGATTGTTAATACATGAATTAACTGAATTTACAGGACTTTAAAAAGGAAGCAATGGACACTGCCCATTTCTGTCCGTGTCTCAAATGATACCTATTTTTTAGTCTTAAACCAGATGGCCAATGAAGGCAGTGACCTCAATAATAGCCAACGTAATTACCTACTTTATTTTCACTGAAATTGAAACTTCATTGAAAATAATTTTGTCTCTCAGTTTATTTATGGTGAAAAGTGCCTTTTACCTTTTGAACTTCAAGACTACTGGACTGAACACAATGGCTGGAAATCTCCCTTAATCACCTCCAACAGCTCCCGAGTAGGCTGCTGAAGTTAGATTTAAAATGATATAGAGTTCTTCTGCTCCCCCTAGACTGGCAGTCCCTAATTTTAGAAGATTGCCACTGGAGAGATTTAACAGTGGCACCAATGTGTTCCATTAATCTGACTAATAGATTGAAAGTCAGGGGATTCTGAATCAGCTCTTTATTGTTCTATGTGTCTCGCTCAATGACACTCAAGTACTGTGGACAAGACCCCCAAACTTGAAGAAAAGAATATGCTACTGTCGTGTAGATTTGCACTTTGAGGTATTTGAAAAACTGGTCTTCTGTTAATGGGATAAAATATATCACACTGACAATGCAGTCTTCTTAATAGATGAGAATTTTCTGATACAAAATGAAGAAGAAATGTTTTGAGAGAAATTTCTTCATAGTACTTGTAACACACAAATGGCAGGAAATTAATATTCTGCTTTCTGAGATATAGCAAAGTAGGAGATTCATAATTTTTTAACATATTAGGAGGCAAACATATCCTTATGCAATAAAGTCGTAAGTCTTCCAACATAAATAATTTATTCTGGAGGCTTATGTAAAATTCAAGCTGTAATAATTTTAAATGAATGTTGGGATTTTCTTGTTTCAAAAATTTTAATAAAAAATTATCACAAGAGGAAAAGAATGAATAGCATTTTTTTAGATCACTCAAAACAAGGAAACAAATTAAAGATAAACCTATGTTCTTATCAGATTATTACATGAATATCCAAGATACATCTGTATCTTATAGTTTGATCCTGGTATTTAAAAACTGTTCTCAAACCCTGTATGTATTGAGCTCATTGTGGTATCAAATATAACAATGTCAGGTGTGTACTCATAGAGTTATAGGTAGCAATTTTGTTAAAGAATTACTTATGTTTGCATTGATTTTATGGTACAATAACAAGTGTCTAATTCTACACACCTATCATCTATCATTTCAGAATGACCACGTGGAGGCCTTTTTAAATAGGGGACTTCTTAGAGCCAATGGCCCATTCAAACATGAATGCTGGGGTCCAGAGTCTTGTATGATGTCAAGTAAACAAATGCATAGCCAAACCAAGTCATGTATAGGCTGACATGAACCCTAATAGAGTCACTAACCCTGGATTAGAAGGGTCCCTCTAGCTCCAACTCCTGACAGAGGACGACAGAGCAGATGATGTGCAGCACAGTACTCAAAGGATGACCTCCATTTTAGCCAGTGTTCCCAGTAAACAAACTGTCTTAGCCCTCTGCTGTGTTCTCTTTCCTTTCCAGAGAACAAAGAAGTCTGACTCCTTTGCCTGAGCAGGAGTGATCCTATGCATGCAGAATCCCCAGAATCAGACGTGGATCTACAATAAGGCTGGCATTCCATGTGCCCAATTGCATTCTTCACTTCAGAATTTCACACCAGGGACGCACAGAGAAATCTATCGGATATTTAAGGAGTTTTAATTTTGTGAAACCAAGTAGTGTGCAGGCATGAAACCCTGCGGTTTATCCAATCAGCATGGGAGTGCGCCAGAAATTCCTGCCGGTCACCCTGTTATCTTAGTCTTTTTATCTTAAGCAGGGCTGTTCACTCAACTTAAAGTCACACATAGTTTCAGGATGCCTCCCGCCGTCCCTTTTCATAGCCCTGTCTCTCATTAGTCGTATACCTCACATGAACATGAAATGGCCTGTCTCCCATCAGAGTGAGTCATCGTAGCTTTGTCTGAAGAAACACTCCTGTCCTTTCTCAAACTGGCAAATCTTTCTAAACCTGACTGGGGAGGACTAGTCTATACTTCCAAAGATCCTGTTTTCAGTATTTGCAGCCAGCCTATCAATCCATCTCTTCTCCTCACATACCCTTCTAGGCCAGATGACAAGCATAGGACGTGGAGCTGAGACGGTGTGTCTGTGACCAGCAGCTAATGATTTGATGATGAAGAGAATTCTTGCCTTTCCTTGTCTCCAGGGCAACGGAGGGAGCCTGACCATGCAAGATGGACATGGCACTGTGAAAGCTGCTACCACAATAAAGGCTCTTCCACATATTGTTCCTGCCATGCTATTCAGGGCTGTCACCTCATTTCACAGAAATGGCTACAGTGCAACAGCAGTTAATTTCCATGTCACCACAGAGCTGCATCCTAGAGTCACTTTGCGGCTGCCCTGGCTGTCTGAGAATATTGGACCCTCACAGTGAATCAAGAATTTATTACTTTCCACAAGCACTAACTCAGATGTTGACAAAGCCTGTTGTTTTAGAAGATATGGGAATCTTTCTGTCCACCATCGAGCATTCAGTTCCCTAGGGTCTCTACAACAGGCTATTGGGCATCATGGCGGATACTGACAATTTATTCCTTCTAAAAACCATCATGGGAGTGTCTGATGCTCAGGAATCTTTCTCACTGAACATCACCTCTCTTTTAAACTCTTCCACAAGGCTTACCATAGTTGTCCCAGCACAGTCCTCTGTCCACAGAACTTGAAGGATGGATGCAATTGGTATGCAACAGAAAGGGAGAGAACCGATTTCCAAATGCTTATTACTTGCTCTTGTTATCTCATGACTTTGCACAAGTTTGTATCCCTATTCAAGCCTTAGACTATTTTCTTTCATTTTAAGATGCTGAACACAATATCCTGTTATAGGGACATAATGAAAACTAAATAAGATGACAGAGGAAAGTCTTCCACAACTATGCCAGTAGATAGGGGTGCCTTTATTCCTTACACCCGAATCTGTGAGTGACTATATGTAACTATGTACATGCACGTTTTTCTTCTTCCTTTGGTTTCTGAAGGTCATTGTTGTAGAGTCTGCGAAATGGGCTGCTGTTTGGTGTGAATTTATTTGAATTTTTGACATCTGAGTAACTGGTCAGAAAATTCTGATGATGTTTTCAAGTGAGTAGATGTGTGGGCTTGAGCTGATATATCCTCAGAATAACACCTCATTATTTGAACAGCTAGGCCTGTATGTAACCAAGTGCCTTCTTCTCAGTGGCATGCAGCATTGCAGGATCTCTGCTCTGCACACACTTGAGCCTTTGAGAGCTGACCATCCGAGCACAAGGTGTGTGTTCCAAGTGTACAAGTGTGCATTGCCTTAGTTGTTGAGTCAGAGAAAGAAAAAAGCACACATAAGGCAGTAAATAAACATTTATGATTATTGGCAGAAGGAGAAGTGCTGAGAAAGAAAGACACAGACACACAGACACACAGATACAGTGTGTGTGTGTGCGTGTGTGTGTGTGTGTGTGTGTGTGTGTGTGTGAGAGAGAGAGAGAGAGAGAGAGAGAGACAGACAGACAGACAGACAGACAGACAGAATCGTTTGTTAATACTTGTCAAGCCAGAAAGTTCTTTCTCTTTTAGGTGTGTGCTGCTTCTCATGCTCATGGACACTAAGACTAATGACCTGGGAATTCTTTCTACTCCATTACAAGCAAGGTAGACCTGGACTGTGTTCAGAACACTGTTTTCTCTTCTTCCCCTCTCTGCTACAAAGGATAGCTGTTTGACATGGATCTAGTTTGTAACTGATATATTGAACATTCTTGGTTTATGAGGCAAAGAGTCAGATCTGTTGTTTGGCTTTGCAATGTTTCTATCATCTACTAGTGTGAACGAATTAATCTCTTTAAATTTTGGATTTCTTATCCATAAAATAAAAACGTTAGGATCGTCTTATAGAGTTATTTAGAGAATAAATAAAATAAATGTGATATGTCTAAGCCCAATAAAGGCCCATGATACACTTGTTACTGGAATGTTTTTTAGTGTAATTTAATTTATAACATGTTTATAGCATGGATATATATATGCATATATCCATTTATATGTATATATATACACACATATGTATATATGTGTGTGTGTGTATATATATATATATATATATATATATATATATATAATTACATTTTCCTGCATGGCATTCAGCTTTCCTTCTTATTAAAGTCATGGCAGTTTGAAAGGAGAGACAGAGTCAGCAGGAAAATCTTAAGTGCATTGAAGGGAGAAAAATAGGGCTTTTGCTGTACTGAATTCTCCCTGGGGGAGCTTTGGTCATGATCTCTGCTGATGTTTTCAAATACACTCTTCAGTGAATAATGATATTCTGTGGCTGGAAACTAGGACCCTGCTGAGGGACAGAAAAGATCCCCAGTGAACTCCTGTCTTCTCATGAAAGCAAACATGCCTTTTTGACTGTCGGTGTCTGGATGAAGTTTTAGACAGAAATCCATGCTCTAAAGGAACATGCTTTTTTTCTTCTTCTTTATACTGGTGTTAAATTTGGAGCTAAGACCAGGTGGCTCCTGTCTTCCTGATGGCAGGGAAACAACAGATTACTTTTACCTTGCATTATAAGAACAAACATAGTTGACGGAGATGTTTTACAAAATAAAATCTGAATCTAAAATGGGACACAGATGCGAACTCTTTGTTTCACTTTGTAGATGGTTTGTGCTAGCTTTTGTTTAAGGATATGCAGTTACACTTAGGGAAGTCAATCCAACTAAGAGGAAGGTCCAGCCTCTCACTCTAGTGACCCAGAGTGAAGAAGTGCCAATCCAAAGTGAGACTAGTGACCCTGTACTCAGCAGAACTTCATTAAACTTCTTGGGAACAGAAGAGCAAATCTGTGATGCCTGCTATCTCATGAGGGAAGGAAAGACACTGAAGTCCTTATTTCTATGACACTTCTGCATTAGTGGAACCATGCTGAGGACACTGTCCATGAGTAGCAACCTCCTATACTCTCATAATGGACACTCATGGTTAACTGTCTTGAAAATCCAGTATAAATGCCAACACTTATTATTTCTATCTGCACTAACAAGTTTAGCAATGATAACTGAGAATTATGAATCCTCCCTAACTTTCCATTAAGTTCATTTCTCCTGACACCTGCTTATAGCAGAATGATATTACTAATAATGTTTACTTATGGGGCTGATTACATACCAGGAATTGTGCTCAGTATTGTATAGGCATGTGATGTATATGATTGGCCCAGGGAGTGACCCTATTAGGAGGTGTGGCCTTGTTGGAGTAGGTGTGTCACTGTGGGTGTGGGCTTAAGACCTTCACCCTAGTTGCCTGGAAGTCAGTTCTTCCACTATCAGCCTTCAGATGAAGATGTAGAATTCTTAGGTCTTCCTGCACCATATCTGCCTGAATGCTGCCATGTTCCTGCCTTGATGATAATGGACTGAACCTCTGAGCCTGTAAGCCAACCCCAATTAAATGTTGTCTTTTATAAAACTTTCATTGATCATGGTGTCTGTTCAGAGCATTGAAACCCTAATGAAGACAAGGCATTTACTATATATTGGATAACAGCCCTATGAGATATAATTTTCAATTTTTAGAAGTGAATTTTCATGACAGATAAGTCATAATTTTTCTCTACTGTATACATTGAATAGGGGGGAAGGGCAGGATTCCAATCACTATGTGATAAAGCTGAACATATGAAGTAGACCAAGAATAACACCTAATATCCTTGTATATTTAGGGCAATTATGATGTCCCATGATATAGCGGCAGGTCATGCTTCATTCTATGGCTTTGTGCATGTTACTCCAATCTCCTCAGGTTAAAAAAAATCTCTTTTAAGGAGATCTGTATTAAACTGACTTTATCTCTTATGTAGCATTTATGGTAGTGCAAGGTACAAAGGGTCAACAAACACTTGTCTATTGATTGGCATATCTCTCCCACCTTGCTCTTACAGAGTGGTGCTCTTAATATTGTTTCTCTCTCCTTTGATGATTTTTTTACTCAGCATGTATTTTCAGTGATTCGTACATTTACTGTATGCTAGTCCACATGAGAATGCCACCTCCCCATAAGCTTGTAAGTTTAAATCCTTGCTCCCTGGTTGGTAGACGTATTTGAGAAGAATCAGGAGATGTGGTGGTCTTGTTGGAGGAGATCTACCACTGGAGATGGGCTTTAAAGTTTCGAAAGACTTGAATGTAGCAGGAACGGCGGGGCCATGTCTATGTAAATGTCAGGGGCTGTGCAGCTGCAAAAGCCTCTCTTGCAGGAGGACCTAACTGAGGACTGCCGGAGAGACCAAGGATTGCTGGTGCTGACAATGCCAGCCAAGCTGGAACTGCTGTTTAGAAGAGACGCTTTCTTGGGACTAATGGGGCATGGGTGGAGGGTATTAAAGGAGCTCACAGCAGTGCTCAGATGGGCTTGCTGTGCTTGATGGTCGTGAACTCTAACACTCTGGAACTGTCTTTTATAAGTTGCCTTGACCACGGTGTTTTATCACAGTAAAAGGAAAAAAAAAATAACTAAGACAATGACAAAGCGTTAAGTGATATGACCGTAGTGAAGAATACAGGAAGAGAACATTTTATGTCAACACAGGTGGCTGATCCCTGACAGTGTGACCTGTAGAAGCTGCTGCAGGTGACAGCCACACAGCTATGCTGCCACTCTCCCTCCTCTTTAGAATTTAGGCTTCCATATCTCTTTCATAGTCTGCAGTGAGAGTGCATTGTTAAGGCCACAGCAATTATAAACTTTTACCCCATCGCTAATGCTTTTTGATTCACTATGAAAATTCAGCTTCGCTTCAAGGACAGCATGACATGTGGTTAAGTTGTTACACATGCTATTTTTAAAGATCTATAAGAATAAACAACCTTATTCTCTTCAAAGTAAAAGTCTCAATTTGAGGCCCTTTCTAGTATAAGAGGAGAAACCTTAACTCTGCTGAAAAATAGCACATAGCGTGAACTTGCTAAGAATAGCCAAATAGCCCTGCAGAAAGTCTCCTGAGGAGTTCTGAAAAAAATAAAATAAAAACCGAGAGACTGAATGCATTTCTGACATACAAATCCTGAAGGGTGTCAATAGTCTCCAGGCTGAAAATAGCATGTATTCAATAGGTTTGAGGGCAGCTCAAAGGATTGCAACTGTCCCACAATCACTCCTGAGAAATTGGTTTATGTCCCACAGGAGAGCTGAGACTAGTTTTGGTATGTATAGGGATACCTTATAATTCAAGACATGTCTGGCAGGCAGTCATTTTAGCATTAGAGTGTAATTTCTAGGATCCAGGATGATGCGAAAATTGATAAAGAATTGCCGCTAAGGTTAGGGGGTATTTTAGTGGATAAAAATTTATAATAAAGGGTTTTATTTACTTATTTGATACTGAAAAAACTGAAGGACACTTGTTTTTAGAAAAAAAAAACTACTAGATAAAATGCTGCATTTATAGGTGACAATGACAGCTTAAAATAGCCACAAAGTCATAATAGTCATTAAATCTCACACCTTTTTTTTTAGATTTTCATTTTTTTCGGAAATAAACTAGACTAATGTATATTACATTTTGTTTTCATTTCTTTGGACCTTGATTGTTTCTTTAAGTGTGTTGATCCAAACCACTGTGAATGAATCTGCAGAGGTAGATATCAAACCACTAGATTTTCTCACCAAATTCGCTTTCTGTGCGTCAGAAACCAAGCTAAACATTTGAATGCATTGTGTTTTCTAACTGTCACAGACGTCCACTGATAACACTTTTCATCTTCATTTTGATGAGTAAATTGAGGGTAAATGAAGCCTCAATTTTTTTCAACCCAAAGTATTCATGTATGCGATGATAACAAATTACAATGTTCCTTGATTCTGTAAGAAGTTAGGCTTATTAACCAAAGTTGCTAATACTATATTTTGTTTATCATCTTTAAACTTCTGCAATAGTCTATATAAAGCCCTTACTTTTTATTATCAAAAAACAAGTGTGAATTCATTTAAATAACTCCATTTATTTATAAAACAAACTGAGAATAAACAAATTTGTGAAGAATGAAAGAGATCCATTAATAGTAATAGGGAAGTTTCGTATTATACTTTTTCTTTATAGGCAGCTGTTTTCTCCCACTTATAGAAATGTTTTATCAAGAAAAAGTAAGAAACCAAGATGTTAATTTTTTAAATGGTAATTGGGAGCCTGACAACATATATATTTAGAATAATAGTAACCATACATGCGAAGATGAAGGAACTTTGGTAGCTTATGTTTTCAGTCTCCTTCAGGAAAACCAATTATAAAGCATTTATACAGTTACAGCAATTATGGTGATGATACTGTATAATAAATGCCTGGATTTAATTATGACATTCCAATTTTAAAATTTTTTTAGTACCACAGAAGAAATATATAGCATTAACTTTTGAGAAAGAAGAGGCTGTTTAAGTTAGGTATTTTAAAATATAATCATATTCGCCACCTTAGTCTGCTTGGCTAACCAGTGCTTTGCAATCCTTCCCAATGATGTCTGATAAGGTGATCCTCTACTATTATTATTCTAGAAAGTATCTAGAGCTGACCATGGTCTGTGAGATGGCCGCCTTGCCATCCATTATGCTCTGGTTTTCTTATCTCCAACTCTAACTATTTTGGCAAGTTGTAGCCTAGCTTGCATTTTGTTTTGGGTTCTGTCTGTCATGAGATGACTCATGGCTGGAGTAAGTCTTTCAGAGAATGTATAAACACTAAATATATAGTTTTTCATCCTGAACATATATTATAATCAACCGGGGGTGGGGGGTTAGCAAAATTCAGATCATTGGGCTTGCCCCAGCAAATCATACTTTAGTATGCCAGAGAGGAGCCTGTAGTAACTATTTCATTCCAGTCTTGATTAACCTTTGTCTAGCTACTGATATGTTCAGTGTCTTGTCACTTTCTAGTCTGGGAAGTCATGAATCTTGTTGTCATTCTTTTCCCCTTTGTTCTCATAAAACCAATGACATAAAGGTTAATGCTACTGAGAAAGAAAGATTTTCAGCAAGGATAGTCCTGTTCATTGCTTTTCAAACGAGCAATTAATAATTCATAACAATTAACTGAGTTATGTGTTTCTCTTTCAATATGTTTCTAAACATGAATAGATTAAATGATAATTGCCATCAAATTTTATGTTCTATTTCATGTTCCCAATAAAAGTTTGTCTTTGGTAGCTCACTTTGTATTTCTTTTTGATATATTCATAACCAAATGCAATATACTATATTAAAATATTTATTATTAGCCTATCAAATATTAAACACTCTTAAATTATGTGGATGAAAGAAAACAAATAGGCCACTTGTTTAAGTTTTCATGATTTTCCTTATTTTAATATGGTTTGGCTTTGTAAAACACATGCTGATAAAAGCTGATGAGGGGAGAAGAGGAGCCCTTGATCTTTAGCTAAAGTTTTCCAAGCATCTGTACCCTCTCAGCTTTCTAACTGCCACTATTCTGTGAACATTAGAAACTAAACACACACACACACACACACACACACACACACACATCACTACCACCACTAACAACAACAAGAAGATGATTGACAGCTAACAACATATTAGGCTTAAGAATATTAACCCTATACGTGATGTTAAAATACTTCTTGTCTTCTACTTCTCAGTCTTTAATATGATTAGGAATCATCCAAAGATCTCTCTCTGTTTGTCTCCGTCTGTCTCTGTCTCTGTCTCTGTCTCTGTCTCTGTCTCTGTCTCTCTCTCTCTCTGTCTCTCTGTCTCTCTCTCTCTCTTTCTCTCTTATGGTTAAGCCTGAGAGTCTATGTTTTTAAATATTTTCCCAGTAATGTGCATGCTACTGATTGAAGGATCATATGCTTATTTTCTTTCTTTTGTTAAGTATTGTGTATAAGCACGCACAAGTATATGCACAAGTATTGTATATGAACCATGTATATAAATGTGCCTATGGAAGCCAGAAGAAGCTGTGAGATCCCTTGAAACTAGAGTGACAGATGGCGGTGAACAGCTGGACATGGGGGCTAGGAACCAAACCTGTATCCTCTGCTTGGACAGCCAATGCTCTTAAATGCTGACCTATCTTTCCAGCACAAGCATCATTTTGAATGTCAAGGTAGATCTGACTGAATTGAAAAAGTTATGCAGTTTCTCTGAGCCTCCTGGCATAGTCTGTAAGATGAGGATGACTATGGAGTATGTTTTAAGTACCTTAAATAAGGTTATAAATGCCTGACATATAGGCAACAATGAAAAGACCATGGTCCTTACCAATATGATGAATATTAATAAAAATAATTAATGCATGACTTAAAAATGGCTAAAATGAACTCTGTAAGGTTCCAGGTCAGATAAACTTCTAAGCATATATGTCATAGCTATCTGTAAGCAGAAAAGCAGATCTGGAAAGTAGCCCTAAGTTCATTTTCTCTGACTGGGCCCAGGCAAAAATGAAATGAAGCTTGACTGAAAGTCTTCTCCATTTGCCAGACTTTGGAGAGCAGGACTCACATTTTATCTGTCTTTGGTTGCCAAAAGTTATTGTAATTCCTAATATGCAAGAGGACTTCAACAGCTGGTAATCAAATGACCTTATATGTTAGTGAATAAATGTATAAACTCTTACTGAAATTTCCTCTAAGTTTTGCTGATAATCAAGATGTTATTTTTTTCAAGTCAAGAAGTAAAAGATTTGAGTGACTCAATAACTACAAACATTTGCCAGAGAGGACAATTAAACTACTGTAAAAGATTCTGTAAGAAAGTCTATCACCTTGTTTAAATAAATGCATGTGTTTCCTATAGAATATGATCAAACCTTCGTTTTATCTGAAGGGATGCATTAATACAGCTTCATAGGATACTTTTACCAGGTGAAACCTAATTTCCTCCATCCTAAGAATTGAGACACTCCAGAAAAATGAAGAGGGCACAGAGAAAAGTGAAGAAGAGCTTGTTGGTAGAGGGGAAAAAGAGGTTTGGAAAGAAGGGGGAGTGGGGAAGAATAAGAGACATTTGAAAAAAGGTCATAGAGAAATAACATTTATCTACTTCCAATATGCTTAAATTGAATTACCCTAAAAGGGGTTTAATGCACCTTCCAGAAGCTATAGATAAATCTCAGTATCAGGTGTGTGATACCTCACATTGTCTTATTGCTTGAGGGAGGGAGTTATCAGAGACCTGCAAAACAGACCATTGTTCTTGGTCATGATAAGAACTTGATAGGAAGTCCTTATTGCTGAAGACGTCATACACTTTGATCAGAAGACTGGGAGAAATACATTTGGTACTGTCCTGGAACTCTCCAACCCATTACTTAACTTTAATAATATTGTAAGATACTATGTAGCATTCTGCAGAAGAAAAGCCATAGGCAGTCATACCAAGATGTGAGCCCTGTGAGCTTTGCAAAGCTTTTGTTGATCAGCTTTACAAGACATGACAATAATAGCTTGAAGGTGATTGTTGTAACCAACTGCATTTTTATTGGACTTAAGACCCAGAACCTAAGAAGAAACTCATACCTATATACTACATCTAAGAAACAATGGGTAGGAAGCATCTAAGTCCAGAGGTGAGCCTACTATTACATTTTGCTAAATAAATGCAGTATTGAACTTCCTTCTAAATACACATCTCTAAAAGGATCTATTTGTGCAGCTAGCAGTCCTTATCAGAAAAACATTTGCGTAATGGATAGTGAGTAATAAAGACACTCACTCACTACTGTCCACGTGTAGGCTGTACGTATATATGGAGTGCTCAGGCACAAATGAGTCATAGATATTATACCCTAACTCCCTAATAAGAGAACCTAGTGGAGGAGAGATAGAAAGATTATACGAACAGGCATTGGGGAGGAGAGTTCTGAATGCGACAGGACCATTGTTCTTCTGAACTCACAGCACTGTGGATGAAGCCTGAGCGTCAATACTCCAGCATGAAATAAAAATGGAGGCACATGAGATCCGAATCGCAGATGAGGAACAGTTGGAAGTTAATGACGAATAGTAAAGAGAGAGTCAGTTTTCTTTTGGGGAATGATCTCTAAGTTGACTTATGCTCTAGTGGATGCCCCCCATAACCATGTATATCTAGAAAATACTGACTGGACAATAATCACTAAAAAAAAAAAAAAAAAAAAAAAAAAAAAAAAGAAAGAAAGAAAGAAAGAAGAAAGAAAAAGATACAGAGTTGGGAGGGGTACAATGGGGTTCTGGGAAAAGTTGGAAGAGGTAAGTATGACCAAACTGTCTCTATATGCACACACACACACACACACACACACACACACATATATATATATATATATATATATATGTATGTATGAATATATGTATATACATGACGTTTTCAAAATGAATTCACAGTATATTAAAAAAACTTTTAAAGCTTAATATAATTAAATAGAATTATTATTTTATATACATACATATCTGAGGATACATTAGGAATCTTTAATTTTTATTTTAGTTAGAAAGTGCGGTTAGACCTGGAAAATATCATCCTGAGTGAATTAACCCAATCACAAAAGAATGCACATGAAATGCAATCACTGATAAGTGGATATTAATGAGCCCAGAAGCCCTAAATACTCAAGACACAAATAGCAAGTCAAATGATTCCCAAGAAGAAGAAAGGAGAGGACCCTGGGCCTGTAAAGATTGCATCCAGTTTAGTAAAGAAACCGAGGGGGGAGGGGGAATGATTGGGGAATAGTTGGGGGGGAGAAGAACTATGGGAAGTATGGTGGGTGGGAACTGGGAAAGGGGAAAGCCTTTGGAATGTAAACATAGAATATAGAAAATAAAAATCAAAAAAAAAAAAAAGAAAGTGCACTTCTGTAAGTACAACATTTCAAGAGTCACTTCCCATGTTGCCCCAAAAAACATTGTCAGCAGGGGCATGATACATGGAGGGACAGTAGGAGCCCCGATCATGAGGTTGCTATGGAACAGACCCCACAGAACTCTGTGGTGTTGTATTTAAATTCATGTGAGCAACATAATTGTCCATGTTATTGATTTCTTAATTAAGGAACACTAACATATGAAGTAAGTTCATAAAGGTAGCGGCTCTATTTAAAAAAAAATGTTTAACTGTAATTCTTTAAAAAAGTTACAAGATGGCCATTTCCTGGTGTTTCACAACTTGCCACTTTTAGAAAATAAAAGTGCACTGAACTTGTTTAACACTGTGAAGTTGAGAACCAGGAAAGACAAGACAAAATATAGCATTAAAATATATCTTAGGAATTATTTCTAATCTACAATGAAAACACAAGTGATCTTTTGACAACTTGAATGATATCTACTGCTATAATCCATTGTGTATTTATATAAGCTGCTATTCATTTCAACAAAGAATATCTATATTTACCGTATTTCATTTTTATGTTTGGGAGCCTTTTATTTATTATTTTTAGGTTTTGAATTAATTAATTTTTTGTACTTATTATGTTTACATTCCACTACTGCCATCCTCCCAGACACACCTGCCACAATCCTTCTTCCATCTCCCCTCCCCCTTTTCCTTCCATACTAGGAGATGACCCCTGGGTATCCCCCTCACCCTGGCACTTCAAATCTCTGCTAGGCTAGGTGCTTCCTATCCTACTGAGGTCAGACAAGGCAGCCCAGCTAGAAGAACATATCCCTCATGTAGGCAACAGCTTTAGGACAGCCCTGCTCCAGTTGTTCAGGACCCACATGAAGATCATATCTTTTAAAAGCAGAAAACTTGGGAAAGATGGGCAAAAAGCATCTGTGCATTTGAATATGGATGGATCATGGAATCATTCCTGTGGGCAATTCAAAAGGTCTTGGGTTTAATAGGCTCAGTCACACTCAAAAAGAAATCTGAGCAGAAAGAGTATAAGTTCACAACACTGACATGCACTATATTAAGTATAATTACTAGCAATATTAAAGGTGATGGTAAAAATTATCTACATGTTATAAATGTATTTTCTCTGTGTCATTGGCATTGGAGCACTGGATTATTAGTGTAGCTCTATCTTAGTGGTGCTTCCTGCTGATATTCAAGGTGATGGGCTTTTCCTGCAATACGCAGCAGAATAATTCTTCTCTCTGACATGAACAGTCCTGATTATATTATGGCCACCCTGACTTCTCTTTCATTAGTTGCTGATTGTACTAAATTGATGCTAAATTGGCTTGGCTGGCTCTTAAGACCTTTAAACAGTTGGTATCGACCATGTCTGTGATCTCGTCCTGGAAATTAAATGGTCAAAGCTTTCATGTTTCTGGGAATCCTAACCATTTTTTTCCTTAAGGTCAATTAGGACCTTGTAAATATGAACTTGTTAGATCAACCTCCTGCCTTATGCACATCAAGGTTTTAATGAAAGTCTTTCTTCTTAGGATCTCTCCAGACTCCTGCTACATGTTCTTTCCACCTATATGCTACCCTTTTTGTTTCTTTGTTTGCAATTGTTGTGTTGACATTGGAATAAATCAAACTTTGGCTGCAATTTAAAGCCCAGACTGCCTTCTTTTCACTTGTTGATAAATAAAGAATTGTTTTTATACTTTTTAAAATAAATCAAGCAGAATGAAAAGGAATAGCATTTTTGACATGTGTAATTTGTGTTGAGTCAAACTTCAGTTCAGTGAATAAAGTTTCCTTGGAACATCATCATGTTCCATGTGTGAATGCTGTTGAGATGTATACTGACAGTAAGGATAGTAGTTGGGACCCAGCTGTATAACCCATAGAGTTTAGCATAGGGATTATTTAGATCTTTAGAGAAAAAGTTTGCTGATTCGCAAAGATCTCATCAGATTCTCTTTCAATCTGTGAAGTAAAAATGGCAAAATCTAATAAAAAGCCAAAATAAACATGACCACCAACAGTCACTAGTAGCTGTTGTGCCACTTAAAGCGTTTCAATTGAAAAATGATCCTTTTAATTCTCAGCTTTGCCATCTACAAAATGAGAAAATTGCTTACCTCCCTGTAGGAGATAATGTATGAGTGTTCCCTACACACAGAAATGGCTTCATACAATTTTATTATCTTAAAATGATCACTATTCTTAGCAGAAATTGATGTGTGCATACAGCTCAGACCCTTAGTGAGATTTCATGATCATACAATATTGGGAACAGACAGTGCTCTGACCATTCAAGGCCCTGTGTCATGGGCACCAATGAGGAGGGTGAGGTGTGTGAAGTCATATTTGGTGGAGAGACATAGCAGCATTTACACCAAGAGGCAACAGTCTTGACTCCAGTGTTTGGTGTGCAAGCAGTATGACCTCATTTGAAATCCCTAGAATTCCACTTAAACCAGGAGGTAGTAGCACAGGCCAATAATTTCAGTCCTTCTAAACAATTCTACTGTAAAATGGTAGACACAGGAGAAACCCTAGACACTCTCCAGCTAGTTAGCCTGGCCTTTGTCTACTATCATGAACAAGAAGATACCTGTCTCAAACAAGGATGAAGGCAAGGACTGGCACCTAAGGGATATCTCAACTTTGGATTTCTGAACACATACAACTCATGTACCAGTGTGCTGTCTCTACCTCTGTCTGTTTCTCTCCCTCTCTCCTGCCTCCCTTGCTTTTCCATCTCACTATCCCTCCCCCTCCCCCATCTCAACACAACACAGAGAGAGAGAGAGAGAGAGAGAGAGAGAGAGAGAGAGAGAGAGAGAAGAGGAGAGGAGAGGAGAGGAGAGGAGAGGAGAGGAGAGGAGAGGAGAGGAGAGGAGAGGAGAGGAGAGGAGAGGAGAGGAGAGGAGAGGAGAGGAGAGGAGAGGAGAGGAGAGGAGAGGAGAGGAGAGGAGAGAGAGGGAGAGAGAGAGAGAGCTTTACAAAAATCCCTGACTTCAAATGTAAACTTCATTTTCATGAGTTGTATTGACTCTTATAGTTCGTATAGCAAGAACCCCCAGCTACAGTTTGCCTCAACATTCCCGTTCTACATGTATGAGTGAGTGCTAAGGGCTGACTCTCCAGTGACAATTTTCTCCTGCAGGTTTCAGGCAGGGTGGCCATGTTGTTTTGGGGCTGAGTTTTCACACTTCTTATCTCTTAGCTTTGTACACACAGCTTTATAAGACTTTGATACTTTCTGTCTTTGTCTCTCTCATTCACACACAGGTTGAAACATGCATTCACCAGTGAGTAAAGAATAGCCCAAGGTGAGACCTTTTATTTATTCTACCCAAAGTAAAGGCAGAGCTCCAGTCTTCATTTCCACATGGCTGTTGCATTTCTTCAAGTGCAACTGAGCCTGCACTTGACAAGGGACCTTGGCAGTGACAGCTCACAGACCTTTATTGTTAAACTTGGATAGTTTGGTGGCATGGAATGATTCAGTTTGAGTATGCGTGGTATTCTCAATGTTCTAACAAAGATAAAAAACCAACATGAATTTCCAAGTCAGTATTTTAAGGTCTATTTTGCAGACAAGAACTGAGAGTTCCTTTTGATTTGAGAACAAGGTACCAGAGGCACTGCCTAGTAGGTGTAAAAATGCCTGAAATTGCTCCCTTGATTGTGCAGTATCTGTATTTGTCACAAGTGGACCTTTGGAAGTTCAGGGATGGCAGGTTTTGAATCCATTTAGTATAGAACCCTATACTGACTATGTTCTGAACCACTCACTCCCACCAAGCCAGCTGTGTCAGTATTTGCCTCTCATGGCTTTGCTGAATGGAGCCATTAGTATGCAGAGAGTTCCAGCACTTCCCAGCCAGGATAATCCCTGACACCCTAGCCTCATCACTCAGGGGTAGAGATAGGGGGGCCTTGTCTGACAACTTCAAATCAAAGTAAAATATCAGGGAAAAACAAGAAGTGCAGCAGGAAAGCAACAGTTCTTATCATGACTGCTGAATCAGGAGAAATTTCACAACTGGGGGCAGCTCTGGGCTTTCTCTTCTAGCTGGTAAAATGAACCTTGTTCCCCTGGAGGAAGAACCAACATATTTGTAATGCTTATACATTGCCACTTTTTATCTTTTGTTTTCCTAATATTTTCTCTTTTCAATTACCTCCGAGAGGCTCGGAATGGCTGTTTAAAGAGCACTGCTTTCCCACCCAGAGAAGCTGGACAGCAGAAGTATCAAGGGCCCTCTCCGAGTATTTACCATACATCATTCTTCTGTGTGTGGTGCTCAGCAAGGGAAATGGTGCTGACATTCAAGTTAGTGGGAAGAAAATTAAAATCTTGGATCCAATGAGTCATTCACTTTATCTACAAAATGAAACTTTTGGTGATAGAGATAAAAGAGTTAAATAAGTCGAATCTGCTGTCTAGGACTGTAAATGCTCTCAAGCATGACAGACATATCCACATTTAGGTGACATGCTTCCTGTCAACAGATTCAACGTGTAAGGTCATCTGGTGAAATGTGAACTGGACATTTTAATGTAACACCACAAATAGGAAGAGGCAGCAACCAGAGGCAATTGAAAAATTACAAGTGAGGTTCAAGGTATTTGTCTGGGGAGGTGTAATCGTCATCTCACAGAAGCAATTGGAAACATTGTCCTAATATCTCCATGAGCACAAGTTGTCAGGCCCGCAGAAATTAATCTCCATAAAATAAAAAGAATGAAGGAAAATGAAGAAATACAAACTCCTGAATCATGGTAGCAGAAGAATTGTGATCAAAAGCCATCTGCAGAATAAAGGGAGTTTTATTAATCCCTTGTTGCTGACTTTCAGAGGACTTAAAAACACTAGTAGTCCAGAAGATGATGATTCTGTTTTGATTTTGATTTTTTGTTCCTTTTGTTCTCAAAAAGAATGAAAGACTATGAAGTTGGGTGGATATGGAGATGTGGGAGATCTGGAAGGAGTTGAGAGAAGGAAAGAAATATCATCAAAATATACTGTATGAAAACACAATAGATCAAAACATGAGTAGCTTGAGAGAAAGGCCTGGGATACATAAGTGAAGAATAATTAGAGAGGAAGACAGTGGAATGGCCCTGCATGTCTCCTAAGGAAAATTGGGCTGACATTTTGGGCATACTTGCCCTATGTCCCATGGGCTTGGTCTAATGTCAAAGTTGGAAAATTTGAGGCATCTTCACGAGAATCTCTATTGACACAAGACCATACAGAATCATCCCTAGAAAGGGCACATTCGTCATCTCTTTGAACTTTCTCACAGACTGGGGAACCCTCCTTTCTCAGTGTACCTCAGGCAGTCAGAGATAACTGTGGTTGGAAATTGATTAAGTTGAAAGCAACCTCTTTCAGTTTACCCATATTTCTTGTTCTGTCTCCATTAACCAGCAGGTCTGCTTGATCCATCATGGACCTGGAAGTGCTGTGTTTGATTTGAATAATGTCCCACATAGGCTCCTGTGCTTGAAAGCAAACAGCTGGTGGCGCCGTTTGACAAGGTTATGGAACCGTTAGGAGGTGGCATCTAACTGGAGATAGGTGACTTGCTGGTGTGGGCTTGGAGGTTTTGTGGCTTGCTCACACTTCTTGTTGGCCCTCTGATTGTAGAACATCGATGTAATGTGACTGGCTGGTTTCCTGTCCCTGCTGCGTGTCTTCTCCCTCGATGATAAAATATTTTCCCTTGAACTATAAACCAGAATAAACCCTTCCTTCCATCCTTAAATTGCTTCCTGTCAGGTACTTTGTCATAGCAATGAGAAAAGTAATAAACACTGGCTGACATCTGTAATCGGCCAAATTATATGTTTGCCAATATGCTTCAACTCTTCACATGAAAAACACCTCTCTCAAGGGAACAGCTGTCCTGCATCCCTGCCTTGCTGTGATGGACGTGTTATAACGACTAGAGGTATGCAGTTTGCTTTATTGGGATCATGACTTTTGGCCTTTATTCAACTAAAACTGTGTTAAGTCCTTTGTCATTTACATATCCTGTCTTGAGGGTAAGGCGGGGTATTATCTGGGACCTCTGCATCTTTACCACTTAAATAACTGTTATCACAGTTCCCTACCACCTGAGTTTTTACAATTTAATAATTTTTAGCTTAAATGTGCAGCAGAGTGTCAACCCATAGCAAGTGAGTGTGAAATTCTTAATTATTAAGTTAGATTTTTAAAGAAGCTTCATTTTTTTCTAATACACACATTTGAAACAGTCTTATCAATTTTATCAAAAATAATTGTGAAGCTTTTTCAATGTCTTGGACATCAATGCATGGGATTTTAGAAGCCTTTACTCCTTTGTGTGAGAGTGGCATCTCAGTCTTCTTATCCTGTAACTGTAACTTTGAGCACTGACTTGGTGACCTCGCTGAACTTCAACCCCACTGAGGTCTGGTTTACCTTTGAGGACAGGGATCCTGTAGGTCAGAAGTTCTTCAGGTACACTGGATCCAACATGACTGTCAGTATTCCAGTCAACCATTACTTCCTTAAAATTCATTTTGGATGCTAAATGACATACTCCATAGTGTCTTGACAGTTGACAGTTGTCAGAGTGACAAATGTAAAGAACCAATCGAGAAACAAAAATGAGGCAGTACCTGAATTTCTGGAAAACCTCTGCCTATCTCTGAAAAGATGTACAATCCCCTCCTTTTATTGGTCTGTTTCTTCCTCATTACTTTACTCTGTTTGGAACATCTCTGACCCACAATGGGTCAAGAATTTGATATGCATGCTTGTCTTCCACATTTTCTATTCTTGGCCATGAAAAAGAGTCCTTCATAGTGTTTACTGCTCAACTAGGGTTAGTCTTGATACTGGCTCTGTTGTGGATGGACCTGGTGCAGTTCTTGTGAACCAATCCCCTAATGAATAAAGGAGCCAATCACTGGGCAAGTAGGCAGGACTTCTGGGTTCGATGGAAGGAGAGAGGAAGCAGAAGAGAGTTACTTGCTTTTGGAGCTGGGATGGCAGAGGGGTAAGGTATAGCTGCTAGAGTTTCCTAGTATCATGTCAGATCCTCAAGGATTGGCCACCAGAGAGATCAGATTTTAATAAGGCTTTACAAGATTAAGTTTTAGTTGTTGCACCCAGAGATTGAGTTACCATTGTTTCTGAACTAAGTTTGTGTTGCATTTTCCTTCACGAGGTGGCTTGTCTGGTTTCAAGAGAGAAAGGTACAGTGGCCTAGGGTAGGTTTGCCTAAGGTGCTCCACAAAGTCCCGTGGGGGATTTGAAGCACAGGGATGGCATGGTAGCAACTCGATAGAGGGAACCTAGCTAGCTGGGTGAAGAGATTGTGGAGTTCAGAGTCAGAGTCTCCACAAGATAAAAACAGGCTGGCCATTGCCTGCCAGTGCATGGCCAGCCAGGCCGCTGGGGTAAAGGCACAAGCACTGTAATGTGCCCGTTCTACTTTTTTAATATTTCACTCAACATGGCTCTACAGTTCTGAATGAGAAGCTCAGCTTAAACACAAACCAAACAAACAAAATAAAATGAATGAATGAACGAATGAATGAATGAACTAATGAGCCAACCAACCAATGACTCAGCTAACTAACCAATCAAATAAACAAAGAACTGGTTATAGGGATATGATTATCCTTATAATACCAGTACTTGGTCAACGAG
Organism: Apodemus agrarius; assembly: GCA_964023405.1. Taxonomy (NCBI): domain Eukaryota; kingdom Metazoa; phylum Chordata; class Mammalia; order Rodentia; family Muridae; genus Apodemus; species Apodemus agrarius. Next base: position 52,356,079 of record OZ030007.1, on the reverse strand, counting down.
GCATAAAGATTATTCTAAGTTTGAAGCCAGTCTGGGCTACAGATTGAGTGAGTTCTAGGTCAGCCTGGGGTGCAACATAAAACCTCCATCTCAAAGTAAAACTAACAAAAACAAACAAACAAAAAACCCAACCCAAAACAGGAGCAACAGCAATAACAAAGCCGTATAACTTCCTTCCGTTTTTTGATAAAAACCTCTCATCAATATATATGAACAATTTTAGCAGCACATATTTTCTTTTATCAGATGCCTTGACAATTTAATTCACTTGTATTGGAAGGTAAAAGAGCATTTAAAAGTTTTAAATTTATGCAAGGCAGTATACCATTTCAAATGATCTTTCATTGATAATATACTCTCTCACAATGCCCTTTCCATGCAGTCTTTCATTTGGATTAAAAATATTTCAATATCTGATCTTTCTCATTTATAATTCAAGTTTACATGGTCTTGCCTTGTACCTTTTCTTTCAATCCAAGTAAGTATATTTTTGAAGTAGAACTTATTCTTGTATATCCCTCTTTCAAGCAAAAGCTATATTTCATCTGCAAGATACCATTTTCTTTTGCATTGAAAGATAATAGTCTTGATGATTATTGTATCAGGACCTATAAAATGGGTCTTCCCCAAATTTCTTCCCAGACCCTATTTTTGTATGCAGTATATGATTTCACATAACATAAGCAATGAATACCAATGAGTATTGGCAGCCTAAGCTAATAATGTGGGGTTTTACTGTATCTTATGTGTGTCTTAGAACATGGCATGTCTCTCACTAGAGCCACTCATCCTAATGTGGAGATTTACATTATATTTAGCTGAAGATATTTTGAATGTATCCAGTCTTTTTGGTGCTGGTATTGAATTAACCCTTCACATGTTACAAGAAGCATTAATTTCTGCTTGCTCTTTCCAGCTTTATTATTTTGAGACTTGGCTGTGACCTCTGATTTCAAAATGTTATGAGTTGAAATTGTTTCCTTACTCTCAAGTCACCTTTGTTTCTTTTTCTTTTTCTTTTTCTTTCTTTTTTTTTTTGGACAATCTTTATACTAAACTAATCTTTATTCCTTAAAACCTCATTTTTTTCTTTCTTTTCTTTCTTCTCCTCTTCATGTTTTTTTTGTTTTTGTTTTTGTTTTTCTTTTTAGAAATAAGGTTATGTAGTCAAGACTATTCTTGAGCACTCTATGAACACTGGATGGCATGAAACTCTATCCTCCTGCATCTACTTCTCAGGTTCTGGGATCACAGTTGTGTGCCACCATAGTTGGCTGAAATACATATATAGGTCTATAAATATACATATATAGTATATATGTCTATAAGTAGACATGTATATGATATATATATATATATATATATATATATATATATATATATATATATATATATAAAGCACATTTACACAGGCACAATTACTTACACACACACACACACACACACACACACACTGATGTCTATTTACTTTCAGTTCATAGCTACCAATGTCATGGCCATCTTTACTCTACTACTCTTTTCTCCTTGGTATTGATTTCTTGCCATGTTAATCTCTCTGCCACCAAGACTGCATCTAATACTAAGCTAGGCAAAAGGCTTTCAGATTGAGGTAAAACAAAATAAGGCACCAAAAATCTTGTGAGCTCAAAGGCAAATTTGAAATCTGTTAAATGTATATGTTAAATCCAGTTTTGAACTACCCCAATCTTTCCTTTAATGAAGTATAGGAATAATGATTCTAAAAAACGAAATCTCATTCTTACAAACCTTTGTTTAATAGCATATATTGGGTCCCATACCCCTCTTATATGATACTTTTGGTTCTTTCCCAGGGTGACATGAAACTTCTTGGCTAGAATTCAAGACATCACACAATCTACTTTCTATTTTTCTTTCCTTTCTTTAAAAATATTTTCTGTACTACATAGACACATTCATGTGCACGTATGTGGCAGGGGATGGGCGAGAAAAAGAGAGAGAAAGAAAGAGAAAGGGAAAGGGGAAGAGAAAGAGAGACCATCAGGACACACATACACATACACACCACCCCCAACTACACACACACACACACATACACACACACACTTCCCAAGTCACAGGAGAGAGTGTTTGATATTTCCAAGACAATATATTGGCTCCTGCACCTCTGCTTACAGGCCACCTTGGACAGCTCCTACCAATGCCTTGGAAGTTACCTTCCTGCACAAGCCTCATTCCTAATTGGGTCTCACTAATAAGTGCCCATGTACACATCTCCTTTTGTTCTGATTTTATTCTGTCATAATTGTTACTCAACCCCATGGCCTTATGTCACTGCAGCTATCTGTTTATATCCGTGAAGCTTCTCTCATTAACCCATTGGAGGCACTCAATAGCGACTCCATCATTTTCAAGGGCAGTGATCCACAGAAAAGCATTAGGGCTGATGGGTGATAAAGCACAGAGGCTTTTTGTCTTTTCTTTTGTTTTTGCTTTTTTTTTTTTAAATTGTGGATCAGAGGCTCAAATGTACCTTCTGTTTACAGAAGAAAATCTTAGGTGACAGGATTACTTCTGATCTTCCAATTGCTAGTGTAGTGTAGTTCAGTGAGTGGTCATATTGACATATGATAAAATTAATTTGTAATTTGTAGTCTCACAATCATTTTACTCGTTACATTCCAGGACCCCTCCCCCTTTTTTGGCTTATCAACTTTATATTAGGTATCATAGGGACACAGACTTCAATTACATGCATTCTGGAAGCCGAGGCAGGAGCATCATGAGTTCAAGACCAATCTGGGCTAGAGAGTGAGGCTTTGTTTCAAGCAAATAAAAAAGAAGCATTTCTATGAAACTTTCTCTTGCAGATATTTATCTCAACTATAGCCGTTCTATTCTTTGAATGATGAATCTTGATGTTCACAAATTAATCTGTAAGCCCCACCTACTCCTGAACTACATAACTTCCTGGAATGCTAGGAATTATAGTTCTGGGAAATGACAAAGCCTCATGGGAAAATACAGTGGCCTACAGATTTGGCCTCATAAGTTCCTGCAACAAGTGGCTGGATACCATTCAAGCTGGGAAATTCTAGGGAAATGGTCCTGCCCAAAGTCCACCTCTTAGTCGATATTCAATATTTAATAAATGTTTTCCTTAAATTTGGTTCAGAATGGTTGTTGTTTCTTTGTTTTGTTTTCCTTGTGAATCGCAGAATTGACAGGTACTTGTTTCTACCTGGGCACCCATATCTCCTCTGCTGCTTTTGTCTGGTGGCCAGTTCAGGGACTCATGACCATCTGTTTTAGGACTGTTGAGTGCTTTCTGAATCCTATCTCTTCATGTGGTTTTAGGAATCTACTCTTAAGGATAAGTGCTTTTTGGAAAATTACAGCAGACAGGCCTTTTAATTCTTAGCCTTATCTTGAGCTATTGTTCAAGTGAGTTGCTTTTCTTCAGGCTGTCCGAGTGCCTTTTCACCGTTCCTCTCAGTGCTTAGCTCTTGGTACCTCTAATATTGACCTGCCCAATGCCAAACATCTCTGCTTATTGTCACAGTCCATCTTCTCATAGCATGCCATTTTGTGTTACATATAAATGTAGTTGCCAGATACCTAGAAATTACATGAGCAGCAGATAGAACATTAGGTCACTTTTTGTACATGTTTCTAGTGAGATCTAATGCCATTACTTGTTGTCACAGTATTTATCTTCTTTAATGTTATGTAGAAAATAAAATGATTATATTATAGAGATAACATGATTTCTTGTAGAACTGGTCTCTACATTTCCTGCATGCTACTATTTTATTCAAATGGGAAATAAGCACACAGAATTATAGCTATGCTGTTCAGTAGGGTGGACATGGAGCTGTTAGGGCTGGTTATATGGCTAGTGTGAATTGAGATGTTCTATAGTTACAGAACACCCAGATGTTTCCAAAGATCCTAGAGATGGGAATACACCTCCTTAGTAATTAATAATATGCTCAAATGATAATTTCCTTCTTATTTAGGGTTAAATAAAAACCAGCTATGAAATCTCTCTTTCCATATTTCTTTTCCTTTTCTCTTTTGGTGTGACAACAATACAACTGAGTGACCTCCGTGGCCTGCTCTCTTTTCGTCTGGGCATTCTGGTTTAGGACAACATGGCTTGTGAGTATTTCATAGTCATAAGTTTATAAACATGGACAGCAAAGTGAGTGCAGAACCATAAAGCAGCAGAAGAAGGTACAGTACAGGCAGGAAGTTTCTACATTGATTTAAATGTTTTTTTGATTTCCTGGACACACCGACCTGCCACCTGCTTGGCAAGCTTCTCAGAAGACTTGAGAGAGTCTGCAGAAGATGAACCAAACAGCAACTGTCTAAGGTTCACTACGTGCGTGGCACCTAACCCCAATGTCTCAAAAACAATATCGATTTTTTTTATTTCTCTTACCACAGCATTTCAATATGCCTTAGATTTATTATCTTCAGGATCTGGGTTAAGATTCAGTGGTAGGCATGATAGCAAGGGTGGTTATAAGTTATGTAGATATTGTTGAATTTATGAACTCTGCAGTTTCAGGGAAGCTTTCAGTTCAGGAAATATATTAACCACATACACATCACACTTCATTTCGTGGTGAGGATTTCCAAGCTGGGTTCCCTACTGTGCCACTTAATTTATGGTCTGACCTGGTATATGTTTTGCCATACAATATTTCAATATAAGTTGTGTTAGCCATCAGAGGAGATGAGGGTGAGTTTCAGAGAAGCCAGCTGGACAGCTGATGGATCACTCTCCTACACAGGCTGGAGCGCTAAGTAGCCTATAGAGCTTGTCAGCTGGATGGGTCTTTTTCTGCTCTGAGATGCTGCACATACCAGCCTAGACAAGCAGAATCAGCCATGCTGCAGCAGGCAGAGGGCAGCTCCCAGAGTTACTTACGTTGACAGCCGTAGTACCAGGAATTTCCTGGCAGACACTCATCACATTTAGGCCCTGTCGTTCCAGTCTTACACTCACAAAATCCTGAGCCATTACAACGATCATGGATTGAGCCCAAAGGGTTACAATAACACTCTGTAGAAACAAGACAACACACAGGCTGGAGACACTTCGAGTGGCTTAGAGGTTATCAACACAGGAGCGTCACTTACTTAGAAGGATTCACTTACTTAAAGGAAGATGTCCATTAATGAAATGCTTTGGCAAATGTGGCTATTTCAGGGCCATTTATTTACTTGCTCAGCCTTCCCTGGCATCATCTTTATGATATGGGAGGAAAAAAGCTGAGCCCTTCCAAGGAAATAAGACATGCTTTCACCAGTAACAGATCATAATGGAGATTCCATTTGTTAGGTCATTTTTTAGATGGTTTAATGAATGCCATGAGAAGTGTGTATATCAAGGATAAATCAATATTCCATCAGTGTAAAATCTGTTTTAAATTATTCAAATGGGTTTATCTGCTACACTCAATATCTGGGAACGGCTGAGCGTCCCAAAGTGCAATATGGATGCACTTTACTCATTTAAAGGTAGTTTTGCTTTATGATTTGGGACGATGCTTTAACTTATTTATGTATATCTGGCTTTGAGATGAGCCCTTAGCCTTTGTGTTTGCTGGACATGATCACACAGCTTTTATGTAGCTTAGGCGAACAACTATGAAAGAAAAATAAATTTCACACTCCCAATCTGAATGAAGGTAAACTTGGAGATGTATGTTTGTCTCTGAACTTTCTTGTCTAGGCAAGGTGATGGTTTGGCATAATAAAAAGCCAAGGAAATGTTTTGTTGACCCCCATACAGTCTTAGACAGGGCATATTAATGTCCAAAGCTCTAGAGTATTCATAGCTGAAGTGGGAAGTGAGAAACCTGTTTTGTCCCCCAGGTGGAGGGACACAGGTGGTTTGGAGCAAGGGATTTCTGAGCTGGTGTTTTTTTCATTGCTACCATGCTGTGTGATCTTGGGCAAGTTATTATGACTTTCTGTTTCTCAATCGTCTTTGTTTTAAGATAGAACCATTATGAGGATCTCTCAGTAAAAGTTTGGATAAAATCATGTAGCTAATGGCCCTGGGGAGTTCAGCATAATTATAACTATATTGTGTCATTAGCAGTGAGCTTTTGGAATTATCATTGTGACTAGACCTGGAGGTTTTGCTCAAATTTTGTCATTGAGACAAATGAAAATTTCTTCAAACAATGTGGAGGACCTTTGAATTATGATTGATGTTGTGTTAAGTCAGTATTTAGAGTTCAGCATTTACATGAAACAGTTATAAAACTAACAATGGTGTGTGTGTGTGTGTGTGTGTGTGTGTAGCAAAAATAAAATTCCAAAACATTTCTACTTTTCCAAGGCAGCATTTTCTATTCTAATATTTGTCTATGTGTGCATAGGAATAATTAAAAATCATTATTTTGTTGTGGTTTTTAATGTTTGTTTATACATTTGTATTCACTGAGTTGTGCCTAGGTACCCCTGGAATGGGTCTCACTTTATAAAGTGGGCATGTTGATAAAGAACTGTTGGTGTTTTGTAAGCCAGTTGCAATTATACCTGGGCAGCATGAACCCACATGCTGTTCCAAGCAGCATGTGATCTAAGAGATAGATTTTTAAAAATTTGAAAAATATACTGCCCAATATCTAATCTGCAGTAACCCCCAGCTTTGTTGTAAGAAAGATGAACAGTGTAACCTTAGTTATAAAAATAAATAGGCAAGAGACATAATGTTTTCCCTTCTTTACCTTATATACAAATAATATAGTTTTTTGATCTATCACTTATTAAGTTCTATTCAATGATACATGGAATAGTAGGATTGACCATGAGGATAATATTTTATTACATAAAATTATTTAAAAAAATACATGGCTGTTAGATTGCAAACCAGCATAAAATACTTATCACACCTCAATTAAAACATTACACTACAATTTATTTATGGGCATTAAAATCATCTTGAGTTTCCTTGGTTCTGTGCAAGGAACCTCTCATTACCTGATCGTAGGTTTCAAGGAGAATTAAAAATAATGCATCATAACTTTGAGATATGTTTAGTAGCAACTGCTGAGCCCTGGGTTTCTCTCTGATGCAAAGCTCGTTAGGGGGATTATTAACTGTGATTACTCAAGGTCAGAAACCATGCATCCTCTAGCTTCCTGCATAATGCTCAGGTTTGTAGGAGGCAAAAGCATACAAGGATGCCATTTTCAGGTAATTGTTGCATCATCATGGGGAAATGGCATGTATCCCAGAAGGCATGACTGTATGTCTTCTTGGAATATGTATGAAAATTCAATAAATTCACCAGTAGTCACAAAGCAGCAATCACTCTGGCAATATAAACTATCCAGCTGCATTATATATTTGCTATAATATAAAGTGACTTCAAAACATCTAGATAGATCAGAAATGTGAGCTATTCCCTCAAAGCTGGATGGTAAATTTAATTGACAATTATTTTAAAAAATTGCAAGGCATCTTTTGAATAAGTTTTTTTTTTAAATTTAGTGATGGTGTAGATAGAGTTCAAAGTGTTTGAGATTAGTACCCAATGCTGTGAGAACGAGTGAAGCAAATATCCATTCAATTCCTTCAGTTCTTGCTGTGGTAGGGACTTACAAATTAAATATTCAATCTTTCCCTGTAAGGTCCTTTTGCTTTGCTTTATTTAAAGTATTTAAATGTGAAATACTTTAATTTCATATATATATATGTGCATATACATATGTGTATGTCTATGTTTATGTATGTCTGTGTATATGTAGAGTGGGTTAGAGTTTGTTCTAGTGGTTCTATTCACTTAATCTTTTCTGTTCTTTCTGCATTTATAGCAGGGTATTTATATATTTTCACAAGTGGCATACAGCAGAATATGTTCTACATTCAAAATTAAGACAGGAGTGCATCTTTCTGTTTCTAGTATAGCCTCAAGTCTTCATAATTAAGTGTTATGAAGGTAATTGGGCTCCTTTTCGTAAGATGGCAGTACGATGGTTACTGTCCTGCATAAGGATACTTGAGGTAAAGTCTAGGCATCTTTAACTTTTCTAGCTGTGCTAGAGTGGTTAGAAAAGAGTATTCAGTCTGTGAAGTCAGGATGTTCTTTGCTAAGAGTATACAAGTTGGGTCAATTTGTCTTTATTTCCCCCCAAATAGGAAAGAGGAAAAATTCATTATTACAATACTTACCCTACTGTTTTGTTAATGAGAATTAGTTGTTTTGTTTTGTATTTTAATTGCAGATCAGCACATACTTTACCAGTGTTTCCTGTCCACTTGCTTACAAAAAAACCCCAGGAGGTTTAAATGACTTACCTAAGGCACATAGCTAGGAAATAGCAAATGGGTCTTGAACCCAGCTCTCCAGCATCTAACTCCAGTACTTTCGCCACTAATTCACAAATAATAAATAAGGAAGCATTTTGAAAGAAACAGAAAATATTGTAGACATAAATGGTATTGTGCATACTTGGTCCAAATAAAATCAAAATAAGCATAGAGCTATTCAATGATAGTAGGCAGGAATGCCTGTGATTGTCCTACTGAAGGAAGAAAGTGGGGATCCAAGACTCACAGGTGAACTGAAAAACTGCCTCTTATTTTTGGTAAAAAGATCACTTCTCATTTTATGTCTACTATGCTCTAATTTTCCAACTTATCAACCCTACTGAACTTTGCTTCTGGAAAACTGCCTGTATAATTACTAGTGTGGTAACAGGCATCACACTTCAAATATATACACTTTTGAGAGTAAATTATACAATGAAATTCCATTTGTTGTTTCTCTATCGGGCTCTCTCACATCACTGTTTGAGATAGGGGCTTATGCAAGGCAGGCTGGTCTCCATCCACTATGTATCCAAAGCCTGCCTCAAATTCCTTATTCTTTTCATTCATCCACTGCTTGCACTGATAACAAGTATGCCTCAGCATGCCTGGCTCCAGACTTCCCTTGCTTAGAGTCAGGCTTTTCATATAGAAGGTTGAAGAAACTTTTCCAAAAGGGAAGGAGCACCCGAACCTTCTCAGCTGAGAATAATCAATCATGGGGGAGGGGCGAGGCTTCTTGGATTTCTCTTCCCAAGATCCTATTTTCTATGGCTCATATACCTTATGATCTAACTGAATTTATAACCTGGAGAAGTTTTGAGAATTTACTCTTCCTCTGGGAACAATAGGAAAATCCAATAAATGGAATTTCATTGCTGCAGAGAGAAAAGGTAGGCAAACTTTACTCGTAGCTTTCGTTCTCAATAGCAACATTTTTAATATACCAATATTTGTAGATCATCATCACTTATACTTGACTCTATACCACAAAGTATTTTACCTAACATAGTTAATTATCATCTTAAAAGGCTGAATGGTTGAATGTACAATTTGAGCTGAATAAAATCAGATAAAAAATTTATCAGATTTTAAGATTTCATGCAAAAAATTAAAAAGACAAAAAGGAGAGAGAGAGAGAGAGAGAGAGAGAGAGACCAGAGAAAGAAAATTCGAATATTCTTCATTTCCTAGATATGATTTCTCATGACACCATCTTTAACATAACCATATAAAGATCCAAGTTCCAGTTCCACCCACCAACCACAAACCAAGTATAGCTTTATCCAAATGCAAGCGCATTTTCAGTCTACCAAGGATATTTGCTCCATTGAGGATATTCATTCTGGCTCAGCTGTCGTGCAGATCACCAGCTTCTTCACCCTAACCAGCTCCCCATAGCTCCAAAGGCACAGAACAAAAGCTGAAATCATAATGGAACTGACCTATGCACACATTCTCATCGTCCAGCTGTGCAGAAGCATTTCTGAAGTAGCCCAGCCTGCATAACTCACAGTGCTGCCCTCTAGTGTTGTGTTTACAGCTCACGCAAATGACTGTGTTTAGCAGATCGATATAACTGCACCGATTGGAGTGGCCGAAGCATTCACAGTCTTGCAAGGAAGAACAGAAATGTATACGGAATGTATACAGCAGCAGAGAAATAGCACGCTACATGCTTGGGTGACATGAGGGATGGAGAAAAGATGGCGGCATGGCATTACATAGATGGGAACCAACATATGACAACAGGTGGCTGTTTCAAGCAGGAGAGAAAGGTTGGACAAACACTACTGAAGATTGTTAATTCTTGGCAGACAGGATGAACAGAAGCATTTGCAGGTGCGCACCTTTTAAAGTTTTGGGAAGGCTCAGTTTAAACGGATGCAAAAGTCTAATTTGGCACATGAAAAACTTCACTGACTTTGCATCCTTTCTCCCATTTCCCCCATCATTGCAGCTCTCAAAGGAGGGAGGGACGCGTATGAGCAGCAGCAGGTGTGTGGATCTGCTGACTCCCATGGCTCTTTTGTTTTCCTTTTAGCTTATGATGTTGGTAGAGTTCTATAGACATCACGGCAAGTTCGTAAGGATTAAGACAATGACACAGGTTTTGATTTTGTCTCTTTTAAGTCAAATGTACATGATTATGTGTTAGAGAAAACACAAAATATAGGGTGATTATTCCTATGGAAAAATACTTAAAATGTTCCTCTGCTGAGTTTCTTACTGTGTCTGGGACTAAAGGTTCAGTGACCTACTCTACCCAAAATTCCTTTTTCCTTTTTCTCTTTAAAATCCAGAGATACCCAGGAGACTATAGGAGCGATGGGACATGAAGGGGCTGGGAGCCGGAGAGTGGCTGTATAGTCATTAGCTTTTCTCTCTTGCATCTCACCCAACACAAGAAATTGTTTCAACATAATTCAACCTTCAAAAAGAAATGGTTAAAAAAAAACCCAAATTCCAACCAAATTGGAATAACTAACTATTTAATAACTCTCAAAAATTCAGAGGGACAGTTTGGTGGGAATCAAAATATGGGGATTTGCCTAGCTGACATTTATAAGAATGATGAACTATGATTCTGCAAACTATATTTGTTTACAAATACTCATCTCATTAATGTCTTATATTACCCAACAACAAAGCCAAACAAAGTAACTATTTCAACTCATTTATTCATCCTTTCTTCCATTCAGTATTTTATTGAAACAGAACTATTATAGGTGTTAACTTACCCCCCATTTTTTAGCTTACACTCATCTTTTATTTTAGAAATGTAACATCTTCGTATTAGAGAAAAATTATGTATATAAATTAAGAGAATAAGGAGAGCTGATAGATACTTACATATATACATACACATATGAATATGCCATATATTCTATATTTATTATATCTCAACTTATTGGAACAGTGTGGATTCATTAACCAGAGATCTGGTTACTGCAAAAGTCAAGATCCTGATGTTTGGCAAGAAGGGGAGGACATGGGAGATGAGGAGAAGCCGAAGAGCGCCAGTACACTGCCAGCAGCAACTGGTTGGATCTAGTTGCTTGAAAGAGAAGCAAGAACAAGGCAGGGATCTGAAAGCCTCATGACCTCTACTGGGGATTAGTCATACCGATGTGTAGGGAGTAGGGCTGTAGATGGAAACAAGAAGGACCAGGGGGAAGAGAAGGACTGAGAGAAAGAGGCTGTGGAACTTCAGTGTGAGAGTGAAAGGACTAAAATAAAATGAAGTAAGACGTGCCACAGCAGTAACAATACTGCCAGCAGCAGCCGAATTACAGATCTTGAAGTGAGTTACTTTGGAAACCAAGTAACCCAAGCCACAATACCCTCATCTCTGTGATGGCACTAACCATTCCTAGGTCCTGTTTGAAAATCAAATTATTAATTGATTATTGGAGAATTGATAATAGTTATTTTAAAAAGCACAATCTACTACACTTGTACTATTATAAATGTATTTCCAAAGATAAGTAGATATTAAAAATCAAAGATGTTCCAGGAAGTAGGCTGATGACAACATGGTTTTTTAAAAGACTTTTTCTGGAATGTTTCTGAGACCTTTGAAAAGCTGTCTTCTCTGGCAATAATATATTTGAGAATATAAAATTAAAAAGAATTTGAAACTCATTTGGAAGGCTTTAGAGGAATATATAGATAAAATATAGATCAATTATAACTATGTATCCATTTATTAAGTTATATAGAATTTGGGTTTGGTTAATTTAGGTGTAATGTTTTAAGGTATTTGGAAGTACTTTTATAATAAAATTTACAAAAATTATACAAAACAATAATTCACAAATGCTTATTACACTGTCCTATTATTTTCAGGCTATTAATTTACCATCCTTTACTATCTTGTTTTCCGTTCAAGCACAGAGAGAGCCATGCATGATCCTTCCTGATATGATCCAGTTTGAGTTGTACTGCACATCAAAAGTCCCAAGGTACGATACTAACTATCAGCCTACCACATCTTCCTTTCTGCCTAGAATCTACGGAACCTTCTTGGAAACTCACTTCCTTCTATATCCTCCACTACCCTCTAACATCCACTCAGGTTTCTGGGGAAAACTGTTCATGACTAAACTCAATTCTCTACCTCACCAGGCTAAAATGTTAGCAGCCACACACGGATGGGAATATATTTTCCAACTATTTTGAAACAAGTCTCAGTTGAAGTTTGTGCTTGTTAACTACAGTTGCGTTCTCTGGGTTACCAGTCAGTCCTTCCCTAAAGAGTCACAGTATAACCCTAGATGTTGGATCTGCTCCCTCCATACTAATTGTTACTGATGTTATACATTTCCTTTCTGTCCTCACACTTTACACATCTCAGAGTTTAGTCTTTGGGCCTTTATGCTTTTTAGATGCCCTCTAGATATTTTTAACAATTTAAAAATGATGTCTATGTAGAATTTAAAAGCATCTCTATGTAGAACACCCCAAAATACTGTTTTCCAACCTGAACCAGCTCCCTAGTTGGTGAGACTCCATTCTTGCGTGCCTTATGCTCGGCACCCCTCTCACCATCTCCACGCCTATATTAAGTAACATCTTAACGTTAAGGTGTTTGAAACTGACATGCTGGGGTCCCTCCCTAACCCTGCTGCTCAACCAGTGGCCTCGTCTTCAGAAATACCAAGTCCATCTGTCCCACTGTTTATGTTGCAATGCTAGGGTTGTCCTTGGCATCCCTTCTTTTCTCTGCCTACAACCAGCCAATGAATCAGTCCACCTGGCTATGCTTTTATATCTGTGGCAAAGCCAGGTTCTTACCATCTCCACCATCTCATCCCTACCCACAGATAACATCGCCCTTCACTGACATTACTGTCATCATCTCTAAGCTGCATTTCCTGGCAGTGAGAATGACCCAATAGAAACTCTGATTAGGCCAGGATGCCTCACTCCTCACCAGCTGACTAGCTTCCCATCTCATTCATATTAGAAAGTTCATTGCATCTGTCTTTAGTTTCTGAACCCTTGGGTTCTTCCTGACTTTTCCACTCTTTTCTTCACTTATTGCAGGACCCTTCCTTACTGCTCTTGAAACACACCAAGCACATTTCCACGACTATATTTTCCCTTAGGTAGGTCAGATGTATTCCTCTCCTGATATCTCCTCAAACACTGCTAAGTATTTGCATCTTCCAGAACTATGTGAGACAAGTCCAGGCCAAAGAAAATTCTCTGAGTACTTCATCTGAAATAACAACACTGCCACTTAAACACACTAATCTTCCAATATTTGAATTCATTTTTATGTTTTTATTAGCATTTATAATATCTGAAAATTGCATTTTAAAAAGGTCTTGCTATCTATTCAGTATAAACACATGTGTATAGACCATATCTGCTTTGCTTGAAGCTATAGCCACAGAACTTAAAGCATTGCCTGACATATGCTAATCACTCAGAAATTCTATAAATGAATGAATAACGATCCTAAAGTACTCTCCCACAGGAGACAGAGGAAAACAAAGAGGAAAGAGAGATTTAAATTTATTCTTCTACCACTCAAATCCCAAGAGAGTCCAACTACGTCCAACACATTATACAGTTTAGAAAAACAGCACTGCACAATAAGATATAACCGAGTTAGTGATTATATTAGCTGAGTGAATGCATCTGTGTACAAACCGGTTTAGGAAGAAAAAAAGTAGCTTTCTGCACATTGCTGGGTCTTTATATTTTTAAATTTCCAGTCACATTGTAATATATAACATAACAGGCATGTGTTATTGCATCAGTAAACAGAGCTAAAGTCTCTAAAGCACACATTCACGTGTACATGGTGTGACAGAGCGAGCACAGGCAACACATTTATCAAGATTCTCATGTACCAGGCACCTTATGTGAGGAGGTAAAGTGAAAGAGGTCCAGTCATGCACAAGTGTGATTGACACTTAGAGTCAGATACTTTGCTGGGTTGGGCTGTCCTGTGCACTGAAGGAAATGTGGAAGTGTCATCAGCCTTAGAAACAGTAGAAAACCCTAATATGCAATAATCCAATATGCCTTCAGATGTCTTCAGCCATGGACTAGTGATCTACTCAGAAGACATTTACTTATACAACTATGCCTAGATCTATAATATACCTATAATATATATAAACATATATATATATATATATATATATATATATATATATATATATATATTTAGCACATGCAAGGTGCTAAGGATAATGAGGTACTTATTAGTGACCAGTTAAGACAAAGGCAGGCTAGAGATGCTTTAGAGAGGGAAAGAGCTCATAGTTGGCTCTTTATTTGATTTGTTAATTGGCTTTCCATGGCAACCAAGGCAGCCGGCCCTCTCAGGTTTTTCATAAGGTTTCTTCTGACTGAAACTGGCTGTGGAAGACCTTAGCAGATGGGAATCACAGGAAAGCCAAAGGTTGGAGACAAACACAACTGAAGAAAAAATATCTGGAAGAAGAGAACATTTCTTTTCCATTCTATGTCTTTTTTTTCTTATTTCACTCCTTTTGTTTGAAATTAAATTATTACATCGCCCGTATGACTATAGCAATGACAACAACATACATTCTAGTTGTCATAAATCATTTTCTCAAACAGAGAAAGCCTCCTCAGATCCAAAGCTGTTGAAAATTCATTTCATTCATTTACACAGAAAGGTCTGGAAAAGCCACTTTAGAAAGGAGGCAAAAGAATAAAAATTGTGAGAACTCCTTTTCCTTCATTGAATTAGCAGTACGATGCTTCCCCTGAGAATTTTCCTATGGCAGAAATGAAGAACCTGTAGAATTCTCTCTCATTTTTTTTTATTCACTCTACCCTGTTTTGCATCCTTCTGTAGGTTCTGAGCATCTTCTGTACATTTTAAATAAGTCTCCTCTATTAGCTGGCTTCTTCCTGCTTCTGAAATGTGTCTGCAACTAATTAGTGCTCTGACTGAAGAAACTAGAGGTCACAGGGTTGGACTCATGACAAGAGGCCTTTGGTATATTGGGCCTAAGAGTGAATGAAAGGGCACCAGTTCTCTCATCTCTGTTCTCCTCATCTCTTTTGTTCAGCTCAACACCATTGCTTATTATGGACTGGGAAGCTTGTTACCATAGTCACCATGACTGCTGTGATATAGATCATGAGTCCAGATCAACTTTCAACCCTTGGAACCTACTGCAGGTTTATTTGTATTTATTTTCTCAAATTCCCGGCCCAGATGAAATTGCCTCCAAAGGGCATTCTCAATATTCCTTGCTTCAAAATACACCATGATGCATCAGGACATAGTTTAAATGTGATAATGTCCCCCTTTCCCATCTCATCACCAACTTTCACCTTTACTCTATATGCTTCAAATATAAATTCAGCTTTGGCGGCCACCTCGAAAACAGCTGAATTTATTAAGCAAGAAGAAAGCTCTTCTGGTATTTCTCCATGAAGTTCAAACCAAGTTCAGGTTTTATCAAGAGGTGTTTCACGGAAAATAAAATAAGAAACAAGGAAGAAGACATATGCCCAACAGTGAAGAGTGGAGAACAAGACACACCTGCTACAGAGGACATTTAAGGAAATTTGGTGAAGAAATAAAAACAGGGTCTTCATGTTTCCTGAAAAATCTTCGTTCTGTGAATGACAGATGCTAGCTGGAGTAGACCAAGCACGAGTCACAGATGAGCGAGCGGCTGCCCATTTTAATGGAAAGGAAGTGACAGGACTTTCACTTTAGAATGTGGCCAGTACTTAATCCAGAACTCTTCCTGGATATTTCCCACATTTGTTCAAAACCATGCTTGGAATCACAAACCCTAATATATTTCCTTAGTCAAACAGTGAAATGGGAACCATATTGGGGGCCTGCCTTTCTGGCATCACGAAAAGCATCCTTGAGACCCAGTGGATTTTTTTTATTTTCAATAAAAGGAGCATGGGTGTTAGAGCTCTCAAACCATGGTCTATCCAAGAACCTTAACTGTCATAATTCCTTCCCACACAGTAGTTTTTTTTTCAGAAAACAAATCTTGAGGCATCTTTAACTGAGCTTGCGAGTGAAGCCACTTTTTAATATATGTAACATTCTCGGTACTTGGTGATGCATTAGCTGGGTGTCAGTCAACATGCCTCACTGAGAAGCTGATGGGTACACTTCACAGATATTCCAGATTCATACAGTGCAATGTCTCACAACACATAACACCATGGGATCACTGTATGAATCCAAGAATTCCTACCTCGCTTGTGGTTTGCAACTTGAACAGAAGAAACTGTTGACAAAGCTAATTTGGGAGCGACTGCATAGGTTTAAAAAAATGAACAGCAAATTAGAGACAACAGTGAAACGTTCAAACTATAATTAATACCTTATTACCAACCCACTCTGTGGAGCTCTAGATGAAGGGACTGTTCTTTTTCTTTTTCTTTCTTTTTTTTTTTTTCCCGGAAATCTGTTGCAATTACAAAGGAAGGTTCCCATTTGGTTGGAAATGTTTCAACACTGTCATTAGTAATAACGCTTTTGTTTTTAGAGGTTTGAAGAAATAACATGTATATCAGGAGTCTCGTGAACAAAGCTTATCCTCATGACAGCATGGGTGCTAGGATCCCTGCTCACCTTGCTTCACGAGTGACTGTTGGAATGTTGAGGTAACAAGGAATATCAGTGCCTCAGTTTACCATGTCCCTCCTTCCGTGTCACCACAAATGTGTCTAGGTCTGAGCCAGCTAGACCATTTGTTGTTGTTGGCGAACCTACCAGAGACCACTGAACACAGTCATATGGTCAACCATTCAGCAGTATTTGACCTCAGCGTCACCCGTGTTTCTTGTCTCAGTGTGTATTGCCTCAGTGGTGCTGTCCTTTGTTAATGACAGGATTGTCTTTCTTGAACTAGTCTGCTGTTTCTTTTCCACTGATTCGTGATGAGTTTCTTGTGCAACTCCCCAAAACAGAATAAGGTCTGGGGGTCTTTGCTGATGTTGGTAAGATAAATTATGGTTTCACAGAACTGGCCTCCGCTAGACAGTTTACCTGGCACTAGTATTGCGAGTTTAAGCACTTAATCCAGCTGTGTTACATTTTTAAGTAGCTTAATTTGAGCTCCTTATCCCATCCTAAAGAAATTGTACAATTGGCCTTCTTTAATGCTGTTTCTGAAAGCTTTTGTCCCATGACACCCAAAACAGTAAAATAATCAAATGGGTCTATTTCATGATTTGAACAAAGCATAATCTTATGCAGCTCAAAACTCGCTGTGGAGAAGTGGTGAGCCTGAGGTCTTTTCTTGTATATTTGTCATAGCACTGAGTTCAGTGGGAAATACTGTGTGCCATTCAAAGATGCTCCCAGTGAACATGTCAAGGAATAAAACTGCTAAATCTCCCCCTGCCCCACCATTCCTCGGGGAATTGTATTAGCAGGAATAAGCTTGAACTGTATTTCTTCTTCCATGTATGTGCCCAGAAACTTGGAGAAATTCATTTAGAGCAAATGATTAAGGTAATTCTATTTGCTAGTAATGTATGTATCTAGGACAGTCTCGATTTCATCACTCCGATAGTGGACTGAAAATGCAGCCCTTCCAATTTGACTCCTCAACAAATTGCTAATATATTTTGTTTTGCTTAGTAGCTATTTCCTGGTTCCTCCTTTTGCTCATTTCCTCCTCCATCTGTATTCATTAGAGTTCAAAAGGAACATCCTGTCTATAACTAAGGAAGGCAGAAGCCAGTGATGAATGTTTTATTTTTGGAGAAAGTAGGCAAAAGAACACTGCTTTCTATTGAGATAAGCTCCTATTTATATACAAACACATGCACCTATAGGCACGGTGTCAGTGTGAATCTGACGTTACCTTGCGGCTTTAGAAGTTTATGACCCATTTTAATAACCCTATTTCTTCCTATGTAATCCTACTCTCAGTTTCCACTCTTCCCCTTTCCTTCTGCTTTTAGTTCCTTCCTTCCTTCCTTCCTTCCTTCCTTCCTTCCTTCCTTCCTTCCTTCCTTCTGAACAAAAGCCATAAATTAATTACTGTTCTGGGAACAGAGCAGGTATTTTTATCTAAGGTGGTAAAAATGAATGTTCCTTGAAAAATGGGATGAAGGAATAATCCCAACAAGAGAATTTTTTTTAGAATGTGTATACATGCGTTGATATAGATATGAGAAGGAAAGGAAAGAGAGGCAAAGGCAGAAGCAGAGAGAGGGAGGGCAGGAGAAAGAGAGAGAGAGAGAGAGAGAGAGAGAGAGAGAGAGAGAGAGAGAGAGAGAGTTTTGCAAGTCAATATGGAGTGATAGTAAACAGACACTACTCTGGGAGATTCATCTTGATCCTCAGAACAATGCAGGCTGCCAGTGAGTTTACTTAAGAGCCAAACGGAAGGAAGGAGTTTGCAATGTCCCTAGGTTTTTAAGATTTATACCCATGTTATGTTGATGACTAAACTCTAGGCTTTTCTTGGGACTCCATAAAAGTAAATTTGTTCGAGACTTATAAATCCTGTTCCACCTGATTTTCCCGAGTCCTTTTTTACTCTGGTATTTCTGGGACTATATTCATATTAGAAAAAATAAAGGTTCAAGTTATGATTCATTCAAAGACAAAGCATTCATGGTAATGTTCTAGTTTGTGTTAAGATGGTATATAGGATTCCCCCCGCCAAACATGGGATTTTTATATCAGTAGGAATTTTAGATGCTCCTACCTTGTTTTGGGTTAGAAACCTCAAGGGAAGAAATATTCGGCCATATCCTATTAAACTTTGGAGGAGCTGCATGGGTCAGGAGAAATCAGGGAGTGTTATTTTCAGCTATGATGTCATTTGGTCTAAACAACAACAACAAAAAATATATACATATATGGACAAAGACATGAACCACACACCTTGTTCTTTTTAACTTGGTTGTGATGCACTTAAACAAAACATGATTTCCACACTGAACAAGAGCAAGCAATTGGTGACTCCCAGATCATTGAATGGACATTATTTGTATAGCGACTTCTTTAATGAAGCTTTGCCTTTACTTTGGAAATAAGTAGTGTTCTTACACAAATAACCAAATAGAAACTTCAGTAATCTAAAAGCTGGTGCCTGAGGCTTGAAGATAACACAAAAGAAATAATTTCTCACTTGAAGTTTTTATTCTACTCAATTTATATTTATAGATATGAACTGGTTGCATTAGTCTTTCATGAGAATCCTCTGTAGTATGTTTTAAGTGTGAGCCATTATCTCTGACAGGAAGTGGATCTATTTCCTATTTTTATGCATGCAATTTTTCAGAGAAGGAAAGAGGGATTATTGGTGATTCTTGCTAAGGAGTAGCCCAAAGGTCTTCCAATCTCATCTCTGGCCTTTTATGTATGGATATATTTTCTTGATTGTTTTGCCTCAAAATGAATTTCTAAAGTTACTTGTTGTAAACCAGAAGTAATCAAGTTTTATTTACTGTTATTAATTCTGTTTTAGGTCCATCAGCTACAAACCCCAAAATACTACAGAAGGCAAGAAGCCATTCATGTTTAAGACCTGATGTTCTGAATCTGGTAGTTTTATTAAATTGATTAAATTTGGTTAATCAAAGACCATGGCCAGTAAAGCAACTATTTCATTATTGGAATCTCATTCATTAAAACAGCTCAGAAACACCAATCTTGTGTGCCATTCTTTGTGACCGCTCAGTCCTCAGGGCAGCTGTGACTCTCTCCTGCCTAGGTGCATCACCGTAGGCACCTCGGACTTCTTGTTGGCAATGTGGACTGGCCTGAGTTTTAATATTGCTAGTTAAAATTTCATAGGTTGACTTTTTGTCACCCTGATTAGATTGAATCTCTTCAAAGACCAACAACACCTTTGAGGGACCTTCGGTAAGTAGCTAATAATTGAGAAATTGATACTAAGTGGCTGAGGTACTGTAAACAGGTATTATCAGATTGCTTTCTCCATCATTAGATTATAGCCAATAAAGTTCTTGGAAGACATGGAACTCTCATATTACTCTGAATGACTTGTTTGGAAAGCTAATCTCACTAATCCATTGGTGCTACCACCCAGCTCTCTTCTGCTTTCATACATGGAGATGCAGAAGCAAAGAAAGACATTAATATTTCTATGTCTATTAAAAAGTCATGTTTTTCTGCATATGGATCTGGGCATTGTTAAATAAACAAATACTTGACACATATATGCCAGATATATGGGTGATTCATAGGACACTTATTCTCCTCTCACAATTTTGACAATGTGTAGGTAATCAATTGGTGGACTAAATCTAATTGGTTTCTGATGATCACTTTGGGAAGTTGTGCATTTACATTTTGAGAGAATCATGCCAAAATTGTTTACTTTAAATATTTTAATTAATTACCTTGATTTTAATTACTTGTATTGTTAGTACCAAATTAAGATAGTATTAGTTTAGTGAGAGGCGAATAAATGTCATAAGTGGGGGTAGGGCTGATAACTGTGATGTTAAGTGTTTAATGACTTTGTTTTGATGAAATAGACACAATTTTCTAATTCATTATTCTGTTAATAAACTTTTCAAGAATTTTAAACAATTTTCTGAGCACCTGGGCAGTGAAGACAGGGAAATTCTCACAAGTTAAGTCCCAGCCTGGACTGCATAATCAGTTCCAGGCCAGACACAGGCTGTGAAGTGGAAGTCTTTCTTAAAGAATGAAAGAAATGTAATCTATTTTATAATAGTTTATAAATGAATTTTAGTAATGAACTTCATGAATGAAACTTTATTCCCTATTCCAATATGTTAAATGTCTACTGGTGATATTTTAGGGTAGTTCTTTTTCTAGTTTTTAGGGTTCCCCCCCCTGGGAATTTGAGGCTGTAGTTTATTGACCTGTTTTGAACTTTAAGCATGTAAACTATTTAGCTGTCTGGTGTGAGATTCTCTGGGTAGACAGTAGTTATTATGTGTCCCCACACAGAATATCGATCTCCATTTCGTGTCACTAAGTTAGTTTCTTGAGCAAAGGAACCCCTTGCTTTTTGCTTGAGAATAAAATTAGATTTTTTCCTGGAAGTTTTTGTTATATAGGGTTGCTAACATTTCTGAACAATGTATAATTCCTTGTCTAATTTTCTAGTGTGGCAAATATTGTATGCTATGTGTGTTTTAGGGAGTGAAAATATCTGAGAGGTGAGTATTACTATCTGTGGCTTCCAAACCCTCGCATCTGGCTACTGTCTGTCCATATATGCTTAGATATTTGGCCAAGCATGAAATATTTAAAAACTTGCTATCTCACCTTAAATTTAAAAAAAAATATTTTGGTTTATATATTACAAAGCCAACTTAGAATACAATAAAAACATATTATTCTCTCATTCTTTTTCTTCTCTTAAGATTCTGTCAATTAAGTGAATTATCAATAAATATGAACAGATATTTAATTCCCTGAAGTAACTTAGGTGCACTGGAAAGTATACAGATAGTATAATTGAAATATGTTCTATCTTACCATATCTAAATGTAATGAAGCCTCTGAGATATCTTAGCCACTGGGCTACTTTTTTACAAGTAGATAAACAGTGGAGATAGTCAATCTTACACTATATCACAAGAACTTGTAAAGTATTGGGAAAAACTGCTGCAAATTTACTGATTTCATTTTATTTCCCCAATCAGGTAGGAGAACCTCTAAGTCTCAGAGTGGTGCTTCATTCCGAGGCAAATGGCCCTGAGAGTCATACGATGAGGAATCTGGTTTTAGCTGTACCACTTAGGAGCTGTCTGGCTGTTAACGTCTCCATCTCAACTCCAGTTTCCTTATGCTTAAGACAAAGACGCTGGAGAAGTGATCTTCATGATTGCTTTCAACTGACAAGTTCTATCACAGCGGCGTTTTCCTCCTGGCTTAACAGAATCACGCTGAAACTATGGAGGCGCAAAGCCTGTTGGGATGACACATTTGCCCGTTAGAGTTCCCTCGATGAGAGAAAATCCTTGTTGGTTCCATGCTTCGGGTGTGGGCCTTTTTACTACCACACTCACTCTTGGATCAGAGCTGAACCGGCACTGCTGGGGAGGGACCCCCACTCGTGGGTGGTCAAACACTCAGGAATGGTCTTCTATGATACAGGCCCATATGGTACTTATGTCTTGCTATCTCCTTAACTGGACTTCATAGACTGCCTATATACACGATAAAGGGCACATTATATATATGCCACAAATGTGCTCTTAAAATAAGTAATATATCAATATCTGTAATATCCATAGGTTATAATTCTCTTATTTTAAAAATCAAATTTTATTTACTAGGAGCGTAGAATTTAACTATTCAATGGAAATTTATTTAAAATATGGTACACATAAACAGAGCTCATACCAGAACTCAAATTCTAACTTTACAAGTTCTTAACTTCTCTAAGCCTGAGTTTTCTCATTGGTAAAGTAGAAACTTTGATATCTATTGTTATGGAAACTGTGTTGCAGTGAGTATCCAGTAGCCATTAGCTCCTTTTTATTATGGTTACTGTGGCAACAGAGATCAAATAATATAATAAAAATATTCTTTTAGAATATTTATCATAGTAGGGAGGAGAATGTGCTCCTTTATTTTTTTCAGTCTTAATTTTTTCCCAAACAAGTTAGTCTGGCCTGTATAAAGCTCATTAAAATATAGCTTGCTCTATGGAATACTCTTGTTTGAAACTGTATCAATAAAATCTACTGTTCAGAATGAAATAAATTATCTTTCAAACTATGATAAATATTAGATTTTGACCTTTCACAATACAGGGATGGTAATTTCCATGTTTCTATTTGGAAAAAAAGTAGCTTCGCATATAATACAAATATGTAGGTTTGCTGGATTTTTATTTAAAAAATCCTTGTGAAAAATTATGAAACAATGTATTTGTAACACTTTACATCCATTTTTATGAATTAGAGAAATTGAGATTCACATTATAAAGATGAGAATCTGAAAGAACATTTATTTTCTTCTTTGTGCCCCAAGAACTGTTTCTGCACTGTAAATTCAAAAGAACCATTGTAGAATTACTAAAACTGACCATCTAGTCCCTACAGCATAGTAAATCAAGCTGAAAAGCAATCTTGAAGCAGAGACTTTTGATTTATATAAGCAAATTTTGAAGAGAATATCCCATTATGGGTTTGAGTTTGTGAACAGTTTAAGGACTGAATAAACTATCTTTTCCCATCAAGTAGAAAATTTAGTTTTTTCCCTATATCCTTCATGACATACTATCTCACATTGTGATGTTTTAAATAACCAAGAGGCTATTTATTAATAGGAAAGGTTTAAGACGGGAGTTGGAAACTAGATATTATCTGGAATTTCACCTTTGCTTCATGTTTAAGATTACAGTGGAAGAGCTGTTCTTCAAATATATTAATGGCACTAGTGTTAATATAATATTTTGGTTTTAAAAGCCCACCATGATAGAAGCTCGCCCTGGAAAGATGCTGGTGAACCTTCATTAAACACTTGTCTAAGGGAACTTGGAGTGAAAATTGAATGGAAATAACAACACAGTCTTTTTGTATTTGTATAGTCATTGTTAGTGTTCTTGTGAAACCTTGAAATATTGCTATTGTTATAGACCCTAGCAAGAGTCTATAGAAGATCCCAAAGCTCTTCAGGAGAAATCCCTGCGGAGGCAATCTTGCAATCTTCACAGATACCAGTCTACTTCTGAGAAATCCTCCACCATTAAGCTTTTGGGAGAAATGCGTTTAATGTCATAGTAGGAACTCTTTCAGGAGTTCAGGAATCAAGGGGTTTCTTAACTACATAGAAAGAATCTTGGTAGGAGTCAATAAATCCAGGATTTTTTCTTTATGTCCTTTCTTCTATCTCATTTAATGCTATGACATTAGATTGAAGTCCAGCTCATCATTCACTGGTCACTCTGAGCCTAAAATTTGTAAAGAAGAATTCTGTAGAAACCCCGGGTACAAGGCCCTACAATTCAAAGCACACATCTTTGTATATTTTTTCCAAAGAAGTGGAATGATCAGTTGGTCACTTACCCACTGATACTTTAAGATGTATATTCTAAGAAGACTTCAATGGATACCCCTTGGAAGGAGCTACTGCACAGTAGGGATTCATAGTGACTTGCTTGAGAATTTATTATAGGAACCCTGATATATTTTCTATCTAGAGAACAATCTATCTTACAAAGACAACTAGCAAAGTAGAGATTTTAGCTCACACTTAAAAAGTGGGTTGGCCTCCTAAAATTGACTAGATGAAGGTTAGAACCTAAAAAACCAAATTCGTTCAAGGTGAGCAATTTTGGTCACTAAAGATTGGTAAAACCTCTCCATTGTCTTCTCTAAGTAAGAGATTCCTCCCCTCTAACTGGAATATTTGATTTTATCCAGGATAAAAAAGGCAGCTATGTCCTAATGTTCATTCAATTTTAGGATAACAACAAAGGTTTCATGAATATGAAATGCTAGTTACACAAATATGAAATGGATCTGTGATGAGGATACTGGTTTCATGATAAAATAGTCCCAAAAGGCATTGCACCTGAGATCTTAGCTTTCTTTCTGGAACATCAGCAAACAGTTCAAAATTAATGTAGCACACCATGCAGTTTGCCAGGTTGCTACACTAGCCTGATCATTTTCCCCTCATTATATAAAATCTAATTAGTTAAAGGGCAATTCAATGGAACTTTTATTTGGGGGGATTTAGAAGTATTAAAACAAAGGCGGGGGAATCAAACAGACACTGCAGCTCTCTGAAGGAGTGAACATGATTATTAATAACCCTTGGGCGGGTAAACGATTAACCTTGTCATTTTCCTTCTCGCCATTCAAGTTTCTACAACAAATCAGCACTGCACAGAAATATTTAGATGCTGAATGGAAAACAACTTTTACAAGGTCTCCAACTGGCATCAAATGTTCTCAAGTATGAAAACATCTCTAGGATTTCTCAACAGGCTGATGGATCCCTGCAGGTAGCATTTCCCTTGTTTAATAGTCCTGCCAATTAAATCAAATTAGAGATGAATTTTTAACTCTGTGATGAAGGCAATGCTCATTATAAAAGAAAACAGGAAAATGAGATATTTCCCTTAAGTGAATTGTTATTTCAATTTTAATAATTGGGGTGGGGGGAGAAGGGGAATGCCAAACAGCTCCACCACTGTTGTATGTTTAGTATACCATCTTGTTAGTCAGAGAAAAGTTATTTAGGAAAGTAATGTGTAGTAAGGGCTGCAAACCAGCCATATCCCTATTTTGCCTTTGTGGATTTCCTTTGGCATTTACTTTAAAATTCCAAGATTTTAAAATGGATTTTCTTGATGTCACATGTCATTCTCTGGAGGATATACCTTTCACAGTTGATTCATCTGTCATCTACCTTTGTAGGACATAGTAATCACACCCACAAAGCTACGAAACTTTAGGACAATTCTTGCCAGCCTAATTATACTCTGCAATATATTGTTTAACATGATTAGTCTCTGGACTGCTGGGCTGAGAATTAGAAAATGCATGTTAGAAGGTAATGATTAGATTCTCACTATAAACAAAAACACCCACAATAAAGCATCTATTAATTTGGATCATCAGCATCAACAAATATACACTTAGATAAAATTGTGAATTATTATATGTACATCTCATATAAACTGAGAACTGAATGAATTGTTATCATATGAGATTATATAGAAACAATAGTCATAAGACTCAACTGGCTTCAGATCTATTTTGGGATTCATTAATTTCTGGCAATACCACGAGTATTTTCTTTTTCAGCCATGGGTCAAAGCACATTAAAATGACTAGGCTTTAGTTCAAGTGCTTTGGGGATGTTTGAGGACCCTGTTTCCTAGTAGACAGACAGCAGCAGGTACAAATTACCTTAATGGGAAATTGGTTTTCTTAAATATTCTTAGCAGATAATTGGAAAGGATAGCCACTCTGTCCATGTATTTGAGTCTTAATGCTGATGTTGAATATATGAGATCTATACTGAAGTCTATTAGAGCTACATCCTCCAGCCATTGTCAAATAATGGCATATGCATGTAAACTTATGGTTACATACATCAATAGTTTACATCGATAATATACATCATTTATTTTCTAAGAAATCCACCTCGATGAGCAAACCCTCTTGGGTGTTTCATCTGTTACAGTGGGATCTTCCTAGGTAGCTGTTGGGATTGTAGTCATTGATTCCTTCTCTACAGTGAAGAGAAAAGCTCTGGGAAATGCTCAAACTTAGCTAAATACCCAAGCAGCGTCCTTGTCTCTGTCTTGTACCTTGAAGCTATGTTCCCGTAACCTCTGTACCTTCTAGGTCTGTCAATGCATCACTTACTTGTGAATTCACCAGTACACACAACAGGCACCATATAAGGCTGTAAAGAAGGAACTTGCTAATGCCATTAAACACACCTGGAACACACCATCGTGGTTGATGGTGTTTTCGTGACTCTCTTTACCTTAAAGGCCAGGCAACAGGCAAGCTAGTCCTTTGTGATACTGGGTGAGCCCTGAATGCTCTTTCATCTTGCTGATTAGAGAAAAACAAAAACAAAAACAAAATAAAACAAAACAAAAAAAATCTCAAAACAACAACAACAAAAAATCTCAAAACCCATTGGACTTTAAGATACAGAGCCAGGGGCATTCAGACTATAGAATATAATTTTGAGTCAGATTTATTTTCCACAGATATTAGTGGTAAAATAGTCTCAGTTTCTGATAATTAAGATTAGTACATTTTCCAAGGGCACAACACAGCATCCTTTCAGGTCACCACTGATTTCAAAAGGTAACTGTGCAAAACAAAATTTCAATTTCCTGATTCAATGCATAAAAGGTCAACATCTGCTGATGCTCAGAGATGGGGGATGGGGTGGAGGCGGCCAGATGAGATGTGGAGTGAGCAGATACAGTCAGAGGTTCATGCAACACACATCTGCCTCTCAGAACAGAAACACATGCCAGCCCCAAAGAACTACTTTTCCATTCATCCATTTCTGAAACTCTGGACATGCCAGACCATGAGAGCCTTTCTGGTTCCCTCTAAAATTGCTCAAAAGCAGTTGTCAAGGCCTGAAAGGATCATTTCGAAGTGCATACATAGGCAAAAGCAAGCACTGAAGCAGGAATATTAGAT
This sequence comes from Apodemus agrarius, assembly GCA_964023405.1. Classification (NCBI taxonomy): domain Eukaryota; kingdom Metazoa; phylum Chordata; class Mammalia; order Rodentia; family Muridae; genus Apodemus; species Apodemus agrarius. Next base: position 52,328,632 of record OZ030007.1, on the reverse strand, counting down.
TGCCAGAGCTGAATGTTCTCATTGGCGTGGATGTAACCCCAATACCATGTTTGTAAGATCACAAGGCAGAGCTGCAGTCGTAACTGTGTGTTAAAATGGATGCAAATGTTGCTTCTGATTACAGAGCAGCTGATTTTCATGGTCATTCAACATGTCTAATGCTTAACAGATAAGTGCCTTGGCCTGTTCACAAGTTTAAGTAAACTGGACTGATTTAAAAATTAGAAGAGCTGGCCTTGCATGTATAAGAAGTAGCAAATTTCTTTATCTAAATTATCAGAGTAATGCTTTTAGAAGGGTGTTGGGTTTGGCAATGCTTCAAATGCTGTTATTTACACTGTGAACATTATCCCTGGCACAGCTTTTATGGTGCAAGCCTTTGATGAGTGACCATCATGGGAAATATTCTTTCCATTTATAGTCCATAATTAAGGCTCTCTCCATATTTTATTTCTAAATCAGTTACTCAGTTGTTGCGCCAAGATATTTTTTTGCCATGTACATAAAGGGCATCCTGTAAAAACTGTGTAAAGTTATGCTGTGAAACAGTATTGTTCTGTATGTCTGTAATGAACATTTTCAGCATGGGCAAGGCTGTACTGATTCAGACAAAGAGGATTTGCAGCCTGAGTGTCTTGGGGTAGCTGGTGATGCTCAGAGCATGGATGTTGGAAAGGATTATCCAGAGAATAGAAGGAAGGTTTCTCTTCAATTGACTGGATATCTACTAAGAGATTTCCTTAGGGAATTTTAGTCCTATTCTTATACTTTGTATATATACCCCTTTCTTACCAAAGGGAAAGAAAAGGACTCCATAATGAATGGACCACTGTAATTTAGGAGAGAGGAATGGGTGGTGTGCAAGCTGATTGTATCTAATTCCTTAGGATGATTAATGTTCATAACCTCTTTCAGGCCTTCACAAAACCTACATTTTACCACATTAAAAGATTTCCCCCTAATATTCATGATATTTTCCTTGAATTTCAATGAACACATCCAAGGCATTCATGGAGATCCCTTCTTTGCGTCTGTCAGATACTTTAGAAACCCACACTTGGTCCTACAGAGAGAGTGCCATCTTTTTTGGTTACTAAATATGAATAAACAGAATAGTCTATGGAGTGTTCATCTAAGTAATTAATCCCCTGTTTAGGCAGCCTTTATGAATTCAAAGCCATCAGGAAAACTGGCATTGCACAACTACCAAAGAGGTGCATGTGCTACCATTTTATCTGTGTTCCCAGTATACCTGTGCCTACAACTATCAGGAAACTCGAATATCCATAGATCATATTTTATTGCATCAGAAATGGACACAAGAAAAGAGCCCTGAGGAGCTGAACAACAAAGCGAAGCTAGCCTAGATTTGGTTTGGTGATCGTTTTACTTACTACCAATACTGGAGATGCTGGGGATACCTGCGGAGAAAAGCACAAGACAACACAGTAAAGAAGTGTTAGCTATTTGCTAAGCGACATCTTTAATTTAGCATAAAAGTCTTTCAAATGTGACAGTTTGTAACTAAGATTATTAGAAATTGCTACAGAAAAATCTACACACAATATGTGTATATGTATTTATCCACAAGTGCTGGAACCATCCATAAACTCCTCAGCTCATCAGAATTGAACAATTAAAGTCCATTTTCAATAGGTAGTGCAAGGATGCCTGGTAATATCAAACATTTTGTGCTCATTTACAATATCGATGGATTAATTCTATGTGTCTAAGAGCAGATATTCAGCGAGGCTTTTGTTCTCACCACCCTACTGAACAAACCCATGTGCACCTGTGCACATACAGTGGCATGAGCAGCAGGTCCTTCTCAATGCATTATGAGGTGCAAGCATTAACTGTTGAAAAATCATTTGACAGTTTGTTTGATTAATTTCACATAGTCATCCTTCTTATTCCTCTTTTACCTGTCAGATACGTAGATTAAACTCTGTAATAGAAACTTAATTGAGCAGAATAATTCAAGAATGCATTACATTGTGCATATTGATCACGGATTCACCGATGATTCAGCTTCATGTTAATTCACATTTCAGAGTTTGGCCTGACGTGGTGAAATGTAGATATGCATTTAGCCCGCATCCTCGTTACGAGTCCTACCAAGCACCATAGTGCTTTGACCTAACGCAGATTCTCAGCGGCCAGAACATCTAGGTTTGAAGGATGGCTCCAACTCCTAAATTCTTACTAACTTTGGGGTCTTGGGAAGTCCCTGATGACCTCTGTGCTTACTTTGTTTCCTATGTCTCTATTTGTTGTGACTACTCTATAAATTGATAGGTGGAAACCATGAAGACTGTTACCTTCTCGCAACAGTTACTCTTACTGTCTTGGTTTACTCCTAGAGCCTCTCCGTGACAAAGGCTGCTGTTTAAATACTAGAGAGTTACTTCTTGACATCAACTTATGGTTGCTATGTTGGTGACAATGAGATGGGGATGTGGCAGCCCTGTGTGAGGATTCTGCATTGCCACTATTGACTAGGCAGGTGATTTTTGGCTACTTCAAGCCCCATCTACAAAGGGGCCTATCATATCTACTTCAGTGGGTTTCTGTGAAGACTGAACAAGATAATAGTGAAGCACACTTAATAGGCTATGTAGCCAGTAAGGAAGAGCTGTTAATGTGTTGGTCAGACATGTTCTTCACAGGTAGGAACTCTACGAGTTGTTCAGCTTCTATTTTAGCACGAATCTTCACACAACTTCCCTCTGCCTGATTGAACTGATCACTGGACCTTTCTTTGAGACATCTAGCTTTGTGGCCTTTTAAATAAAGTTTATTTTTGTGTGTTCATGTGAGAAATGGGAGAATAAAGGGATAAAGGATTATTATGATGTATCAAGAACACTGGAAAGAGGAAAGACAGAAACTCTTTAGTCTGCACATGTTGAGGGCGGAGTTCAATGCTGGGTGTCTCCCTCTATTCCTTTACATCCTATTTTTTAAAGACAGGGGTTCTCACTCAGCTTGAATCTAACAGTTTGGCTGGGCAGGTTTGCCAATGAGCCCATGTAATCTGTTTGTCTTGTCACTGCCCTCAGTACTAGGTTTTACAAGCATGTGCCACCCGACAAGTCTTTTGTTTGGGTACTGGGGATCTGAACTCAGATTCTCATGGTTGTATTCCAGCAAGTGCCTTACCCACTGAGTCGTGTACTCAGTCCCTAAATGCTTGTAGTTTGCAAAACTCCAGATTAATTACTGACCTCTGTCCAATCAAAATTGGCAAACTAAATTTTCATATTTCAACTCTCTCCTATGAACTGAATTTTAAGATGACTGTGATTTCTGCAAAGGACAGCTAGGCTCCAAGCCCAACAGTTGAGTCAACTGTCTTTACTGCAGTGTGACATTGCCTTGGTACTGAATCTTTTTTTTCCCCCTTCATTTTTGCAAATTCCCCACTGGGTGAGGTGCGATGGCAGCATCATAATTTCAGTATCAATTGCAGAGGCTCAGAGTTTCCTCATGATTGAAAACTCTTCTCTCATACAAGGCACCGCTTGCCTGTTGCAATCCATCAAAGAGAATGGAAGTTAAGATAGCGGGGAGAGACTCTTCATATGTTTTCAAACTTCCACGGAGGCAGAGGGCTATGCATAAATGCAAGGTGAACTGCTCAGGGAGTTCCACCAGACACCATAATAAACAAGCCCGCGCAGTAGCTCACTGCCGTGCTTGCCGCTGTAGAATGCTTCAGAAAGATGCAAAAGTGATTCTGTTCCTCTGGGGCCTCGAGTGCAGAAGAGCCCAGTTCATTCCAAGTACACACACGGTGCCAACCATGACTATTCTGAGATTCTATTTTCCTCATGAAGATGCTATTACCTAACACTGGATGCTTAGAATTCAGGCTCTTCTTCATTCTGTGTGTTGTGGGTTTTTTTTTTTTTTTTTTGAGGCACTGCCAGATGAGTCACTCTTTATTCCATGTCTGCAAAAATGGTAATTGCTCAGAAAAGATTTTTAAACTGCTCATTTGAATAAGGAGTTTTGAAATTGAATACAGCTGAGCACCGAGGGATGTCCATTAATTCATTTCCAAATGTTATTTTCTCCTAATGGTTCCTACTTTAATGTCAAAAGTTCCTTGCTTTGGGTTGTCCGTAAACAACTGAAGAACTTACAAAACCCAATACAAGCACTAGAAAGACAGTATGTAAAGAGTAATGTGAGAAATGCTTAAGCACTCAAGAAAAGGATGCAGGGTTGTCTAGAAATGGCAAATAAGGTGTCTTCAGGCTCCATAAAACTGAACCAAAGGATCTGATGCCATTCTGCAATGGCCGCTCTAACCATGAATGAGGGTGTGACTAAGATTGTTCTTGGGGCAATTGTCTAGGCACATGTTGTCGGTTTCCTTTTTGTTTGCTCCATGTAAACTGGTATATATACACAATGGAGTACTATTCAGCCATTAGAAACAATGAATTCATGAAATTCTTAGAGAAATGGATGGAGCTGGAGAACGTCATACTAAGTGAGGTGACCCAACTCAAAAGAATACCCATGGTATGCACTCACTGATTAGTGGATGTTAGCCTAGAATCTTGAGACACCAAAGACACAATCCACATACCAAATGATGTCCGACAAGAAGGAAGGAGTGGACCCTGGATCTGGAAAGGCTCAAAGCATCAGTGTAGGGGAATACCAGAACAGGGAAGTGGGAAGGGGTAGATGGGGGAAGAGAGGGAGGGAAAAGGGCATGTGGAACCTTTGGGGGCAGGGAACCAGGAAAAGGGAAATGAAATGTAAATATAGAATATATCCAATAAAAAAAAGAAAAAAAAAAAGAAATGAACACCACTAAACCAAAGAGGCATATGTCATCATGTGCAGCAAGAGAAAGGCAGGAAGATGTTAGCAATTGCTCATCCATTTCTGTTGCCACATATATTTTAATATATATTATAAGGGAATTCTGCTGAAGACAGAGACAAGAACATAATAGAATGTTATAGCATGATATTTTCTTCATGTTTTGGCTAGCTCTTCCTCCATCGGGTCAATAGTGAAAGGGTATTTCCACACTAAACTTACAGAAGTCAACATGGCAGAGATCTAAAAAATAAATACCCAATCTGAAGAAGCAGATTAAGGTAGTGCTTGAGCTGTAAATCCTTTGAAAACCAATGATAGACAGGTTTGCAGCTTTCTGTCAAGAAGGAGGCAACGTGATAAGGATTCAGTGTACTTTAGAATGCAAGAAAAAAAAAATGACCACTGTTGGGATGGATGGTTTGAAAAAACCATCAAGTAGGCGAGTAGATAGTCTTCCAGTCCGACTATAGCCATTGGGAACACTTAGTCCTACAGCACCATAAATAAGAGGTCAGGAATGATAAGAAATTATTCTGCAGACTCACTCATATTCCAGAGGAATTGCTTCAGGCTGTTGTTAGCAGGTGTTGTCTCCCAGAGACTTGAAAGTGAGGCAAACGAGGCTGCCTTCACAAATGACACTACAGAACCCTCATGTAAGGTATCCAAATTGAGACAGTCAACATTATCTTTCTGCCATAGAAGAGCTCTGGGAATGAAGTATACATGGCAGATATGACAGAGGTGACATTAACCTGACTTCTTGTATTACTGTATCTGACAAATGGGAGAATAAATTCATCAAAGATGGGAAGTCTAGGAAAAGGGATCTCCTGAAAATTGGTGGCATTATGGTGTCATTGCTGCCCGAGGAAGAGGACTGGCAACCTATATGCCCCTAACTCTCCCCTCCCATTTGGAGGAAGTGTGCGTCTGGCAAGATGTGCATGTCAGGATGTTTCAGCCTGATGTTATTAACATGAAAGCCATTTACATTTCCTGCTCCTGTGCTTACAATGCAGACTTTGGAAGATTATCTGACGCCACGCGCAGGTTTAATTGCAGGAAAGAGGATACACTGGTCATAAGACTTTGAGTATTTTTAATGTCATAGCAGTTATTTTGTGTTATGGATAACAACATGGCATTTGAGCACAGTTTATCTTTCCATATAGCTATCTCCATGGGGAAACTTTGCTGATCCTGTGCTAGCTCTCTACGTGAATACAGTAATTATGGCAACTAAATTCAGTCTGGTATGGCCCCAGCACTGTCTTATGTTTATTGGTAAATTTAATCTTTATGTCAACTCTATGAAAACTAAGATTAATTTTACAGATGGTGGAAATGTAAATAGAAGAGGATGTGCCACTTGCCCAAGATCAACACAGTCAAATGAGAAAAAAAACTGAACTTTCAACTTAGAACTAGCTTCCTAATTCTAGACCATAACCACCACTTGGGATTCTGCTTAGGTATTTGGGTGTAGACGGTTGTTGCATGCGTAGTTGGCCCTGCACTTTTCACACCATAGTGACTGAACAGAAGATCACAGTTTCAGGGGCTGAGGTCAGAGGCTGGAAGTAGTCCACTAAGCCGGGTGTGGAATGGTGCCCACAGAGGCCTGTGAAAACCAGCCTGCTAGCATGCTGGTTCTAGATGGTTGCATGAGTAGTGAGTTTTACTATTGAATTTCCTCCAAGATCTCAGATGGTCTCTCACTGTTGGAGACTGAAGGCTCTGGGGTTAGAGCTGATGGACTGTGAAGGCCACATATTCCAGAAGCCCTAAGAAGATGGATGTGAAACCAATCTAGCCATGCATGCATTATAGGATTATTTAGAATTACTCAATCATGTGCCAGGATAACAGTTCTATAAACACTTAAAAGGACTAAGAATAAAACACAGCCATGCTATTAAATAGCTAGTGTTTCAGATCCTGTATATAGACAGAGCTTTTTCTTTTCTTTTTCTTCCCTTGAATTAGCTGTGATATCTTAGGAAATCTTGTTCATTCTCTGAATCCGTTTTCCCACATATTTCAAATGGGATAATACTAGTTCACAATGAATGGAGATATTGTGTGGGAATTTAAGACTGTATTGTATATAAAGTTTTTAATGAAGTTCAAAAGTCTAATCATCAATAGCTGTTGTTTCGACATTTTTGTTTGAAAGAGCTAAGCTGTCCCAGACACACTATAACAAATTAAAGTGAAAGAGAAAGAGAGGAATAGCTTGTTTTGCATAGGAGAGTTTAAGTAGGCTTCATTGATGAGTTAGCACTGAGTCAGAGTCTTCAAGGCGTAAGCAGAACGTCAATAAAGAGAGAAGAGAAGGTACTCTTGGAGAAAGAAATGAACTAACTTCCTGTGATGTTGTGATCTGTACAGCCAACTGGTAAAGTTGGTCTGTACTCACTAAAACATCTGGAACTAGATTTGGCTCATGTCTGCTAATTCCAGAACTAAAACAAGAAGACAGACTGAGATGCTAACAACAAACTCTCAAACAGGGTGCAAAGCAATTTCTGCCACAAAGGCTGCCTTCTGACCTCTACAGGGGTGGGAGGGACCTCAAAAAATATCAGAAAACACAAACAAGAGCCAAACGGCCCAGCAGAGTGATCATAGACAGGGCTGGGAAATGATGAACAAGTACAGGAGGCACGTTCTGTGGAGCCAGGAGACTTAGGGAAGAGCCTCTTATTTGAAAGGATGTCAAAGTAGAGCTCTGTTCCCAATGGTGACAGAGACAGCCACTCAAAGACCCAGAGGAGTAAAACATGAAATGCTCAGTAAAGGGAAGACAAACCTTGGTTTAAATCTTCATCTCACCCCTACTACCTGTGCACACCTGAACCACATGAATCACAATCACATTCCCATATTTGAAAATGTAAAACCATGTCATTGATCTGATAAGACCGGTGTGAGTCTAGAAGGGACTAATGCATTTAAAGTGCTTAGGAAACTGACTGGCTAACAACACACCAATATGTACGTCTGGGACTATAGAAACTGGTCAATGCAAATTTAATATCAGGGAAAATAATATAATAGTCATCAAATTACTTCCCATTACTCAGAGGAGTAGGAGATATTGTACAACAATTCGAGTTGGATATCTGAAAAGACAAATAATATCAATGTCAGATCAATTTAATTGTCCTTATTTGAAGGATATTAGAGAAAGGTAAAATATAAACCATAACTGAACTGGCTATGCCTTTGTCTGTTTTCATGGCATTCTTTTAAGGCCAGGCTGCAAGAAACTCTTTAGACCATCATGCCCACAACAATGTTTTGTAGAAAGCTATTAAGTTTTGAGTAAAATAAGTAAGTTTGATACTGAATCAAACAGGATACTCTATGGCAGAACTTCCTAGACATTTCTAATAATGTGATTTTGAGAATATAAAAAATTAGTAAAGCAAAATTCTTATGTTGCCATAGAATTTAAAAAGACGGTGTACATTTTTGTGTACAGTGCGTATAGGCAGGTATTCACATGTATAAATCTTGCATGTACCTGCCATGTCGCATGTGCATCGGTCAGAAGGCAGCCTTCTGTGTCAGAAATTGCTTTGCACCCTGTTTGAGAGTTTGTTGTTTGTTGCTGCACAACCTTGTCCAGCTGCCTCATGAGCTTCTACAGCAGAATTTCTAAACCGTGCTAATACTGAGAGTCTTTAGTACAGTTCCTCATATTGTGATGACCCCCCAAGCATAAAATTATTTTCTTTGTTACTTCATAACTATAATTTTTATAGTTATGAATTGCAATGTAAATATCTCTGTGTTCTGATGATCTTAGAAGAGCCCTTGAGAAAGGGCTCTTTGACTTTAGAGTAGCCCTGCATGACCCACAGGGTGAGAACCACTGTTCCCACACTCTCTTCCCTTCATCTCTCAGCTCTACGTAGGAGTGCTGGCATTACAGATGCTCACTAACATTTCTGGCTTGAAGTCAATTTTGTGTATCCAAACTCTGGTCCTTGAACTTACATGTAAAGTGCTTTATTCACTGTCCCATCTCTCAAGCCTGTCACAGAGTTTTACTAAGGGTAGAAGTACACCATTTGAGAAAGAGATGTACAGACATTATATTTTGTTGGAGATATTGCTTTTACAAGGAGATTATTAAATTACATTTAGAAAAACATCATGGGTAAGAGATTGAGTATTGCTACTTAATACCTTCATTCATGATCTGGACAAGAGGAATCGAGAAAATAAGGGAAATGAATTGTAAATATAGAATATATCCAATAAAAATGTTAAAAAAAAGAAAATAATGATTAGGCATGATGTTGGACAGAGCTTCTCTCTACTTGAAAAATAAAAATAAAATTCAAAGAATATATAAGAATGCATTTTTAAAAAAGAATGGAATAAAGATCGATAGAGAGACAAAAAATGATGCCAAATGATGCCAGGGTGATTTTATTTTCAAGTGTCGGTACATCATACAAGCCTTTCCTGCCATGGGCGAAAGGTTTTGAGTTGTTCTAAAATGGGATGCCTTCAGAGCTCAGGGACTTCCGGCAAGGTCCCAGTTTGAGTTATTCCTAAATGGAGTTCCTAAGTGTGAGTGTCCTTGAAGAAGATCTTAAAACAAAGATCTCCTGCCTTTCTAGCTCAAACCTGTGAAGGTATACAGACTCTGACATGGTCCTGCCTCCTTGTGATTCTTTTTTTTTTTTTTTATAGTTAACTTTATTAACATAGTCAAGCAGTGATTAACATTCACATCTATTATGTCACATCATACAAATGTAAATACAAAATTACTATAGTACAATATATATTCTCTGCATGATCCAAAATATTTGGTGGCCCCAAAAAACTCTCTTTAAAATTCAGCAGCTTATCAAAAATTAAAACCGTATTCTATTTAAAATGAAGGTCTGTTAGCACAGAGTTAGACTTCAAGAAATATCAATTTAGTACAGTTTGAGAAGGTGCAGGATATGTTTGAAGGACATATTCTAACATAGTGTGGCAGGTACAGGAAACACCAGACTTAAAGCTTTTAAGCATACCTCATACAACCTAAGCTGTCAGCAGAAAGATCCAGTTATTTATAACTAAGCAAGTACTATTAAGTTATTGCACCCAATGTTAACATGAATACTAAGTGTAAAACTTTCATAATATGAAGTGATTTACCACAATTAAGCATCTCTTAAGATGATAATCTACTGAGTAAAATTAATTACGAGATTGCTTGTGACTAGTGGCATCTCTAGGCCACCAAGGTAGATGTCAGAGATTGCAGTCTCTTCCTTACCATTTCAATGACTTGAAGGTTTTTATGGAGATATGACATGCTGAGAGTGTCTCTTACAGTGCATCCACTAAAGTGAGGGTATGTGTGTGTGTGTGTGTGTGTGTGTGTGTGTGTGTGTGCGTGCATGCGTGCGTGCGTGTGCGTGTGCGTGTGCGTGTGCGTGTGTGTGTGTGTGTGTGTGTGTGTGTGTGTGTACATGCATGTGCTGACATATCATGCATGTGAGAACAACCAATATGGAAGAGAAACAATGAAAGTGAAATAGGTTCTGGAAAACAAAATGAAATTCAGAGGACATTTTGAAATAACATTAAAAAATAGAGTAAACATAATTAGGGAGACAAGAAAGATGCCTCTTCTGTAAGCTTTATAGAAGAGAAGAGCTTAGTACTTGAGTCAAATCATAGTAATGAAGTTCTACAGGAAACCAAGTTTGAGACATGTAAACACTTTCAAATGAAGATGGGTTATGTGTTGGGAAATTATTAACCTGGAATAAATAAAATCTGTATAAATAGAGTTCTTATACAACTTAGAAAGAAAGTAAGGGTCGAGATGAAGAGACTTTCAATACTGAAAATAAGAAAAGAAATTACATTAATAAAGTTGTCCAAAAGAGGGCAAGGCTGTCTTATGTAAAAGTATCTTAAAATAAAGTTATTTTGTAGACTTTGTGACAGATGTTATGTAAAGCATAGAGCATGAATTAGCTTCTTAATCTTCTCAAAATTCCTGTGAGAGAAGAACTGTTATCCTCTCCTCACACTAAGAATGGGGAAACAGGATGCTGGTGAGGATAGATTATTAGCAAATAAAGGGATGTGGATTTGGTCATGTAACACTGCCAAATTGTGAAAGTGTTTATTGCCATTTTGGGGTGTTTTAATCACAGCCTGAACTGTTAGAGAATGTGTTGATTTCAGGACTTTTCTCTATCAAAATCCTCCATCCAGTCCTTGTTGTATTGAATTGATCTCTTAGCCGTTGAGGCCATATGCCATTTTTCAGCTTGAATACAGTTGTGAAAGAATTATAGTAGTTCATGGAAAACAAGTGAAACCAGGAGAGGGGATAGTTAAACAATTAGGGAAAGTCAAAGATGGTTATGGCCACTTGGCAAGGACTAACCTGGTGGCATTTAATATGTAAAGAGTTATGGGAGTAAAAAAAAAATCTCATTTCAGGAAGGGAGGTTCTCAGAAATAAAGTCTTTCTAGAGAAAATGTTCTGAAAAACCAATTATTTGAGAGACAGTAAGTAGGATGGGCAGAACAGGGCTGTGTCGGGGGTGAAGCCAATGTCTTTGATGGTAGCCTAACTGCTGCCCTTCTAGTGACCTTGGCAAATCCTGGTCTTAGACATGAACCAGAGTGCTAGAAATTATATGTGTGCTTGGCCCTCTTTTATACTTTCCTGTTACAGGATAATCAGAACCTGAAGGTAATATGTGGGTCATTGTCACTTAGGGAGAGCATTAAACTAAGTTTGACAATTGTGATGACAGGAGTTCTCAGGTAGCCAGACATCCGAGACTGCAATAGATAACCTCAGGAAATCCCTTCCAAAGCTGAGAGATCATGGCTTCCAGTGACCAGAGAAAGCTCCCAGTCCCCACTAATACAATCACCTGTAAAAAGAATCAACACTTTTGCTGAACAGAGCTTTAAAGTGTTCATTTTGTAGCAAGACGTCAGTTTTTCCTTTAACGCGGAGAGAAACTGAACATTCCTACAAAGGGATTCTTTTTTAACCTCTGGGAAGGCTCTTTGCTGCTTCATAGACATTTATCCTAATTTCATGCCCCACACTTCATAGCTTGTTACCTGGTCCATTACTCCAACATGTAACTTGATAAAGCTCGGGTTCTTGTGATACTGGTTTTTAGCGATGGGCTTCTTCCAGCTGCTGCTTTGAAGTGCCAGATAACATTCTTAGCGTCGCATGGAGCCTGTGGCTCGCTGTTCAACTTCTCATTGTCCCGTGGCTGTTCTGACTTCTTGCTGTGCGGTTCTATGGTAATCTTGCCCTTTTTCTGCCTTTTAAAGAGGCCAAACCTTAGGCTTTTCCAGGTGGCTAATCATTCCATCTTCAGAATTGTGTAGATTATTCAGGAAATAGTTCTTTTACTCCTTAGGCATATAAAGTTTGGCCTTTACATATGCAGGGATGTCACTGAGCCGTCCACACAAGTCTTAGTGGGTCTTGTGAACAGAGATACTGCCTGTGCTCATTCACAAACAGACAAGAACCTGTTTTCTTCATGTGGCAACCTGAGGCTTACAGTTATGCCTTTTATCCGGAGGCATCCACTTCTCGGAGAATCCAAAGCGGGCACTGCTGGGAAAAGCCAGCTCTCTCACTAGGCTACGTTATGCGTCACCTAGAACTGAAGGGGTCAACCTTCTCTGGACAAAGCATCTCTTGGTAGAAATGGAACTGTCAATACTCAGAGGTTTCTGGAACTTGATTATGGATAGTTGGTATTGAGACTATTCAAGGCCTGTGCTAAGGTAATAGGATATTAACTTGGGAGAGGGAAAAAAAAGTCACCTCCTGTCTCACCTACTTAGAACAAAATTGCTTCTCTAATTATTAAGAACTATTTTGCAACACATTTAATGGGAAGGTTAGAGGACTGAATCTAACAGGCGATTAGAGCGCTAACGCATGCTTACAAATGATAAAATCAGGAATAAATCTTATTCTGCAATTTGAAAAGGAAGGAAGCAAAGTCACAATTGCAAGTGAGACCCAGAAACAATCAACTCAGCATGCCCAGAACATGTCGAAATGGAGCAGTGTTACTCACAGGTGTTTGCAGTGCCTTTGGGGATGGGGAGGTATGAGCCTGGACTCCAAGGTCGGCCCTGGAAATTCTTCTTGCACTTCCCACAGTCTGGACCTGTAGTGTTGTGCTCACATTCACACATCAGTTTGCTGTTGTCATACAAACACGAAGTGGCATGCAGGTTGCACTTGCACCTAGGCAGAGGGGAGATAAAGAGTTCACTGTCAGTCAAGTGGGTCTTGGCTGCTGAGCTACAGAAGGGCCACATGGAGGTCACAAACCACACTGCATTTTTGTGCTCTACAGAAACCAATGGCGAAACACATGGAGGTCTGCAGGCTTAGACATGAGGAGCTTTGTAACCAAGGCCTTTCGGAGAAGGGACCTTTCAAATGTACCCCTCTTCAGGTGCCATTCTGAGGTAGCCTAATTCTAGTCCAGTCTACACAGCCCGGAAGCTCTTCTTGGACAGCTGTGCTCCTAAAGACTATATCCCCCAAAGCTATCTAACATATTGTCTCCAGTGGATGGTTCATCTGTGACATCAAAAGTTTGACAAGTTCGTGAGTTTCTTTGGCTTTAAAGAAAGATGTTATCTTTTTCATATCATGAAGACAAATCTCGTTTGTTGAAAAAACATGACAACCATTGCAACAACTTTCCACTCCGTATTTTTTTAAGGACTTGACAGCTTATAAGCAGGCTTTCTCATTCTGGAACTAAATAATTGCAGGAACCTTTTTATCAAGTCTTCCCTCCCCCCTCCCAGAGAAGATAAGACATCAATCTTTGCATATCCCATTCACAACACTATATGGCAATTACAAGGTCTCTCAGAAACTGGCCAACTGACTCTAGCAATCCTAGAAAATACAAAATAAAGAAACAAACATGTCTGTGACAGTGATCTGAGGCCACTAACTGTGACTTATAAAGAGCAGTGACATATTAGAAGCAACAGTGGATCACATGATTTCCTAATCCACTCCCACATTCAAAGTCTTTGACTGAAACTGTGAAGACCAACTTGCTATTTGTCGAGGGAGCAGGTAGAAAATTGTCTCACATCCTTTTCAGGTCTTTTCCTCCGGGGGTGGAGGGGAGGACACCTACCTTGACAGAATGACCATGCATAGGAATGTTCCCACACAGAGCAGAATGACCATGAATAGAGATATGTGCCCACACAGAGAGGACCAGGGATAAAATACCAACATACGTCAGACTCAGAAACTGAAATGTCACCTGCGTGTAGGTGTGTTAAAATGAGAATCTCTGTGAACTAGGTAAGAATAGCCAGGCACAAGTTTCATAAAGACAAATACTGTGGTGTGGTGTGTATTTTCTTTGGAGGAAGATGTCATAAATCAGAAAAAATAGCAGAATGCATTTCCATAGGTGGAAAATGGAATTGTTTAACTACTGATGTTATTTCTATTCTATCGACATAGCAATGTCTATTCTCTTTTGATACAAATGGGCTCCTATTCACTACAAGGAAGAAAATGAATGACTGTGACCTCGAGATCCTTGGCTTTCTTCTAAGAAGGTGTAGCTCTGGAAGCAATGGCTATTCAGTCAAATCTCTCTGGGAAGACTGAGGCTCAGTGTCCTAATGGCTCTTCCATAATGAATAATACTTCTAGCTACATCTCCCTCTGTGTAATTATTTATAATAAGGCAGAAGAATGGTTGCATTAAAACAATAGAAATCCAACTTGAATATTTATATAAATATAAATAATATTTTTAAAGATTCACATTTTCACCATCTGCCTAAAAGAAAAGAAGGAAGTAATTAATTTAAACAGTGTTTAACTGTGAACCAGACCCTAAAACAATCTCTGATACGCAGCCAGTTATATGTGTGAGTATATCTTATTAAAAGACCTTGTTCTTCCTGACATTAGCACCTTTATTTATGGATGTGTTTGTACATATGGAGGATGTTTGAAACCCCAGTGTGAGAAGCACCAGCTCCCATTGATTTAACATCCTATCTACTCCTACAAATTTCAAATGAAGAAATGAACAATGTGACCCCAAAGAATACGCTCTTTTTATGTTTGGAGACTGAGAATGCAAACAGTCAGTATGAACTGGTTTATCTATCTTGCACCTTTTAATGTGCGCATACTCATAACTGGTCCAGGCAATTCCATTCTAAAGATATTATATTAGCTGGCAAAGTTATTCTTTGAATAACAAAAGGAGGTGAAAGAAGGGTAGATTTATTTTTGCTACTATTTTTTTCCTCAGATTTTTTGCAGTACAAGATTCATTCTTCCTTGTCTAAAAGCTTGTTATTGAAGGTTCAACTTAGTACATAACCCTTAATCAAAACTCATACACTCTCTAGCATTATTTTTATGATTAATGAAGTTATTTCCATGAATTGGTTTCTTTAATTGTTATTGGAATGTAAACATAGAATATAGAAAATAAAAATTAAAAAAAAATTAACAGTATATGATCCCTTTTATCCTCTGGAAAGAGCAGTATCCACCATGTACCTGATTCTCCAGCTACTTTCTTGTCTTAGTTAGGCCTTTCAGTTGTTGTGATAAAACACCATGACCAAAAACAACTTCGGAGGAAATGGTTTATTTCATCTTACAGAGAACGGTCCATCGTCTAGGGATTTTTTTTTTTTTAGTTATTTTTATTTTCTATATTCTATGTTTACATTTCAAAGGCTTTCCCCTTTCCCAGTTCCCACCCACCATAGTTCCCATAGTTCTTCTCCCCCCCAACTATTCCCCAATCATTCCCCCTCCCCCCTCGGTTTCTTTACTAAACTGGATGCAATCTATACATGCCCAGGGTCCTCTCCTTTCTTCTTCTTGGGAATCATTTGACTTGCTATTTGTGTCTTGAGTATTTAGTGCTTCTGGGCTCATTAATATCCACTTATCAGTGATTGCATTTCATGTGCATTCTTTTGTGATTGGGTTAGCTCACTCAGGATGATATTTTCCAGGTCTAACCATTTACCTACAAATTGCATGAATTCATTATTTTTAATTGCTGAGTAGTATTCGATTGTATAAATATACCACATTTTCTGTATTCATTCCTCCTTTGAGGGACATCTGGGCTCCTTCCAATTTCTGGCTATTATAAACAAGGCTGCTATAAACATAGTGGAACATGTGTCTTTATTGCATGTAGGGGAATCCTCTGGGTATATGCCCAGGAGTGGTATGCCAGGGTCCTCTGGAAGTGACATGCCCAATTTTCTGAGGAACCGCCAAACTGATTTCCAGAGTGGTTTTACCATTTTGCAATCCCACCAACAGTGGAGGAGTGTTCCTCTTTCTCCACATCCTCGCCAGCACTTGTTGTCTCTTGAGTTTTTAATCTTAGCCATTCTGACTGGTGTGAGGTGGAATCTCAGGGTTGTTTTGATTTGCATTTCCCTGATGACTAATGATGTTGAACATCTCTTAAGGTGTTTCTCGGCCATCCGAATTTCTTCTGGTGAAAATTCTTTGTTTAGCTCTGTACCCCATTTTTTGATAGGGTTATTTGGTTCTTTGCGGTCTAACTTCTTGAGTTCTTTGTATATATTGGATATTAGCCTTCTGTCGGATGTGGGGTTGGTAAAGATCTTTTCCCACTTTGTTGGTTGCCGTTTTGTCCTTCGGACAGTGTCCTTTGCTTTGCAGAAACTTTGTAATTTTATGAGGTCCCATTTGTCAATTCTTGATCTTAGTGCGTACGCTATTGGTGTTCTGTTCAGGAACTTTTCCCCTGTGCCCAAGTTCTCCAGGGTCTTCCCAAGTTTCTTTTCTAATAGTTTCAGTGTGTCTGGTTTTATGTGGAGGTCCTTGATCCACTTGGAGTTGATCTTAGAGCAAAGAGATAAGAGTGGGTCAATTCGCATTCTTCTGCATGTTGACCTCCAGTTGAACCAGCACCATTTGTTGAAAAGGCTATCTTTATTCCATCGGATGGTTGTGGCTCCTTTATCAAAGATCAAGTGACCATAAGTCTGTGGGTTAATTTCAGGGTCTTCAATCCTGTTCCATTGATCTGTTTGCCTGTTGCTATACCAATACCATGCAGTTTTTAACACAATTGCTCTGTAGTACTGCTTGAAGTCAGGGATATTGATTCCCCCAGAAGTCCTTTTATTGTTGAGAATAGTTTTAGCTATCCTGGGTTTTTTGTTGCTCCAGATGAATTTGAGAATTGCTCTTTCTAGATCTATGAAGAATTGAGTTGGGATTTTGATGGGGATTGCATTGAATCTGTATATTGCTTTTGGCAAGATGGCCATTTTTACTATATTGATCCTGCCAATCCAGGAGCAAGAAATATTTTTCCATCTTCTGAGGTCTTCTTCGATTTCTTTCTTCAAGGACTTGAAGTTCCTGTTGTACAGATCTTTCGCTTGTTTGGTTAGAGTTACGCCAAGATACTTTATGTTGTTTGTGGCTATTGTGAAGGGTGTTATTTCCCTAATTTCTTTCTCAGCCTGCTTGTCCTTTGAGTACAAGAAGGCCACTGACTTGCTTGAGTTAATTTTATAACCTGCCACTTTGCTGAAGTTGTTTAACAGCTGTAGAAGTTCTCTGGTGGAGTTTTTTGGGTCGCTTAGGTAAACTATCATATCGTCTGCAAATAATGATAGTTTCACTTCTTCCTTTCCAATTTGTATCCCTTTGACTTCCTTATGTTGTCTAATTGCTCTTGCTAGAACTTCAAGTACTATATTGAAAAGATATGGAGAGAGAGGGCAGCCTTGTCTAGTCCCTGATTTTAGTGGGAATGCTTCAAGTTTCTCTCCATTTATTTTGATGTTGACTACTGGTTTGCTGTAGATTGCTTTTACTATGTTTAGGTATGGGCCTTGAATTCCTGCTCTTTCCAAGACTTTTAGCATGAAAGGATGCTGAATTTTGTCGAATGCTTTTTCAGCATCTAATGAGATGACCATGTGGTTTTTTTCTTTCAGTTTGTTTATGTAGTGAATTACATTGATGGATTTCCGTATATTGAACCATCCCTGCATCCCTGGGATGAAGCCTACTTGATCATGGTGGATGATCGTTTTGATGTGCTCTTGGATTCGGTTAGCAAGAATTTTATTTAGTATTTTTGCATCTATATTCATCAGAGAAATTGGCCTGAAGTTCTCTTTCTTTGTTGGATCTTTTTGTGGTTTAGGTATTAGCATAATTGTGGCTTCGAAGAATGAGTTGGGCAGTGTCCCTTCTGTCTCTATTTTGTGGAATAGTTTGGAGAGTATTGGTGTTAAGTCTTCTTTGAAGGTCTGGTAGAATTCTGCACTAAAACCATCTGGTCCCGTACTTTTTTTGGTTGGGAGGCTTTCTATAACCCCTTCTATTTCTTTAGGGGTTATGGGACTATTTAGCTGGTCTACTTGATGCTGATTTAATTTTGGTATTTGATATCTGTCTAGGAAATCGTCCATTTCCTCCAGATTCTCCAGTTGTTTTGAGTATAGACCTTTGTAGTAGGATCTGATGATCTTTTGAATTTCCTCAGTTTCTGTTGTTATGTCTCCCTTTTCATTTCTAATTTTGTTAATTTGTATACTGTCTCTGTGTCCTTTGGTTAGTCTGGCTAAGGGTTTATCTATCTTGTTGATTTTCTCAAAGAACCAGCTCCTGGTCTTGTTGATTCTTTGTATGGTTCTCTTTGTTTCTATTTGATTGATTTCAGCCCTGAGTTTGATGATTTCTTGTCTTCTACTCCTCCTGGGTGAATTAACTTGTTTTTCTTCCAGGGCTTTAAGGTGTGCCATTAAGCTGCTAGTGTATGCTCTCTCCAGTTTCTTTTTGGATGCACTTAGAGCTATGAGTTTTCCTCTTAGCACTGCTTTCATTGTGTCCCATAGATTTGGGTAGGTTGTACCTTCATTTTCATTGAATTCTAAAAAGTCTTTGATTTCTTTTTTTATTTCTTCCTTGACCAAGGTGTCATTGAGTAGAGTATTGTTCAGTTTCCATGTGTATGTGGGCTTTCTGTTGTTTTTGTTGCTATTGAAGACCACTCTTACTCCATGGTGATCTGATAAGAGGCATGGGATTAACTCGATCTTCTTGTATTTGTTGACATCTGTCTTGTGACCGATTATATGGTCTATTTTGGAGAAGGTACCATGCGGTGCTGAGAAAAAGGTATATTCTTTAGCTTTAGGATGAAATGTTCTATATATATATATGTTAAATCCAATTGGTCCAGAGTTTCAATTAGTTTCACTGTGTCCCTGTTTAGTTTCTGCTTTCCTGATCGGTCCATTGAGGAGAGTGGGGTGTTGAAGTCACCCACAATTATTGTGTTAGGTGTAATGTGTGCTTTAAGCTTTAGTAAGGTTTCTTTTACGAAGGAGGGTGCCCTTGCATTTGGAGCATAGATGTTCAGTATTGAGAGCTCTTCCTGGTGGATTTTCCCTTTGGCCAGCAAGAAGTGACCTTCTGAGTCTCTTTGGATGATTTTAGGTTGAAAGTCAATTTTATCTGATATTAGAATGGCTACTCCAGCTTGTTTCCTGAGACCATTTGCTTGTAAAATTGTCCTCCAGCCTTTTACTCTAAGGTAGTGTTTGTCTTTAACACTGAGATGTGTTTCCTGTATGCAGCAAAATGTAGGGTCCTGTTTCCTTATCCAGTCTGTTAATCTATGTCTTTTTATTGGGGAATTGAGTCCATTGACGTTAAGAGATATTAAGGAATAGTAATTATTACCTCCAGACATTTTTGAAATTATATTTATTTATCTTATTTATTTTTTATATTCGAGAGGTTATCTTCTTTTGGGTTTGATGAGAGGAGGTTTCTATCTTGCTTCTTCCCGGGTGTAGTTTCCGTCCTTGTCTTGGTGTTTTCCCCCTATTATCCTTTGTAGGGCTGGATTTGTGGAGAGATATCTTGCAAATTTGGTTTTGTCATGGAATACCTTGATGTCTCCATCAATGGCAATTGAGAGTTTTGCTGGGTAAAGTAGTTTTGGCTGAAGTTTGTGTTCTCTTAGAGTTTGCATGATATCTGCCCAGGATCTTCTAGCTTTCATGGTCTCAGGTGAGAAGTCTGGTGTTATTCTGATAGGTTTTCCTTTATATGTTACTTGGCCTTTTTCTCTTGCTGCCTTTAGTATTCTTTCTTTGTTTATTACATTTGGAGTTTTGATTATTATGTGACGGGATGTATTTCTGTTCTGGTCCAGTCTGTTTGGGGTTCTATAGGCTTCTTGTATATTCATGGGCATCTCTCTCCTTAGGTTGGGGAAGTTTTCTTCCATAATTTTATAGAAGATATTAGCTGGCCCTTTAACTTGTAAATCTTCACTCTCGTCTATACCTATAATCCTTAGGTTTGGTCTTCTCATAGTGTCTTGGATTTCCTGGATGTTTTGGGTTACCACCTTTTTGCATTTAGTATTTTCTTTGACTGTTGAATCAATGGTTCCTATGGTATCTTCGGCTTCTGAGATTCTGTCTTCTATCTCTTGTATTCTATTGTTGATACTTGCGTCTATGGCCCCTGATTTCTTCCCCAGGTTTTCTATCTCCAATGTTGTCTCCCTCTGTGATTTCTTAGTTGTTTCTACTTCTGTTTTTAGTATCTGGATGGATGTGCTCAGATCTTTCGCTTGCTTGATTGTGTTTTCATGAATTTCTTTAATAGATTTTTGTGCTTCCTCTTTCATAGCTTCTACTTGTTGGCCCACGTTCTTCTGTAGTTCTTTAAGTGACTTTTGTCTTTCTTCCTTATTGTCTTCTTCTCTTTGATCCATCTTCTCCTGCATTTCTTGAAGTGATTTTTGTATTTGCCTCGTAAAGGCTTCTAACTTTTGATCAATTTTCTCCTCTATTTCTTTACGAGATTTTTCTATGTGTTCAGCTACCAGCATCCTGACCAGTGATTTTATATCCAAGTCTTGTTTTTCTGGTGTTTTAGGGTATCCAGGGATTCCTGTTGTTGGAGAACTGGGTTCAGATGCTGTCATGTTGCCTTGATTTTTGTTAGTAACGTTCCTTCGTTTTCCTTTTGCCATCTGGTTATTTCTGGTTTTAGTTGGCCTTGTTGTCAGTGGCTGGTGTTTGAATCTCCTGTGAGGCTGGGCTCACCTGTTGTTTCTCTATTGGTGAATATGTGTGACTGCTGCTTTAAGGGATCATAAGCTGGCTGCCACCCATGCGATTGTGGCCCCTGTTGGAGTCTGTCTACCTGGGCTTCTCCAGCTGTGTCCTGGTTGCAAGGAACTCCGAGAACCTAGCAGATCCCCCGTGAGGGTAGCCCTGGAAGGGGTGTTTACCTGGGCCTTTCCAGCTATGTCCTGGTTGCAATATGGAGGCCCGTTGCTACCACTGGTCCAGGGGCCGGCGAGCTGGTTGCAGAATGCAGCCTCGGGGCTCACCAGAGGGCACGGGAATGTCCTACAGAGCCTGGGCCTTTCCAGCTGTGTCCTGGTTGCAATATGGAGGCCCGCCGCTACACTGCTGGTCTAGGGGCCGGCGAGCTGGTTGCAGAACGCAGCCTTGGTGCTCACCAGAGGGCTCGGGGATGTCCCACAGATCCTAGGCGGGACTCCGCCTGCTTGGCTCCGAGACCCTAGCAGATACCCCCGTGAGTGTAGCCCTGGAAGGGGTGTTTACCTGGGCCTTTCCAGCTGTTTCCTGGTTGCAATATGGAGGCCCGCCGCTACACCGCTGGTCTAGGGGCCAGGGAGCTGGTTGCAGAATGCAGCTTAGGTGCTCACCCGAGGGCGGGGATGTCCCACAGAGCCTGGGCCTTTCCAGCTGTGTCCTGGTTGCAATATGGAGGCCCGCCGCTACACAGCTGGTCTAGGGGCCAGCGAGCTGGTTGCAGAACGCAGCCTTGGTGCTCACCAGAGGGCTCGGGGATGTCCCACAGAGCCTAGGCGGGACTCCGCCTGCTTGGCTCCGAGACCCTAGCAGATACCCCCGTGAGTGTAGCCCTGGAAGGGGTGTTTACCTGGGCCTTTCCAGCTGTGTCCTGGTTGCAATATGGAGGCCCGCCGCTACACCGCTGGTCTAGGGGCCGGCGAGCTGGTTGCAGAACGCAGCTTAGGTGCTCACCCGAGGGCGGGGATGTCCCACAGAGCCTGGGCCTTTCCAGCTGTGTCCTGGTTGCGATATGGAGGCCCGCCGCTACACCGCTAGTCTAGGGGCCGGCGAGCTGGTTGCCGAACGCAGCCTAGGTGCTCACCCCGTCCAGGGATCTTAAGGCAAAAACCTAAGCAGGGAAGAAACCTAGTGGCCAGAACTCAAGCAGAAGCCATGGAAGATCACTGTTTACTAGTAGTATTCTCTTCTTCAGTTTGCTTTTTTATAAATTGTTGGGTTACCTACTCAGAAGCGGCACCACTGACGGGGAGCTAGGCCCTCCCACAACAATTGTTACTCAAGAAAATGCTCCCCAACACTGACCTACAAGCCAATTTTGTGGAGGCATTTTCTCAATTGGGAGATTCCTTCTTTTCAGATAACTCTACCTTGTGTCAAGTTGACGATAGGGATACACAACACCAAAAAACGTTCCTAAGCAGGACACTGCTTTACTCTTTCTTTTTGACTTTCATGTACTTGATCTTTGTTAACTCTTCTCTTTCTCATTCCTTCCAAGAAGCAAATATCTCCTGTTAGAATCATCCATGTCTTCGCCATGGGAAATCCAATGGATATTCTCACTTGCCTTGGCTTCCCCAGATGTGTTGACTGTGGAATACTCCTTTCACTTACTGGTGATCCCTACTGGATGCCTGAGTTCAATTACAGGACCCTGACTACTGTCTAGCCTCTGCACAGGCTAGTCCTTTGACTTCTATCTTAATATGATCAGCCGCGGACACTCCTTTCCCTTCTTTTTCTTCTGTTGTCCTAAATTTTCTTCCGTTATCTTTCATCAACACTCAAATGTGAACGTTTCCCTGAATAGATGACTACATTTAAGGAGACTAGTATTCTCTATGTCCTACAGGGGTCCACAGAAGTCTCTCCTGTTATCACCAGGTAACAGTGTGCAATCAGTGTGTCCACAATCCCTGCATCAGTATCCTCATCACAGGTCCCTCCCACTGCTCTCAGATATATTTATCAAAAATGTCCTGTGGACATATGTCTGAAAAGGACCCAAACCAAATTTCCAGGCTTTCTTCCCCTACTTACATCCACTTCTGGGTTTTCTGTCCCAGGAATTATTATCTTGGTTAACTGGACCTCCTTTATCTCAGTTTACTAAGAATGGTCTGCCTGTCACTTTCATGCTCCACCTAAGTGCTCATCACTTCATACCAAGCCCAGTCCTCAGATGCCTGCCCCATCAGTATGTCAGTTTTAATGGAGAGTATGTCCTTGGTAGTGATTGTCAGTGTGACTTTGGTTTTTACAACAACTTCTAAACAGAAGTGAATGCTGTAATAACTTCTCTCTGTATCATACCAATTCTTAGTTTCAATCATTCTTTCACTCAAATACCTTTGGCTCATTCCTGACTTAGACTATTATAAGATTGTGTATTATTATTAGGATAGGGTCGAAGCCCTGTGGTATACCTTCAAATCCCTCTGCAGTCTAACACTTTTGTCTTTTCTAGCTACACTGTTCCCTACTTGGTACTTTGACCGCTACATTTCAGATACTATTAAAAATTATTTGCTCTTACTTCAATACTTTCTTCTCCATCCCATTCTCCTTCACCTCAGTACTTCTTCCTTTAGATGTGAACTTTGAAACCTCAGTGCCTGGTTTCTAGCTGATATCCAAACACCATTTGTCAGTCAACTAAATGCATTTCCCACCATGTAGAACACTGCTATTTTGTGCATCTACATGAAGCTCATGATGCCTCTGCATTAGATTCAGGGTGTGTTTCAGTTGTTTTTCTGATGTTGCACTCACTGAGAGACAACAGTCATGTCTGCCTATTTATTGCAACAAACTCAGCATGCAGCAAGGTGTTTGACACATTATAGGTGTCCAGATGACATTAGATGTTTAAACAAGTGACTAGAAAATAAGGAGACCCTGTGAAGCTAGAAACCTCATGTGTGTCATACTGTGCCTAGTATAACAACAGACTGATAGTAGAGTTAGTAAGCATTGGAGCACATCAAACACCCTATGATATATGCTAAAAACTGTTACATGCCTTGTTATTAGTTTTCACAAAAATCATATTTGACAAAGAGAATTCTATCAAACTGGTGAGATCTTATAAACCCAATTTAATTTTAATTTAAACTCTCAAGGGTTTGCCAGAAGCCTGAAATTGAACCTAAGAGCTATCTCATAATGATACTGAAAGATCTAAGAAAAGGACACAGCCTAAGGGAGAAGAACAACAGGGTGTGGTATAACATAGCCATAGTGGAACCTGCGCCTTTTATCTTCAGGTCCTCATGTTGGGAAGGCAACTCTGGTTTAGCTGGTGCTTGGTGAAGCCTTGCTTTGGCACTAGATGATGCTTAACATGTCCCAAGAAGAGATCTGATGGTGCTGAGTGGATTTGCAGCTGTCCCTCCTGGTCCTTGTGACAGTGATGTGTAAGTGTCAAGTGTGGAAAGTAGATGCAATGGTACCACGGCTCTGGCCTGTATTTGGAAACAACTCCCTTTCCACCGCTTGCTTTGTTCTTATCACTCCCATTCCAATCAGAAGTTAAACTCCTTTATTTAGAGCCCTTGCCAACCAGAGTGACTTTTCCTCTGAAGGTAAAAAAGAAAAAAAAAAAAGAGAGAGAGAGAAAGAAAATGGATTTCAGTGTTGGGAGATTGCTCTCAATTCTTGATGTCATGACCTCTGGCATTGTGATGGGTGGAGGGCAGATTTCTGATCCATCCCACTTGTCTCTGACAGATTCATTATTCATTCCCATGGTCATGCAGCTCCCACGGCTACTGTCACCACAGGAGAGGAAGTGTACAGGCAGCGATCTAAGTCTCTGCTGTTAGTCAAATATCTGGTGCTCTGAAGAGCTGAGCCTACTCACTCATGTTGTTTACATACAGACAACTTATATAAAGATACTGCAGATAGAACTAATTGACTTGCATGTACCTTGAAGATCTATTTGTGTACAAGCGACAAATATCAGACGCTGTCAACTAAGAGCTTTTCTTTCAGGCTTTTCAACAAAAATAAACTCTATTCTGCACTCCAAACTTAATGAACACCAGCGTGTTCTTGCTTTCAACCAGGTCTGTACTTCCTGTATTTTAGTGACCAGCTGTCATGAGTCAATTTAATCTTGCTTATAAAATCGCTCCAATATTTAGTTCTACGCCACCTGCCAGTAGGTATGAAAAACCCATGCAGTCTGCCCAGTTTTTCTTTATAACTTAATATATCTATTCTGGGCCAGAATTTCCTGCCAGCCAGAGGTCTGTGTGGTCTATTAGAAATGTTTCCAATAAGGACACAGGACAAGGGGAAACTTTCTATCTAAAAAGTAAAACAGAAAGCAGGGTCAGGTTCTGTCTTGCAGGTTCTGGGTTTATCTACTCTTTCTCCTAGAAGAATTTGTTGTGAAGCAAAAGGAGTTAAAGCTTCACAGATATTTCAGACACAGAGTAGGACCCTAGCAATGAAGTCACATGGTCATATGATTTTGTAAAATTTCCACATATAAGACTTTGTGTGTAAGTGATCCTTTACTTAATGAACTGAGTCTCAACTCACCTCTCCGATAGCTATACGAGATATGTTTTAGCTGTTAACAGAACTGACCTGAATCTGCCTTTCATTACGGTTCCCACTCTGCATTACCCTTGATTATATAAATGGTTTTAGAAAATGTGTCAGCATTGATATTGGAGCATTGTAAATATCTTTTTAAATAGAAGGACAATCATATACAATGAGTCTGTCATGCTTTTCTGCTTCTGTGGCTCCTTATCTTGCTTCCCATTGACATATGAATTCCTGGCTCTTACCTCAATAGGTTATTTCAAATGGAGTTTGTAATAAAGGAACATCCAGATTCCATGTTCTGGTGTTGGCATTAAAACATGTGAATTCAAATGCTGATGTTTGCACTTGCTATTAACCCACAGATGACTTTATGGTGAATCTTGATTATTAACTTGATGAAATAAAAATCATCATGAAAAAGAAGCCTTTGATATTGTTTGGTGATGGAGATTCTAGACCAGAAGATCTACCCTAAGTGTGGGTGGCAGCATTCCATGGGCTGAGGTCCTGGTCTGACTACAAAGGAAGAGGGAGCTGAGCAGCATTCTGTACTCTGATTCCTGACTGTGGTTGTACTGTCACCTAACAGTTGTAATCATCTCACACTCCTGTCCACTGTGATGGAATGTCCTTTCAAATTGTGACCCAGAATAAGCATTCTTTAATTACATTTCTTCTGTTTGGTATTTGGTCAGAACAAGAAAACTATTTGCAGATGACCAACTTATCAAATAAACAATGATGTGAAGCTAATGTGTACTGAATACTCCCAAGCACATGGCACTGTACAAAGTTTTCTGATTTTTTTGTTTGTTTTTTCTTTGTAGACGTCACACAGATTTCTACAAACTTTATAATGATGTGAAGAGTTTGGCATTGATAGCTACAGATGATGCAATTGAATACTAAGGGCTTATAACAACAATAGACCAAGATGGAGTGGTCATGTAGAGGATGGGCAGTCTGACTCCAGAGCCCTGCTCTTAATGTTCAGAGAGCTTCTCTTTTTAAAGTATGGTTTAGCCTCAGTTGTTTCATTGGTAAATCAGACAACAAATGGATGTGTTTTTAGGAACTCTTGTGGAGACTGAACGAAATACATGCCAGCTGTGACTATCTAGCACAAAAGCCATGATAAGTGTCTTTTAAATATTAACACTTCTATAATTATTATGTCTACTATCAAGTGAGCTACCAATTCTTCTTGTAGTTATTCTGATACCATGTATGAAGCAACCTGGAAATGCTTACAGGTATAGGAAGACCATATAATCTACTGTGTAGGAAAGAGGAGACATACATAGAACATAGTCCATAAAATGGTAATAGTCTGTCTACTTAATCCTGATGGAATCAGGACTTAGGCTGATGAGTCCATATTGTCTCTAAGATACAGATGATGAATTTGCCTTCAGCCATGGGAGAAAAGAATGTGGGAGGATAGAAGCTGCTATGGTAAGTGTCTTCCACAGGTTCTTTTGATAGAGGCTTGCTCTTCAGGAGATGTGGGTGGAACCCTGACTCTCAGATCAGCTCAACTACAGTCAGGAAAAAATAGGTCAAACCTGGAGTGGAGCACCTGCCTGTCAACTGACAGGAGCAAGAAAGAAACATCTGCCTTGTTTCAAGCATATGTTTATCAAAACGCATACTAACCTATCTTTGTATATGTAAGTGACAACTAACAAACATAAAATATTATTACTACCATTATCATTATGATTAATCACTTTTCTGGACTGATCATAATCACACAAGGGAAAAAAGATGACCCAATCTTTTCTGGGTCGTTCTATCCATTTCTTCCTTTAATAACAGACTTGAGGGCAGCTTATCACTGAATATACTTTTGGGAAAATATACAATATGTAAAGTGCAAGTTGAAGTAGAAAGTTGCTAATAATAAACTTTTTAACAAACTTCCCCATGCATGTGAGCGGAAGAGCAAAAGAGAATGGACCAGGGGTTTGCATTTGGACGTTTGTACAGTAGAAGACACCAGGAGTGAAGGGATTGCCTCTGCAAGCCAAAATGGCTACTCGCCATCCAGTGTGAAAGGTTCTTCTGCCACAAGCATTTTGAGTCCTGACTAATTGGGACTCTCTTCTTGTGAGCTCCATTCTTTAGAAAATAAGATCTCACAGACTTGCACAAGTAATGGCAGCTGTAGTTTTCTTTGGGGATTTAAAACAAAGAAGAAGATCATGATCCATCCTTCACTGACATTATGATCTTTTGACCATTTAAAAATATATAAGGTTATTTTCTTGCCTGCAGAGTGGCAGAACAAGGACCAGCCCTTTTTGAACTTATTAAGCAAAATGAGCTAGATACCTTGCATCTTAAAAACCTTTTAAAAGTTTCATTTAACCCTTACTTGAGACCCTAAACTTGCTTACAATGAGTTGTCTGATTACATGATTCACTAAGCTTCTGGTTATTTTAAGTGATATCAAAAATAGCCCCTTTCTTTTTCTATTTCTAAACTAGCTAGCAAGGGTAAAGTGCCATGACTGTAAAATTAAAAATAGGAGCTTATACATTTCAGATAATGCACTGTCTGAGATCGGTACAGGGAAATGACGGTGCTATGTGACCTGTTACTAAACTTATGAGCATCCTGCTAATGGTTAGTCCAAAGAAAGAAGACAATACAAGATGCATCCTGCGGTTCAGGTTGCCACTCTGTTCTGAAGACTGGCAAGAAAAGTGCGTATTAAACTAAAACTAAGGTCACCCCAGACTAGGTTGTAATTAAGAGATGACCCCTGGTGCTTGCTTTATTCACAGAGATAGTGTACCAACACTGGCGTGTCCAGTCCCAGCGATACGAATTCCTACAGATTCCTAGAATTCAAGCAGCTAGACTTTGCAAGAGAGGAGACGCTGTGGTCCTAGGTGCTTGGAGTCTGGAGAAACAGGAGTTTGAACTCATATATAGGTTTAGGCAGCTCTTCAGTATGTATGCTTGTTTTCCTAAAACAAGGCTTATCTAAGCAGATGTAGGAGAGTTAGATTACATGGAACAGGCTAGATAAATAGCTCTATGGAAAGAAGTTTGACTAGCCAGCCCTGTGTGCAGGAATAGAACCACTTCATCAGCCTTATTCTGTACTTTAGTTTTCACTAAAAATTTGGAGAGGAAATTGAATTAGATTCCCATGGGTGGTATGGAAAATTGGGGGAAATAGGTTTCTTCTAATTCTCCTTTCTTGAGAAATAAGATAATATCCAGGAAAAAAGTGTGCACCTGGCACAGACTGTTTTTATTCCCTATATTTGGTGGCCTAGTTTTATTAACCTCTAGAAAAGACAATGCTTTAAAAGCAAAAACAAAGAACCAAACAAAAACAAAAGACATACACCAAAGAGGAACAAATGGTATGAATGAGAACCTGATCCTACTTCGTGACTGATTGCCCAACTATTGCTCTAGGACCCTCATCCTGCTTCATAACCAATGAAGCAACTTGTGACAATAGTAGAATCAAAGATTATAAAACAATGAAACAAAAGCCCTTGTGACAGTATTTCAAACAACAATGAGCTATGACATAGTCCAAGAGATTGTCATCACCAAGAAAACACAAGTAGCCCGTGGCCACTGGCTTTATCAATTTCACTGTGATAGTCAGTCTACGACTTCCTGTCAGTTAAACATCAGAAGAGGGATCAAAACTAGAGCCATGGGAATGTCTTAGTGTAAAGAAATATTTTAATTAATTTAACATGGGTCAAAGTCAGACTTTACATACAAGTGAAATATGACCAAGAAACCTGAGTTCAACTGCAAACACTGGCTAACTCTGGGCAGGTAAGTCTACTCTAGTGCTACCCACAAGCTTATGTAAGAATTATCTCTAGTATATTGGTATTGAAAAGGGGTGTATTATTTAGGAAGAGACCATCAACAACATATCCTCAAGTAGAATAGAGGGACATAGGCTCCTTCCCTCCCTCCCTCCCTCCCTCCCTCCCTCCCTCCCTCCCTCCCTCCCTCCCTCCCTCCCTCCCTCACTCTCTCTCTCTCTCTCTCTCTCTCTCTCTCTCTCTCTCCCTCCCTCCCTCCCTCTCTCCATCCCTTTCCCCTCTCTCTTCTTTTGTTTCAGACAAGAGATAAAAAAGTCTGTCCCTATGCATACTCATCCATAATGTGCTACCCTCATCTTAGGCCCAATACAATAGAGAAAATTGATCTAGGACAGCAAAGTCCCAAACTGTAAATGAAAATAAAACTAGGTAGTAGTGGCACACATCATTAATCAGACCTCAAGAAACAGAGCCAGGGTGACCTCTGAGTTTGAGGCCAATCTGGTCTTCAGGACATTCCAGGACAGCCAGGCTACACAGAGTAACCCTGTCTTAAAAAAACAAAACAAGCCAGGCGTGGTGGCACACGCCTGTAATCCCAGCACTTGGGAGGCAGAGGCAGGCAGATTTCTGAGTTCGAGGCCAGCCTGGTCTACAGAGTAAGTTCCAGGACAGCCAGCACTACACAGAGAAACCCTGTCTCAAAAAACCAAAAAAAAAAAAAAACCAACAACAACAACAACAACAACAACACACACACACACACACACACACACACACACACACAAAACCAATGAACCGACCAACAAGTTTCTCTTTATATGTTAACTTTAGCAGACATTTCGTGGTCATGGAAAGTTGGCTAAAATAGTAGGCTAGGCAAACTTTTGGGAATAATTTCTCTGAGGTGCGAAGAATTTGTTCCAACCTTGACAAATGTGCCACACTGAGTGCTTCCCTGACTCCACTGTGTGGCAAGATCTTAGCCATAATGCACATAAAACTAAAGGTAGGTCTTCAGTTCCTGCTTTGTAGTAAAACTTTTGTCTAAACCCTCTTTATTATGATGGTAAATTTAGGTAGAAAATTCCATCTTCCAGCTCCAGAGGTCATCAGAAAAGCCAGGTTTACTCAACCAATGTGTTTCATTTCCCTATGCAGAATATTGGTTCAGGCATGAGAATGTGCCCCAACTGCTATTGAAGTTGACCTTGCTGGTGCCATTAGACAGTGTCTCTTAGTTTCCATTATTGGAAGCTAAACTTGGAAGTTCTCAGGGTCGTTGAGAAATCCTAGCAGAAAGTGAAGTTAGAGGAGAGAGCAAAACAAAAGGCGGGACCACAAGCTGTAAACTGCGCCCTGTCTCCTGAGCTCTGGCCTGCCTGAACCCAGCTCTAGCCTGGGTTTCTGCTTGGGTGAATCAGAATGCTACCTCTCTGTTTTGTTTAAACTGTCTTGAATTACATTTCTACCTACCAAATGATTCTAACAAACACGAGTAAGAATAAATCTTGTCACTTGTCTGTGTTCCTACCAGCTCTGACTCTGAAGGCAGGTTCAGCTAGGCTGGCCACACTACTCCAAGTCACTGATGACAGGGATAGGAAAGGTGTGCAAAAGTGATTCGATTGATTGATCATTCTGTGAAGGATTTAGGATTAGTGATTGAAGAAATGCAGCCATTCGATAAGCTAGACAATTTCAAAGCCTTCTTCTGCCTGCTGTTCTGATGTTCGGGGACACTTAGATCTCCTTTCTTTTGTCTTCTCCTTTTCCCTTAACTTCCCTGTTCCTTTGTTTTGTGAAGTGAAGTGGTCTTAGTTGACATGAATATGAACTCACAGAGACTGTGGCAACACACGCAGGGCCTTCACAGGTGGAAGCCAGCTGGGGTCCCAGTGCTAAGAAGGGACACAAGCATAACCCCCCCATCCTCAACCCCAACGCTATCTCCAATTGACAACTACTCGCAAAGGAAAAATTATTTTTTCCTATAGTGTCTCACTGAGTACATAAACTACTCTTAAGAACAGGCCCTATGCCCAGCAGTAGACAGCCAACACAAAATAAACTCAAAGGTATTTCTGGAAGGTTTTGTCTCATAATGCTCTGCGTCCCCCCTCCCCCCTTTTAATCTTACAGGTCTTCTGCTTATATATTATGATTTCAAATTTCATGTTTTTAATGGGACTTCTGTATGTGTGAATATGTGTCTCTGTGTCTATATTGTACTTTTCTTTTCCTCTTTTTTTCTGTTTGTTTTGTCCTGTTCTTGTTTATTTTGATTTTATATTATTCTATCTTATTCTAATATTTTTAGATGCTTGTTTTGTTTTCTAGTAAGAAAAAGGAAAAACAGATGTGGAAATGGGAGGCAGAGAGGGTGGGGAGAATCTTCAGGAAGTTGGGGGAGGGGAATCTATTATCAGAATATATTGTATGAAAACAAAAAATAAAAATAAAAGAAATGATGTGTTTTGGAGTTGGGGTACCCTGCATTAGGTAGCGCTCACCCTTGATGACTCTAAAAACATTTATCCTTAGGTCACTTGCTATGCTTCTCAGAATCTAGTCCCTCATCTGCAAGACGGAGACAAGGATGAGCTGTTTGCATGGCCTATGACTTCTGGATGAGGTAAGGTGTCACGTGTCACCAACACATAGCTTATAAGCAGGTACTCAATAAATTGTAGTATCCACCAGATATCACCAGGAGTTACTGGTCCATTACTAAATCACCATTAGGCATTTATAATAGATGAGACCATGGATGTATGAAACTCACAAGAAGGAGGGACTTATTGTTTCAGCCCAATTACTCCTCAGTTTCTCACTTTTGTTTTACGTATAACAGACAAATGAAGGGGAAAAAAAACCTTTGCATATCAAATACCGTATCTTAGAGCACAGGCATAAGAACTCTGTTTTGCAGACCTAAACTTTCCTCCCCTGAACAGGGGTTTCAGTGATGCCTAGGATGAAGTACTCTTCAGTGTTTAGTGTAAGGATTATCTAAAGCCACTCCTGTACTATGGAAATATGAAACTACCAGTATATAGAAATAATTACAAGAAACTATCCAGTTTGGCTATTCTAGTTTACTTTGAATGTCCATTTTTAAGAATAGTTTCCTGATGAAACTCGATTCCATAACTACAGCAGCTTTACCCAAGACAGACAAGCAGGAACCGTTGCTCCATTTCATAGGTAAGCAAACAGAAAAACAGAATAGTCCCAAACCCCAAAGCTCAGCCGTAAGGAGTCTGCATGTTGTAGACTACAAAGCCAGACTCCATTTCCTTTAGAGTTCAGCCCACTACCACTACCCCTCCCTTCCATTCCACGAACTACACTAAAGTACCACAACATCTTTTTCTTTCCTCCAAGAACATAAAACTTAAGTTTATTTTGGTCCTGATTTTAGACATGCCAAACATGCCTAGTCTGTATTTAAAGGGCTATCAAAACCATTTAGTGGGAGAGGAGAGAGACACGGTTTTCTCTTTCTTTTCTTTCTCTTCTTTCTTTTCTTCTTCTTCTTTTTTGTTTTGTTTTGTTTTGTTTGCTTGAAAAAATAAAAAATTCTCTGCAGAATCATTTTCCTTTCGATGTTGCTCTACTACTCAGACCTCTGTTTCCTTATCTGCAAACCTGGACAACCTCATAGGCTTCTAATGCAGAACAATTATTCTCCCTGCGTCCTTTATAAACATCGTCTGCCATCTTCAGCATCCCTGCCATTCATTTGGGCTTCACTGACCTTGCCATTATGTTGTGTAGGAGATGAGCGGCTAACTAAATACCTTCTCTGCTTTCAGAGCAGCAGCTTCCTGATACAGGAACTTAGGATATTCCACCAATTCTAATATTCTGGCACCCACACACTATAGGTCAGATGCAATATTAAAATTTGAGGTACTTGAATGAAATCTGAAGGATGCCATTGATCTCAGGTGCCCAGATGTAAAAATAAGTCATCTGAAATTCAGGCAGAAGGTTCTGGAAGTCCAACATATCTACAGAGGACCTACAGTCCGCTGACATGACCATAGAAAAGAACTGACCTGTGTTTTTCATAATAAAAGCCATGTGCTGGTGGCAAGAATGGGCCTTGAGGTTTGCCTTCACTTGAGGGCCCTCCAGAAGAGCAGCCTACAACAAAAGCAAATGGAAATTGCTTCTCCAGCAGGACTGGAAATATCAAATGCGGAGCGTGGTGTAGCCTTTTAATCCACAGGGTAGCAAAGTAAAGGTCAATTACCTCACTTAGAGAAATGAAAGGCATGTAGTAAAAGTCAAATAGATACGGCTGTTAGATAATGTATTTCAAGCATGAAAATGAGGATTTTTCTATTGCAGGGTTATAACACAAGAGCTTTATGACACAGAGGGAGATATGAGGCTGGCAGGGAATCTGCCCGACAGAGTGTCCTCTGCTTGATGTGTGGGTCGGTGTGGTCATCACTGATTAGTGTCAGGACCCTGCCGGGAAGCAGGCAGACTGGCTGCAGCCATCAGAATCCAAGGGACAGGTGGTGTTGTGGGTGGTATAGGGCTTTAAAGCTATGAAGACACCCTCGGCAGTTCCACCCCAGTCTCCCTGTCTCTGGGTTGTGTGACCTACGATCCTTGTCACTCGGCTTTACTCCTCTTCTGACACACTTTCTGTGCATCGGACACAAGACGAGCGGCAGCTCTGCTGCCCGGGATGGCTGAATAAAGTATAAAGGTCTTATGTGTCCCGCCCCCACTTATGACTCTAGTCTAAGGTTGTTCCTCCACCCTTTCTGCTGCAGAATTGAATTTTCCCTTTAAACAGTATTAAGGGGCATCCTTCCTGGTTTCTTCATCTGTGGGTAATCATATTTGGATTATTAGGTTTTTCATTCTGATGACCCTAAAGCACCTACCTAGTTAAATGTCTGGTCATGCCTCTGCCCTGGTTAGGCCCTCTGTTTTTTCCCTCTATCAGAAACCTCCTCAGAGTTACAGGCAGTGTGCTGGACTTGGATTGAGATGTGTTTCTGCTGGTAATTAATGCTATTTTACCTGAAGTAACATCATGAGTTTCTTGGCCACTGTTTCAGAAGACACAAGACATTAAGCATGGTCTTGCAGTTCCTTCAACCACACCCACCTTTGTCTCCCGCATAATAGGACTGCAAAATCATTTGCTTTCTCTTTATATTTTCAAAACAAGCATTGACATTCAACGTGCATATTCACATAGAAGCTATTTTTATATTAATTAATGCTGTAAAATTCACTCGGTGGCACTGTTAGATATATCAACAGTGTGTCTGACAAAATGTGAGACAGAATTGATGACCTTTGTTCTAGACATGATACTTTGGTGAACTTCTCATCCATGATTCCTTCCTCTTAGGAAAGTCCCACCTCTGGAATATAATCTAAAGCCAATTATGGAGGAATCCAAAAGCAGAGGAACTCTTTCTGTTTGACTTGATAAGTTTTCTGGTTGGTCATGTAAACGTGTGTGTGTGTGTGTGTGTGTGTGTGTGTGTGTGTGTGAGTGTGTGTGTGTGTGTGAGTGTGTGTGTGTGTGTGTGTGTTGAAGATGTAAATTTCTGAGGTCCTGAACACCATCCACATATGGGAAATAAACATATAGTTCCTTCAACACTTGCTCATAGGAAATTAGGAGAGTCTGTGAGCAAGGACGAGTGAGGCCTCTTCACTGCCTTTTGTTGGAGAAAATGTATAGCAGAGGTGTCAGGCTAAGCTTGGTGCCTACCAACTATTCTAGATTTTGGAGCTGTAAAGATGGCGTGCTGGAGGAATGGAGAGAGTTGAAGAAACCTTCTATTGGATAGGGCATATACGAATGTCTTGTCATCTGCAGATAGGAGAGAGAATATCGCTTAAAAAAATGCAATTTTCCAAATCATTTTTATGTGGGTCATTAGGAGACTTTAGAAGTATCACAGAGGTTTTATGATGCTTCTGTAGCTAAACAATAAGGAAGTCATTGTGTGAGAAGTGGCAGTGACTGGATAGCTCCCCAGGTCTTCATAGAGAAGTCCACTCGCATTGGTCCTAGACAAAGCCTTCTGGGAAATTTTCATTACATAGTAATGCTCATCATTTAACTTCTGTGTAGTCCTTCAATGTCCTTCTCACTTCCCACCAAATGTTGCTAAATTTAATGACTTATGTTTCAAGAACTAGGTGCTCACAACTAGGAGAAAAAGTATGTCATGAGAAGCTTGATGAAACCCTTGTATTATAGCAGAACAGACTAGGAGAACAGGTTACACATCTCTCTAGTCCAGGGACTCCATGTGCCCCGACAGAGCTGTAGATTCCGTTCTCGGGTCTATATGTTATTATAATTGAGGATATTCTAAACTTGAATAAATGCGCAGCAGCTATAATTATTTAAGGATAAGTAGGCTTTTCTCAGATAATTAGGGATGGATAGACCTGTGATCATGAAGCAAGAGAAGAGAACAATTTTCACATGCACTCAGGATAGAATTTGGGAAACAGCAAGTGAGGATAAGAAGTGTCCAAGACGAAGAAAACTACAAAACTAGCACATTTCACTCTACGTATTATGCTTACAAATACATTGAAATTTTCCATGTAGGGATAGATGTAGTTACACACACCTTTACCTCCAGAGGCAGAGACAGGCAGATGTCTGTAAGTTAAAAGCAGACTGGTCTACATATTGAGTTCTAGGCCATCGAGGGATACACAGAGAGGCCCTGTCTAAAACAGAAAAGTCCCATGTTATATAAATTGAAAAGATTTAAGATTTAAGATAAAAAACAGAATTCAAGACAGATGAAAAATTCACCAGAAAGAGCTAAAATAAAGTAATGGTTAATTTTTAGGCACTGCTGTAGAAACTCTTTAAAATGAAATGCATAGAGAAATGGGGAAAGCATCGTAAAATGTAATCCAGCATCAAGTGACCCTGGGTACGCAGTTAGAAAAGCTACATCCCGTGGGAACAAGGAGAGCAACAGGCAGAACATCTGGGGAAAATCGCTAATAATAATAATAATAATAATAATAATAATAATAATAATAATAATAAAATAAAATAATTTTATCAAGTGAAAGAAATGTGATAAACTTCAAGTATTAGAAATGGCAAAGGTAATAAGTTCCAAGTATAAAGAAAATTACACCAAAACTTCACAAACAAACCACCCCAAATCAGTGACAATGAACTCTCTAAATGTAGGAAGATGAGAGATGACACATTTTGCTCAGGTATCTCCTTGGAAATATTACAGCTGAGAAGGCAGCGAAGCACAAGAAAATTGAGCAAGTTAAGAAAAAAAAAACAAAGTAAATATGTCAGTTGAGAGTTCTTTACTCAATAAATTAACTTTAAAAGATAAGGCAAGACTGAAAACAGGTTCAAAGACTCAAAAGCCTCAATATTTCGTTCCACACTAAGCAAGGTTAAGTTCTGAGGTACAAGGAGGTGAGGAGCAGAACGAAAGTGAGTTGGACACACACACACACACACACACACACACACACACACAGATGACAACTCACTGTATGAGCCATGCTGTCTGACATGAGCTGTAAAAACATAAAGATGAAAGAACTGGAATTACATGGTGGCTAGCTTGTGTGCTAGCCTATAGCAGGAGGGACATGGCAACACCTGGATTCAGTGTAGGATGAAATAAACGTTGTGACCCACTTTAAAGCAATCTCCAAATATCAAAACAAAGGGAAGTGGGTGAAGGGCACAGAGACGATTCCCACACAGTTCACTAATCTAAAGAAAGTAAAGGGAGTGGAGGGCAAGGAGGGAACTAACAGAAAGCAAGTAAGATGTTAGATTTAAACCTGATCTACTGATAATCATATTGAATGTAAATTATGTGAATGCTCTAGTTAAGACACATTAAAAAAAAACTGGTGCATGTTGTCTAGAGTCAGGTCATGTTAAAATCTAAAATGGAAGCTGAAATGGGGTCCTGAGTCAGACACACCAGATTTCTGAATAAAAACCAGGGGAAAGTGGGTAATTTACCAATGGTAAAAGATTTAATGGATCAAGGAAACAAAATAGTTCTCACTATTTATACCATTAAAGATGGAGCTTTAACATGTTTCTTAAAGCATCTGTTTCTTTTTTTTTAGAAACTGACACTCATCCTAGAAGTCTAACATTCACATGGATATGTGAGGCCTAAAATGGCCAAAGCGGTTCTGCAAAAAGAGCAAAGATTGGAGACTAACACTCTGTCGCTCCATGACTCATAAAGCTGCATTACTTAAAACAGTGTGATATTGGTGTAAAGATAGATCAGAGAACAGAAGTGTCCAGATACACACACACACACACACACACACACACACACACACACACATATGGACAAGTGATTTTTCGATTTTTCACAAAAATGCAGAGACATTGCGGTAGATAAAGGGTACTTTTATTCGAACACTAACTGGTTCTAGAACAGTTGGTCACATAAAAATGGATTTCTATCTATAACATGTGAAAAATGATTTAAAAGTTGATCATATAATTAAATATGAACACCCAAAACTTATCAGAAGAAAACAAAGATAACATTGAGTTGGAAAATACTTTGCAATTATAACAGCAATTTAATCAATTTATAAGAACAAATTTTGAAATTGAAATGATCTTTTCTCCAAAAGATTTTGTATCACACATGTGCCAAATACACACACACACACACACACACACACACGTGCGTGTGTGTGCAAAAATGGAAAAAAGAAAAAGAACCATATTAACAGAAAAAAATGACAAAGTATAGTATGGAAAGAAGTATTTGCAAGACATGTTGACAACCAAAATACATTCAGAATACAAGTCTGAATCACAAGACAAACAATCTAAGTATGTAATATGTTTACTTTTTGCATGTATAATATGTGAATGTATGTTCATATGTGTGAGTTCACATGTGTATAGGTGTGTGTGTGTGTGTGTGTGTGTGTGTGTGTGTGTAGGCCTGAAGATGACATCAGGAATTGTCCTTTATTGTTTTCCATCTTCTAGTGAGGGAGGTTCTCTCAGGCCTCCCCTTCTGCACAACAGCTTACTAGGTTCTGGAGACCTAAACTCCAGTCTTTACACTTGCTTGGCAAAAGTTTTAGTCACTAAGCAATCTCTCTAGCCATAATTTATTTAAAAATTGAGAAAAAATGATCATAAAAATGGTTAAAGATTTCAGATATTACTTAAGAAAGTACATGGAAACTTGGAAAATGAAAGATTCTCAATGCTATTAATCATTTTTTTGAGACAGGGTTTTTCTGTGTAGCTTGGACTGTTTTGGAACTTTCCCTCTGCCTCCCGAGTACTGGGATTAAAGGCATGCACCACCACTGCCTGGTGCCATTAATCATTTTTAAAGTGCTAATAAAAATCACAGTGTGGGAGCACCAAGATGGCTCAGTAGGAAAACACACTTACTGTGAAGCCTGATGCCTTGACTTCAATCTCTATGGCCCACATGCTAGGAGAGAACCCACTTTTGGAAGTTATCCTTTGACCTCCACATTCATGTTGTGCCATGCACCTGTATGTCCCCATATGTACTCACATGCACAAACACAAAAATATAAATGAAAAATCTAATACACGTGTTGGTGGAAACATAATTGATTATAGTTAATTTAGTTGATAATCTTGATTAGCCTCCAGAATTTGTTGGTGAGATCCTATTGCTGAAACTGAAGACACAGCATGCTTAAGTCTTAGAACAAAGAGAAATCAAACTCATACTGACCTAGAAGCTTCATCCCAACTTTCATAGTAGTGGTAGATGCTATGGGCACTACCAGAGGGAAAAACAATAATAAATATTACCCAATATTATTGACTTTATATTTCCATATGTGTTGGCTTTAACAAGTACTGCCAGGATCCTATCCACTGGTATAATAGTGTCATGAATGGTCATGGGGGTAACCAACCACTTTCTGGTGGGATTTATGGCTCTCTACACAAGATAGAGCTCATTGCTGGCACTGTTATTGGAAAAAGGACATGTGGTCAGGTCAAAGCCCTAGGGGGTAGTCTAGTAGATTATCTATTAGCATTATTCTATTAAATGGATATAGTATTAAACCAAATCATAATAATTTATCACTATATCCATCGATTAGTTAACACATCTTTCAGCTCTTATGAAAATCTCTATGATTAACACAGACCCATAATTGGTTAGGGTGTAGAGAATAAAAGACTGTGAAACACTCATCCTTCAAGGGGACATCTATATTACACCTCTACCACCAAAGCTCAGGGATTATTGTACAGGAAGGAGTAGAAAATAGCCCTCCAGGAGGGAGTGATCTCCCAGCAGGCTTTCACATTTGAGTGCAGAGGTGAGATCTCTACCCTCTCTCTGGAGGGGGCCCAGCTAGGAGCACACAGGGCCTAAGATCAGTGGAGTAGCTGAGACAGAAGCCATTTGCACCAGGAAGCCAGGAAACTCCACAGCCTTCTGTGCATAGCGTGCCAGGAGAGAGAGATCTCCCAGCAGTGCTTTCACTTTTGAGCTCAGAGGGGTAAAGATACAGGTTTACAGGCCCACAGGAGAAATAAACTCCAGCCAGAGACAAGAATACCAACTAGCACCAGATGGCAAAAGGCAAACACAAGAATCCTACCAACAGAAACCAAGGCCACATGGCAACATCAGAACCCAGTTCTCCCACCACAGCAAGTCCCGGCTACCCCAACACACCAGAAAAGCAAGAGTTGGATTTAAAATCATATCTCATGATGCTGATAGAGGGTGTACTGGCTAGTTTTGTGTGTCAACTTGACACAGGCTAGATTTATCATAGGAAAAGGAGCTTCAGTTGGGGAAGTATCTCCATGAGATCCAGCTGTGGGGCATTTTCTCAATTAGTGATCAAGGGGAGGAGGGCCCCTTGTGGGTGGTACATCTCTGGGCTGGTATTCTTGGGTTCTATAAGAGAGCAGGCTGAGCAAGCCAGGGGAAGCAAGCCAGTAAGGAACATCCCTCCATGGCCTCTGCATCAGCTCCTGCATCTGACCTGCTTGAGTTCCAGTCCTGACTTCCTTTGGTAATGAATAGCTGTGTGGAAGTGTAAGCTCAATAAACCCTTTCCTCTCCAACTTGCTTCTTGGTCATGATGTTTGTGCAGGAATAGAAACCCTGACTAAGACAAATTGGTACCAGCATAGTGGGGTATTCCTGTGACAACCTGACCATGTTTTGGGGAGGACTGTGGAAGGACTTTGGAACTTTGGGCTAGATGGTCCATTCAGTGTTGAGACCACTGTGAGATGTGTAGGAGCTTGGAAGATTATGTTGAGAACAAGGCAGAAGATGGAAGCCTGGCTTGTGAAATTTCAGAGGGAAGATTAAAGACTCTTATCAGGGCCATGAAGACTCTGTGGTTTTGGTTAGCTGGAGCTGAAGAATCAGCTGTGAGTAACAAGATACCAAAACCATTAAAGTCAACCTTTATGTTACTGGGCCTATTGATGCTGGTGATTAAGAAGAAACCAGCATCACTGAGGTGAAATCTTCTGGGAAGTGTTTTCTGACAGCAGAGAGTGTGTTCCAGATAGCCAAGGTTGTGCCTCATGCTGTAGCAGGACTTGGTACTGTGTAAGAGTCACCCAGGTGGTACTGCTTTTGAAGGCATGAAGGCATCATGAAGAATAGCTGAGGCTTGGTATGATGAGAGGCCATGGAAGAGGCCATTTGTGAAAGTGTACCCTCAGTTGTAATTGACAGCCCAGGACTGAAGGGGTCATGCAAAAGAGTTGAGGCTTGGAGATGCCAGTACTATGTGATGACCACCAAGTACAGCAGCAGCAGTGGAGTACAGGCAGCTGGAGCCTAGAAGACAAGGTATGTGCTACAAAGGCCAGAGCTGGAGAAGTGACCCAACCTTTTGGAGGAGCCCAGAAGATTGTGAGTTGGATCCCAGACATTGAGCCATTGGAGTTTGAGCTTTGCTTTTGATTGTGACTGTGCCCTGATATTTTTCCCTCTTGAAAGAAAGTATTTAATGGATCCCACAGTTAAGAGACTTTGAATTTTTAAAAGAATTTGAATTTTAAGGTATTGGACATTTTAAAGGGATTGAACTTTTAATATGTAAAGACTGTGGGATTTTAACGTTATTTAGATCTTGGGGATGAATAAGAAAGTAAGGATTGAGGCTTAATAGTGA
The DNA here is from genome assembly GCA_964023405.1 of Apodemus agrarius. Lineage (NCBI taxonomy): Eukaryota > Metazoa > Chordata > Mammalia > Rodentia > Muridae > Apodemus > Apodemus agrarius. The sequence continues at coordinate 52,287,019 of OZ030007.1, read as the reverse complement.
TATGTTGGTGTGTCAAGTTGACAAGGGGTTAATTGTACTGGCTGGTTTTGTGTGTCAACTTGACACAGGCTAGAGTTATCATAGAAAAGGAGCTTCAGTTGGGGAAGTGCCTCCATGAGATCCAGCTGTGGGGCATTTTCTCAATTAGTGATCAAGGGGAGGAGGGCCCCTTGTGGGTGGTACATCTCTGGGCTGGTATTCTTGGGTTCTATAAGGGAGCAGGCTGAACAAGCCAGGAGAAACAAGCCAGTAAGGAACATCCCTCCATGGCCTCTGCATCAGCTCCTGCTTCTGACCTGCTTGAGTTCCAGTCCTGACTTCCTTTGGTAATGAACAGCTGTGTGGAAGTGTAAGCTCAATAAACCCTTTCCTCCCCAACGTGCTTCTTGGTCATGATGTTTGTGCAGGAATAGAAACCCTGACTAAGACAGAGGGCTTCAAGAAAGACTTAAATAACTCCCTTAAAGAAATACAGAACATTGGCCAACATCCCTTAAAGAGGAAACACAAAAATCCCTTAAAGAAATACATGAGATCATAGGTCAACAGGCAGAAGCCCTTAAAGAAGAAACACAAAAATCCCTTAAAGAATTACAGGAAAAGAGAAACAATCAAGTGAAGGAAGTGAACAAAACCATCCAGGATCTAAAAGTAGAAGTAGAAACAATAAAGAAATCACAAAGTGAGACATCTCTGGAGATAGAAAACCTTGGAAAGAATTCAGGAGTCATATATGCAAGCACCAACAACAGAATACAAGAGATAGAAGAAAGAACCTCAGGTGCTGAAGATACCATAGAAAATATTGATTCAACAGTCAAAGAAAATGAAAAATGCATAAAGCTGGTAACTGAAAACATCCAGGAACTCCAGGATACAATGAGAAAACCAAACCTAAGAATTATAGGTATAGACATGAGCCAGTATTTACATCTTAAAGGCCCAGTAAAGATCTTCAACAAAATTATAGAAGAAAACTTCCCTAACCTAGAGAAAGAGATACCCATGAACATACAAGAGGCCTTCAGAACTCCAGACAGACTGTACCAGAACAGAAAATCCTCCCAGCACATAATAATCAAAACACCAAATTCACTAAACAAAGGAAGAATATTAAAAGCAGAAAGGGGAAAAGGGCAAGTAACTTATAAATGCAGACCTATCAGAATCACACCAGACTTCTCACCAGAGATGATGAAAGTTAGATCTTCAGCAGACCTCATACAGACCTTAAGAGAACACAAATGCCAGCCCAGGCTACTATTCCCAGCAAAACTCTCAATCATCATAGATGGAGAAACCAAGATATTCCATGATAAAACCAAATTTGCACAATATCTGTCCACAAATCAAGCCCTAGAAAGGATAATTGATGGAAAATTCCAATGCAAGGAGGGAAACTACACCCTAGAAAAAGCAAAAAAGTAATCTTCTTCCAACAAACCCAAAGGAAGATAGATACCCACACAAATATAAAAATATCATCAAAAATAACAGGAAGCAACAATCACTATTCCTTAATATCTCTTAACAACAATGGACTCAACTCCCCAATAAAAAGACATAGACTAACAATATATTTCTCATGTTATCTTCAATTTTATCAGAAAATGTTTGTAATTCCCACTTTAATTAATTTAGTAATTTCTTTTATGTCTACCATTTTATCTGCATTATTTTTCATGATAATCTTCAATTTTAATGTCTTTCTATATACTTCCTCTATTTTATCAGAAATGTCTCCAATGTAAATCTTTGATTTTTATCACAAATGTTTCTAATTCCACCTTCAATTAATTTAGAGTTTTTACATCAACCATTTTTTATGTAAAATTTTCCATGAAATAGTCAATTTTAACATGTTTGTCTATTTATTTCTTGAATTTTACCAGAAATATGTTCCAGCCCTGCAGCCTCCACCATCTTCCCAGCTGTTTTGAACCAGCCTGTGGTACCAGGTACCCGAGATATCCTGAGTTTAAGAACTTTGGGGACTCAGGCTTTGATCAGGAGCTGCCCACAGAGCAGCAGTTTGGGGGGCCCCAGCCAAGCATGGGCTCTGTGCCCTGAAGGTGGACCCTGCACTCCCTGCAGCCTCCACCATCTTCCCAGCTGTTTCAAACTAGCCTGTGTAACCAGGTACCTGAGATACCACGAATTTAAGATCATTGGGGACTCAGGCCTTGAGCAGGAGCTGCACGCAGAGCAGCGGTTTGGGGGGCCCCAGCCAAGCGTGGGCTCTGTGCCCTGAAGACGGACCCTGCACTCCCTGAAGCCTCCACCATCTTCCTAGCTGTTTCAAACCAGCAGGCAGAACCAGGTACCGGAGATATCCCAAGTTTAAGACCTCTGGGGACTCAGGCCACCTGTCAGCAACCTGTGAGCAGGAGCCCCGCAGGGCAGTGGTTCAGGTGTCTCAGTCATGGGGAAATAGCCTTACGAGCCCACAGGAGGTTCAAGCACCAGCTAGTAACTACAGGACCAACTAACACCAGAGATAACCAGATGGCAAAAGGCAAACGTAAGATCGTTACTAACAGAAATCAAGGCAATATGGCAGCATCTGAACCCAGTTCCCCAACAGCAATAAGTCTCAGATACCCCAACACACCAGAAAAACAAAACTCAGATCTAAAAGCACTGGTCAGGATGCTGATAGAGGAGCACTTAGATAAATCTCTTAAAGTAATACAGGAGAAAATAGATCAAAAGCTAGAAGTCCTTACAAGGCAAACACAAAAATCACTTAAAGAAATTCAGGAGAATATGGATCAAAAAATGATGCCAATAAGGGGGAAACACAAAAATCACAAATACAAGAGAACCTGGGTCAACAAGTAGAAGTCATAAAAGAGGAAACACAAAAATCCCTTAAAGAATTACATGAAAACACAAAGAAGCAAGTGAAAGATCTGAGCAAAACCATCCAGAATCTAAAAACAGAAGTAGAAACAACGAAGAAATTGCAAAGGGAGCTAACATTGGAGATAGAAAACCTTGGGAAGAAATCAGGAGTCATAGATGCAAATATCAACAATAGAATACCAGAGATAGAAGGCAGAATCTCAGATGCTGAAGATACCATAGGAACCACGGATTCAACAATTAAAGAAAATGCAAAATGCAAAAAGCTGGTAACCCAAAACATTCAGGAAATCCAGGACACAATGAGAAGACCAAACCTAAGGATTATAGGGATAGACGAGAGTGAAGATCTACAAACTAAAGGGCCAGCCATTATCTTCTACAAAATTATGGAAGAAAACTTCCCCAACCTAAAGAGAGAGATGCCCATGAATATACAAGAAGCCTATAGAACCCCAAACAGACTGGACCAGAACAGAATTACCTCCCATTACATAATAATCAAAACCCCAAATGTACTAAATAAAGAAAGAATATTAAAGACAGTAAGAGAAAAAGGCCAAGTAACATATAAAGGAAGGCCTATCAGAATTACACCAGACTTCTCACCTGAGACCATGAAAGCTAGAAGATCCTGGGCAGATCTCATGCAGACTCTAAGAGAACACAAATTTCAGCCAAAACTACTGTACCCAGCAAAACTCTCAATCTCCATAGATGGGGAAACCAAGGTATTCCATGACAAAACCAAATTTGCATGATATCTATCCACAAACCCAGCCCTACAAAGGATAATAGGGGAAAAACACCAACATAAGGGGGGAAACTACACCCCAGAAGAAGCAAGATAGAAACCCCCTCTCATCAAACCCAAAAGAAGAGAACCACTCAAATATAAAAAAATAACACCCAAAATGTCAGGAAGTAATAATTACTATTCCTTAATATCTCTTAACATCAATGGACTCAATTCCTCAATAAAAAGACACAGACTAACAGACTGGATACGGAAACAGGACCCTACATTTTGCTGCATACAGGAAACACATCTCAGTGTCAAAGACAAACACTACCTTAGAGTAAAAGGCTGGAAGACAATTTTACAAGCAAATGGTCTCAGGAAACAAGCCGGAGTAGCCATTCTAATATCAGATAAAATTGACTTTCAACCTAAAGTCATCAAAAGAGACACGGAAGGTCACTTCTTGCTGGTCAAAGGGAAAATTCACCAAGAAGAATTCTCAATACTGAACATCTATGCTCCAAACATAAGGGTACCCTCATTCATAAAAGAAACTTTACTAAAGCTACACATTGCACCTAACACAATAATTGTAGGTGACTTCAACTCTCCACTCTCCTCAATGGACTGATCAGGAAAGCAGAAACTAAACAGGGGCACAGGGAAAATTATTGAAGCTTTGGACCAATTGGATTTAACAGATATATATAAAACATTTCATCCTAAAGCAAAAGAATATACCTTTTTCTCAGCACTGCACGGTACATTCTCCAAAATTGATCATATAATTGGTCACGAGACAGACCTCAACAAATACAAGAAGACCGAAATAATCCCATGTCTCCTATCAGATCACTATGGAGTAAAAGTCTTCAATAGCAAGATGAACAACAGAAAGCTCACATACACATGGAAACTGAACAATACTCTACTCAATGACACCTCAGTCAAGGAAGAAATAAAGAAAGAAATCAAAGACTTTTTAGACTTCAATGAAAATGAAGGTACAACCTACCCAAATCTATGGGACACAATGAAAGCAGTGCTAAGAGGAAAACTCATAGCACTGAGTGCCTCCAAAAAGAAACTGGAGAGTGCATACACTAGCAACTTAACAGCATACCTGAAGGCCCTGGAACAAAAAGAAGCTAATTCACCCAGGAGGAGTAGGAGACAAGAAATCATCAAACTAAGGGCTGAAATCAATCAAGTAGAAACAAAGAGAATCATACAAAGAATCAACAAAACCAAGAGCTGGTTCTTTGAGAAAATCAACAGGATAGATAAACCCTTATCCAGACTAACCAAAGGGCACAGAGACAGTATCCAAATTAACAAAATTAGAAATGAAAAGGGGGATATAACAACAGAAACTGAGGAAATTCAAATAATCATCAGATCCTACTACAAAAGGCTATACTCAACACAACTGGAGAATCTGGAGGAAATGGACAATTTCCTAGACAGATATCAAATTCTAAAATTAAATCAGGATCAATTAGATCAGCTAAACAGTCTCATGACCCCCACAGAAATAGAAGGGGTTATAGAAAGTCTCCCCACCAAAAGAAGTACGGGACCAGATGGTCTTAGTGCAGAATTCTATCAGACCTTCAAAGAAGACCTAACACCAATACTCTTCAAACTATTCCACAAAACAGAAACAGAAGGAACACTGCCCAACTCATTCTACGAAGCCAAAATTATGTTGATACCAAAAGCACACAAAGATCCTACAAAGAGAGAGAACTACAGGCCAATTTCCCTTATGAATATTGATGCAAAAATACTAAATAAAATCCTTGCCAACTGAATCCAAGGGCACATCAAAATGATCATTCACCATGATCAAATAGGCTTCATCCCAGGGATGCAGGAATGGTTCAATATAAGGAAATCCATCAATGTAATCCACTACATAAACAAACTAAAAGGAAAAAACCACATGATCATCTCATTAGATGCTGAAAAAGCATTTGAAAAAATTCAGCATTCTTTCATGCTAAAAGTCCTGGAAAGAACAGCAATTCAAGGCCCATGCCTAAACATAATAAAAGCTATATACAGCAAACCAGTAGCCAACATCAAAATAAATGGAGAGAAACTTGAAGCAATCCCACTAAAATCAGGGACTAGACAAGGCTGCCCTCTCCATGTCTTTTCAATATAGTACTTGAAGTTCTAGCTAGAGCAATTAGACAACATAAGGAAGTCAAAGGGATACAAATTTGAAAGGAAGAAGTCAAAATATCACTTTTTGCAGATGATATGATAGTATACATAAGTGACCCAAAAAACTCCACCAGATAACTCCTACAGCTGATAAACAACTTCAGCAAAGTAGCTGGTTTTAAATTCAACTCAAGCAAATCAGTAGCCTTCTTGTACTCAAAGGACAAGCAGACTGAGAAAGAAATTAGGGAAATAACACCCTTCACAATAGCCACAAACAATAAAATATCTTGGCGTGACTTTAACCAAACAAGTGAAAGATCTGTATGACAGGAACTTCAAGTCCTTGAAGAAAGAAATCGAAGAAGACCTCAGGAGATGGAAAAATATTCCATGCTCTTGGATTGGCAAGATCAATATAGTTAAAATCGCCATCTTGCCAAAAGTAATCTACAGATTCAATGCAATCCCCATCAAAATCCCAAATCAATTCTTCATAGATCTAGAAAGAGCAATTCTCAAATTCATCTGGAGTAACAAAAAACCCAGGGTAGCTAAAACTATTCTCAACAATAAAAGGACTTCTGGGGAAATCAATATCCCTGACCTCAAGCAGAACTACAGAGCAATTGTGCTAATAACTGCATGGTATTGGTACAGCAACAGGCAAGTAGATCAATGGAATAGAATTGAAGACCCAGAAATAAACCCACAGAGTTATGGTCACTTATCTTTGATAAAGGAGCTACAAACCATCCAGTGGAAAAAAAGATAACCTTTTCAACAAATGGTGCTGGTTCAACTGGAGGTCAACATACAGAAGAATGCGAACTGACCCACTCTTATCTCCTTGTACCAAGATCAACTCCAAGTGGATCAAGGACCTCCACATAAAACCAGACATGTTGAAACTAATAGAAAAGAAACTGGGGAAGACCCTAGAGGACATGGGCACAGGGGGAAAGTTTCTGAACAGAACACCAATAGCTTATGCTCTAAGATCAAGAATTGACAAATGGGACCTCATAAAATTGCTAAGTTTCTGTAAGACAAAGGACACTGTCAGAAGGACAAAATAGCAACCAACAAATTAGGAAAAGATCTTCACCAACCCCACATCTGACAGAGGGGTAAAATCCAATATATACAAAGAACTCAAGTAGTTATACCCCAAAGAACCAAATAACCCTATCAAAAATTGGGGTACAGAGCTAAACAAAGAATTTTCACCAGTAGAAATTTAGATGGCTGAGAAGCACCTTAAGAGATGTTCAACATCATTAGTCATCAGGGAAATGCAAAGCAGAACAACCCTGAGATTTCACCTCACACCAGTCAGAATGGCTAAGATTAAAAACTCAAGAGACAACAAGTGCTGGCAAAGATGTGGAGAAAAAGGGACACTCCTACACTGTTGGTGGGATTACAAGATGGTACAACCACTCTGGAAATCAGTCTGGCGGTTCCTCAGAAAATTGGGCATGACACTTTCAGAGGACCCTGTCATACCACTCCTGGGCATATACCCAGAGGATTCCCCTGAATACAATAAAGATACATGCTCCACTATGTTCATAGCAGCCTTATTTATAATAGCCAGAATTTGGAAGGAGCCCAGATGTCCCTCAAAGGAGGAATGGATACAGAAAATGTGGTATATTTATACAATGGAATACTACTCAGCAATTAAAAATAATGAATTCATGCAATTTGTAGGCAAATGGTTGGATCTGGAAAATATCATCCTAAGTGAGTTAACCCAATCACAAAATACACATGAAATGCAATCACTGATAAGTGGATATAAATGAGCCCCAAAGCTCTGAATACTCAAGGCACAATTAGCAAATCAAAAGATTCCCAAGAAGAAGGAAGGAAAGGACCCTGGTCTTGAAAAGACTGGATCCAGTTTTGTAGGAGAGTATCAGAACAGAGAAATGGGGGGGGGTGATTGGGGAATGGGCGAAGGGAATAGGACTTATGGGACATATGGTGAGGGGGGAACTGGGAAAGGGGAAAGCCTTTGGAATGTAAACAAAAAATATAGAAAATTTAAAAAAAGAATTTAAAAACAGAAATATTTTCCATTTAAATCTTCAATGTTATCTGAAAGTGTTTATAATTCCACCTTTAATCACCTTAGAATTATCTTTATGCTTTCATTTTATCCATATAATTTCCATGATAATCTTTAATTTTAACGATTTTCTCTATATTTCTTCAATTCTTTCAGAAATATTTTCCATGTAAACTTCAAGTTTATCAGAAAATGTTTATAATTCCACTTTTAATCAACTTAGGAATACTTTCATGCCTACCATTATTATATCTATATAAAAATTTCCGTAATAATCTTCAATTCTTACATGTTTTTCTATATTTTTCTACAATTTTATCAGAAATATTTTCTATGTAAATGTTCAATTCTATCATAAAATGTTTCTATCCCATATTTTAATTAATTTAGCAATGTTTTACATGTCTACCACTTTACTCTTTAATTTTCATGAGAATTGTCAATTTTAACGTGTTTATCTGAAATATTTTCCATGCAAATCTTTAATTTTATCATAAAGTGCTCTTACTTCCCTTTACTGCCCTTTTCAATAAAAAAAAATTAATTATAAAAGGAAGGCGTAGAAAGATTGTAGGAATCAGCGTATGTGGATGACCACAAGGAAATTGTGCTTTCCAGACATGATAGGGCAGTCGCACATGTAAATATACAACATGTGACAACGAGCACAAGATCTGCTCAAGCTCCATAAAAACTAGGAAGGGGGGAGGAGTGGCCCATGGCCAGGGAGCAGTTGCTATTGTCTACTAGTGGAGCTGCTGGCCACCGTTAGATGATGGGCAGGTGAGACAATTGTTTTGTTGTTGTTTTGTTTGTAATGGCGTGAACAGCTGGAAGGTCAGTCATGCTTCAGTGAACAGCTCCACACTCAGAAGTACATGAGCAGCACACATCACACTCTGTATTATCTTTGAAAGGGTGAAACGGAGGACATGAAACTGGAAGGAGTAAAGAGGAGCGTGAAGATCTGAGAGGAGCTAAGACAGAGGAGTGGGAATATAACCTAAATACCTTGTATGAAATGCTCAAAGAGTCAATGAGATAGTTGATTTTTTTTAAAATAAAAAGACAAACAACTTATATAAAACTGTGGGAAACAAGGTAAAACAGACAGGTGATCAAGATTATGAAGATACTTGAGGCATAAAAGCAGCTCAAATAATAATTTCACTGAAGTGTTGTTCATAAGTCAAAAACCTTCAGATTGTAGAGTGCAGGCACACAGTTTATTGCCTGTCAATTACATCTCAATAAACTGTTTACGGATGGTTCCTGGACCAAATGCCTGGACTGACTCCTGACACAACTGCACACACACACACACACACACACACACACACACACACACACCCTCTATCTGACAGTGGGCAATTTGCTTAGCCCTTTGGATCATGATTTCCTAATTCATCAAGCTGAGGTGATGATCATACAAGTCTCATGAAGAGTGCAGAGCAAAACAGATACAGAACAGAAAAATATCAGTCTATTGAGAACACTCAGTGAGTTTTTCTAGTACAGAGTCACTTCTGTTGTGAGGTGGTTTCAAGGCCCTGTTTAGACATCCAGCCATCAGATATTAATATGTATATTCAATACAGATCCTTAGCTAGTTTTACTCTACACCAATAAGTCAAGGAGTTGCCAGTCTGCATTTTCATTTCTATTTCCTTTTATTATTGTTAATTACTTTTACTTATATGAATTTATATGTGTTTGTATGTATACTTGTGTGTGTGTGTGTGTGTGTGTGTGTGTGTGTGTGTGCCCACAGAGACATAGGACTGTGAAGTCCAGAAGAGGGCCTCTGATCCCTGGAGCTTGAGTTTACAGGCAATTGTGGGTCATTTGACAAACTTGACATGAGTGCTAGGAACTGACTCTGGTCTGCCAGGGTATCAAGCAGTTTTCAATGGTGAGCCATTTCTCCTGACCCTCTCTACTTCTTAAGGCTCTGTTTAAAAAAAAAAATCAATGCAAGGCATTTAAGATGTATGTATGCTTCCTGCTTGGGACAGGAACCAGTCTAGAATAGCCAAGTCTCCATTCAGTGTGCCGACCCTTTACCCATTAGGTCTGTATGACAGGGCTGATCTATCATAGGGACTTGATGTCATTAAAATTTATTAAGCACCCATAGTGTGCTAGACATAGAGAAAACAGATAAAAGTCATCATTTCTGCTTAGCAGTCCTTTGTAAAAGAAGACTAATGAATGAATATATGTATTCAATAGATCAAGAGAACAACATACATTTTAAGAAATTTATAAATATTTAATCAAGATTTCATACAGTAACCGACGAACAGACTTCTTGGAATACTAAAATTGGATTCTAAATGACTGAAAATTACAGATTCATAACTTTCATGGGCAAAATGAAGTGAAGGGTTTTAAGAGAGGCACTTCACACTTATGCTATACTATTTCTTAGAAAAAAGTTTTAAAAATCAGAACACATTCCTAAGAGACAATGTGTTAATTTTTATCATTTCAAGCTCTCTATTAAGTGTGGAAGGGTTTAATTTTATTTTAGTAGCTTTTGTGTCAATATTTTGGGAAGAATTTGAAGTGTGAATTCATCCTTCTATTTTAAGTGCTTTTATATATGTGCCGCCCCCCCCCCCGAGATCTTTATACAGAGAAGCTCTGTCTGCAGACCTATGATCCCATCATGTTAATGCTTCGTCTTTTCAAACAGCATCCCTGACTCTGCACCTCTCCCTTCTTATGTTAATTTTAGCTCTGAATTCCCAGGGCTCTGGAGAGAATATGTCACAGCAAACTTTGCAACAGATTTGTGGGTCTATGTTTAATTAAAAGTGCCCTTACATCTGCTCAGATGCCGTCCTGAAAACTCTCTTCTGAAATATGAGCGATGACCTGCAACTTCAAGTCCATTTCTGTAGGTAGTGTTCCACAGCAAGAGCTGCCAGCTGGTACCCTGCACGCTCCTCCCTACTGTGCCCCTAAAAGGGAACGATTTGTCCTGTGGGAGGTCTAAAATTCTGGAGATTAAATTACCTTCTGAGTGGACGTGGTTTCAATACCATTCAAAAATATTACTTAACTCCCTGCTAGATTTCTGTTTTCCCCCTACACTATCAGAATTACCCAGGTTAGCTGCAGAAGAGCGTGTGTCAACTGCTTCTGTTACACAGAACAGACAAGGCAAGAACAGACAAGAGCAGAATGTTTATCTGTCATCAGCTTACTGGAGAGAAAGACTAGAAAGTACTTTGACACAGTGGGGAACATAGTACATTGGTGAACTGAAAGAAAATTGAGGTTCTGTTGAATTGTTTATGACTGCTGGAGAAACAAAAGAGGTTAATTTCACACTGGTTAATTTTTTTGGAAGGTTGCAAAATAAAATACTACTTAAACATAATAGTTGTGTGCTAAATATAATAGTGGTGTGCTGAAAAAAATACTACCCTCCCCCAAGCAAAATAAACTAAATGTAGTTTTAGACCTTTAAAATAGATTTTAAATTCTTATGAATTCAGATCCCAAGGGATTATGTTAAGTGACTGTTACAAATTATATCCCATGCCAAGTGGCATATACAAAAATATGCAAAAATATGATAGTTCATTGAAGATTCTGTCTATCCTGTATTACAGCTAAATTTGAATTTGTATATTTAAAGCCATCATTAAATCACAATTAGTAATTGGCTGTAAAAGATGCATATGTAAAAATATGTTGGTTTACCTATATGCAAATGAATATACATATTCTATGTGCATTTTTTATTATCCCTTAACTTTTTGAAAATTCTGGAATCCAGCTGTTTCTCATGGGTCCTGTCCTGCAAAAAAATAATTAATGTTCATCCCCAGTACTCCATTCTGAGATTGGTAATCCTTTGATCATACTTCATTGCAAAGGACCATTATCTATGTTGGAAGAAACATAGTTTCTACTTCATGCTAGCATTTTGAGACATAGAGTGAGTGACTGAAGACAAGACTCTGGGGTTGGCTTAGAGCATTGTCAATCACTTTTACAGAGGACCGCCTCTCCAGGAGTCCAGAAAATGCAAGGGGTTTCGGGGGTCAGTTACCTCAGCACTTTCTAGTAGAAATATAATTCATGTGACAGATCTAACCTACACCACGTTGATAAGTTTAAATAGTCTACCTATCACCACTGAAATTCAGTAGGTAAAATTAATTTTAACAATGTGTTTAAGCTAATATTCCTGAAGCAAATGTTTCAACATATGTTTCTTAATAAGCCCATAGAGTTGTACATGGTGTGAGGATAGAGTATTTGCCATTGATGCTTCAAGGGCCATATTTGTGAAATTATCTTTCTGAAATGGACAGAAGGCTTACCACTATAAGCCACTCTATTCTTTAAAGGGAAAAATAATGATACCTGTCAGATTCAGTAAACATGGAAAACAATTAGCACGTTGCCTGATGTGGTACAATGGTTCAGTAAACATGAGGAGGAGGAGGAGGAGGAGGAGGAGGAGGAGGAGGAGGAGGAGGAAGGGCAATTCTTGGGCATGAAAGCCGAGGAAGGGTTTACCCAGCTTTCTACACCAGTTGAGAGCTGATCTACACCCTGATGGAGACACTGCAAACTGCTGTTGACTTCCCTTACAAAAGTATAGATGCAAGTTAGTGGGAAAATGAAATGCAGTTTCAACACATTAACTTATTTCTTCAACACATTTGAATGAAGTCTTTCAAATGAAACAAAAGACATCATTGAAGGTTTTCACTGCAATACTACCTGTTAAAGAAATGGAAAATGACCAAAGGCTTTTTTCACAAATGAATAGCTTAAGTATAGAACATGGAAATTAAAATTCAGAATACAAAATGACGTGTGCTATAAAAGCAATATTATAACAAATGCATGGATGTGATTGATGGCAGTGTGGAAGATAATTTGCAAAAAATAAAACAGTATTAGGGCAAATTAAGTTAAATCATGCTTTAATGTTGTTATATTACATTTTAAATAAAACAAGTGGAAGCAGTTTATTTCAGAAACATGTCTAGATTTCTCTTGTTTCACCAATTAAATGTTTGTTTATGGTCTATTTTCTCTTATCTTCTTTATTGGACACTGTCAGGAGGCAAAACTCGGGGAATCGCTACACTTTTCTTTTCCTAAGATATTGCCAAACAACCTGAAACACTGGTGAGCAAAAGTATTAGTAATTATTATCTTGCTTAATAATAAAAGCCTGGTGATGTCCCAGGAAATATGTATGTGTAACTGTATGAGATGATTGAATGCTGTGTGGAATTGGGCTCAGGAGAGAGGCAAGAGGGAAAAGGGTGATCGCTATGAGAAGGGGCCTCGTGGTGGAGATTAGCTTTTCACTTTGAAGGACAGGCAATTTTGTATAGATGGCAAGAGAGGATCCATATTGCAGAAAGTGGGAGAGTGCATGAAAGTATGTGGGGACTAGAATTAATCATGAGAGACTGGGATCATTAGCAAATTTCCCTTTTGGAGGGAAAAGATGGAGGGATAATTATTCATTCTACCTAATTACTGTTTATTAAGTGCTAACTGTAGTTCAGTAAGGAGATGAAATTTGGCATGGGGTTCTAAGGAGTTTCTGTCGCAAATCAAATCTTCTTTATTCTGAGTGATGACTGCAGTGGGCTGGAGGCTGGTCCTTCTGAAAGTCTGCCTCTCACAGCTCTGTGGCCCTTACACTACAAAGGAAGTTCTCCCTTAACACGCTGAGATACAGTTCTGTATATCTATACTCAGAGTGGAGGTTTTCTTTTCCTTCAGAAAATAACAACAAAAACAAACCTTTCCTTTTCCCTCATTTTGTTGAAGTTAAAATTTATTAAATGTCATTTTAGAAAAGCTTTGCTGTATTAATTTTTGTTTACAAAAGAAAAGTGTTATGCTAATTCTTTGGAAGGGCAGTATGGAACTCTCACAATGGATTTGGCAAATGTCCCTCCGGACTCCAGGACCCAAACTTCCCTGTGACAAAGAAGCTCAGAGGCAGAGTGAAGAGAGGAGTCCCTAAGACCAGAGCCAGACATTCACTCACATAGTTCTGAGCTCACCTTCAGGAGCTCAACCCAAATCCAAACATTGCTAAAGGAGGTACAGAAGCACACAAATCTAAAGGGCCGTGCGATTGCGTCTGCCCTTATTCTATTTTTGCTCAAAATGAAAACAGTGTCATTTGCTTTGTGATTTACAGTTTACAAAGCATTTTAACATATACCCTATGTTTCAGTTTCACGACAACTCTGAGATTGTTAAAAATATATATTTTTCTAATTCTTTGAGAATTAAATACAGTGCACTTCGGTTGTGTGAGATTTTATCAATGATGTCAGAGTCTCAGTGGCAGAGAGACCCAGTCATACTTCCCACCCCAAGCAGTAGAGAAAGTGATTTAGGTTTACAGAGTCAAATCTCTTGTACTTGTTCACCTTCTGCTTCTGTGATAAATACCATGACCAAAAGCTACAACAAAAGGGTTTGTTTGAGCTCGTACATCCCTATCACAGTCCATCCTGGCAAGGGGAAGGGAGTAGTCAGAACAGGAACTCATAAAGTAGCCGGGACAGGAACCTTGAAACAAAACTGCTTTCTGGTCTCTCCTCATGGCTCAGCCTGCTTGGGTTTTAAACCCAGGGCCCCCCACCTTCCCAGAGGTGGACGTGCGACAGGTGGGCTGTCCCACATATTTGCTTACAGGCCAAGCTGATGAAAGCATTTTCTCAGTTGAGGGCCCCCCCTTGGCACCAACTTGGAGAAAGCTGACCAAAAAACCATCCAACACAGTTCTTGCTCTTTTTGCTGCACAGGATCCTGTGCTCAAAGATAACATACATGCGTATTCATTTTTCTATTAGATTCCTTCAGTGAGGTAGTGGTGGTGGTCAATGAGGAGTAACCGCTACGCATCTAGGCTTCTTCTCATGGAGCCAGTAGGACAATTCTGCAGGCCCCCAGGGTTTTAGGCAATTACGTGTGCCCCACAACTGTATGTCTAGTCAGTCTAGGCTCAGGCATGGAGTGCAGGTATTCCAAAGGAACACAGGACTCCTCTCCAAATCAGTCTATCAACACTTCTAGACCCTCCGTCATTCCAGACCAGTTACTCTGTTGAGTAAGATATTAGCTCTTTTTTTTTTTTAAAGCAAAGATCACTGATGTGGAAAAATCATGGCACATGACTGGGTAAAATTTCGGAGAGAACAAGAGAAAAGGGGAGATGAAGAGGGAGGGGAAGGAAGTGGGAGAAAGGAAAAAAAGATTCAGAAAAGCAGAGTAAAGGAATGGAGAGTGCTCCTATGAGAACTGAGAGCAGTCGCTGTAAATCCTTTGAGGGGGCTATGCAAGGAAGCAGTGGACAGCCAAGAGGCCTGGGTAAGAGAGAAGGGCAGAGCTGAGAAGGAGCTTGCAACTTCCCGGAACTGTGCTCAGGGAGAGCCCTTGCCCGAGCCTTTCTGCTATCATATTCAAGCCAACCTGTTCTTGTTGAATGCACCAGAGACCCACCTGTTACAGAAGATTCTACCAAAGAGCTTTCACAGAAGCCAAGATGCTATGATATGATGTGATGCTATAATATGATATGACTCTACAATTATTAAAATAGTAAACAATCTTTCAGAGGGTTGTTATAGTTGAACTGTTTTTTATTCCTCCTCCCATACAAATATTGTTTTATGAGTGTCAAAAATGAGCTCGGCTTTCAACGGAGTGAGGAGAGGAGTTGTCGGTAGGGACTAAAGTATTTGTTTTATATATCCATTTCCAGAAGCTTTCATCTTCTCCTTCCTGGAGCTTTGAATTCCCATAATGCAGGGTGAGAATTTAATTATTTTTAAAAATGATGTAATGAATAAAAGAATTAAAGAATTGAGCCAGAACTTCCACTAAGATTAGACATATGTACAATGTGTATTAATTGCTCACAAAGCTAATGTTTTTAGCTTTTTGACAATCTCGGCCAGAAAAATTGACATTTACTGGTGATCAGATCTTAAAAAAAAAACTACATTCCTTGAGGAAAAGCTCAAAAAATATTAATTGATTCTTAGACACTAAACAAATTAACACAAGACTTTATACATAGAACATATCCAATAAATGTTATCTAGTCTATACTGATATTCTGAATATATTAGAAATGCAAACTAAACTTCAGGAGCATTATTTAATTTTGCAAATACTTTAAAAATTAAAATATTTATGCATTGCTTATGAATTAGAAATTACCTGTCTATTATCATATAAATTAAATTGCTTGATTTCTTTGCCCCAAATCTTCCAGTAGATTCTTAATTTCTCAAATCAGCCTATAAGGTGTAATAATATGGCATTTATCCAACTCCCCACCTCACTTTCAACTCAGCACACCTATCCTTTGTCTTTGGGATCATGTCCCTTGTTATTTCTCCCTTAGGCACACTTCCCTCTAGATATTTGCACACTTCATTCACTCATATTATATTATATTATATTATATTATATTATATTATATTATATTATATTAATTATATCATATTCTACTCCTGCTAGCACTTCTAATCTGGCTATATTCTTGATCTTTTCCTTTTATTCCAATTTGCTTGTATTTATGGTATCACCATTTAAAATTATAATATCTGTTGTGATTGTGTCAACTTCTGACATGTCTTATATCCAGTAAAGCATCTGAGAATCCCACAGAAAACCAGTGTCTTCTTATCAGTCTTCTGGGTAGTGCAGACCAAAAGGTACAGCCTCAGGCACTCTCAGTGTCAAGGCAAATGTGGTGGGATTAAGATCCGTGTGCCGTTCAGACTCCATAAGAATGTATTCAAATACAACTATAACTAAAACATCATGGTCCTTTCCCCATTAGGGCCCTCAATCCTTCCCCCAATTCTTCCATAAGACTTCAAGAGTTCTTCTATCCAATGTTTGGCTGTGGGTCTCTGCATCTGTTTCAGTCAGCTGCTGGATCGAGCCTCTCGGAGGACAATTATGCTAGGCTCCTGTCTGCAAGCATAACAGGGTATCACTAATACTGTCCGGGACTGGTGCTTGCCCATGGGATGGGTCTCAAGTTGGGCTGGTTATTGGTTGGCCATTTCCTCAGTTTCTGTTCCATCTTTGTCCCTGCATTTCTTGCAGATAGGAAAAATTTGGGGTCAAAAGTTTTGTGGGAAGGTTGGCATCCTTTTCCTTCACCGGGGGTCCTGCCTGGATACAGGAGGTGGCCTCTTAAACAGGAAGACCAACAGAATCGACTAACCTGTACTCTCGGGGCATCTCAGAGATTGAGCCACCAAAGAGCATAATAGGGCTAGACCTAGCCCCACACACACATGTGCAGCTCCATCTTCATCTGGGTCCCTGAACAACTAGAACAGGGGCTATCCCTAAAGCTGCTGCTTGTCTGTAGAATCAGTTCCCCTAACTGGGTTGCCTTGTCTGGTCTCACCAGGAAAGGATGTGCTTAACCCTACAGAGACTTGATCTGCTAGGGTTGGGGGATACCAAGGGCACACTCCTACCGTCTCAGGGGAGAAAGGGAAGGGGGATAGAGGGATGGACTGTGTGAGGCGGGATCGGGAAAAGGACAGCAATCAGAATACAAAATGGATAAATAAATAAATGAATGAAAACAACAACAACAATAAGACTACCACATTGACCAATTACAATGCATCTAAGAGCCAAAACATGGCCAAGTGCTTCTGATCTGCAATGATCTCACGACGATGGTCATCCGTGGGAGAATTTTGCAGAAATTCTACTTCCAATCATTACTTATTTCCATTTCTTTCCATCCCTTTCTTCTGTTCTTGCATCCTCAACATTTCTCTCTAGGATCCAAAGGTGAATTAACGAGTCCATGTTCAATCCTGACCCTTCAGCCCCCCCTAATAATGGGAGTAGTGAAGGTAAAACGCCATCCCAGCTCAGACACAAGAAATGGCAAACATAAGAAGCTAAGCTAGTGCTAAGCATATAGGATGAGTTGCCAAGGATGGGAGAGGGGAGCAGAAAATTCCGCCCTCCACTCCCAATGCTCACTGAAGTCTGCAGAAGGGGTGAATTCCAGAGGTGCTCATCCTATGACCGTACAGGGTGAATAAGGTAACAAAACCTTTACTTGCCCATTGCACCCGACTCTGTGCTTTTTTTCCTGGGATGCCCAGCATCCTAACTGTGACAGGGTTCAGATTCAGTCAATATATTACCACCCACTATTTATATTTTTGTGCAATCAATGTACCTGCTATGTTGCCTCAGGCTGTGATTCACAGTCATAAACTGTAGTTTATATTTATCAATTGCAGTTATGAGAAAAATTGGGCAGGCAGGATGTAATTACATTGTCATGAGTTACTAGGAAACAAACACTGAGCCTCACAGGTCGGTGACCACGGAACTCAAGAACATTCTCCCTAGCGGATCCCTGTGTGCGCTTCAACCTCTCGAGCTAGAGATTTTTTATTTTTTTTTCTTACTTAGTTACCTTATTCAGATTTCTGCTAAATTGCAGGAACATTTTGTGATAGAGATGTCAGCATTTTCAGCGGAACTTTATGAGACAATGATCATCCTTGAAGAAGCTTGCCATAATTTAGATTAATTTATGGTTGAGCTGTCAAGCCTGGAATTAACAGAGAAAACCTAGCAAAGAGTAATCTGACAGTTCAAGGCAGAGAGACTTGAATTCTTTAATCACAGCTAAAAACTCTTTTACTTCTGGGGCAACAAAGCTGTCCTCACAGCAGGGTGCTATGCCTTGTTTGTAATGTCTAAAGGGTAGAAATATGCTCAAATTGCAGTTCAAATAGTGTGTTCTTAAGCAATAGCAGCTTGTAGAGGCTGTTAAATTCTCTGCCTCCCCTCCACCCCATGCTGCGATGATTTGACTAGTGCCTTAAGGTGTTCACGGAATTGATTACTTTCAAAACAGATATCATAATTTAGGCTTAGAAAAATAAAATACCAGCTTAAGAAAAAATGGCCCACACAGTCAATGGGCCAGACCAGGGCGGGAATGCAGCCAACAAATCTACAAGGGGAAAATATTATCTGAGACTCATCGGGGAAAAACAAAATAAGTAACACAGAAACCCCTCATTGTGGCCAAACGTAAGTGGTCACACGCTGCTGATTAATTCTATGATCTTCAAATGGAGGATCATGACCGGGAAGAGCACCAACCCTGCATGCCATGCCCTCACACAGGTCTATCCCTGCATGCCCTCAGCTTTGGAGAGGGGTGCAACCTTGGAAATGATCTGAACCCAATGGTGCCCAACAGCTCTCAGGGAGGAAAGGGATATTTACACACACAAAAATAAAAAATCGATGATGGATACTTACTTCCAGGTTTTGCATATTGTTCTTATATAATGCATGTAAATGAATTTCCTCAGAGGTAGTGAGTGATACGTTGGATGAAAAGCATACCCAAAGGGGAGAACTCATGGCCCGGGCTAAGCCCACAGGGTTTCCTTTCTGTTCTATCCATCCTCAGGCCTAGGCCTGGGGGGCTTCTAGTTTCCATACAATTTAAGCTTCCAAGCTGATTGACTCCCTTAGGCTTTTCTCAGCTTCTGATTGAATTGCTTTGCCTGGCCTCATATTAACTTTGGCAATATGTTCTCAACTTATGGCTCCCACTCTTTCTCTGGCTAGTTCGGTTTTCACCTGTGTCTAGATTGTTTTCTCTGTAATCTGCCTCTGTCCTATTAAGACTGCCATGCATACCTACCACCTACCACCCACCACCCACCACCCTTTTTTTCCTCTCTTGCTCCTTTTGACTTGCCATTCTTCCTCTGCTGTTCTAGGGAGAGTTGGACATATCCTATCTCTGACTCATTCTGTCACATCTCTGATCTGTCACACTGTCCATCAAGTAGATGTCACTTTTAAACATGGCTGCTAAAGTTCTACAAACTAACCTTACCTTCATAGTTAAGGACTGTCCTAAGGGCATGTCCTAAGGGCAGGTCTGCATTACAGCAGGATCATATCTTTGAATGTGATCCCTTGCTAGAGCAGCTGCGTTCCTGGATTAAAATTCCACTACAAACACATCTCCCCATTCTATTCACAGGATATGTAAAAGTTTTCTCATATTGTTTTAAGTTACATGATAAGGCCAAGCATGAGGATTCCTTTCTACAGCCACAGCATTTAGGAGGCTAAAGCAAGAGGAATATCCTTAATTCAGTGCCAGCCTCAGCCAAATGGTGACATTTAGGACAGTATGGGCTGAAGAGTAAGACCCTATTTCCAAAAGTGGTGGTGTAATACAAGTATTATGGAATGTAATGCTTTTCAATATCATAATTATATATTTGAATAGGATAATCAATTATTTAAAGAGGACTTAGAAATTTTAAGGAAGCAATTTGACTTATATAGTCAAATAGTACTGACTGCTCTAAATCCTGTCAAGTTGATCCTTGAACATCTAAAACAAAGTGCAACTCCATCAGAATTTCAACTGTTTCTAATTAATATCTTTACTTCTTTTTCAACTTGCCATTGTAACCAGCGATAATTGAAAAAGCTAACACCATAGAACTCATTATAGATACTTTGCAACTGTCATTGAAAAACTAATTGTTAAATACCACTGACAAGGTAGTATTGATGTTTTTGTTGTGTTTAAAATATGTTTTATCCTAGCTTCTCTCCTACTTTCTTAACTTTGCAATCCATCCCATCTTCTTTCTTTCAGAGCTAACTTTAGAATCCATAATTTGTGCTCTGTCAAGTCAAGGATGACGTTTTACACAGAATTATGAACTCTCTTCGGAAGAAATGAACTAGTTAAAATTAAAATGGGGGATTCCCAGAGAAATTCAGGACCTATGCCTTTAAGACAGAGATGTTATAATCAATAAGAGATGTTATAATCTCATAAGAGATTTTTTTCCCCTGAGTTAATCATTACTTAGTTTCTCTTTCTTTCCTGGTTCTTTTTGCATGATGTCTCTTTTTCTCTGGGTAACTTAATTATAAATTTAGGCATTTGTTTTAGTTGAGATCATTTCTCAATAAAAACAACATCTGGAACAAATACCTCCTACCTCATATTGTCCTTTTATACCTACACCCACAGGACAGACACAGAGACATGACTCTGTTCACAAAATAGCACATTGATCCCTAAAATAATTGTATTATTTTAAAAAAGTCATTAAATCATTCTATAATATTTGTTGAAGATATTTTGTCCAACCAGGATGTTGTAAGTTGATGTTTTTCTATCTTAGCTATTAAGTTACATTTCCTAAAGAGCTGTTAAAATAGACCTAGGGTGTGCCGCTTGCCAGCTGCTTAGTAGTTGAATGTGTTCCTGGTATGAACAGGAGGGGAAGGCTCTTCACAGGCAGTGGAAATGTTATACTCCTACTTTCATGGTACTTGTATTTTGGTGAAAGAAACAACCTAAACATTTGTTTGTTTCTAGACTCACAGTCTAGAAACACATTGAACCTTCTTACAGCACATTATTTAATGAACATTTTTAGACTGCAAAAGCACAAAACATTTACTGAAGTCAACAACAGACCACTAAACCAGGGAAATGGGTGAATAGGGAAGACTCTGATTGCTTAGTGTCTGAGACTCTCAGATTGGAGTAGACGTACTGGGCAAGTAGAGCATTCAGAAAGGGTTAAAGACAAAGGCTAACTTAAGTGGGTGTTCACAGTCATCCCCACATGCCCACTGCTTGTAAATGCTCTAGGGATGCTTGCCAGCTGGTGAGGTTATTCATCCTGGCTAATTTCTAGTGGTCAGAATTAAGAAATGTTATTATTATTTGTGGTTGTTGCTTAGCCCTCATGGACTCCAAAATTGATATATCTATTACTTTTATGTTACTTAATACTACAGCCTAGGGATTACCATTTTGTGTAGAATCAATTTATGCTGCCCTTAGATACCAGAAAAATTAAATGTATGTTATTATTTTAAAAGTTGGTATAGAGTTCTATCATTTTAGATTAAAAATAGGAAAAAAAACCAAACAAACAAAAAAGAAAAAAGATCTCATCATCCATATAGTAAATCACATTTGAGAATCCAGGAAAGAGGTACAAAGAAACATATGAATTAAAGGAACTAAGTCTCCAATTAAACAACAACAATGGCAACAAGTAAAAAAGGATCAGAACTGCAAAGATTTCAGAAACAGAAATAATCAGACTGAGTATCAGATCTACACATTGAAGGCTGGAGAGAGGGCAGAGTGGGGGAGGTGCTTGCTGCCAAGCTTGATGATCTGAGCTCCATCCTTGATACCACACAATAGAAGGAGAGAACCAACTCTCTCAAGCTGCTCTATGGCCTTTACACACAAACCATGAACTATATGTGTTGTCAAAACAAAGAGATAAAATCTCATATATAAGTACATATATTGAGAACTTTAAGAAGAGAAAATTGGAAACAGCAAGTCCAAAGGGTGTGATGAGTTCAGCAATAGGAACCTGCCTTCATTTTGGAAGGTAACCAAGAACAACAGCACTGCCCTATAATGTTTTGGGAGATGCTTGGACTCCCCTGAACAATTTTAAAGGAGGGTTTCTGTGGGCCTCAGTGTGTATGTGAGTTATGGTAAGGAGTGACAGTCAATCTCTCCGTGATTTTCAGTTTACAATACGATAGTCCCACTACTGTGCATTAGATCCTCGGCCCTCATTCAGTCAGAATGACAGGCTGTACCCCTTGACCACACCCTCTTCTTACTTCACTGCTTTCTGGCCGCCATTTTCCCTTCCGCTCCTGTGATATATGAGATTGTAGTGCTTATCGGTTGGGTGCCGCTGTCTTCTGAATGTAACAGCAGCCTTAACTAATCAGAGCAGCACTGATCATTCCAGACACCTCAACCAACAATCTATGCCTGATGCCATTTCTCCGTGGAAGAAGACAAAATATTCACCTGACATTCCAGCAACCCACACCCCCTTTTTAGTTGCTTATAATTCTGCCTGTTTCGCATGATCTCTAAAGGTGCTAGTAATTGAGAGGGGATCGTCATCTCCACAGGTTTTCAGAGGTTGCTACCACTCCATCTGGTCAGAAATTTTAGCGATGTAGCTATTCTAGATATACCCACACTCTTCTTATAGGTGACATCTCACCAATGTCCTGTAAGTCCTCCAATAAACCTGTTGGTTTAACAAGACAGACGTGGATGGAATAATTTATTTGTTCTGTTACTGGAATTTTATCTGAAATAAGTAGACATTTGCTCACATCTCCCTGGGACTTATTTTCATTTAGAAAAAATGTTCTACAGGCTTCTTGTTGTTATTGCAGACGACAGAGTGTCTATAGTTTTTAAGGCAAAATAATATTCTGTTGTGTGTCATATGGAGTGTATGTGTGTTTTTGTGTATGTATATATTTTCTTTATTCATTTGCTGTTGGACACCATGGTCAATTCAATATTTTAAAAATGACCCCCAACAAAGAGTAAAATGTTGTTTCCTGAAACATTTATACTGACTTCATTTATCTGGACTGTATTCTCATAAATGGTATTGCTTGACCGTATGATAGTTAGACAAAGATTGGATTTCTTTAAGTGAGATGCTGAAGTGTGCCACCATAAAGCAAACTGTTTGATGCACTTGATTCATTACCATTTATGAACATGTGATCATTAAAAGTCCCTATACAGGGACTGAAAGATCAAGCCATAAACCGGGTCAGGAAAGGCGAAACAGGGAAGATTAAAATCAGGAGTGTACATTCCCAGGAGTCAATTAAGAACAAAAGAAAATTATTTCATTAAAAAAATGGTCAAAACACAGCAAAAAAAATCATTTCTCCAAATAAATGTGAGTGATAAACATTTGAGGTGAGGCTTATCTTCATTAGTAAAGAAACTGTTAATTAAAAGCATGAGTTACCATTTATATTCAAGACAGAAAAAAAATCAGTAAGCTTAAAAATAGCTGGTGTTTATGAGGCTGTAAAACTCTTAGCCTGCTAGTGGAAATATAAATTAGGTGCAGCTATTCAGGGCAAAATAGAGCTTGCCGTATTCTATTGACTCTGGGCTATGTACCCTATGGTAAATCACTCCCTTCCAAGGTACTCCCTAGATAACTTTTTGCATCCTTGCAGCAGAATCTTTCTAACAGGAGCATCAGTAAAAGCTGTAGTTGAAAACAATCCACTGTCCATTAACGAGACACCTGACAGAGTAGCAGTGGTGGCTTCACAGAGCAGAGTACGATGTCATTGTTTATAAATCCCAGGAGCAAATAGCTGAGCAAACAAACAAACAAACAAACAAACAAGTATCACAGAAGTGTGTATTCACTATGGCACTAGAAACTGACTGAACTGGACCTTGGTTGAGATATGTATTTATGTACCAAAATGGAGACCAAAAGAAGAGAATGAGAAAATAATATGTCAAGAAAACTGTTGCTCCAGAATTGAGTGCAGGAGTTTTGAACAGTCAGGACCATAGAAGCTCTCTTGTTGCTGTTGGAAGGCCGAGAGGAAGAAGGATGCAAGCAACATCGGATCTTCTTCATCCCCCCAACTTAGCTGCATTTCTCATATTTTCTCTGCATGTGGACAGTTCTTGAGCATTTTCTATGTATTTTCAGTTATGTCAACATACAACATCTCGACTAGACTTCATTGTGACTCACTCAATGAGTAGACAGTTCCCTAAAGCACGGCAGATGAGAGAATACAATTTCACTTGCTGCTTGTGACTCCATTAGTGGGTTCTCTGCTTTCTCTATGCAGAGCATGCATGCGCCACTACAATAGTTTAAAAATCACATTTGAGTCGGGCAGGATGGCTGAGACAGCAGCATCTCAAGTTCCAAGTTTTTCTGAGCAACTAACTGAGATTCCATCCCCAAATAAAATGCACAAAGAGAGTCGGGGGCGGAAGTTCAGTGGTAGAGCTCTCATCAAGCGAGTGGGAGGCCCTGACTTCAAACATCCCCTCACCTTAACATAGGGAAATGGTAATGAGCTCGAGATAGTGAAGACCATAGAAATACTTAGTATGTTTCTTTACTGATTGATAAGAAGTATTGTGCCACAGTTTCTTTAAATATTTGCATATTTGGCTGATCAATATTGGCTAGAATTTGGCACTCAGGTTTTTTGTTTGTTTGGTTTGGTTTTTGTTTTATGTTTCAAGACAGCATTGTTTTCCTGTGCAGTCCTGGATGTCCTGGAACTCACTCTGTAGACCACATTGGCCTCGAACTCACAGAGACCCATTTCCCTCTGCTTCTCAAGTGCTGGCATTAAAGGGGTGAGTACCACTGCATGCCTCAGTATTTTTTTAAGTCTTGGTATTTTTGATAAAAACAAGGTTTTATAGATTTAGTTAAATTATATTATCTGGAAGAAGTCATATATATATATATATATATATATATATATAGATATAGATATAGATATAGATATAGATATAGATATAGATATAGATATAGATAGATATAGATAGATATAGATAGATATAGATATAGATAGATAATGAAGATCATTACTCCGTATG
The DNA here is from genome assembly GCA_964023405.1 of Apodemus agrarius. Lineage (NCBI taxonomy): Eukaryota > Metazoa > Chordata > Mammalia > Rodentia > Muridae > Apodemus > Apodemus agrarius. The sequence continues at coordinate 52,261,639 of OZ030007.1, read as the reverse complement.
TAGCAGCATAAGAGTGGGGCTTCTGATAGGAATGTGTCTCTGGGGAGGGTGTGTGTCTGCTAGAAGTGTCTCTCCTGAGGATGTGTTTTGGCTGGGGATGTCTCTCTGTTGGGGGTGTGTCTTTTCTGTGATGGTATCTGATCTGTGGGGAGGGTCCTGTGAATGTCAGATGGTTAGAGGATTGAGAAGAATCCTGAAGAACAAAGTTGACATTTGAGGAACAGACAGAAGGTTCTGTGATGATTCAAGCTAAGGAATCAGAGGGCAAATATTGTTGGAAGGGGCCAGAAGTGAGAGGCAGAGGTTCAGTGCTGGATGTCAGAGGTCAGTGTATGTTATCTCAGACACTGGGCGACCACTGAAGGGTGTCAAGCATAAACACATTATGATTTATGTTTCTGAAAGAGAACTCTGACTGCATAGCAGAACATTGATTTTCATGAACTCCAAGCCTTACTGACAGGGATAACAACAGCAGCCAGGTTTTGCTGTGAGTGTTTTTTATGCACTGGACATATGACACATCTGCAAATCCTTAAAGGGAAGCAAAGCTTATCTACATCACCATGACATGAGCTGATACACGTGGATTAAGTCATTAGATGACTCCCACCTGTGGCCATCATCAGGAGCAATGGGAGAATCACGAACACCAGGAATAGAGGCAGAAGGAGGGAGCTGCCTTAGATGGCAGGAGGCAGTGGGAGGTACCACTGACAATGGAGGTTCCCAACAGCAGACATCCTTTGATAAGGAGAACATGGTCCTACATAGAATCTGGGGAAGCTGAGATACTGATAAGGCATTTAATAAGGATCCCAGTCAAGGGATAGACAATGTTGGGAAATTGGAGGAAAAGCATGACCCAGATTCCAATGAGCCATAGATCTCAGCTGCGTGGCATGCACAGGGCTGGCACCTGCACCATCCTAAGCTATCTATTCACTCTCCCACGAGAGAGATAAAGACATCTTCCCAAGATGCACAGGTGGAGAGACAGGTCAAGGCCACTGTGTCTGAGCATCAGGGTTCCTGGCAGAGGCTAAGATGCCCCTGGTGGAACCATTTTGGTCTCACTACCAGTCTGCCTTTCCCGCTTTCCCTTCCTTGCTCTTCTTCATTGCCCTTTGTACTCCAAACCTATATCATCGCTTCTGCCAGGCTTTTCCAGGATCAGTGCAAGTCCCTCGAGCAAAACTCAGTTTTCCAGGATAGCAAAGAGATGATGTCTGGGGAGACGGGGAACTAAAATAGAATTGCTCTTCTCTCCCTATTATGCAAAAATAAAAAAAATATCTGACTATGTTTTGATTCTTTATAAACGAACATACAATCCTAGCTATCATAGGGCAATGTTAAGGTTATCTTTAAGCAATTTTGAGGGAAAGTATATAAAATAAGGGGTGCTTTGTAATCAGTCCCCTAAATGTTATTCTAGCTCTGTAAGCCAGATCAGCTGCTTTTTAAACCTGCTACTGAACATTTATCTTGGATATAAATATTTCACTTGTTTTGACATCTCTGAAGAGCCTTTTTTAACTCACCAAAGGGGGGGAAATCTAAATATATATAACGTATTTGTGAGACTACCTTAAAAGAAGTGTGTTTGAGATCCAGAGCAGACTCCACAGCCTGTGTAGGCAGGATGTCAATCAGAGAAAGAGCCACAGGCCATGTCTGGGCCATTGCCTGGAACATTCTTCCTGGGAGAACTCTCACTCAGCTTGGTCTCAGATGAGTGATCTTCTCCAGCCTATGTGGACCCCAAATATTTTACAGAATCACCTTCATGCCCCTGGCTAGCCCATCCTATCAAACTTCCCCTCCAAGAAAAGGAGATTTTCCTTAGGGTATTGAAGTGTCCAGGGAACAATCTTCCCCCAAAGCCATATTCTCCATGGAGAAAAAAACCTTCGCTCACTTCCGGTTAGCCATGGGTCTTTATAATGCAGGGTCATACTTTCTTTTGTTCATGCCTGTAGCCAATCAAATGCAGGAACCTGACAAATCATGATGGAACAAGTCAGTCACACAAAGAGCAACACTGCAGACTGCAGTCCCAGTCAAGGCTTTGTGGCTTGCTATTAGCATTACAACAACTGCTCATTCATAGGGATAAGGTCCACTATGAAGACCATTTTCAGAAAGCAGGTCTGCCAGACTAGTGAACTGGTGAACGGCCCAACTCTTAAAAGATTCTATCCCTGGTCTTAATAACAGATACATAGTGAGGAATGAAAAGCTTCCCGAGTGTTTTTAGAGCAAAAGAAAGAATAGCAGAAGTCCAAAGCAGGGAGTGCACTTTTCATGTGGGGTTTCACTGGGCACAAGGGGCTCTCTTAGGCGCTCTGAAGGGTGCATATAAAACAGAAAGGATGACATTCAGGATAAGAATGCTATCAGTTTGCTGGAGGTGTTTCTAGAACAATAGATCAGGACTGATGGGCTGCCTTCGTGAATAATATGAAATACCACCTGACTTCCTGCCCCAGGGAAAGCAATGCTTTTTCCAAGAAGAAAGTCAAACAACCATGCTTCCCTGGGATGCAGAAACCTCTATGTACCAGCAGCTTATATCTGACTGTCGGCCGCTGAGTATTCTTCCTTCCAGCACAGTCTTCATCTTCTGGGTTCTTTAGTGTCACACAAAGAACAATAAGTACATGCTTGTTATTCAGAGTATTTGCTAGTGAGTATTTTCTATAGCCTGCTTCAAAATATTAGCTCCTTTCCATTTTAATAATGTATTGTGGCACCCAGCTGTGCAGGCATTAGATATCTGATACTACATGGGTTTCTCATAGAACTCTTGAACATTAGGTTTCAATTCTTAGGCAAGGGTTTTCCTAATCAGACATACAACACAATGGAATCCCCTATTCTCTCTTGGAATTACTGAGTCTTGTCCTTCTGAGAAAGACAGATATATTTATTTCTAATGGTAGTTTGAGACTACGCCAACAGTGTCAACGCTTTACAATGGGGGGTGGCTTCCCCCCCCCCCGACAGTAAAAAATAAAATACATCCTTTTTCATTCATGCTAAAGAAAGTGATATTTTATCCATAGGTCAAACTTATTCTTAGAAGAAGCCAAATTTATCCACATTATCTGTAAGCTGGGGATGTAGTTCAATGGTTTAGTATTTTCTCAATACCTAGCAGTTTAAAAAAAAAAAAAAAAAAAAACAAACCTTGTTTTTTGTGTATTTATGCATGCATATGCATTTGTATTGTGTCTAGTGTCTTTCTCAGTTGGTTTCTACCTTATTATTTGAGGCAAGGTCTCTCTGTTACCCCAGAGCTTGTGATTTCAGCTACACTAGCTGTTCAGTACGCCCCAGTGAGCCTTCTGTCTCCGCCCTTCTGGCACCAGCACTGCAGGTACATACCAACATACCTAGATTTTACAACATGGCTTCTGTGGGATTGAATTCGGGTCCTGTTGCTTACATGGTAAGCATTTTACTAACCAAACCTCCCTGAATACATCCTGTATTCTGTATTCTTAGAGTAGTTAATAAATCCCTGTCTGCCTTTGTTCATTGGGGCAGCTGGAACTTTCCAACCCAGAGGAGTTTCAGAACAAAGGTGAGTGTTTTAGACTCAAGGGGACTGAAGTATGCACACATATTGAAGGAGTGGTTTGAAGTTCTTCAAATCCCTGGGCTATCATTGGGTATAAGACAGTGGCCCTATCCTCAAAAATTCAGCAGACTGACAATGTTGCCGACAAGGACCTCATCAAATGGATTTGAAACAAAAACTAAAACACCAACAGATGGGATATGTTTAAATTCCCTCCCTACTGGTATTATGTGTGTCACTAAATATCAGCAGAATGCACCAAGGAGGCCCCACAGGATCCTGCCATGACAGCAGCGACCCCAATCTGCTTCCCTTTGCAGAGGGCTCAAGGTTGATGAATGCAGCTGGCTTCTGCTGGCTTTGCGGATCTCTCTAGGTGGTCTGTCCTATTCTTTAAAAAAAATCAAACCATAATTTTAGATCAAAGAAACTGTCCATTTATATTTCCATAAATACTTAGGTAAATATCATCTGTAGGTTCTAAGAATCAGTCCTCCTGTTCCTTGTAATTAAGTGGGAAAATGAATTAGTGAATGTTTCCAAACATAAACATGAAAAAAACAATAAATATGCCTCTGTGGTGAAGTTATACTTTTGGAGGGGAAGAAGTAACGAAATCTAAATTAAATTAAAGTGGTGTTATGGGAACAGAGTGGTAATACAGCTCAATAAACGAATGTAATTAGACAATGTAAGGGTTTTTTTTCCCAGGCTACAATCTAAAACATGGGCTCTATCCCTGCTCAGGATCACTGGTAGAAGCCAATACAATATTCGAGCTCAAATTCACAGCTAGCATGTTCTGCCTTTTAGGTATTGCTTGTCTGATTATGCTGCCAGTCTCTCCATCTCCGAGTGGTTTTGTGTAACTTTCAAGTGAAGCAGCCCGGTTTGGAAATAGACAAGTGTTCGTTTTTGAAATGGAGTCATCAAATGCGAGCAGCCTTCAGGAGGCTCTCCTTTTCATGAGAACAAACAAAGGGAAATGTTTTTAGTACAAAATCCCTTTTTAACAAATACAGAGCTTGTATCGCACTGCAGGGCTGCCCACCTCCACAAAGCCCTGGCTCTTTTTTTGGTGGCCCTCAGAAGCAGCTTTTCATTGTATAATTCGTCCAGGGATAGAGCATCTGCTGGGCTAATGAGATCTCCTGCAGCCTCTTCTCCCGCAGGCGAATCCCCAAAAGCACAGTCTTAAATCAGATACTATAAAAGCAAAAGAGAAAAAAAAAAGGTGGGATGAAAGAGAAAAGAGTAAGGTCAAGAAAGACAAGTTAGCAGTGTGCCAAGAATCATACCTGTGTCTGACTTCAGAGAAGTTGTGTGCCTGAAGAGTTTCATCCACATAGTTAATTTCTAAACTTGTTCTTTCATGGCCAAGATCCTGTTTCCCGATTACATCATTTGAGTACACTTCCAATGGGGATTAATATAATAGATCATCATGGCATCTTGCTCTTAAATATCTGGATAGCGACCTTGACCAGGGGCTGATTAGAAAGGGCAGGATTGAGGTTTGCTTTCTTTTGTGGCCAAGTAGAGCATGACATTGGGAGCCTGAAGACTTTGATTCCTGTCCTATCACTAATATTTCCATGTTTTACAGTGTCACTGGTGAGTCCGGTGGACATTATTAGGATGCTCTGTGACAGCATCTAATAAAGCATGTTGGGAAAGAAATCATTTCTCCCCTTTGCACTGATGATCTTTTGGAGAAATACAGTATTGTAGATTACAGGAGGTGGAGGTTGCAAACCCTGATGATACCCATGGTAATCCATCACGAGCCGGCAGCATGCCAGTGATCTACAGCTTTAAATGTGTAGCTTCCAGGAGGAACGCGGATGGAGAGCCTGTGTTATTCATGGTAGCAGAGATGCTTTGGAGAGGACAGTTCAATTATTTATTGGTTGTTCTAAATTTCTGAGCACAGTTTTAAGACGTTGCAAGTGTCTGTGCTGTGTGATCCATCGGTGAGGTGTGCTGCCTTTAGAGGTAGCCTGTGGTGTTGCTCTAAACAGCACAGACTGCGAGGAGTTGTTTTGGGATGCATTGGTAGAACTTGAAAGGCCAGGAGAGTATTAGTAATGTTGGGGTTAACAGAGGCAGCTCATTTTAGAAATTTGATATTTGAGTTTTTCAACATTATCCAAAGTAGGCTCGCCACATTCTTTTGAACAAACTCTCCGGCACAGAGCAGATGGCTCCTCTATTAACAGCCATTTGCATTTAACATATTGCAATGATTTATGTACCACATGCCACTGAGCAAAGCAAAAACATTCAGTAGCAACTAATTAGTTGAGTGTAAAGACACATAGCTCAATGTGCAGAGCCCTCCTCTAACTATGTTTTACAGTTTTTATAGTTTAGCATTTTATTTGTGCAAAGCAGTTAAATCTGAACTGTGACATTCCTCTTATGATTATGGTAATGCCTCTGCAATTATGGTTCTATTAATGACTCAGTCAACCTTGTTCCTTTATTCATCCAGGAAGCCAGCATTGGCATGTTAGAATTTCCCAGGCACCGACAGGTCAGTCGCCATTACTTTTCAATGGCTTAGATTGCTTGTAACTTATCGCTAAGCTCTGGGAAGCATTTGTTTACAAGTAGTCCACTGCACCTGCAATGGGTTATCCTTTGCTCAAAGTAGGTCTGAAGTAAGACATCAAATGAAAAAGCGATGTAAAAGAATGGCTCATTTTAATTGGGTCTTGAATGTCACATTTATTAAACAGCATAATTCCTTCTTAATCTTATTAGTTGTACTCTTTAACTGACCCATATAACTGTACCCTGTCACCTGCTCAAACTATGTTGCAATTCTCTTACACCTCATGGATTCCCCTCTAACCTGGACTTGCTTCTCAAACTAACCTCTGACACTCCCTTATACACTGGGGTTTTGCTGACTTTTTACAAGCGTCTTAAAGCCAAAGGAGAAACAGAACTAAAAATTGCCTTAGTTATTGTATCCTGTGGGAAGGAAACTCTATTTCTCTCTTAGAGGGATCCTGAGACATTTCCTCCTCCTTTGAAATGACCATCAGGGTCGATGAATATCATGATACTGTCACTGTGAGTCAAGGTGACAATGTAAGAACTGTAGAATGAACCAATGAATCTTTTATAAGTATGATTTTCATTCTCAAGAGCCATCCATGCAAAATGTCAAAGGATCCCATCCATCATCCGTGAGGATAAATGCATGCCTGTGACCTGGAGGAAATAGGATATGACTTAACTGCATTTGCCCAGGACTCTGGGAGCCATCTTACAAAAAGGACTACTCTTCTCTCTTCGTCCCTGAAAGTTTTAATTTCACAGGAATTTCTACCTACTGAGTAATCTAGAAAGCCAGTAGTTATAGTATATAGTATATAGTAGTTATTAGTATAGTTATGAACTCAGCCCATCATGATAGAAAACTAAAAGTAGTGGTAAAGAAAAAAACAAAGATAAAGACAATGTGTTGTTGTAAGTCTTGGAAGAAATAATATTAAAAACAAGCGACGGCTTCTTTTAAAGTGATATTACATTCTGGCTGCATTCGTGAGGGTTATAGTAAAGTATGTATTTAGTACATATTTCGTGTTAATAGGCTTTGTCCATCTTACAGATGAAGGGATGAAGGCACCAAAATCACATTTAAGCTCGTGGTTGTCTACACTCTACCTATCAGCGAGCAGAGGGTTTAGCTGGCGAAAAGCCACCACTGCAGCCTTTTCCTGAGAAGGAGAGCTGCTGAACAAACCTGGTAACTGTGTGATCTTTTCTTATTTTAGTGTGTGTCAAAAATTCACCTGTGGCATGCAATCTCCTTTGGCATCTTATTTTGGAAGGAAAACGATACAAGAATCCTTGCCTTTGTTGTTGTGAGTAGGGAGGTGTCATCGAATAATCAATATCAAGGACAAGAGGAAGGAACGGCACTGCAAAACCGTTCTGAGCTTAACACCTTCTTGCTTTGAACTCATTGCTTCTAAACAAAGATACAACACGGAACCCTGAGAGAGATCCCTCTGCCTCTGAAGGACATTTGTTTTCCATAAAGAACATTTATATTTAATGAAAACAGGATTAACTTTGTATTGAAAATTGAGCCTGCCATTCAGTGTGATTAGACAGCATGCACGCAGGCGTGACAGTCTACACTTTACTTAGTATTTCCCTGTATCTGAGACAACTCCGCTGTGAACTAATTTTTTTAGATATGCTTATCTTAGGGAAAAGGGAACAAAAATGTGTCTAAGTTTGTATATTTACCTGATACTAAAACAGGATACTATACAGAGTTTTAATCACTATATAATATTGCCTCTTTTTATTTATTAATCATGATAATTTTTAAATACCTTCACCTCACTATAGTGGGAGTTAATTGTGATAGCCTTGCCGGAGATGAGAATATCAGGTTGTGTTTTGGCTAGCTTCTCCCACCCCACCCTTCATTCTGATGCCACAGAAGCCTTATCATGGCCCAGGCCATGCTGCTCTGGAATTTTCTTTATGAAGTATCTGTCAGTCCATGCAGGTGGTAGCATCTTGAAAGAAGGAACCACGGCTGTTCACCTTTCTCTGTAGGAAACGGCACACGGCCACAAACTTGCAAGCACAAAATATGTAAGCGCTTATATCTAGTTTGTCCTTTCTTTTTCTTTTCTTCTTTTCTTTTTACAGTGTTATGCTTAAAGAAAATTCATCAGAAGTACAAATGGAAGATATTATTATTTTCCAGGTTACAGTTCCAGGACTAGAAGTCATGGGGTCTGTGTGAGTCGAAGCTTCCTCTTTCGCTATCCAGCAATTACTGTGTTTCCACACAAATTATAATACAATTTCAACTAAAGTAAAAGCAATGGGTTACTTTTTCGATTCTTCATCCCAAACCAAGTTATTTTCCTTTGTGTACCTTGTGGTGTACATAGGTTTGGTCTGAATGTGTGTGAGCTCATCTATGTGCTAATTCATATGCCCATGAAAGGCCCAAAGTTGACTTCAAGTGTTCTCTTCAATCCAGCTTGTGATACACTGAGATGGGGTTCTCTCACAGAATCTCCTTGGCTATTTTATATAGCTAGCATGCTTTTGGGACCGTCTGTCTCCTCCACAAGAACATTGGATTATAGTCAGATTATCACACTTCCCTGTCTTTTATTTAGGTTTTAGGGATCCAAGCTGGACTTCCAGCCTGTGGCATAATGCCTTACCCTCTGAGCTATCTTACTCCACACTTATTCATAAGATAGAAAAAAAATGTTTTATGATGATAGCTTTAATCAAATGGCTATTGCAGTGTGCAAAGCGGGCCCCCTTCTTTTTATAATGACAGAGCATTTCAAACTTCCCATCCAGTTTTATTCATGATTCTACTACACATTTCAGGATTTTATATATTTAACATCCTCTTAGTGCTGAGGCGAATAATCTGCTCACCATATGATTTGATACCAACACTACACACTTTTTAGCACATTTGATCTTGTTCTCTCAATGAGTCTCTCTGCCACACAGAAAAGCCTCAAAGTCTGTTACCTGACATCTCCCCAGATCTCTAGTGGCAGAAGTAATGGGCAGAACTCTGAGAGCCAGAGAGTATCTGAGAAGCCTTAGTGGAGCTGGGGAATCACCCCCACCTCCCACTCCCTGAAAGACTTTACATTCTATGGGCTGATTTTCTACCCTATTCATAAAGTTTTGTGAAACACACAGTTTTTTTTTTTTTTACTTCACAAAATTCAAGCCACTTTTTTCTTTTGTTGACTGTTTAGTGTCCTTTCTAAGACATTTTTGCTGGATTTGATGTCATGAAATTTTAGCCTGTGTTTTTTCTCTAAAGGCTTAATACTTTCAGCCCTCACCTTTAGATCTTTGATCTGTTTAAGATGTGGGTTTGATGCTCTCTCTTCTTTCTTCCTTTCCCTTTCTCATCTTTTCTCTCTCCTCCCTCCTATTCTTCATATTCTTGTCTTTCTATTTGTTAATGTCTAGTTTTTCAAACTCACCCGTTGAAGACTGCCCCATCCTCACTGAATCATCTAGAAAGGACCAGAAGCACAAAGAGTTTGCAGCTGAGCATCACGGTATTCATTTACCCACTTGTTGTGCCATTTATATTGGTACCCGAGCTAATTAAATTACATTCCTTAAGTTCGGACAGTGGATTCAAATCTGAAGCTTTGCATGTTTGGTGAAGTTGGGTAAAATAGCATTACCAACACATCCCCGGAAAAAACAAACAGGATTTTCCCCCGTTCCCTTGCTCCTATGTGTGAAATAAGCAAAGGTGGGCATAGGACGCCAAAAGGGCAGAGTACCAATGTGCCAAATGACTGTGATTTGCACAGAGTGTCCACAAAATTTCCCTCGGGTCTTTAATAGTCATTTTCTGAGTTTCTAATATGCACGAGCCCTATTTCTAGGTACAGGCCAACCAGTAAAACACCAATATATTCTGGGTCTAGATTCTAGTTATACAACAATATTGTTTCTGGCCAATCCACTCAACTATATTCTGCTTCAGTCTGAAAAGGGAGCGAGATGAAATTATTTCTGTGATTTCTTTCAGTTCTAAAATAAGTGATTTTGCAATGTTATGACTCCTTATTTGGCACACACACACACACACTGCCTCTATAAACCCAGTACAGGAGTTCATCATGCTGTCTCTCCCCAACCTGCCAAATCGCTGACCTCTTACACTCCCCCTCCCGTCCAATCTTGGCCCACCCTCCCCCCATCTGTTCCCTGTTCCCAGCAGCCCTGAAGGATCTATAATTACACATGGATGTCACCAATATGTTGTAACAGCATTGCTTGCCTGATATTTTGGTAGCTTCAAATGAGTAAAAGCAACCAGGACAGGAACATGAGTCTGAGATAAGGTGATACCCTTTAGCTTTGTCTCCCTGGGCTCGAATTTGTTCATTTAACCAAAAATACTCTGTAAGCTTAAGAACATCACCCAAAGTAAGTGGAAATATATATTGGTTACTAGTTAATCTTAGTTTCCTTTAAATGCATGTTTTCAACTAACTGCTATAGAGTGTAAAGAACTCACAGTCAGAGAGATCAAATGCTGTTAGTATCTCTATTTATCTCAGAACACACCAGATTGCACTACCTGATAGTTCATATTTTACATGCTAAGCCTCCCATCCTACTTTCTCTAGCCCAAACCAAAACAGAAAAAAAATCCCCTTATCAATTCCAATTTGGTACTTAATTTTTTTACCATTTTAAACAGATACTGGGTACTTTGCAAGGTAAAAATAAGATGCAGCAAAAATTGGTGAAAGTCTGTATCAAAGCTAGCCTTTCACCTAATGTAGTAACAACGTAGAAAGGATGAGAGCTAAAATTAGCTTGCTCTGAAAAATCAATCTGTTCTTAGCACCGTTTAAACACATGGGCATGTGCACACACACACACACACACACACACACATACACATACACACACTCATACACATACACAGATTCAAACACATACATGCATACCCCAGCACAGATACAAACATACACATGCATATTCACACAAATGCATGCTCACATAGTTCACAGATGTTTTCATTTATTTTGTTTTATTACAATAGAAGTTTAATTATTTAATTTAATAATGAGAAGTTTGCTACCTCAATGTGATTTCTGTGAATGCTACTTCTTCGGGTGTATTAATACAGACTCATATGCACATTTATGTACAAGAACATGCACACACACACACACACACACACACACTTCAGCTAAGTATCATTTTAAGGCTCTGACTTAAATAAAATGGTAATGTTTAGTGTAGAACAACTCAGAGACTTCAACATATACTCAGTATCGTGATTTTCATAGAAGGAAATATTTGTGAGGGTTTCTTAAAAGTATTTGAGCATTAGGATATTTGTGGATTAATTCTGAGGAATATATGAAAATACTCCATTTTATAGAAGGGAGATAATGCTTCCGTTTTTTTTTTTTTTTTTGACCGACTGAGCTCTTCAGGAGTTATGAGTACAGGACCCACTTCTCTTGACTCATAACCAATGTGTCATGTCATTAAGATAGATAATGATTTTGAAACCCTAATAGTTTCTCTTATTTACTCTCATTGTGTTTCCAACACAATATCTATTGTCTATGGCACAACCACCTTGTGAAAAAGAACCACCAGAGTACCTCCCGACTTTAATGCCTTGGGTCAGCATCTTTGAATTGATGTGGCTTTTTTTGAGGTTGCCATCCATATATGTTAAGCATGTCTCTCAAGTCAACAACTATTTTTCAAATTCAGAAACAAATACACTAGCCAGCAAAAAATGATGCTTAAATCACCATCCCTGTGCCACCTACAGTTTACTTCATCTTGATGAACTTTTCTTTCTATAAAACGAAGGCAAAACCAGCAAGCACGACTTTGTATGCACTGGGTAACTCCTGATTAAACTATTTCTAAGAGTAACTATCATACTATTCTAAGGGTAACTTGGTGATGACATTCATAGACCTCTGCTGCAATGGAATCAATATATCAACTCCCAGTATCAAATTGCAAAAGTAAATGTCTATTCTTTCATTGGAGGCTATCATAATATTATAGTAAATATTTATCATAGTGACTGTTAGACCAAGACAGCATTTCTGATTATATCTGGAAATGCTTTCTGGTCACACAAACTATGCACATGCATACTTGAACACACACACACAGACACACAGACACACACACACACACACACACACACACACACTCCCTCTCTCATTGCAACACAGTTGGTAGATAATGACAACCTAAGTTAGGAATTAGAATATGGAACATGACTCCACACATTAGATACAGGAGTCCCAAACTCATACCTGGTTTGGTTTTTCAGACTTGCCAGTGTCGCTGTATCTCCTCATATAAATGCTAGGTTAAGTTCTTTTACTACTTTATTGTGTGGTATTTTCTTCAAATAATCTCTATGTTTCTTTTTTTAAAGACATTTTTAATGATCTACTATCTTTATAAAAAACTTTAGCACTTGGGAATGAAGAATAAAAAGAAAAGTTCTTAGACTGAGTTGTGCTCCTGCATCCTAATGAGGTCCATACTTTAAATAAAGGCATCATTAGATACATCCTCGGCTTTTAATGGCAGAAATCTCAAAGGAAAAGAGGATGCTTGTGTATAGATTCCCTTTATAGTTCAATTTTACAAGGATTTTAAAAATATGCTTGAAATCAGAATGCCTCCCCCCCAGTTGTCTCCCAAAGTGAAGGCTCAAGCCAGCTGTTCTCTCTGGCACAGCCCCTGCCTGAGCGACAACCTGGTCAGTGCTGATTTTTACCGGTAGTTAGTGGTCATCAGATCTTTACTTTGAGTATTCTTTGTTATGGAGTGCCACTCTCCCTTTAAAATGAAAGCAAGTGAAAATTTTGATAGTAGAATGGTCAAAAATCCATTTAGCTTGGAAAAAACCCACCCATGTGATAGGATCACTTACGATAACCTTATAAAATTGCATGTTACAAAACAGGCAGTGCATTTAGTCCGCGAACTTCTAAAAGGCAGAATTGATAGTGATATATGATGTCAACAGAAAACTGGAGGCCCTCGTGTAAAGGATGAGATTGCTTTCAAAGGCTAGCATGACTCACTGCTTCCAATTTCATCCATTAATATCAGTGAGCTGTTGTATTTTTGATTGTTTGATTATGTTGTATTTTTATTTTAGTGAAATGCAGTTGTAAGCACTTAATTTTTCAGAGGAACATAGAAGAAAATATTCAGAAAATCCAACTCATTTTTTTTTTTCTTCTAGGGAAATACTGTAGTATCATAATTTTACTTTGGTGGCAAAAGTCTCTATTTCTAATATAGTAGAGTGATTTAGCTCAGTTATAGCTTTACAAATGATGAAAGCAAAGCTAAGAAGGCAGAGGCAATAAGCAGAGAACAGACATGCGTAGTAAAAGAGCAGGCAGCCAAAGTCCTGGAGTCGGTGACCCCTGAGCACACCACGACTGGCAGCGATGGAATGGTTGGTTTTTCTGTTTACAGGTAGATCCTTCAGGGATTTCCCGAGTCTTCTGTGTTTATTAAGTTCCAATTCAGGCTACTGTGGATGCAAAAGCTTGAACTACCGACCACCGCAGTCGGGACCTGACGGATATTTTATCTTGTTGAGTGATGTCAGAAAAAAAAAAACAAAGTCATGAAACATTTCTGGTCCTCGCTTTTCTCACCAGAAAAACAAAGTTAAATCCATGTGTCATGCAAGCCTTTTGTGAGGACCAATAGAAGTAAAACAATCAACAAGAATCTTAGAAGCCGAGGCTTACACAAATGCTAGGGAGCATCACCCACATTTTGAAAAGGAGTAGCACATTCACATCTAGCTTGATTTGGTATTTTTTTTCCAGATTATATCTCAGTTTCCTTGGGAAGGCAGCTTTTAAACATCAGTGTACTGTGGGGTTCAATGAATAACTTACATATGACTATTTTAAACAGATGTGATCTATTGCCCAAGTTTTACCCACTCCATATAGTGTGAGAATTTCTAATCCAAACCTCTTTGGAACAGAAGAGTGCCCTTTAAGAGTCTGAACTGGAATCCCGACCTCCTTTCCTCCTGTCAAACATGGAGTGGAATAATACAAATGCGAAGCTAAACCGCTGATTGCCTAAAACCCTGCTTCAGTAGTTAGTCCCCAGGCCTTCCCTTCAGCTGATTAAGGGATCTCTCCCCTGGTCTTTGCTGAGATTGAAATTGCTTCTCAAGCCCTACTGCTTCTACTAGAGAATCTCAAAGTATCACTCTGTGCTGGCTTCCAAGGATTTGAAGAGCCTTTCTTGACTCTCATCTTGAGCACCAGGTCTGGGAGTCATAATTGCTCCTAAGTTAAACAAATGTTACAGCTCCCAGTATTCACACAATGGAATATTTTCTACTACCGCCTCAAAGTGTTTCTCCTCTGGATTCAGCTTGCATGTGAAAATTTATAAATTTAGATGTATTATAACATGAGCAACTGCAAGAGCAAGACGTAGAAATCCTTTCCTGCTTCATAAAGATGAAGACGATCCATTGGGAGAAGATGGGAAGGAATCTCTCAGGATTCCACACTTCATTTCCTATCTGGAATTCCTCAACAAGCTGTGCTGTTTCGTGCATAATTTGTCCGCCTAGAATATCCATTCCACCTTGGTTGTCTGGCACACTGCACCACACAATTCAAGATACCATACAAATGTCAAACTTTTTACTAGTCTTCTCTCATTAAATTAGTAGTTCTTTTATCTCAAAAGGATTCATGCAGTGCTATGAATTAGATATGGTTCGGATGTATCTCCAGAGACTTCATGTACTGAACTTTAACCCACTGTGCAGTATTAAGAGGATAGAATAGCTTAATGATGGCTTTTAATGATAATAATAATTAAATAATTTAATGAGGCCTTGGAAGTGGTTAGTATTCAATAATGTGACCAAAGTGAATGTCCTCAATTTAATTGCAGTGGCTTTAGAGAATAGCAGGACCAGAAGTTTCACACCATGTGATGTCCTGGGCTGCCTTAGGACCATGCCCACAAGAAGAAAGCCATCAGAGAGAACTCCATGAACCCTCAGAACAGAGATATAAGTAAGCCTGCTTTGTTTAAAAGCTACTCAGTTTTAAATTTGTTGTAATAATGAAACACACAAGAAGTAAATAATAAGAGCCCTCAGCTGAAATTACCTATGTCTTTCCAGGCTAGGAGCCCTTTGAAAGTAGAGGCTTTGGTGTGTGCATTGTTGTGTATAAGCTGCTTCTGCCCCATGATGGAGGAGAAATGTGAGTTGATAACAGAGAAAAGAAGATTCTATAAAAGCAGAATCTGCTAAGTGGGTGCAAAGCCCAGCTTCAGTGATTAGGACTAATTGAGGATGAGAAAACAAAGGCTCACACTTTCCAAAGTGTGTGGCAGGATGCATCCACCATGAGAAGTGAAGCGTAAAGATTTTGGCAAATTTATTTTAATTTTGGCTAAGAATGACACTTAAAGAATCTGCACAAAAACTGACTTATCTTTTGTAGCTAGCAAATCAACTTAGCATGACACTATGTTTTCCAAATACTTTTGTTGTTGTTGTTGTTGTTGTTGTTGTTGTTGTTGTTGTTGTTTGAGACAGGGTTTCTCTCTGTAGCCCTGGCTGTCCTGGAACTCACTTTGTAGACCAGGCTGGCCTCAAACTCAGAAATCTGCCTGCCTCTTCCTCCCAAGTTTTGGGATTAAAGGTGTGAGCCACCACGGCCCGGCTTCCAAATACTTTTAAAATTCAAAATTATCTATGTATTTCAAAAGTTTCACATTTTTTAAAATGGGCATTTTGGTTGCATGTATGTCTGTGTACCCTGTGTGTCTCTGGTGCACATAGGGGTCAAAAAAGAAGGCATGGATCACCCCTAAGTGGAATTATAAATACTACTGAGCTGTCCTCAGGTCCTCTGAAGGAGCAGTCAGTGCTCTGAACTGCTGAGCCATCTCCCCAGTACCATTCACAAATGTTCCTGCTTACTCAAGATTATATAGTTTGGGTACTAACTTCTTTGACTTGTCTTACTTACAAAACCCCAAGATGGTGACATTTAAAGAGTTATGGGTTCTCAGTGCTGAGTATGACTTCTGGGAGTGAGGAGGTATGGAGTTTTTCTCCCTGTGACACCCTGGTAATAAAGCTTTGTCACTGTCCTATCTCATACCCTGCCTTCTGGCATAGGAGACAGGGTTGGCCAGGCCTGACCTAAGCCCGCCACATGTATTTTACAGTTGTGTAGCTTGGTCTTCTTGCAGAACTCCCAACAATGGGAGTAGACGCTGTCTCTGACTTTGTTGCCTGCCTTTGGGATCCTTTCCTCCTATTGGGTTGCCTTGTCTAGCCTAAATAGGAGAAGATACATCTATGCTTACTACAACTTGATATGCCAAGGCTGGTTGATATCCACGGAGGCCAGCTCTTTTCTGGAGACAAAGGGAGGAGAAATGAATAGGGTCTGGAGGAGGGGAGTTGGGTGGGGGAATTGGTAAAGAGGGGAGACAGGAAACTGTGGTCAGGATATATATATATATATATATATATATATATATATATATATATATATATATATATATATATATTAAAATATATATATATTAAATATATATATATATTAAAATAGGGCTTCCATCCTAATGTCCTCAGAGTCCTTAGGGAAAAGCAAGGGAAATAGAAAAGATGATGTAAGTTAATTAATTAATACAAATATCAATTGATTTCTGTAACTGGGAAAAGGTTACATTTCAAAACCCTCAAGGGGTGTCTGAAATAAGAGAGCACTGAGACCCATACATACTATGTTTGTCTCTTAATGTGTACATACCTATAATGTTTAAGTTAGAAATTGTCAAAGTAAGTGCCTAACAATTATAATCCATGGTAAATATAGTTATAACTACATTCTTTAACAAAACCCACCTGAAACTTATTAATTACTTATTTCTGACATCTTCTAACATCTTTGCACCAGACTCAATGTAAACTTCAGACAGATAAGCTACAGATAACCTAAACTGGAGACTATTTGTTATTGTGATAGCCAGTCTGTGGAAGGAGAGTAGGCACTGCATGGGAAGAGAATGGAATTCACTGCATTGAAAGGGTGTGAGCTACCGCTACTGATGTACTTTAAAAGACAAGAAACTGAAATGCTGATCAGATGTGAGTATTTTGCTCAAGTCTACCTTCCTGTTTATGCTGTTAAAGGAGAAATTCTATTATCCAATGTCCAAAGCCAGTAGTTTGATACATTGCTGATAATACATCTCAAAAACAAATGAGCTTATTACCAAATGCTCATTTATCATTCAGATTTAAAAAAGAAAAGTATTATAATAAATCACACTACTTCCTCAATCTTACCTCGAAGAAGCAGAGAATACAGAGAGTGGGCAGAGAAAAGAGGATACTGAGTTTATATTCTGATAAAAACTCTTGCATCTTACTATTCAAGTTTAATTAACTTGATTGTGGAAAGAATGCTCAGAAGGAAACATGGTATTTGAAAACCTAAACCTCCCACAGTGTATCTCAGAAACAGTTTGGACATTACGTATTGAATGACTTTTGAATTTAACCCCCTGTCTGTATGGAAAAAATGTTCAGAACAAACACGTCCTCCTCGTTTCCCCCATCACCTCTCATTCGGGTAGGTTTTATTTATGCACTGGACGAACTCTTGGCCATTAGAACCATCTTGCTTCAGCAGTTAATTAACACAAGTACCATAATTTAATACAGTTAATGCTACTCGATGCCCTTTAATGTACCTTCCATTAGTGATATTATTGTAGTATTACCCTGTAAATTAAAATGAGATCAAGACTAAGAGAGTGGCTCTTTAATTAAGGTCCTGGCGCACCGAACTCCTCTATTATTCACTAGAGAAAATCACCCTGATTTACTGAACCAGGACAGCCATAAGTCAGAATTAGCCCGTGAAGATTATTAGGTTTATTGAACAATGTAAGTGCTATGGAGTTGCTGAGATTGCCAGTAGCACTGCTTCCTCTTTTTCCCTCTATTATCTTAATAAATACTCAACGAGAAGAGGCAAGCAAAAGCAGAAAAACCATGTGGCAAGAGAGAAATACATTTTATGATAATATCATAGTTTTTGTCATCAGCTCAATAGATACTGGATATATTACATGGCAAGAAGAGCCTAAATGATCCATTAATCTAATGTTAGTCAAAACATTGCTTTTAGGTGAAATAACACTAGTCAATATAGTCTCTTCATGTGCGTATGTACGTTATATATTTTCAACTATTTCCATTTCATAGTATAATATGTCAAGATGGAAAAGTATATTTTCTGTTGCCTGTTTTGCAAACATTTATATCTGGTCTCCATCCAAACTTTATACAATAATTTGTATAAATTTCCCCACATTTTGCTTGGATGGTATTGGAAGTGACAAGCAGAAAAACATCATTATTATTCCTGGATAGAGACAAGTATAGACATATAAGATTCCATGATTGTGTGATCACGGGATGATGGTAAAGGTAAGGTGTGGGAAACAATGCCCTTGCTTATATTTTGGAAAATTTAGAACTTTTCGCTTAGACACCATCGGCTAGCAGACAAGCTTTGTATAGATGACCTGTTGTTTAAGGGAGAAATAACCAAGGGCATCAGTCCTGGAATTTTCAAGGGAAAATAATCATGATGGTTTCTAGGCTGGGAGGCCTCATGAGCCACCGCTGCTCAGCTTTCTGTTTAGTGGTTCCATCCTAAGCAAATATTCCTTACATAACTTGAAGGCTGGAGACACGCCGGAGCCATCAGGCCTTGCTTCTTTAGTCCCTCCCCCAGGACTAAAAATACTCCAGCCATCTGGTGCCTAGTGCGGTACATGCCAGCATCAGTTTGCCCCGAGGAATTTGGACAGAGGGTGGAGGTGACAGAGCAGCACCGTATGGAAGAGCCTCACCTCTACTGGACCTTTCTGTTTTGCCCAGCTGCTTCTCACCAGCTCACAGCTATCTGGTGAACAGGAATGACAGCGGAGGTGAGACTTGGGGAAGGCAGCTTGATAGAATCTGGGTCCAGCTCAACCCTGACAGCCAGTGAAAAGCAGCTGGAGGTCATTGCCAAGGCGAGGCCTGGGAGAGAGGTGAGAAGTCTGGAGGGATTCAGTGTTCTAGGCATGCCACCTTTAGGAGATGGCCTGTCTAACTCCAACAGAGCATGCATAAAGCTGTCCTTAGCTCAAAAACGTGTTTTACACTTTCTTTCAAAAGAATCTGAGAATAGAAAAATGAATTTCCAATAGCAAAAATAAGCTCTAACCCTGCCTATTTCATAACTGAAAACCTCTGAAAGGTTGCCTTTCTGACAAGGCCAAATCAAAGTTTTTGGGGAATAGTGATCTCTAGAAACTCAAGTACCCGTTAAGGAGTCTTCAAGCTGCCAAGAACTGACCTACCTGAATTTAATATAACAAAATCACATAAATCTCACGCTATTAACTTTGAGCTTTATTCTTTCAGTCATCTTGAGTATTTGTCATTTGATGTTGGTGCGCTTTTGCTAAAAATATCAAATATTTTCACATAGTATATACAAACAAGAATAAATAGGATCACATTTAAAGTTGATAGTCTTTGACTAAGTTGTTCCTTAATTCTGATGGGGCATTTTGGTACCACACACACTCAAGTCTGAGAGGACAGCCTCCCATTGCCCCATCATAAGCTCCTACTAATCCACGCACACTTAACAGTAGGGGGACCCAAGCTCAGTGTAGGTGTCTATATGCCAGGGCATAAATCTCTCAAAATTATGAACTTGGCTTCTAAGATATTGTCATCATCCATCACTGAGCCTTGGTTAAAAGTTGGCAGTAGAGTCCATAGCTAGACTCTTCACTGGCCACGAGGAACATAGCATTAAGCAGAGGAGACAGCCACAAATTCATGCTATTTTTTCCCAAAGTTAACATCCTGGAACCCTAGATGCCTCTCTAAGCAGTAAAGCTTACCATTGCATTTTTTCTTCACTATGACACTCAACAGCAACAAGTGCCTAGTCATTAACATGTGGCAGACAACTCTGAAGGACCAGAGTCACTGAGGACTAGGCAGACCTAAGAGAATCTGAAAGCCAGCCAATTGAACGAAGCTTGATTTATGTGGGTTCCTTCAATTGTTCGTTTAGGTTTATATGACAGGTGTACCATTTACACACTTATCTTCATATATTTTCACAGTTTAGAAATGATTATTTCTTTGTTTATATTTCTTTATTTCTCACCCATGCTTCCATTCTCATCATGCCTTGCTGAATGAAAATCTCTATGTTTGTAGTGTTTGTTCTCATTATTGGTGTTTTACATTCAAACATCTTCAAATCCTTTGTAGCTTAATTGTAGCTTTTTTTTTAAAAAAAAAATATTTCTAAAACCAGGTGTCCCTGATTATAACTACTGATGTCATAACACTTGACCACTTGACCTATAAAGAGTCCCAAGTCTGTATTTTATATATAAAATGTTGTTTAATACAATGGAGTCCAAAACCTTAAAAAAGGGAACCTTACCACTCTTAAAGAAATGGATTTTATTTCTTCGATGGCTTTTGAGTCTAACAATTCACAGTGATTCTTGCTTGCACTGGGAAATGCAAGATATACCCTTGTTTCCCCTAACCTTCTCACAGAGCAACCAGCTTCGCTAAGTCGAGGAATTTAGTATCACCTCACCTAGGGAGTTTCGTTGCTTCCCATAAGATACTTATGTTTTCTTTTGTTTAAATTATAAAGACTGCCTGAAGAGAGGCAGCCACTGCGGTTTTACAAATCACTGTTGAGCCAAAGGGTCCCAAAATGCCTTTAGAACCTACTTGCATTGTGGTGTTCCTCAGAAATACGGAAATAAAAATGGACCTAAGTCACTTTATGACTGGGGGCACAATTTTTGGACATGGTCTTTTCTTTTTCCGGTTCAAGCTGGGCAGGTGTCCTCTTACCTTCCTCGCACCTTTATGTCCGAGATCGCATAAAAGTAACGTGCCAGATGTAGTTCATCTACAAATATTTCCCCAACGGCGGGTCTCAACAGCCTGATCCTCAGGTCCGTGACTGTGAAGAAATCTCTGAGTTTCTTGGTTGTATCCAGCTGTCCATAGAGGGAAGCCATATTTCGTAGCCGAGGTCCAGCAAAGAACGCAAACCTGTCTTTGATCTCGAAGTGGATTATTTTGCTATTTGTGGAGTACCCGGTGGAGTACTCTTCTGTGCAAATGATTTCTAAGACCGTGTGCTGGGATAAATCCTTCACGGATTTCGGGTCCATGTGGAATGCATGTAGGCAGTCTGTGGCGTAATACTGATAGGGCTGCCATGTTCGCCCGTAATCGAGAGATTTCTCTAGGATCATTTGGTCTGGACGTCCCGATTCAAAGGTAATAACTATGTTGTCTGTGAGCTCAATGGTTTTGCTCCAAGACAGAGTGATGTTAACCTGGAGAGGTTTGGGGTACTCCTTCCAAGTAGCAGACTGCCAGAATGTGGAGGGATGTCTTCCTTCAAAATCAAACATCAGCTCCGGAGGGTGTGCCAGTTCAGGGGTACTTGCATCACACTCATTATTGCACATGTAAGGGTTGCCCTATGGAAGACAAAGAAAGGAGGGCGCATTAAACACGGGCTCAACAGACTTTTCTTACTTCTCATTGCTAGCAAGCTAGGCTAGAAAACAACAATGACAAACAATAACAAAATCCATTTCCCCAACTGGATTCTCCTCTATAATAATAGCCTTTAAAAAGTACTACAGGAGCCGGGCGTGGTGGCGCACGCCTGTAATCCCAGCACTTGGGAGGCAGAGGCAGGCGGATTTCTGAGTTCGAGGCCAGCCTGGTCTACAGAGCGAGTTCCAGGACAGCCAGGACTACACAGAGAAACCCTGTCTCAAAAAACCAAAAAAAAAAAAAAAAAAAAAAAAAAGTACTACAGGACATTGGAGAGATGACTAAGTAGTTAAAGACACTGCCTTGCTCTTTCGGAAGACCCACATTCAATTCTTAGCACCTATGTGGCAGGTCATGACTGTCTGTCATGCTAGTTCCAGGGCTATGGATGGATTATTCTGACCTCCACACGCACCAGGCATGCAAGAGGATCACAAACATAAAAAACACACATTAAATACAACATATAAAAATAAATCTTGCAAAATTAATATAGTAATGTTTTGTTTTTCCCTGGACTTTAAAGTATGAGAGCAATTTCTTCACCCCATGTGTGTTAGACCCAGGGTGTGATCACAGAGACATAGAGACTCATAACTGCCTAATGTCTCCTTCCCTCTCCTCCTTGGAAGGTGGGGGCAGCGAATCCTTTCTTGACTTGATATTCCTCAGAACACAGTATCTTTTTATTAATTAACATATAATTGCATCATTTCTATTTTTTCTTTCCATCTTCCATCTCCTTCCATGTATCCCCCTTGTTCTCTCTTAAATTCACAGCTTAAAAAATTGTGTGTGTGTGTGTGTGTGTGTGTGTGTGTGTGTATCCCTAAATATATAAATACAATCTACTCAGTACATATAATGCTATAATGCTACTTGTATGTAGGCTTTTAGGACTGATCATTTGGTTTTGGATGATCAATTACTGTGCTCTTCCCTAGGGAAGATTATTCTACTCTCAGGATTCTTTAATTGTCAGTAGTTCATTGTCTAAGGTTGAGGGCTTCTGAGAGGTCCCCTTCTGTGTGGCATGTCTACTGATGTCATCCTTATTCAGGTCTTAGTAAGTCATGGTTCTTTAATGGCTTACTTCTCAAGCTGGGCTTTAGAATTAACCACGAATGATAGATGCCTGACCCATGTCCTCCAGAGCCATGGATACCCTCATTAACATTCAGCTTCCTCTTGGCTTTGCCCCGAGTCCATCAGACTTAACTGGGTTCCTGCTTCATAAAGTCTGGGTTTAAAACATTTACTTTATTCACCACAAATCATTAAAATGTGGTACACTACAGGCTCTGGGGCCGGGTCCAAACATCTGGCGTCCTAATAGCTAGAGATGAGAGAGGAGTGCTCAGGAATGCCTTGGACTGAGAATGTGTTCCACGTAATGGGGCACGGAAGCCCACTATAGTTATGCTGCAGTATCCTTGAGGGATTGGTTCCAGGTCCTCCATGGATACCCAAATCTGCCTAATCTAAAATCCAAAGCATTTGCATATACCCTCCACATACTTTAGATCATCTGGAGATGATTTAAATGTAAATGTTATGTAAATAGTTACTACATCGCATTCTTTCGGGAACATTGACAAGGAATAATCTGTGTGTTTGCAGTGCAGAGTCAACCATCTTGGGCTTCTCTATACAGCGCATGAAACCATAAAACAGGGAGCATTTGCAGAATGAGGACCTGTAAGTGGCAGGTGACACCGGGTGCCTTCACATTGCTTATTCTAACGAATCAGCACAGTACTCCACATGGGCAGAGCCTTGTTTGGCCATTGGTAACTTGCTGCATACTGCCCCCTCCACCCCCATGTCTTCTCTCCATTGGTTGACTGCAGATGTTGACTATAGATGTGGAGCCTTCAAGTTGTGGGGCAGCAGCTCTAGGCGATGAAGAAGGTGCTGTACCAAACCAGACACTTGTGTGTTTGTTACTTTGCACCGCCCATCGGCAGCTCCCCGTGGATGTTCATTATTATTCTCCTTACAAATGCTACTTCCTTTACAGCCCACTCAAACAAGAAGCTGGAAATAGAGCTCCTTGTCATGTCACAAGTTGTAATACTGTTTCTGCTACACTAAATGCCTCTTCTAAGTTGTAATGCTGCTTCTGTTACACTAAATGCCTCTTCTCAGCTTCCAACAGTAGAATCTATAAAGAGTGATGCAGTATTTCTTAATTCTTCTTTACAAAGAATAGCAAATTATAGCATATAAAGTCCACTATTCTGGTACAGTAAATAGTATCCCCTCATTTTCAGGGAATATATCACAAGACCCTTAGGGAATCCCGAAAAACTTCTGGTCACACTAAACCTAGTATGTATGTCTTCCCCTCCCCCTATTTAACCTATGAAAAAATATTTATAATTTTATATAATAATTTAATAACAATGACTCATAATTAAACAGAACAACATGTTATAACAAAAACTATGTGAATGAGGTCACTCTCAAAATATTTTTATATCCTTTTCCTTCTTAGACAGATATGGACTGTACAGTGTCCATGTGATGAAATGCTATAAGTGGGGGATATGGGTGGAGGGTCTTGATATAGTGCTAGGCTAGCGGGATCTGAACGCTGTGAGGCTGGGCATTGCTGCTCTGAGAACTGAGCCTGCTACTCAGTGACTAATCAGTGGGCAGTATCTGCAGTGTGAATACAAAGATAATGCTATTCTTATCCACAAAGGGTGGGATGGAGCCAAACAGAAAGAGATTTCATCACATTACTTAGAGCGGTACACAATGTGAACCTTAAACGCATTGTTCATAGGTTTTCTCCATCGAACATTTTGGGCCCCAGTTGACCACAAGCAGCTGACACTATGCAAAAAGAGACTACAGATAAGAGGGATGACTCTAGTCCCCTCACTCTGTTCTGGGCATTTGTGAGCGTCACTGGCTGGAAGAAGTGACCCTCTCATATGGTCCTCAGTCTTTCTCCTGGAATTACACTTAGAACTCTTTTCTTATTCTTTACCTGAACGATGAGCTTTTTGGTCATATCATCTGTTGGATGTGTGAGATGGATCTCAAGCAATTAATTTGCACTGTAGATGTAGACACTCAGTTACCTGCTGACTCTTGTGAAATGCAAGATGGACACTGAAGCATCGCTGTCGTCCCTAGAGGCAGCCTGCTCCTACCTAGTCAGCCAATACTGTCACCCCCTTCCCCATTAAAGCAATAGAATCCGAACATTGGCAACAGGTGTGGGGGACTTGGGTATAATTGAGATGAGGCAGGAGAAAGGAGAGAAGGGATATTATGTGAGAAACAGAAGTGTTTTAAAAATATACTCAAGAAATCAGTGATAATGGAAATGTTGCTGTACTTCTTTCTCAAATTTCAATTCCCTATTCCTGATCCCAGCGTCTGTGCCGCTATTTATAGTCTTCCCCTTCAAAATGAGCTGGGGCGGGGGTGAGGGTGGGGGTGCGGGCGGGTAACTTTCTGTTCCAGGTGGAATAAATCACCAAATTTATTATTATTTAAACTCTCTTAAGCATACCGGAGAGCCAAATGCAAAGCACTGCAAACTGGCAAAGGCTTTTTATGGAGGGCTATAAATATTGTGGAATCTGTCAGGATTTATAAATTCCAAATAGATGTAAATGCACATTTTACTGGAAGGGGTCAGATTTACAAAGATCATACCTTTATTTGAAATTGACTTTTAAAATATGGTCACTTCAACACCTGTCAGCATGCTGCCATCTGTATAAACTCTAATGTGGATGCTACCACTTTCCCCCTGACTGGAGCACCTTCACCTATGGCCAGAAATGTGGGACCAAAGGACCGTGGCTTTGTTGGATACACTGGGGGGGGGGGAAATAAACTTACATTAGTATTAACTGTTGGCGAAAGACAGCATTTGATCACCTTCAGCTTCCATGTGCAAAGATTCTCAGATGGGGGTCAAGGGATTGGGATCAAAGGAAGTAGAGGCACATCAGTCTGATTCTGGGGATGCATAAATACTAAAAAAAAATGCTTCCTAAAAAAAAGGTTGTTGAAGACATCTGTCTAAAAGGCATTCATTTACCCATTCCTGGAATTAAAGGCCATGTCAACACCCCTCCCCCTATTCAGTTTGCTAAGGCACTTTGCATAGTCTGTCATTCCTCCCTCAGAGTTGAGGGAATCAAGCATAGAGAAGTGTAGGAAATGTGCCAAAATTCACTTGAAGAGTGTGAGAAGCAGAGCCAGCAGAACCCCTGATATCTACATCCAAGGTTCCTGTCTTACAACCTTACAAGGTTCCTTGTCTTAGAAGCAGTGCTGACCAGTCATGAGAAAATGCCCAAGACCCAATGAGTTGTTTTTAATTTTTTTAATTTTGAAAGGCAGGGTAAGATTTTCTTTTAGCTTGGATGGGCATCACGAGCATCTGAGATACCTTGGAAAAAGAAACCTTGTCTAAGGATGCTGGAGCCTCACTTGGAAGAGGGAATGGAATGGTAGTGGAAGGCAGAGAGAGGGAGAGAACTGGATGGGAGAGGGGATTGGGAAGGGAGTAGGAAGATTCTGGTGTGAGGAGGGCCAGGGGATGGCCAGATGGCCATGGGTATGAATGAAAATCTGCAATGGAGGAGGGTGCAGAGAGTGTCTCCAGGAAGAGATGGAGACTTCAGATGTGGGAGGCACCCAAGAATCAATGCAGGTGTCCTAACCTTTGACTCACACAGCATTGGGGATATGGGTCCTGGGGAGGCTGCCCCCTGCTGGCCAGGCAGGAACCCCAGTGGATTGATAGGGATATCACACCACCCACAGAACTTTTCACCAAAAATTTATCCTGTCTACAAAAAATGCAGGGATTTGGGATGGAGCAGAGACTGAGGGAATGGCCAGCCACTAACCAGCCCATCTTGAGACCCATCCCATGTTGAAACACCAATCCCTGACACTATTAATGATACTCTGATATGCTTACAGACAGAAGTCTCTCATGGCTGTCCTCTGAGAGGTCCCACCCAACAATTGACTCAGACAGAGGCAGCTACCCACACCTAAACAGTGAATGGAGCTTGGGGACTTTTATGGAAGAACAGGAGGAAGGATTGTGGCCTCAAAGGGGATAGGAATTCTACAGGAAGATCAGTAGAATCAACTAACCTGGACCCTTAGGGCTCTCGGAGACCGAACCACCAACCAAAGAAAATACACAGGCTGGACCTATGTATGCCTTTCTGCACATATGTAACAGATGAACAGCTTGGGCTTCATCTAGGTCCTGAACAACTGGACCTGGGGCTATCCCAAAAGCTGTTTTTTTTGTCTGCATGTGGGATGTGTTCTTCTAGCTAGGCTGCCTTGTCTGGCCTCAGTGGGAGAGGAAGGATCTAGCTTAACAGAGACTTGGAGAACCAGGGTGGGGGAAATACCCAGGGAGGCTCCCACCTGCTCAGAGGAGAAGGGGAGGGGAGATAGGGGAAGGATTATGGGAGGGGGTGACAGGAAGGGGGCAGTGAGCAGGATGTAAACTGAATAAATAAATAAATAAATAAATAAACAAACAAACAAACAAATAAATAAATAAATTTAATCAAAAGGCTGAGAGTTCAGGAGACAAACAACAATAATAAAAATAAACCTTGCCTAGCTTTACGAGATACATCTACTTTCACTTACTGGAGCCCCTCTTAAGCTTTGTATCCTAAAGAGCTAGTGCCATGGGCAGCATCTTTTGAGATCCACTGTTTTATGTTATTCTTAGAATTGTAAGCATTCGAGGGTGTCTCATGCCTCTACTTTAGTCCTTTTACAAAGCCGCGGCCATGGGAAGCCTGGGTCTGTAAATTGTCTTTTGGGAAGTGGTGCCTCCCCCCTCCCCCCCTTGGCCTCAGCCAGCTCCGTGTGAAGGCTGACAAAACATGGCTTCTCACAGCTTCACATAGCTCTGGTGTTTCAGGCACCCGAAAGATGAGAGAAAAGTTTCATGCGTTCACCAATTCATATCGACCGCCCACTCTATGACTGTATTAAAAGGGCTTGTCTGAATTCCTAAGATACAGCAGTGAACAAATTCTGATCCTTTCTTTCTGTGGTGTTCCCATCCCAGATTGAGGTAGGGGCAGGATGTACTAAGCAAATAAATCCGCAATGCTGTGTAACGCTACGAGGCGATAGGGACTGTGGGGAAATAAAGCCAACTGAAGGAGCGCGCCCGTGGGGGAGGGATGCTGATTGTAATTTTATCCTGTGAGGTCAGAGAAGGTCTCACTGATAACATGACATTTGAGCAGATTAAGAACAATTTGTAATTTACACAGGGGATCATCAGAGGAGGTGACCAGAATGACAGGTTTGTCCTTCGTGTGACTCTACTCTTAGGGGTATTTTCAGCAGCACTGCAATTTATTGCAATCGATGAGTAAACAAATCATCTGAAATGGGAATCTACACCAAACGACTGCTGATACCAAAAGAAATAAATAAATGAATAAAAATAAAATAAACTGATCCACTCTTCCTTCCCCTTATTTCATAGCACTCGGACTCGATGAGGGGGATTGATGGTTTGATAGCTATTAACATAATTTACCCAGAGACAGTGAGGCCAGGAGAAAATTAGCAGATGATGAGACAAAGGCAGGGTAGGCGAGAGAGACAGAAAACAAAGACAGCCAAAGGAATCAAAAATCTTACCAGCCCCGATAGAGCTGAAGGAAAGATTATATGCTAAAATACTTAGTGTAAATATTTCACGTGGATGTGATCTGTAATACTGTTGTTACAGAGAATTATCGGTATGAAAACAATTCTTGTTAAAAGGATTAGGTTAATTAAATTTTAGACTACTCCATCTCCACCCTAATCCCTTCTAAGAACATCAAGAATGAAATTTATGTAAGAAAATGCAACTTTTCCCTACTTAGGAAAACAAAGACCGTTTCTTCTATATTAAATCTCACAGATGCAGATATCTACCACTGTAAGTAGTTACTCTGTGGCCTGGCAGGCAGCCTTAAGTAGTTTTAATTTAAGATCCTTTGTCTATGGGAGAGTAGAAAAGATGTATGCAGATAGTATTTACACCACTTTGAGGTGTTTAAATAATTAAACTGATTTCACTATTGAATATTTTTATAACAATTAGAACATCACATGTGATACTTTCATTTTAAAAATATTAATATTTTACCTCTGGGAGAATTGAAATGACGTATTAATTAGCAATGTGTTGGCACAGTGTAATGTTGTTATTTTTTCTTAATGTGCTTTCAGAATTCAAAGGATAAGTACGGTTGCTGGTACACGTTCCCTGTTTCAGTGGATGGAGGCCTTTTTCTTCAGCAGATTGGTATTTTGAAAGACCACCCTTTCACCTAAGCTCTGTGAGACCTTTCAGAGTTGAAAAGAAATCTGATGTGCCCAGTATTGCTGTAATACTTCAGTACTATCAGTTTGACTTTTTTCTCTCAAGGATTTACCTATCATCAAACAACTGGGAATTACAGTCGGAAATGGAAGTGGTATTCAGGGCCAATTTGATTTGTTGGTTGATGTTACTGTAAGTCACATACTGAACAGCACATGCCCGCTGGAGGTTGTGTGAATCATTCGGGTTCATACTCAAAACCATCTTGGAAAACAGAGGGAGCTACTGACATTTGTGTCTGGCTAATCTTTACTCATATTGACCCTTGAAAGTCAAACATACAAAGCAAGATGCTGCATTGTGGCATGCCTCACCCGCCTTGCTGCTGCCGTGTTTTGGAAATAGACATCACTAGCTATTTGCCAATTTAAGGCCTTTAAAAAGATTCCAGAACTGGCCGACTTACAGAGGAGCCAATATCCTAGAGTAGGCTCTAACTGCTAGGCTGTGGCACCATCTTGGGCAGACACCTCCCTTTTTACTTTCAATTGTCTCTCTGGGAGCCTACCAGGATCCCAGGTTCATAGAGGCTGGTGACTGACATCTTTATATAAGAGTTGTGATTGTTGGAATTTTCCCCAGCCCCTTCTTGGAACTTCACTGTCTCAACATTCTTCTACCTCAGATGATTTTATGACTCACACATGGAGGATCTAGGTTTTACAGCCTTTCTGGAGATATTAAGAAGTCCCTGAAAATGGAACATGGGACACACGCTGTTCTGAACTTCCCTCTTTGGGTCCAGCAACTCAGCTACTGGGGCTGGGAAGAAGTAGAAAGAAGATAGAAACAGACTAGGAAGATCCAAGAGAGAGGGCATCTTTACTAGAAGTCAGAAGGACATTTATCAATACCACCAGCATAGACACACTTTTAAGCCCTGGTGAGGACAGACAGAGAGGAAATGCCCAATAGGTGGCATGTTCCTGTCACCCCAAGGTCATTAAGAAATAAAGTGTTATGACCACTACAAACAGCAGTAGAATCTCAATTAGTATAACTGCAGAGTTAGTACACTGGGTCTTAACATAGAATGTATTTATGGCAGTATAGCCTGTTATACTCGGAGTCTTCCAGACATTAGATTTGCAAAACCTTTGGGACAATATCATTTATGTATTTATTTGTAAGTGCATGAATCTCAGGTTTTATTTTGGAAAAATATAGTGCTCCAAGAATAGTAGGAGACAAAAGGGTCTGTTTTTTATAACTTTGTTGAGAAAAGGGCCTTCCTAGGTAGCACAGGCTCTCCTGGAAATATCTGTGTAGCTTAGGCTGGCCGCAAACTCATGATCCTTCTGCCTCAGCCTCCAAAACCATTAGTTTTATAACTTTGGAGTTAAAAAGAGTTTGCTCCCTTTTCTAAGGAAACCCTTTGTTCACAGTGGAGTTTCCTCTCCAGGGCAGGCATAGGCTTAACGTATGATTGAAGTTACAGCTTGTTTCAATCTGTTCTCTGACAGTACTAACACCTTGTGGACATTTTCACTCAAAAAATAAAGTCAGGATAGCTTAACCTTTCCATAGTGAGAATACGGAAGCCACATCACAGATTGTGGGCCATAATAGACACCTGCACAAATCCCCACGGAAGATTATGTTCAGGACTTTCAAACTGGTGCAGGCCACGGGGGTCAAGCAGACACATTTCTAAAAAGGAACCAAATGTGTTCTTCCATCACAAGCCACACAAGTGAATTACTGCATGGCAGCCTAAACCGATGTTTCCTGTGTTCTGGGAAAGAAGAAAATATTAACAGATCCAAGCCAAAAGGAAAAGGGATGTCTGTAGATAAACATTGTAATAAGGCAATATGGTGTATGGGGTTGGAAATGGCGTTTTCAACATTACTGTCTTAAAAATGCGCAAATACTGTGTGAACTATTTTGTTTTATATATAACCAGAACAGAGGTACAAAATAGTAAGTTTAAGAGGGCAGAGGACACTGCAGTGAGAGCAGTTTAAGGGAAACAAGGGGCAGTAGGACACCAGGCAGTGAGAGGTGCTATCCTGAAGGCACTGTTAAGAGATGGCTTGAGTTGGAAGCTCTGTTGGGATGCTCAAAGCCGTGTTCCTTCTTTTCTTACTTGAGACAAAAGGTCCAAGCCCACCCAAAGGCCTTTTTCTGGAGGACACTAGGTGTGAGAGAATTTGGGACAACCAATATTAATTATCCTTTGTTAATCATAAGAAGAGGGAAAGGATTCCTAGTTTATGGACTTCCAAAAGGATTGACTTCTAGTCTGAAATCCCCACATGCCTCATTGATTTGTATTTTGTCCAAACTCTTTTCTTGCTTATTGGATACTAATTAAAGAAGGATATTCACTTTCAAGGGGGGATTGTGAAGAACACAGAATAACAGCATGGCAAGAGTAGGGGTTGTAGATTACACAACGAACAAGCACTATTCATACTCCCAGAAACAGCATTCTGTCCCTACAGGTAAGTAGAGGTATGGACACCACAGTGCAACTCCCAGGAGTGTCTGTCTCACCCCCTAATAGGCAATTAAGTATAATTTTACATAACAATGGGTATTTTATTCAGTAACACACAGAAGTTCCTTTCAAGCACTTTTAGGAAAAACAAACAAACCCACAATGATATTTCATGCTTGGGGCAGTTTGGGGGGGGTACTGTGCTAAAAACCCACAAGAAGGAGGAGGAGGAGGAGGAGGAGGAGGAGGAGGAGGAGGACTCTGGGGCTCCACAGCAGCCTGCTTCCGCCTCTGCTTGTTCCATACAAAGTATATTCAGAATTATGAGTTTATTTATCCCAACACGGAATTACTAGTGAGCAAAAAACAGTTGCCTTTGACCCTTTGACAATCCTGGTAGTTCTTCGCAGAGTAAGGCATGAAACCTGGAGTCCAGTTGCCCCTTGACTCCCCCTTGCTGTCACTGGAGTCTATCTTCGTGGTAATGGGACTCGATGTCATCTTCATAATATTGATCTCTACACTCCACCCCCAGGACGTGGGATATTTTGTCTCTGAGGATAGGCATTGTCATCTCTATGGCAGACATCAGAGAAACATGTTTATTAAACTGTAAGGCAATCAGGATGTCTAAATTCGGGAATGCTGGACTGGATATTCCCACTGGACAAATGGTAGGGTTAAGCTTACATATTCAGTGACCTGCTTAAAAAGAGAATATTTCTTTTTTCTTTCTTTCTTTTTTTTCTGAGACAGGGTTTCTCTGTGTAGTCCTGGCTGTCCTGGAACTCATTCTGTAGACCAGGCTGGTCTCGAACTTAGAAAGCCGCCTGACTCTGCCTCCCAGAGTGCTGGGATTAAAGGTGTGTGCCACCACGGCCCGGCTGAGAATATTTCTTTTTAATCTTCAGCTTCTAATGATTGTGTAAAGAGCCCAATGCAATTGTTCATTTGTATGTCTGTCTTTTACTCCTTCACTCATTCATTTGATAATTATGTTTGTATGTGTCACTGTGCTGTATACCAAGAGAGAAACACAGGTCCTATTTCAAGGCAGCTTGCAATTTAGCTGGGAAAGCAGACTCTAGAAAATAAATAATTCTAATAAATAAAACCAATCACTTCAAGAAACGATAATAATATGGTTTCAGTTTCATGAAAGAAAATAGGGTCAAGGTCACTTGATCAAGGTCAATGGAAAGAGTTCTTTTAGAGCAGTGGTCCTCAACTTTCCTAATGCTCTGACCCTTTAATCCAGTCCCTCATGTTGTGGTGAACCCCACACATAAAATTATATACTTGCTACTTCATCACTGTAAATTTGCTACGGTTATGAGTTATAATGTGAATATTTGATATACAGAATATCTGTTATGAGACTCTACAAAGGGTTGTGACCCATGGACCATGGGTGGAGGAGAATCACTGTATTAGAAGATCACACTTAACTCAAAACTTAAAAATATCTTCAGTTAGAGAGAGAGAGAGGAGAGATCTTAGTAGACAAAGAGATACGAATGTCAGGCCCGAGCTTGGATGGAACATAGGGACCTGCAGCAACCACAGAGAAGTGATTGTGGTAACTAGATATTTGGCGGTCATTTTTACTGAGCTGTGAAATGCTAGATTTGCAATTGTAAGGTGATCAGGATGTCTATAGTCAGAAACGCTAGACTTGAGAGTCTCACTGGACAAATGGTAGAGTTAAGCTTACATATTGCTCACTGTGTGTTCAACACTATTCTAAATGCTTCCATTAACACGTTGGGAATCTTCCTAACAGTAATAGAGGTAGACGCTGTGTTTATATTGTCCTGTAGACACTGAAACGGAAGCACAAATCATTTCAATGGCTTGCTCAGAATCACAGAGCTACTAAACCTCACAGTGATTTTATAACCCGAGTTAGTCGATAGAGTCAAACATGAGGCTGCTGTGTTGTGTGCTGCTGTCTCTGTCTTTGACTCCCTCCATCTTCATGATCATGAGTCAATATGAGTCTTGACCCTCAAGGCAGATATAGTCAATACCTGAGACAGTGGCTTAAGAAAATATTTGAAACTGAGGATGGATGAGGATGCTGGAGGAGGAAGAAAGGGGATGAGGACTGTGTCCCAGTCAGATCAATGGCCAGTGCTCGTTGGTTAGCTTCAAGGAGACTTATCTATCTCTTCCTGGAAAACCATCTCCTCAACAAATGCATGTGGCTCTTTCTTTACTTTTTTTTTTAAAAAATATTATTTTAAAATTTTGCTTTCCATAGATGGGTATTTTGCCTGCATGCACAGGCATGTGCACCACGTGCATTCCCGGTGCCAATGACATCCCAGAACTGGAGTTACAGACTGTTGTGAGCTGTTGTGTTGTCTCTGGGAATTGAACCTAAGTCCTTTGCAAGAGTAGCCAATGCTCTAAACTGCTGAACCATTACTCCAGCCCCTTATTCTTTACTTTTTATGTTGATTTGAGTGGAGCAATTCTAGACTAAATGAAATGTTAAAATACACAAAGGGTAAATTTTAATTTTAAAACAATTGGTTTTTCTTTGGTAAGGAGAAGATACTGTCTAGCAAACCATTACTGTCTGGTAAGTAAAACCACAGTGTTTGCTAGAGGGAAAGAAAAAGCATTTAAAGATAAACTGTAAATGTATCTTTCTTTCGTTAGTTTATTTAAAGCTATGAGAAAAGAAGCAAACCTCTCTCAAAAGAAAAATTCTAAAGAAAAAAATCCATAGTATCATTTTAGGTGGAATTACAGCAAGGGTGAAATTAAAATGGAAGGATGGTAACTTTTATTCTCCTGATGTCCTCTCAGAGGCTTACTGCCTCCATCTGCTAACTTAGGCCTAGTCCTGGAATCTTGTAGCCTCCATATAATCTTATCCAGGCCTAGAATGTTTTCAGCCTCTGAGACTTATTGCTAAATAAGCTCACCCTTTCTTGTTCCTTCTGGTCTCTGGCTGGCTGGTTCAACTCAGCTGTTTTGCCTCAAAACTGCTCTCCAAGCTGACTGATTCCATCTGGCTTCTTTCTCCTCCTCTCACTTCTTGCCCTGCTTGGCTTCAATCTAAATTCTAGCATGGAATTCTGCTGGGGATGAAACTTTCATACTGATTTGTTCTAATCATAATTAATGCTTTTAGTCCCCCAGCATCTTTTCTTCGTTGCTTCCTTTACATGTTCTTTGTTCTTTAGGTCCTTAACATTAAGACTTCCCCATGGCCCAGTCTTTCCATATTTTTGTTTCCATTTCTCATGTATTTCTTAGCTAATTCCTGTTGCAGCTTCAACTGTCACTTATACTTTGATGAGCCTATGATTCTGTCTCTAGTTCTTAGTTCCCAGATGAACATCTATTCAACTACCTATCTGAATATCAAAATTCTGATTCAGTCATAGGAATCCCAAAGAAAACACATCGAAAGATTAACTTTTCCTCTTCCCTTTTCTTCTCCTCCCTGGAAATTAGATGGATGTTGTGTCTTGAATGTAAAATATTCACCAATGTGAACATGGTGCTGTTTGGGTAGGCTGTGGAACAATTAGCTGGAGGCATTCATTTTTAACTAACCTGGTCCTTCTTTGTGTTCACTCTTGGTTCTTGACTGTACATGCAATGTGACCAGCTATCTCACCATCTCTAGAATGGACTCTTTCCCTTAAATTATAAGCCAAGACAAACCCTTTCTTCCTTAAGTTGCACGTTGTCAGGTTTTTGATCATAATGATGATGAATGTGATTAGTTCAGTTGTTCTAAGCAAGGTTGGTTTGACTTGGATAGCATTCCCACTAAAGCTATTTAACCTGAATCCAGCAATGAGAAATTATCAGACAAACTGAAACTGAGGAGGCTTTCTACCATTGAATTGCTCTTATGAAAAGTAACTCCTTATGAAAGATAGAGGAGCAGGGCCTGATGCTAGATTTACAGAGATTAAACAGGTCTCACAGCTAATGCCACCCCTCCCCAAATAAAACTGCTATTCAAACCTTTAAGGAGACATGTGATAGAACTAGAAGGGTGGCTGAATATTATATGACGGCAGAAGGTCCATGTTAATTTTCCAATTGAGATGGTATAATTATAATTATGTAGGAGCATGTCACCACTTGTGAGAGATTACTGGGCATTAGGATGACAACTCGTGCTCAAGTGATTCTGTGAAAAAAATAGCTGTTTATATCACATGTACAACTTCTGTAAGTTTGAGATGTACACAAATGCAATGATAGTTATTATATACCAAGCTAGGAAAGCAAATTCATAATTTTAAAAATAAAGTATCAGTATTAAAAAGAATTTTGCCCCACAAACCAGTAGCCTATGTTTTAAAATGTGTAAGATGTAGTTGATGAGTACAGTCCCTCCCTTCCAGGGATTATATCCTCGTGTCCTGAGCTGGGTCCAGTACCATGTATTTGAAAGTCCTTCCAAGACACTCACTCAGGGCCATCTGGACCATACTTCCATTAGGACGGATACGCTGCTTCTCAATAACTGAGGATCATGTCTGACTGGCTTTTGTCTAAATTCAGCTCTACCACTTTTTCACTATGTAATGTTTCACAAGCATTTTTCAAACCCCGATTCTGTCCTTTTAAAAGTCAATGACAGTCTGTCCTTTATGATGTCAACTTGACAAAATAGTACACAATGAATGTTAAATGTTTAACGTCTCCTTCAAATGCAGTTATGCTCAATAAACAGTAGCTTCCATGAGTATGTTCTACCTGTTTTCCTTGGCTAACAGAATAGTACCTGTTTGCTAAATGGTTTCCCAAGACACAGCACACTGTTACTGAAGGAGGAGTGTTCATACCTCCACTACCTTCTTCAGTTTTTAAACTGATAAGTGCTTTAAAATTATCTCCCACTGTAGAGTTTTGGCATTTTATAATCGATTATCTGTGGAACTACTAAACAGACCTTTTAAAAATACAAATCTGACTGTGTATCATGTTCCCTCCTAAAGATATTTAGTATATTTGTCATCACCTTCAAAGGCACAATTCAAATGCCTTTGC
The DNA here is from genome assembly GCA_964023405.1 of Apodemus agrarius. Taxonomy (NCBI): domain Eukaryota; kingdom Metazoa; phylum Chordata; class Mammalia; order Rodentia; family Muridae; genus Apodemus; species Apodemus agrarius. The sequence continues at coordinate 52,224,924 of OZ030007.1, read as the reverse complement.
TACATGTAAGCTCTTCCCAGGCATGACCTCTGAAAGCATCTTTCATTTTGTCCATACTTGTTCATGGTCCATTTCTGAGTCATCCCAACCTGGGAACATGTACTATGGACCAAAGAATAGACTGTATACATGAAAAGGCAGCTTACATTAAAATGCAATTAGTTTTTATGTCTCCTTCCACATAGAAGAATAATTAGCACGTATATTCACAGCAAAATATTTACTCATTTAAAAGAGTAGGAAAGACAAACAGAAAGGGAGAATGAGAATAGGATAAAAACATGTAAATTTGATAACATGGGATGAAATGGATGGTAATTAACAATTAAAGAGATAAAAGAGATAACCAAGTTTAAAGAATTAATTGACCTCTCTAAGTTGTGTATAGAATTTATATGAAGATATAGACATTACAAATCGGGGGAAAAAGGAGTCTTGCTCCAAGTGCAGTGTCTTTGTGATTGATATAGTCACTCAAGTTTCTGGTGAGGTTAGAGGACAATGACAAATTACACAAACTGCAGCTGTATCCCAGTCCTTTCCTGGTGTTCATTTTATCTTCATTTTCTCCATCAGTCAATGCAGTGTTTCTTCTATTGGTCTTAGAGTGAAACATCTTTTTTCCTAATCCCATCTTATACAAGAAGCAGAATACCAAGAACTTGATTTGCTCTTGAGTGGTTGCAAACTGTGATGAAGCAGCAATGAAGGGGGTGGTTGTAGCTTTCTAAGGCTCAGTTATGAAGTGACTCAGTAGGAATAATCCTCTGTAAGGCCTGGAGTGAATGGGCACAGAGAAAAGACCAGGCATGATTTGTTGCATATGAGGAAGGTGGCTAATTAGAGGGATCTTAAAAGTTCTACTTGAGTCCAGGGTTTAGAACTTCCTGAGTTAAATTTAACTCTTGGAGCTACTAAATTACAAGAGCTGCTTCACAGGCTTGTAAGTGGGATTCTACATATAGTTTTGGCTTCCTTCCTTCCTTCTTCCCTTTCTTCCTTCATTCCTCCTTTCCCATCCCCTCCTCTCTCCTTCCTTCCTTCCTTCCTTCCTTCCTTCCTCCCTCCCTCCCTCCCTCCCTCCCTCCCTCCCTCTCCTCTCTCTCTCTCTCTCTCTCTCTCTCTCTCTCTCTCTCTCTCTCTCTCTTTCTGAAAGATGTTTCTGCTAACTATATAGGTCAAGGCATAGAAATCTTGGTCTCACCACTACTTGGAATACAGATACCATATTCCAGGGCCATGGGAGTTTACAAAGTCTTCATTGTATACCCTCTTTCTTCCAATTCTTTTAACTTGTTTTTTGTTTGTTCCGTTTTGGAGAGAGAGAGAGAGAGAGAGAGAGAGAGAGAGAGAGAGAGAGAGAGAGAGAGAGAGAGCAATTGTATTGTGCCTTAGCCTCTTTATTGACACATTTCAGGCCTCTGTGATCTAGCTGAAATACAGACAAGCCCATACTACATACTTTCAATCTCTCTGACTGGAATCCTTTAGTATACATCTTTAATTACAGTGATGTCTAATGAGGGGCAAACAAAGTGACTAGTCAGAGACATATTTGACAGAATTAGTCAGATAGGATATGCCCAACTCTAAGGAGCAAACCTATTTAAGAGCATTACAGGGAGTGTGAAGGAATTCAGTCCATTTAGCTGGGAGTCATAAAAGTGAGTGCAGGGCAGCAGAGCTGAGTTCCTTTCTGAGATCATGCAGTTCAATGCAGGTCCGTAGAGGCACTTGATGCTAGAGAATGAGAAGGAGCCGGATTGGAACAAATGGCCAATGTTAGTTAGAGGCCAAACAGAGCAATTCAGTGAGAAGCTGAGAGAAGTCAGAGTGAATCAGTGAGCTTGGAGAGATGTTTGAGCCAGAACACCTGATTTTAACCAGCTACCCAGAGTTCAAAAAGAACTATAAACGGTGACCTTATTCAGCAGGAAGCTTCCAGGTCAATTACATCTGGGGAATGGAAGATACATTTAGAAATCTATTCATTCTTTTCTACTGTAACCATTGTTCTCTTCAGAGGTTTGAACAGGTATGGCCCCCATAGGCTCATGTGCTTGAGTGCTTGGCCTATGAGAGTGGCAGTACTTAGAGGTGTGGCCTTGGTGGAGTATTGCAGCATTGTTTGAGAAAGTGTGTCACTGTAGTGGTGTCCTTTGAGGGCTTAGATATGCTCAAGCTGATATATGCCCAGTGTGGCATACAGTCTCCTTGTATTGTCTTGGGATCAAGATATAGAACTCTGAGCTTCTCCCAGCAACTTTGTCTGCCTGAATGCTGCCATGTTTCCCACCATGATGGTAATGGACTAAACTTCTGTAACTATAAAGCAGCTCCAATTAAATGTTGTCCTTTATAAGAGTTGCTGTGGTAAAAGAGTCTCTTCACAACAATAAAATCTTACGAGACTCTCTTACACCACATACTCCATTCTTAACATCTCCAACTGTGAAATAAATTTCCTCTAAATCCACTATTTTCTTTACATCCACTTTTCAAAATTTCACATCCCAAAGTTCATTCATAATTCATGGTATACTAATATGTCCTTATAATAGGAGCATATTTTGTATGAATTAACGGACATATCCTGGTGCATTAACAACAATAAACACCACATTCACCTATTTGTAAAGGTAGTTGTTATTTTACCAGGGCCACCATCATGAACTGGAATAAGTCAAATGACAAACAGTATGAAGCAACTGACACGTGCCAGACATGCTCAACCTTACAGATTAACTGAAGACAAGGTTAATTTATCCTGAGCAGTTGTGGTAAAGTAGCATGACAGGATAGAGAAAATATATCATTTTGAAAATAGGAAACAGGTATGACAGGGCATTGGGTTTTATGCTAATACAATAATTGCCAATTTCTGTTAGCAGACCATATGTTCATATGTCTACTGTTAAAGAGACATTTTATTAGACAGTCATTGTGAAGTATTTAAATGAGGTAAAGCCTAGGTTTTAGAAAATGTCTATGCTCTATCTAGGTGAAGAGGAGGGCTGTTATATTTGTCTGTTAAATACAGTTCTTTAAAATTCATGTCTTCATTTTATAGAGAAGAGACTGAAGTTTACAGTGTCATGAAATGTAGTCAAGGCAAGTTATAGAATCAGGTATATTTTATTGGGAAGTTCATACTCAGTCATGATGAAATAGGGAATTCATTTAAATACACAGTGGAAGCTGGTTTTAGAAAGCTAGGTAGAAATTCTTTGAGTTTAATGAACTAGAGAGATAAAATCATCAATGTTTTCTAGAAGCAGATATACCATACATGGTTAGCCTTTTTAAAAATTAGTTTCCCAGATTTTCTTCTAGAGAGAGAAAAAAATCATTCAAGTTGAATTGAATTTTAGGAGTCACCTAAGTCATGGAGAATAATTGGAAGTGGGATTCCAACCAAATTATATATATATAATAACTAGAATACATATATATATATATATATATATATATATATAATTCAAGATAACATCTTTGAATTTATCCTAATTTCTACCATATGGATACACGACAAATGATGAGCAAGTGAATGAATACAAGCTACTTTGTGATTGATTTTTCCATTTAATAAAATATGAATATTCCGCAATATTGGAGGAGCAATTGAATATCTTTGATATTTAATTGTCTATTTGCTATGCAAATTGATTATAAATTGATTGTAAATATGCATCCATTTTATTGCAAATCCAAATGGTCCCTTCACATAAATATGAAGCATGAATCTTACTCTCCCTTCTTTGTTAGTCTTCAAACATTAGTTCATTAAGTTAAAATCATGTATATATCAATTACACATGGAGAGAGATTGATGCAGGCTAAGAATGGTGAAAAGTCAGTCTAGAGCTGTCAACTAATCTTACCAAAGCTCAAGGGACTAGGGAGTCTTTGTACTCGTAGAATGTCATGGTTACTGCTTCATACAAACAGGTGTAAACTGAAGTACAAAGGCTAACTAGGAACTAGTCTTAACTAAATAGGTATCAGAACATGTGGCTGGATAATGTCGATTAAAACAAGATGCTATATATTCAGCAAGAATTAAACTGATTGGAAGTAGAGAACAAAGAGAAGGCAAGAATCAAGAAGATGCAATGCCCGAGAAGCATCAAAAATGGTGGTGATGAAGCCTCTATTTGAGCCTAGTGTAAAACTGGGACTCGTTGGCCCATCCCAGCAGCTCTATTTGAGAAACATTAGTTTGACATCCAGTGTAATTGAAAATGAAGAAAATGCCACTGAGATTCAATTTATAATGCACAACAAAGCAGTTTAAAATTCTCCATCCTCTTTTTCTCCCTAAATATCCCGCATGCATAATTACTGACCTGTAAATCTTCCTTTCCTCACTCTAAGCTCCCATTAGCTCCGTCCCAGGATCAGTCTGCACAGGCTCATTTCTGTCTCCTGCTTTCTTCTCCCCCCACCTTTTTTATCTCCTTTTAGTCTGCTCAACCCATTTTATTACAAATCCAAATGGTCCCTTCTGTTTCTTTATATAGTCTAATTACACATTACTCGTTTATTAAAATATGGCTCAGGAGCCTAAGAGGCAAAGCAAAACCTCCAGAAATTGGTGCAAGCAGCTGTAAATATTTTGAAGGAGATAAGTGAGTACAGTGATATTTTGAAGGTGAGGCTGTAACTAGATGTTAAAAACTAAGGAAAGGACAAAGTGTGTGTTCTTCACTAAAGTAATTACAAGAAGGTTGAGGGCCAAGAATGAATAAGGGGTAAGATGAACTTGAGTGGGGGCATGTGTGAACAGGATGAAGAGGTAAAAGCAAATGGAAACCCTTAAAGGACAGAAACACATTAGGAAGACGCTAAGCATGATCCACATTAGAATGAAATTAGTACTGCAGTACACTGGCTCTGGGCGAAGACAGAGCCATGTAAGCCTCGAATAAATGATGACCTACCGAGGACTACAATTCCCTCCTTTACTGAACACACACAATGCCTTTCTCAAGGTTTACTTTCCCATCTTATAATACTGCCTGTGCCTCAGTTTTCTCACCCAAATAATAGGATCAATAAATGCTCACATTTCATAGAACTTGTGAGGGAGCTGAATGAATTAACCTGCAAAAAGAGTTAAGCATAATGTCTCAAACATGATAAAATGTCAATAAATGCCTGTGGGTACTGCTATCAGAGTCACTGTTATCATTCCTATTTGTGCATCTATGACTTTTCCAACTTGTCATCTCATGAGAGGCTCCCTTTGAGGGACTAGTGTGCCACTTAGTACTTCAGAACATGGTTCTTCAGATTGGAGAAGTGACAACAACAGTTGTTGAAAATGAAGACTAATGTGAAAAACAGAAAGAGCGGGATTCTATTAAGACTCCTTAATAGCAAAATGTCCTATATCTATATCCTCTCTCCTCTCTCCTCTCTCTCTCTCTCTCTCTCTCTCTCTCTCTCTCTCTCCATCCATCATCCATCCATCTATACTTCTAACTCTTTCTCTATGTTCTACCTACCTACCTCTCTCTATTTATCCTTCCCCTCTAGATATATATCTCAAATTCAAGGACCAACATTTCATACAACATCAAGAAAATGGACTCAAGCTGCTGTGAGGAGGAATCTTGACTGTGATTAAAAAATTAATTTAGAAATTCTTCAACCATGATCTTCATGAACTTCAGTAGAAGAGGCCCACACTAGAAATGCCTTTCTTAGATCCACTGTACAGAGAGTTGGTCACTGTTAGATCATCTAGTAGAAGGAATCTGTACACCTGGTCATAAATGTGAAAATGCTAAACTTGGTTATAGCTGACTTTATTGGCAGCTAACAGCCAATATTTGAGCTCCTGTATATAATTTAGGGCACGCTAGATAGTTGAACGTCTGTACACAGAGAAAAATAAAAATTTAATCTGACCTCTAAAAAGAATGAAAAGGCAATTCAAATACTAGAGAATAGAGGAGAAAAATTCTTTTGAAATGTCAGAAGGGAAAAAAAAGTATGTGTGTGATCAATAGTGCCAGATATTTGAGAAAAGATAAGGAGTGAGAAAAATCTCTCTATTTGTCTTGAAAGTGGGTGTCAAAGTCCTGGAAGTGTGTGTTATAATAGGGTGCTGAGACCAAAGCCATCTCACTAGAGAATGCTGTAATGATCTCTTTTTTAAAGGGAGGCAGAGGTTCCAAACAATCGTTACAGAAGACCAAAAATGAATGCAGGGGAAAACGGGACAGTAGTTTCAATTGGGCCCTAGATCAAGTAATGCACTTGTCAGCCTGATCAACGTCTGATGACAGTTCAAAGAAACGCCAAGAAAAAGGAGAAGAGAAATGTACTCATGACAGAAGGGTTGAGTGTGTGCCTAAGTTGGTAGGATCTGCATTGTAACTGGAATTGCAGGATGCATTTCTAATATGAAAACCTCTCTTATTTCCTGGCTAAATTATTTTAGTTAGGAGCCACAATGCTCTATGGCTAAAATTATTGGGTAAATGTCCCTGGTTTCTTCACCTTCTAATCTCATTAATCTGCTTTGGTTAACTCCCACTAACGGGAACCAATATAAGGATTGATTTTAGGCAATTTTAAATCTTCCTCAATATTAGTTCAGGTCCATACCAAGAGAAAATCCACTTGTCCTGAATGGATTGCACAAGGCTACTCAAGTGATTTCAAAAATGGGAAATCAGAAGATATTGAATTTTAAATATTAGATTATTTTATATTGGACTTTGGATCTAATATTAGATATTAAAGTATAAAATCACATTGCCCTTATTGCTAGCCTTCTTCTTTATCTTGCTGAAGGATCAGTATTGTTTTAGTACAGTATTTGATGGCTCGTGAGCCTACAGCACAAGGGAAAATGTTTTCACTGCTTATTGAATGGTGGACAGCCCAAGCTTTAAAACAAATGTTGCCCACGTTTAAATACTGTAATTTATTAACATGCGATGGCAAGAACATAGTTTACCATGGAGGCAAAAGAAATCTAAAGCAGAACAAAATGAAGCGAAATACCAAGCTCATCTACAAAGAAGAAAGGAATTCTGTTTGTGAGTCGCCTGCAATGCTGCCTTCAAAAGAAACAGCCCTCCAAGGAGGATGCCTCTGTACAGCTGGGTGAGCCGACACCACAACAAAGCCAACATGAAACAAAGCGAACAGGCAGGAAGACTTGGGACTCACCCACTAGCTCATCACTGTTTTTCAGCTATATTTTTATATATGCTACTTTAGTCATTATTTGAGTAATACTTTGAGAACTCTTTAAAAGAGCCCTTTAATTAAACACACATTCCCCCTTCAAGTACTTCCTGCCTTGTTATTTTAATCACATATTTCTTTCATCCACTTTTTTAATTTTTTAATTTTTAATTTTTAAAAATATTCTTTATTTACATTTCAAATGTTGTCCCTTTTCTTGGTTCCCCCCTCCACCAAAAATTCCATAAGCCATCTCCCCTTCCCCAATCAACCCTCTCCTACTTCCCTGTCCTGATATTCCTCTACACTACAGCATCAAGTCTTTCCAGGACCAAGGGCTTCTCCTCCCTTTGATGTCTAACAAGACCATCCTCTGCTGCTATGTGTCTGGAGCCCTGGGTAACTCCATGTGTACTCTTTGGTTGATGGTTTTGACCCTGGGAGCTCTGGGAATACTGGTGACTCGTGTTGTTGTTCCTTCTGTGGCGCTGCAAAACTCTTCAGCTGCTTGGGTCCTTTCTCTAGCTCCTCCATTGGGGACCCTGTGCTCAGTTTGCTGACTGGCTGAGAGTGTCCCCCTCTGCATTTCTCATGCACTAGCAGAGCTTCCCAGGTGACAGTTATATCTGGCTCTGGTCAGCAAGTACTTGTGGGCATCGATGATAGTGTCTGGGTTTTGTAACTGTATATGGAATGGATCCCTGGGTGGGGTAGTCTCTGGATGGTCTTTTCCTCAGACTCTGTTCCACCCTTTGTCTTTGTATCTCCTTTTGTGGATATTTTGTTCCCCCTTCTAAGAAGGACCAGAGTATCCATACTTTGTTCTTCCTCCTTCTTGGGCATCATTTGATATGTGAAATGTGTCTTGGATATTCTAAGCTTCTGGGCTAATATCCACTTATCAGGGAGTGCATACTATGTGTGTTCTTTTGTGATTGGGTTACTTCACTCAGGATGATATTTTCCAGTTCCATCCACTTGTCTAAGAATTTCATGAATTCATTGTTTTTAATGGCTGAATAGTACTCTATTGTGTGTGTGTGTGTGTGTGTGTGTGTGTGTGTGTGTGTATACTTGAATTGCAAGATGTTTCATTCCTAAGGAGCTCCTGGATGCATTCTTCCCTTTCTTGAAGCCTTTTACCTGGCCCCTCATTTTTTTAATCCCTGCAACTCCACTACTTGTCTGAAGCCTTCTTGACCAGTACCCTCCTTTCCCTACATTTCTTACCCCTAGACTCCTTTATTCCCCCCAAACACATCCTGCCTTCTCATGGCCTGCTTCTAGTTTCCATATGTACTCCATGGCAAACACAAAACACAAGATTTAAATCTCATATGAGAGAGAGCATGTAGCATTGATTTGTGGGGACCTGTGTGACCTTACAAAGTATACTGTTTTCTAATTTCATCCATTTACCTGAGAATTTCACAATTTTATTTGTCTCTACAACTGAGTGATATTCCAATGTTTATATATACTACATTTTCATTATGATTAAAGGGGAGGGACCCTCGGGTGAGAAAATGCTTCATGGATATAGGTTAATTCCATTTACTAGGTATTGTAAAGAAAGCAGCAGTGAATGATATGCAAGTAACTCTGTAGTAAGATCAAGTGTTATTTGGGTATATACCTAAGAGTGGTATAGCTATGTCATATGTTAGACCTATTTCTAGGTTTTGTGAAAACTTTAGACTGATTTCTAGAGTAGCTTCACCAATTGACATCCTCATCACAGTATAGAAGGGTTTCCCTTTCCAGATGCCCACACCAGCATTTACTCAGACATCTTTTTGTTTTCCTGATGATAGCCACTGCGGAAGTTGTACCATGGAGTATTAATGAAGTTTTATGTGCATTTCTATGAAGGTGAAGAACAGTGAAAACTTTAAAGTATTTACCAGTCAGTTATGTTATTTTCTTCTGAGAACTTTCCGTTCAGTTCCATATCCCATTTAAGTTTTTCTTATCAACTAAGTTTTCTGAGTTCTTTGCATATTCTAGACACTTACCCAATGTTTGAAGTTGTCTTAGTTAGGGTTACTATTGCTATGCAGAAATACCATGACCAAAAGCAAGTTGGGAAGGAAAGTGTTTATTTAGCTTATATTTCCACATCATAGTCCATCACTGAAGGAAGTTAGAACAGGAACTCAAACACAGCAAGAACCTTGAGGCAGGAGCTGATATAGAAGCTATGGAGGGGTGCTGCTTACTGCCTTGCTCCTTGTGGTTTGCAAAGCCTGCTTTCTTATAGAACTCAGAACCAATAGCCCAGGGGAAGCCCTTCCCAACAGTGGCTGAGTACTGCTACATCTATTACTCATTAGAAAAATGTCTATGAGCCTGCCTATAGCCCAATCTTACAGAGGCATTTTCTCAACTGAGTCTCCCTCCTCTCTGATAACTCTAGCATTCATCAACGTGACATAAAACTAGAATAGATATATAACTAGCAAAGATTCTTCTGCTACTATGTGGGCTACTTGTTCACTTTCTTAACAGTTTCCTTCTGTACGGATGCTTTTTATTTTCCTGGTATCCAATTTTTTAATTGTTTGTCTTACTCCCTGAAATACCAGTGTCATATTTAGTAAATATTTTACATGCATCTTTTTTATTGGATATATACTTTATTTACATTTCATATTTACATTTCATGATTTCCCCTACATGCATCTTTACACAGAAGCATACATTTTATTTTTTCTATATTTTCAGGATATCATGTTTTTTGTTGGAGTCAAATTTGTGCAAAATAAGAGGTAAGTCTAGTTTCATTTTTCTGAATGTTGAAGTTCAACTTTCCCAGCACCATTTGTTTACTATGCTGTCTATTGTCCTGTGTATAAGATGGGGTTGGGGGAGGGCGATGCAGGCATAGGGTGTGGGTTAGCCAAAGCTAAGGATTTATGTTATAAAGAAACCTTATGAAAACCTACTAGTTTATAAGCTAATTAAAAATATAACTTGTTTTGAAAAGTATGAACAGATGTACTGCACATTAGTGTGAACAATGTTACTCCCAGAAGACATAGGATGTAAAATGACTATCACGCTGCTGGGGACAGGTATAACAGCAGTAAGTTATTAGATAGAGAGGACTAAGGAATCCCCCAAAGCATTAGTAGCTGTTACCATTGCTCTTGACTTTCCATCATAACTATATGGTAAGAACCTATTGCTGAAGACACCACACACATTTGTTGCAGACACAGAGAAATTAATCTTGAACTAACCATCTCTCTGCTGGCTAGTTTTCCTGGTACTGGAAGATTCCACAGAGGATACTGGGAGAAGAAAATTTATCGAAGATCTTTTTTAGAGCTGGACCGTGAACCTACTACGATAATGAAGAGAAATACTAAGCTCATCTACAAAGAAATAAGGTATTCTGTTTGTGAGTCATCTGCAATCCTGCGTTCAAAAGGAACAGTCCTCCAAGGAGGGCTCCTGTGTGCAGTTGGTTGTACTGACATCCCAAAATGGCAGTGTGAAACAAAGGCACATGGGAAGGAAGAAGATGGGGACTCACACTCATTGCCTCACTTGTCAACCAAGATGTGCCCACTGGACCAATTGTGGCAAGACTGGTTATAGAGATAACCAACTGCACTATTGATTGCATTTGAAGGAAGGAAATTCAAGCCTGGTATTGTAAAAATCCATGGCTAGAAAAATCATAGGGGAGAATCTATTGAGGTTTTCTATAAAAGGTCATTTTTCCAAACCATCTACTGAATATCCACCACCACCACCACCACCACCATCACCACCACCACCACCACCCTGAAGACTCATAGAACATTGTGAAAGAGTCAGATGGAATATGAATGTATGAAAGATCTGGAGGATGGAGAAGAGTCTTGTGAGATGCTGTCCAGTTCATAATACATGGCTGCTATATACATTGAACCCATAGCAACTATCACTATCAAAACACAATAGGAAGAATATCAAGCCAGGCAAAAGTTTCATAGTGTATAGAAGAGGCTCTCCCAAGGCCCTACCCCAAGCCGAGGAGCTATTAGTAGCTAATGGTTGCTGGGGGAAAGTCACTTTTTATGGGTATGGCCACCTGTACATCCCTAGTCCTCAGTGAATGACATCACAACTATGTGCATATGATATAATGTATGTGTATTAATTGGATGTATAGAGGTAATAATTAATTAATTGATTGTAATGGGAAAATCTAACACATTTAATTTCATAGATTTATAAAACAGGTTCAACTTTTAAAAAGAAAAACGATCTAGTGCATTTATTTAAAACTGTAATGTTAATAATTAGAAACAGTAAAATAATATACATTTTTACCTTTTATGAATTGAGGCCATTCTGAGTTCTATACCTCTGAGTACTATTCCTATATTCAATAATTTCAATCTCAAAACGAACAAAAAACACAATGAGGGATATATCGACTATGCTCTTTTCCTAGGTTTACAGGTGAGGAAGCTGGACTGAAATGACAGTCAAGGCCTCAAGGTTTGAAAGCTGCAGGATGGAGAGGTTCCAATGTGACTTTCTTTCATGGATCAAATCGGACTGGTTTACCACAGTTGACTGGCACAGAACCTAGCTGATGCTTTAATACGCATATTCTCTGAAGAGCAAAAGCATAAAATGGTTCGTCATGTGGTCAGGTGTCAGATATGTGAATCATAATCTGATCACTAGCAACCGAGGACAAACTGGAGATTCTTCCCTAGGAATGGGACGATTGTTGGAATTAGGGTTTAAATGTGTGACCAAAATGAAACAGGAAGAGCGATGACTTGAGTTCCACATTGCCGGAGTCCATTTAACCCAGGACAGGTGTTTATTCTAAATAAATACAGTAGCAAAAGTAGTTGGGTAATTTAAAGGTACCCTAGTTCCACATGCTAGGAGGAAAGCAAGGCTTCGATAAAACTTATCCATAAAGACCATAAGCTCCAGATGCAGAAAAATGTCCTGTGTCCACAGGTCCTAAGGAAGAAAGCACAAAGCAAGCCGGAAGCTGGAAGGCAGCCAGAGAGCGTGAAGAGGGCGGGGCCAGGTCACCCCTGGGACTGCATGGACACCCCCCTGGGAAGAAACGATAAGCAGAGAGGAAAGACGACCTTCAGAGAAGTTGAGTGGAGCAGGATTTGCCAAATTGATCTCACAGAAATATTAGTCACAAGGGTCCTCTTCCTCAAAGGGATTCACAACAGGATTCTGAATTTAAAATGAGAAGTCACATGGTGAGGACACTTGCCTCATTATAACCTAGTATTTCTCAAACTCTCTTGACAAATTAAACCCCTTGTCATGCAATGGTTATTTCAATGGCATTGATCTGACAGTCATTGCCCAGAATAAATGCTGGCAAACAGCTGGGAAAGAAACAATGTAAAAGAAACACAAAGAAACCCACTGGAGGAAAATGAGAAAGAAAATATCAAAACATCTATTTTTGCTTTTGTTATCTCATCCTTTTAAATTCATTATTTCAATATGTACCAGTGCATAGTAACTTTTGTTTCTCTAAGTAGATGTGCATGTGCTGCTGAGCTGTGTGCCAAACACATTTGGGAATTATCAGGGCAGAAAGATGACCATTTAGCAGGGTAGACATTACCAGACAGAATGCAGCCCTACCCTTTACAAACCTGGAAGCTGTTTCATGGTTCTTCTCTACTTTAGATCCTTTTGATGTTTTTCCAGGATTAATTTTAGCTCCTGTAGTATCATGCTACCCATCTAGAACTGTTCCTTGTAAGCCCCAGCAACAGTTGGAACAACAGTATATGAGGAATTTCAAAGTTAATTCAAGTGCTTTCCATTTCAGACTGAATAGGAAAACAAATCTAGGCACTATAGGATATTTTTATTACTATCAAAAAAAGTTTAAAAAGTATACAACAATTCACATATAGGTAGGTCTTTGATGTATAAATCAACAATTATTTTCTTTCTAATATTGATATCTATTTGGTTTCAAATAGAGGATTTTTATAAGCTCCCTGCCCCCCGCCCCAGCTACCAGTCCCAAAGAACTGATCTCAAAAAGCTCTCAGCTTTTAGGTAGAAAAAAAAATGAAAAAGAAAAGAGGAGAAAATCCATTCAGTCACTGTAGTTATTGGGATTTATAAAATCCTTTTTCTGTAAAGCCCTTAAAATTCTCTCTAAATAAGTTTGCTGATGTGAATTTAAAAATCCAATCTGGATTTGCCAAAATATTATTAACCTTAAAATATCCGATCTTACTTGGGTTCCTAAGTCTTATGATTTTGACACTGTGGGGTTTTAATATCATCTGAAAGGCTGGGAGAGAGCTTGGTTAATGAAATACCTTCTACAAAAGCATCAAGAGCTGAATTCACATCCCTAGAACTGAGATCAAAGCTAGGCATGGTATATCATGTCTGCGATCTCAATGCTGGGTAGAGAGAGACAGAACGATCCCTGGGCCTCAGTGGCCCAGTCTACCTACAATCATGAACTACAGGCTCATTGAAAGACTATGTCTCAAAATATAAGGTGGAGAAACAACAAAGCAGGACACTTCGGTGTCAGGTTTGGTTCTCCACTTCCTTCGTAGGTGAACACATATCCCCATGACAGTAAAATGTTAAGTTCTGAAGCGCAAGCATGAATCCCAACCCTAGAAAGTAAGGAAGAAGTTTCTTAATATTCTCTTCTAACAGACAGTAAATATTAATTCTGGTCACAGAACAGACCAAACCACTCTTCCCTAATTTTAGAACCTTCATAGATGTCTATAACGACCACACTGTAGGGTTCTTATGTCTTAACAATCACACCCATTTAAGGACTGAAACCATAGACTTAAATCTTGGTTGAACCAGGCAAGCAGAGACGCTCTGTGTGTGAACGGGATGGATCAAGGGCATCAAGAAGAAATCCCTGATTTTAGGTACCAGATAATGGAGCCAAAGGTAGAAGTTCATACCCAGTTCTAGCAAATTCTATGATTCTATTTTGAAGAGAAAGCTTAACAGCCCAAAGTTTAGGTGAAGGGTCAAGGGTCAAGTCCTGCTACAATTTCCAGGGGTATTTGTGCTGTGGCAACAAACTTCCTCTCTGATTGGTAATTGTGTTTAATTATTGTTGGAAAAATCAGCGTTTAAGCTTCCCAGGCAAATCTGCCATTGGTTTGACTCTTGTTTTGTCACCAAAGAAAGCTTAACCTTGGCACAAAGTTCTTGATCTTCTCAAGATCTTTAGCTGCTACACGGCCGCCAGGGGCAACAGCCTTGAAGCATTATGGTGATAGTTGAATGCTGTAAACAAAAGAGCCAGGCTCCTTCTAAGAAAATACTACATGCTTTCTTTACTATTGTTGCCAATGATGAAAAGCAAAGCAATTGTGGAGTTGGGGGCCTTGTCTGTAAGCTTTATGTGCTCTCACAATGGGCTTTTTTTAATTTCTGGTTTGTGGCAAATGCACGAGGGAAAGAATGTAGAAGAGGAAAATCCTGCACAGTGCCAGTACATCCCTGCATGCTTCCTGAGAAACTAGGAACCTGGTCGACTGGTTAGGAGTTGAGAGCAGTGGAGTCAGACTGGGTTTGAACCCCAAAGGAGGCTCTCTTAGAGGCATGGGATATATAATACAGTGAAGTAGAGATACTATGGCTACCTTATAGGGTTCTAATAAAGAAATGCCATAAAACCTTTAAAAACTATATTTAGACCATGGCAACTATATACGAAATGATTGCTATTTCAGTAGCTCGGCCTCTGATAAACCATTTATAATAAAAAGTGCCATTGTATGTCCTACCCAGGAAAGAAAAAATATTTCAAATTATAATGCTTTATTTGTAGAAAGTCTATATTATGAATAAATAAAAAGTCTCTAGGTCTTTATATACAATTTCATAGAAACCATTTAAATGTACATATATAGAAAGGACAATAAATCTTTAATTGATTGTATTATCTTTGCTGAATATTTTGCAACTTGCACCACATTTCTATCCAATATGAGCAAATCAATCAGGAGGTTTGAAAATACATCATGATGACTTCTTTCTCTCTTCATCCTCCTCTCTCTCATGGTCAAAAAATATGTAATTTCAAATTTTTATAATTTATACACATTAATATGGAGAATAATACAGTATCCCCATAACCCAAGGTGACCCTTTCTATGAATACAGAAAATCTAGGGCAGTAATCTTCATAAAAGGGCTTTTTTGGCCATCTGCAGGATTTTTTTTTCTCCCAAGCTGCTAACACCATTTTTTAAGTTTTGATGCTTACATTTTCTTTATTTTAGCAAAAAACCTTCAAAGGAAGGTTTTCAGGCAAGACTCTGGATTTCTATTTTGTTCCCAATCACCCTGATATGATTTGGTTTTCAAATATCAAGTAGCTGTCCTTGTTCAGTCATCTCATAAGCATTCCAGCCGGGCTTGTGCACATGTAGGTAATGACAAAGAGCCACCTCTGCACCTGTCAAGCAGTGACCATAGGACACTAGGGGTTGGGAAGGGACATTTTGCCTTAGCAATACTGAAATGAGAGGCAGGGATGTACCTTCAGCTTGACACAACGGAAGAACATCACAAAACAACCTAGGAGATTTAAGAACTAGATTTCTCTTTCTTTCGATGGCACTAATTATATTTACAAATGACTTCGCCAAAACAAACTCTTGAATGACATACTCTCTGCTAGGTAATATCCCAGGATGCCTTTTCATATCAACAGCAATTTAAAATCCCCCATCCTTCTCCCAAATGCTTTCATTGTCTCTGAGCCTAGAATGATACAAATGAGAACTACGGAAAAAAAAATATCCAGTAAAGATATGGTCCTATGGAGGAGATCAGGCTTTTCTCTGCTTAAACCTAGACTAAATCCTTACTATATTCTATAATTTAGAAATAATAACAGGGTGTGTCTGTTCAATAAACCGATCAATAATGTTACCTGGGCATGATAAATCTAATGCCATACAGTGGCTTTATTCTCCAAAATTTAAATTTTATTTTATTGTATCTTTACTGGGTGACTAAAATATTTTGTTGAGCTTATTGTTTTGGTCTTCATGACTAACCTCTCTGCTCATTACATTCAGAGTGATTTTTAATTCCTGATTTCATTGCCTCAATATCCTGCGTCTGGGTAATTTGATTAGCTGCAATGTTGGGCCTGCTTTTTCCTATTTTCAAATAAGATTTTTATTTCAGTTATTGTCATTTGTATTATAGAACTTGCTCTTCTTCCCCAGGTCTGCTTTTACTCAGTGAAGACACTGACCTCTCTAATTTCATTAAAAGTAAATCATAGGTAATTTCTGAAAGCAAGCCTTCTATCTCATGAAACTGACAGACATCTCTCTAAGCATCTGTAAGCCAACTCTGTTGTGATACAGAATTACTGCAGTTGTTTTCATCGTTGAGATGGATGTCTTGATATTTTTGCCCTTGGAGTTAAGTTTTTCTCGAGCACCTTACATGGTTGCAATTGTTCTTTTTGGGAGAGAAGGATTTATTAGAGAATTGATTCTGCCACCTTAAATTTCAACTGGTAGTCCTCAGACTTCAGAACAGATAAGAGTCACCTAGGGAAATGTTTTTAAGAATCTAGATCCTACGACGTATACCCCTCTGTTTATAACTCAGTATAATACAAATCATGTATGTACACTCATCAGTTGTTTTAGGTTTAATATGAAAATTTTAGATAAACACAAATTAAAACAGTAATACAGTGAGCCACTATTGTTTCAGACAACATCTCTATTTTGCTAATCAGGAGTCTTCCTTCATCATAGATCATGTCTTTCTTCATTTTTATAAGAAATATTTTGGTGTAATACTGTAAAATACTTCTTACATACTGTATCATTTTTCCTTAAATCTATAAAATATTCCCCATCAGCTAAGACCGTTTTCTTTAGACAATTGCAATTGATATGATCACATATAGAAAATGTAAAAGTAATTTCCAATCTCTCATCAGGAACATTGCATTTCCAACATCATCTAGTAATCCAACTGTTCTTCTGTAGTTGGACTGTGGACTCACTCCCATGCAATGTCTATGTATACGGCTGAACACAGTGATGTTACTCATCTGTATACAGTTCCGTTGCTTATGTCAAAGGAGCATTTTAAAGGCTTCTTCTCTAGGTTTTAGACTAGATGTTGGCTCTTGATCCTTTCCAGAGTGAATCTGTTTACCCACAGATACTGAAACCATTCTATCTTACAGCAATGATGGATATAGACAAGGATTATCAAGAAACTATGAACCAGGAAACAAAATCTAGAACTAAAAGAAAATCCACAGTCCAGCTCTGCTATATGGCACTAAGGATACTCACTGCTTAACATTCACATAGTTCAATATATAGAATATAAATGCCTAAATACAGCTGACATAAGATAACCTTTTATTAAAGGCAAGATATTGTTACAGTTACTTAGTCACACAGAGTCTTATTTGGAGACATAGTCAGTGATTGAAAGCAGAAAGAAACTAGCAGTTATAAATGTTTTGTGATACATTGCAGGTTTTGTGACAGGTTACAAAGGAGAAATGCTAAAACAGAACTGAATAGGTAAATAAGAGATGAGATGGGCACTCTAGCAAAAAGCAGTGAAGAACCAGGAAGGACAACATGCTCCATGCAGGCCATCCTCAGTGGTTGTCATAACTGATATAATTATGTAGTAAGCACAGAAGAGATCAGACTTCATTGTTCAACTGTTAGAAATGAATTGTGGGGAAAAATGATATAAAATTTATATTTTCCAAGCTCTAATAGTCTAGTAAGAAATGAGATGATTGACATGCTTTTTAATTTGAGATATAAATCAGATATGGGAAGGAGAGAACTATAGACACAGAAGATAGGAATGTCCCAAGTACGATGACTGTGGTCCATTATCCAATCCTTTGAGAATAAACGATATTATTCTTAATACTCACAGAAAGGTGCCAGGTGTGGGGTATTCAGAACAATTTAGGATGTATGGGCAGCTAGACTGTGCCAAGCAATAGTTCTTTAAATCATATAAATCCCAAAGGAAAGGGCTGCATTTGTCAGAAAAGAACATGTTTTCAAAGGGAGGAAGATAGAGACGAGCCCAGAGAGATGTCAAAGCCTTGAGAGTATATGGATACAATACAAAGTTTAGAAATAGACTACCTCAGAATGAAGAGCATACTGACAGAAGAATCTGAATAGACCCATGAGAGAGACGCTTTACTAAACACATGGGATCAAAATGGGAAACTGAGTAGGAAGGCAGTGTTGCCAATGTTTTACAGAAAATAGTTCTGTTTCCAACAATGTGGCATGAATACATATTATATGCATTTTACAGCAATCTAGAAGGGATTAAGGAGTTTGACCATAGAAGATACATGTGGTACTTAAAAAGAGGCACATCTCATTTTAACTCTTGCTATATCATTCTGGGACAGAAATATTGAGAATATTTTAGCATAGACACAGAGCTTAGAGGAAAGACTATGGAAACCGATGGAGAAATTATGAGAGGAACTGAAGACAGAAGAAGCAGTGTAATAGTGAAGGAAGAAATAGGCATTCTATATCAAGAGAAATAACTAAATCCTAGGGCTTAGTTGACTGAAAGACTGATTAAAGCAGGTGGATCAGGTATATAGACCTTTGGTGCATGTATAAGAGATTCAACATCAACAGGGGAACCTGAAATCTCATGAGGACTCAATGACTGCTCTTTGAGAATATTGAGATAGGATTGTGATACAATAATGCACGGTGTGAATCCTGTATTCATTAGAGACTTTGATAGTCAAATTCATTACAGACTGTGGTACTAATAACTCAGGATTAAAGGAGGAAGTTGGATTCCCACTATTAACCCTAGGAAAAATTTACTACACTGAGAGTTACCAGACTTTATTCCTATTTAAACTTTATAAAGTTTACACCAGACCCTCCAACCTCTGAGTATGCCCCAGAGATGCTAGCTACCTCCCAGGGACAAGAACACCCCTTTCTCTCACTTGTCCCCTAACCCCATAAAACTGAACTAGTTCTCTGAAGCTCTTCTGGGGTGAGGGGTGTTCTTTACACAAGTACTCCCTGCCAACCACGCCCCTGCATTGCACCTACCTACCCTGGTCTAAGAGCAATGGACTAGGCTATGCTGAGGGGGAAATGCATAGACAAGCATCAAAAGGCTATAGAAATAGGCAGATCAGATGGTTGCAGATGGAACCTGAATAATACCACCACTAACAGGGTAAATAGAAATGAAAAAGGCGTAGAGATGGATAGGATAAAAGAAGTGAGAGGCAAATGAGAGTGGATGAAGGTAACAGAGCAGTTACAATGAATAGTAACAGAGCAGCAAAAGATGTTAGGGAGACTGTCTACTGAATCCAGCCGTTCCTCATCCACTTTGGAGCCTAGATTGAAATTTGTTAAATATTTGTTTTGAAAGTGTCTGGTTCTGGGAATTGACCCAAGGGCATTCCAGATGCTATGTAGGAACTTTAGGGTAAGTCCCACCCTCAATCTGATTTTTGCTTTGTAATTTCGTAACAGGTCTAAGTGACCTCATCCAAGCTCTGCACCTCAAGCTGGCCTTGAACTGCAAGTTTCTGTC
The DNA here is from genome assembly GCA_964023405.1 of Apodemus agrarius. NCBI lineage: Eukaryota > Metazoa > Chordata > Mammalia > Rodentia > Muridae > Apodemus > Apodemus agrarius. The sequence goes on along the minus strand of OZ030007.1, from coordinate 52,205,109 downwards.
CTAGCCTTTGGCATAGCTGGATTACAGGCCATCTTGATTCTGGCATGCCTTATACGAGTTAACATTTCCTGTCCACACCATCTGCATACTCTATACATGTGTGTTTCTTTTGTTGCATTTATAGCAATAACTGTAAATGACAACCCTGAATTTTACATACATTGTACACATAAATCATCCATTTACAAACCTCTAAAACCTGCACGATCACTGTTGTTTTAAAAGAGAAACAGTGTTTCTGTTGTAATGAAATATGGATCTGAGGCTAAATCCTGAAGATTTTAAGCCTTCCCTTTCTGCTAACACCACAAACACATAGTGGGAGTGGGTATCTTTAGCCAAGTCAGGGATGGAACTCACTCTACCAGCTCAAATTCACAAAGCGAGAGTTGAGACAATGCTTCCTACACTTCCCAAACAATGCTAATGTAATCACATAACCCCTTTCTGACACTGAAAAACTGAATACAGTGTAAAATCTCAAGGATGATTTTAATTAAAAAGTATTTTCAAAAGCAAACATGAATGGAATTTGCATAAGGGCCAGTGAAGATCAGATGTCTGAGTGTTACAAAGATTGCATGCTCTTAGGTTCACATTACTTTGAGTAAAGGACGTTTGACTTAAATATGGTCAAATGATCTTTTGTGTTGGAACACTCTGAACTTCATATGAATTCAGAATTCAAAATATTTAATGTATTTAAGGCAATGTTATACATAATAGATAAGTAAATGTAACCAACATAAAGGAAATGCTGAGGGAGATTATGTGCAAACACTAACTGTGGACTCTCACCAAGACTTGTAAGCATCTCTAGGAAATACAAAACTACTCTGTCCTCTCCAACATTAATCCTACCACACTGACCAGCTTTTCAAATTATCTGCTTTCAAAACATGTTTTTGTATGGCCTGGCACAGATGATGGTATGGGTTCGCTGACAGAAGCCCCTACATTTTGAGTTATTGGCTTAGTCGAGTGGAGACAAATGGAGACGGAGAGGATAATTGCCTTCTCGTTGTTTGCTCTAACCTGGCTCTGGCATGGTGAGACATATGGTGGTAAACATGCCTTTAGCCTGCAGGTCCTCAAACATGCTCCTTGCAGAAGTCCCTTGGGTATGCAGCATGGGACTTTGGCTGCATTCAGACCACAGTGTAGCCCGGGGGTCTTCAATTTTTGGTATGAGTTAGAATCACAGGTGGAGGTGTCATTAAAAATTAAATTTCTTGGATTCCACTTTAGTCCGATTACATGAAACTCTCTGGAGACAGGCCCCTGGCAATCCTGCTGCCCTCAGCTCTGGTCTCGGTTCTGATACCAATCACAACTACAGAACCATTGCCCTGGCCATCAGCCCCCCTCCAGCCTGGACTGTGATCATTTGCTGTGTGGCAGATGGTGCTAATGAAGAAGGCTCTGGCCTGGTAGCCTAGGTGTTGGCAGTGGCTGCTGCCTGTCAAATTTACTCTTCTTCTTAAAATCCTTTGTCTCTCTTCCACTAGAAACAAAGCAAAACTAAAAGACAAACCAACGTGCTTTTAAAAACATAGAAGTAGAGAAATGTGGAAAATGTGCACACGAAAGCTAGGGGCTGGTTACCATACTGGTCCATGGCAGTTGTTTTTAGTCTTAGTATTGTGTTTTTAAAGTTATAACAATTTATGGAATCATGTTAATTCATGTGTGCCTGTGGATTAATTAACGAATTATGTGATCTTTATATTACTATATCCTCATATGAAATAAATAATTATTATTTATAATTAATACTGCTACTGTATTTATGAAGCTGGAGCTTAGAAAGGCCACAGAGATAATGACTGATTCCTGGTTTGGTCACAAGAATATCATCTTTACTTCTTATTTTTATGCTCAACATATGTATAGTTCTAAGATGTTACAAACCATTAGAATGAACACTCATGTGATCACATAACCTTGGAAGTAAGGCTCTACCATTTGCTTCCCAAATGCTCATAATCCAACAATTAATTACATTTAGAGGAACATCTACATGAATCACCTTTATATCTATTCCCAATTCCCTTCTTGGGAGAAAATCCTGGAAAATAAAACAACATGCCAAACAAAAAAAACATATTCAAAATGTAATTTTTATATTTAGTGTAATTCTTGATATGCAGTACCAAATTAATTTTTAAAAAGGTTATAGAAATTATTTTAATTCTTAAACTTATCCTGACCAAAATGTTTAGGCAGCCGATGAGTCTCCATATCAGCTTATTGCAGGTGACTATATCCATTCATACATCTGTGGTAACATTTCTCATTGTTCCTTGAGGGTAATTCCTAAAGGGATTGCTGGATCAATAAGTACACACATTTTCAAAGCTGTTAATATTTGAGAACATTTCTAAACTGTTAGTTGTAAAGGGCACCTTTTTATTCCCACCAGCAGAAGCTGTGAATGGCTTTAAACCCTTGTCAACAGGGAACATCTTGTTTCAATCTATACATTGAAGAGCCAACCAATTAGATCAGCTTTGCATGTATGTTGACTCATCACTTTTAATTTTCATTTTTCAAATTTCTTGTGGTGTTTTACCATTATTTAAAAGGTATTTTAGGTATAAATATTTTTCTTATTAATTCAAAGGTGTCATTTATATTACAATGATTAACTTCTACAAGTTGTTAAATGCCTCTAGTGTGTCATCAATGCAATCATGGATGGTTTTGAGGTAACTAAGTACAAATTTAAATATGGTTGTGTCTATAAATATTTTCCTTTTGGCATCTAACTTTGGGTTTAGATAGAATTTAGAAAATCTATTCTCATTACACTAAATATAAAGATTCATATATACTTTTCACTATCATTTATATATGTTGAATAGCTATCTTTGGTACATTTGCAGCATAATTTGGGGTAGACAATAATATAAAGACTACTTTATTTTTGTTCTTTAGTCCTACAATTAATCAGCCAAGTCAGCAATATTTCTTGAATAATTCATTTTTTCTCTGTGAAAGGATGCCCTTGAATTCATGCATGGTACATCTCTGAAAGATTTTTTAAATATTCGTCCAAGTGTAATCAATAAACAATCTAATTTATTGATTGATTCATCTGGTGTCATTCATTTAGTTTATGCATATTCATGAAAATTTAACAGACAGTAGACAGAGTCAGAATTTTTCTCAACTTTATTATTATTATATATTTAAGCAAGACTCTTCTCTTTGTTAGGCATTTAGTTACCTCATGTACAGCAACATGTTTTTATGTAATTTTGGAACTATTTTGTTTATGTCCATATAAAAACATAAGCTGTGGATAGGTGTAGGTGGTGCCTGCTCTTAGCAACACCTTTTACACTACTTAACAAATTATGTCTCTGAGTCACCCAATAAATCACTGACTGTGTTAGCTGTTTTAGGTTCATGTCCAATATCTCCCATCATCATCTCAGGCTCTTACTCTGACATTTTTTCTAGTAGTGTCCCATTTGAATCTCTTCTGCTGTGCATCTTGATACTAAGGTTGGCCCTTTAGAGCTCTTGAGCCAAAGTTGAGTGAATTAGAAAATCATAGATAAACTCAGCTTGAGAACTACTTCTCCATGCATTTACTTACACACTGTATGTCTGCCTGAATTAGTAACTAATGGTATAGGAGAATTGAATAGAGGAAACAAAAAATCAACACACATGGCGAAGAGATAATACTCACCGAATTAAATACACAAATGTTAAAGATTGTTTTACCAAATGTTGAGGTCAATGCTTGTTTGGTGCAGACATATTTGCAATTATAATTGCTTTCCATTGGAATGTGATTGCATATAAAATATTCTTTGCTTTATTGTTAAATCAATGCATGAAAATTAATGTAAAAATCAATTGACTACAAATCTATTCTTTAGGCAAATTATATCATAATATATGAGCTAGAGAGCCTATCTACTAATAAGATTGTACAATAAACATCAGCACATTTTTAAGAAATTACTCATGACTAGGCTGTATAGAACATTCATCACATAAGAATGAGCAAGAAAAAGAAAAGCAGCCTTAGGCAGGGGTAGTAGAATACCTGTGATATGAGAGAGTGCAGCCATAGTGTAGATGGAAATGTTTAAGGACAGCTAAGGCAAGGGAAGGAGGAAGAAGGGTAGAAAGGGGAAATGGTTAATCAAAACTGGCAATGTCTGAAAAAAACTTAAGAAACCTACTACTTTGTAAGTGTGTACACACATTTAAAGGAGTTAAATGTAAGTATGGGTGGGTCATGTGACTCTCCGGAGCTGAGATAGGTTATTAAATAAAAGTCACAGTGCCAGGCATAGAATATCCCCTTAGGAGTGTTAATTATAAATGTTCCATAATCCCCTTTCCCCAAAGAGTGCAGGGTATTGCCATGGCTGTGGGTTACCCACCATAACTAGAAAGAAAGACAACTGTTGCTGAAGACACCACACAATTTAGTTACTGGTTATAGAGAAACTTTTCCCTTAATACCTTCCATGGTGCTGGAAGGAGGAGAAAAATCATCCACCATCTTACTCTGTGATAGACACTGCCTACTATGCTATTGACCTTCCTGGAAAGATGTCCCTACTGGTGCCATAATGAAATTAATGTTATGTGGTTAAGCAACCACTTGCTGATTGTATTTAAGACCTACTTTATGGGTGGGAATTCATTTCTTCTAATGTATACCTAGTCCAGTACCAGTGGTTAGGAAGGTTATAGGGCTCAAGGAGGACTTATTACTACTGTTTTGCCAAATGGGCATGTTGCCAAATTGTCTTGTAAATACTTCTGCTTCTATCTAAAGATCAGTGCTGCTCTCAGCTTTGATCAGCGAAGTTTATGTTTGCACTGTGCAATGGTTAATGCAGAGATTCATAACTGATCAAAGAGTTTAGAATAAGTGGCTGGTAAGTGCTCAGTACTACTAGAACATCTGTATCCCTGCCCCTTCCACACCACCAGGGCTCAATGTACACCATGGAAGGGGGAAAAGGAATTCAAAAACCAGGGGATGGGGAAAGTCTTGCAAAAGATGTGTGCTTTTCAGACTTGACATGGCTGCTGTGTTCATGAACTCATAATAGCTAAGATAACCTGCACAAGACCTGTTTAAGAGCAAGCCTTTCATATATCAGCTTGTGGATGGGGATATAAAATCTCACCCCTAGCTGAAGCGCATACAGCATTAACAGCTGCTAGGAAAGGGAGAATCATTCTTTTTTTTCTCATGATTATAATAACATATACGTTACTTGTGACCTAGCAAATTATACCACATACATACATGTGCAAGCAAGCTTAATTTAAATCAGTGGATTTTTTTTAAGACATGAAGATAGGAAAAATATATGTTTGGAAGAAAAAGAGTTCCAGGAGAAGTTGGAATATATTAAATATTATGTATAATACCATATGTGTGTGTGTGTGTGTGAGAGAGAGTGAGTGTATGTTTGTATATATATGTAATTTTTCAAAGAAAATGAAAACTATCTTTAAAAGAAAAAAAAAGGAAGAAAGAGACATTATTTCTCCACTGAGGAATCTTACTCTCTTTTAGTTAAGAAATGCAAAATGTAATCTGAAGTGTGACAGATATAACACAAAAGAGATCACCATGAGGAATGTTATCCTACAGAAGTGACATTGAAAAGATAAGGGAAGCTCAAGGGGGGGAGACACATATGAAATAGAACAGTCACAATATAGGAACTTGCAAACGCAAACAGCAAGGAAAGGTTAGCATGTCTAAAAGTTGGTGAAACTCTATGAAGCTATGGAATTAACACTTTCATTATATTAAAAGGAGGTGTGGCAGAAAGATAGTAAAAGGGGCTTCCCAAAAGCTGGCAGAGGGTAGAGCTTACTTGTTTACTGACATGAAGAATTCAATGAGGACACAAGGGTAAAACTGAGGTGTGGAGTGACCATGCAGGGGTTTTAGAGAAGAGAAGGGGAGATAAAGCCAACAACACCAGCCAAAGAGACCGACCTCCTCCAATGTAAAAGAACATGGAGAACACTGCATTTGCAGACCACACACATTTTAAATTCATGCTACAAAGATGGAAGAATTATCAGTGTCTGGTGGTTTGTATTCTTACGAAGTAGATTGAAGGGAAGAAGGGCTTGGGAGAGCTGTTTGGAAGAACGAGATGTTTTTGAAGTTGTCACTGAGGACAATGGAAGAAACAGCTGACATGTCCTTAATAAAACCAAGAACAAACTTGGATTAAATAAATCTTCTTGAATGTTGCACATGAAGTCGCTTGAGAAATTAGAGAAGAGGGAAGCTAGGACAAGAAAATCAGTGAACCCCAATTCAAATAAGACTTCAGTTAAAACAATTGGTTAAATAAAATTGACTATTTTGAGAACGCTAGGCTGATTCCATGACAGGCTTCAAGATAAATTGGCAGTTAGAGAGACTAGCCCTAAAAACTGAGGCAAGTCCAGGCAAGCCCAGGTTCCAGCCTTCATCCCAGGTAATAGAATTTCCCAGCCACCTGGCCTGAGGCAAGGACAATGGGTCAGCAGCAGTTTCCAGACTTCCTCAGCTACTTCCTCAGTAACAGTTCCTAGACCAAGCCCTCATCCCTGGTGGTAATGGAATGTCTGTAGAGATGTACCCAACATAGAGTTCACCTACCCTGGAATTCCCTAAGGTGCTTTAAATCAGCAAGCTCACTTGGGCATCACTCTATCTTAGTAACGGGAGACCCCAGTGTGCTTCTGCAGAATAAAACACTCTTTGCATTTATATACTATCTTTGGTGAATCATGGACCCTTACAATTTAACTTTCCAATGCTAGAAACATTACACCTTCTCAGAAAATGGGGCTTTCTTGACTTCCTTTTTTGGGGGGCGGGTAAGGTCCCTTTCTCTTGTAGACATTCAAGTTATTTTCAAAGTTTCATTATCCTCAACAATACTGCAATGAACTTTCTGTACTGCCACCTTACAAATACATACAAAGATTTCCATAGGGAAAATTGTCGAATCAAACTGTATGCATTATTAATTTCATGAGGCTTCCAAATTGGGCTTTACCAATTAATATCCTCACAGTTGTATGAGAACATGCTTCCACACATTCTGACAATACAGAATATTGGTTTTGTTTTGTTTTTTGTTTTTTGGTCTGCTTGGTTTCTTGCTTTTGTTTTTAGTGTTCTTCCAATCTAACAATATTTCTTTTTTGTTCTAACTTTCTTTTTTCATTGAATATCTTTCTTGACTTCAATTCAGCACTAAAGCTCATAGTTTCAGACTAGTTGCTTGTCAATCATTTACTTACTTTCATTCCTAGCCAAAACAACAACAACAACAACAACAACAACAACAAAAACCAAAATAACAACAAGAAACACTTGGGGCTTCAGAGAACTAAGATTTTGTTGGCAGTTCCTTGGCTTCATCTTGTTTCATCCTTGTTCTGATTGTGACATCTTTGAAGCCCCTCCCCTCCTGCCCTTTTAAAATGCTTTCATTGACTCTTGGGACAATTGCCATTTCTTTTGAAATCTCTTCCTGCTCCTTTGCAAACGTTGATATATTTCACTTTTGTGATTTGGGAATATTTCTTTTTCCCCATACAATTTGAAGTTTTCCTTTCATTGTAGATCCTTCCCAAATATATAACTCAAAAAGTAAGCTTGTCAAGTCCCCCAGGTCTTTGTCTCTTAATGGCCCATCTAGATTGCCTGCACAGAAAATGTCCAAGCCCTCTTCTTTTCATTTGACTTTGCTAATTTGGGTTGTCAACTTTTTTATAATTCCTTATGTTGTAATTTTTACCCCCTTATCATTGACCCAATCTCAACTGATCCTTTTCTTCTTATAGCACATCTATCTGACTGCATATTGTTTCTGCAACCTCTCAAAAACAATTATTTTAGTAATTGTAGCAGTATTTATATTCCTGATTTTTCTTCCATCAAAGAAAATTGGGCATGCCACTCCCAGAGGACCCTGGCATACCACTCCTGGGCATATACCCAGAGGATTCCTCTGCATACAACAAAGACACATGCTCCACTATGTTTATAGCAGCCTTGTTTATAATAGCCAGAAATTGGAAGGAGCCCAGATATCCCTCAAAAGAGGAATGGATACAGAAAATGTGGTATATTTATACAATGGAGTACTACTCAGCAATTAAAAATAATGAATTCATGCAATTTGTAGGTAACTGGTTAGATCTGGAAACTATCATCCTAAGTGAGCTAACCCAATCACAAAAGAATACACACGAAATGCAATCACTGATAAGTGGATATTAATGAGCCCAGAAGCCCTAAATACTCAAGGCACAATTAGCAAGTCAAATGACTCTCAAGAAGAAAAAAAGGAGAGGACCCTGGGCCTGTAAAGATTGGATCCAGTATTGTAGACCCAGAACAGAGAAATCATGGGGGGGGGGGAGAAGAGTGGGGAATAGCATGGGGGGGGAGAGGAATTATGGGACATATGGTGGGGGGTAACTGGGAAAGGGGAAAGCCTTTGGAATGTAAACAAAGAATATAGAAATTAAAAATAAAAAAAAAAGTTCTTCCACTGTCTCTATGTTATTTTCAGGTTCTTTTTTTTTTAAGATACAGGTATGATTCATTTCTCATGCTTAAGATTCATGTGTAAGAACTGTCATTTATTAAGTTCTTTATAAGTGCCTGGCCGATTGCAAGTACTGGCCATTCCATCTTTCTATCAGACCAGCTGCTTCAGGATGATGGGGAACATGGTAAGACCAGTAAATTCCATAATCATGGGCCCACTGTCGCACTTCTCTGGCTGTGAAATGAGTTCCTTGGTCAGAAGCAATACTGTGTGGAATACCATGACGATAGATAAGGCATTCTGTGAGTCCACGGATGGTGGTTTTGGCAGAAGCATTACGCGCAGGAAAGGCAAATCCATAACCAGAATAAGTATCTACTCCAGTAAGAACAAAACGTTGTCCTTTCCATGGGGGAAGTGGTCCATCTGTCTTCTGCACTGGATGGGCTTTGTTTGTTTTTTTTTTTAGATTATAGTAAAGGCAGGTTTACTGGGAAGCTGTTCTTCAGTGAGTTCACTGGCCCCAAAGATGGAGGCCAGAGAAGTTCCCATGGAGAGAAAAGAGTGACAGAAGGGGAAGAGAAAGAGTGCAGAGAGAGAAAAGAATACTTTCTTTTAATGCAAAGAAACCTACTATTATCAAACAAATGCTTGCTAGGGTATTTGCAAAGATACATATTTGTTGATGTGTTCGAAAATGGAGAATTTCACCCTCTTCCTTCCACCTGTTTATTAACTAACCCTATTTGCTTCTCTGAAGATACAGCTACAATAAGTAGTCACACAATGCCTCACATTCACATAATGCTTTGAAAACGAGGTATAAATTACAGATACACAAAGACTCGGGAGCCGGAGTTCCTTCATGCTAGCCACTAATTGTTTGTTGTTGGGGGCAAGATACTGTGAGCTTCGGTTTACTAATTTTGCCTTGAAAGGCTCTTGTTTTCTCAGCAGAAGGCCTCAGGATCATTAGGAGATCTCACTACTAGACTCAACAGTGAAAAGATTTGCTTGTCTGACATGCTGCAAAGCATAGGGTTGTGGTTGGGAAATACAAACGAGGTCCTCAGGTTTAATCACTTAGTGAGGGCCTTAAAATTACCATACTGAATTAGATGATCCCCCTTTTACACCTTCAACCATTTCTATGCCATTGAGGGTTTGTCCTATTCCCATGGCATCTGGATAATTAAGGAATTAAGTGTTTAGGGATGGCTTCTAGATGAATTTAGATATGGAAGCTAAAATATAAATAGCTCTCCCAACCTTATACACCTGCTTAAGGGAATTTGTAGCAAACACTTTCACAAATGACAAAGCGACTGCGGGTCTCCCACAGCTGCTTCTGAGCCTCTTTGATGTGTTTCCTTCTTTGCCTTTGCCGAAGGAAGGCTGACATTTATTCTTTATTTTTAATTCTATTGCTGATTCCACAGGGTGCAGTGAGGAGCCACACATCCAGATTTAATAAAAGACAAAGACCAAAACAACCAATGAAGACTCCCTTCTTATTTAGAATCGCTGGAAAGTGCCCAAAATTGGGAGCGTTCTTCATCAGCTATTGATTTGACACCTGTGGATTCTGCAAAAGACAGATTTATATGACAGTCACAGTTTCAAGGCTAATCATAATGCTTTCATTGTGTTTGACAGTTTCTGATCAGCTTCTATATTGTCAGCGTGTCTGCTGCCATTTTCATAAGCTTGAGAGTTGGTGGATTAACGGAAAGTCAAGCACTACAATTAGAATATCTGTTTGTATGCAGAGATGCTGCATTATATATTAAAACATGGCTTATTTATTCCAAATTCTACCCTTGCTTCTATTGTATTTGATCATTTTTCCTTTGCATCTTTTAGTTCTCAGTCCTTGTGAACAGGAGCCATTCGAGACAGAAGGCTAATGTTGAATACAAATGAAAATTTTAAGTGGAGCCTAACTTTTCACTTTCGTAAGAAACTGTACTTAGCTGTTTATTTTTGCAGTGATACATAGTCAACAATTATAGAATCTAAAACCTTTGACAGAGGATGTTAGAACTCTGGACACAACAAAGCAAAATGTACCTCCCATGACTAAGGTGATATGAGGCTTTCTTTGTGCTGTCAAATTATGAAGCAAAATCCTTAGGAAGAAACTATTTTATCATCTAGTCTTCCTTGTCTCATACTGGATAGTTACAAAGAATCACGACTGAATTTAGCTTGTGTTTTCCTACAGGATCAAGTAATATAAACCAAATTTTTAGAAACCCCAGTACTTCCAAATTAGCCTACAAAAATGTAAGATATGTCAAAATATTTTATGTATGTGAGTAGCAATCAACAAGATAAAAATGACACACTGAGATGTAGCTATGACTAACCCAATTAAAATTATGGTCCATGAAGAATCCTATTCTCCTCCTAGAAGTACACACACAATTCTCTATTCTCCATTAGAAGTCAAAGGGCCAGTGAGCCATCAAGTCTTACTAATAAGTTAGACTTCATTCTAGTAGGTACTTTTCTATTAATTTTTAATTCATCACTTTTACATACAAGTTTACTGTATTCATCAAATAAAATGTAGAATGTGTAAAATACAATTACTTAGAATCTGGGACCCATAGTTATAGTGGAGTAACTATCATTCACTACCATTTGACAGAATTAGTCTCTCAAAAACTTATCATACATGTATTACTTTTAAAGCTGCAGGCTACTAGAAGAGAAACCTGAACACCAAGCCGGCCATGAAACCCTTGACCCATATACAATCTCTCCTGCCTGCCGGATGTTTTCAGCAATGGCGGCACAGAACTTGTGGGAGTGACCAACCAATATCTGGTTTAACTTGGTGCCCACACCAGGAGAGGAGCACATGTCCTTCACTATCTGGATGGTCAGGAACCAAATACTGGATAGGCAAATGACCTAAAATAGAACCAAACATGACTGGACAAACAAGCAAATTAAAAAAATGAATAAATGAATCCTCATGAAATTCTGCTATCCTCATAGATTGGTGCCTTGCCCAGGCATCACCAGAGAATCTTCCTCTAGCAGCAGATGAGAGTGGGTACAGAGACTCACACCAGACATTATGCAGAGAGAGAGAGAGAAGAGAGATTCTAAATTGAAGGTCTCTCTGGGGCCCTTCCCTTGTAGGAATCCATTATTCTTTCCAAATGTAAATCCCAGGAATTGACTTAGGTTGTCAAGCTTATTGGTAGGTGGTTTTACCTACTGAGCTATCTGACCAGCTCAAAGAATTGTTCAAGAAGTGACTCAGCCATCAAACCAATTTTCTTAAACACATTTAACATAATTTTACTGTTTTTACAAAACAGTAAAAGTTCCTACCTAGTCCAAACATTGCTATTTGCATATTGCAAAAATGCTATTTGCATGTTGTAGAGTATATAGATATCTGTAATTCAATCAATGTGCTAAGACACACTATTGGAGTGATGTCCATAACATGAGGATTAGGTTTAATTCATCAAAACTAGTTCCATTCTTTTTGCCACAGTCCATTTCACATTTTTATAAATCATCTTTATGAAACAACTACTATTTGCTTTCTTGGCCCTTTCTTGATATATAATAATAACAACTTAGTTACTGTTTATCATCAGCTATATGATAACTTTGTTTTAGTATCTATAGTAAAACATCAACTGATAAAGGAGTATCATTTCTTTTCAGGCTGCTAATACCAAGAAGATGAGAGATTAATAATGATAGAGTAATAGTAAACAAAATAAAAATAAGAAAATGTAGATCATATTTGTCCACAATTATTAAGAAGTCCCAAAGAGAGACCATATTGTCTGAGTTTTAGAAGACAAAAATAGAAACAAAAGAATGCAATAAGACTTCTAACATTTAGATTAGTATCTAACCATTAGACAAAATTAAAAGGAACAATTAAAGATATATTACTGGATAATTGAAAGACAGGTAAAAGTCAATGTCTTACATAATGACATGGCTTAATCATTAGGAGGTAGTTTTAAGATGGTATCTGGTTTTTCTCTAAGAAGTCGTTACAGATCTTTTAATACAGGTATGAGAAATAATGCAGAAAATAAAAGAACCAAATTGGTACATTTTATGAACTGAATTGGTTGAGAGTGACAAGATATCTGGGTCAGAGCTGCTAAAATGGTCTAGCCCAGACAAGGATAACTCATGGAAAAGTGCAATATAACAATAAATTTGACATGTTTATTCCAAGTCACCATTGTATACTGAAAAATAATGTTGATCTATTGGGGATACCTCACTAACATGAGCCAGGATTATTGGTGGCCATTGTCTCAAGGCTTGGACAGAGTGATGCTTATAGGTAAAGTCCAGCACAGCTATTACGGCCTTCCGAGAAATCCCAACACCAGACCACCAATGAAGAAAGAGCAAAAAGCTCTTAAGAGAGAACAGAACTTTGATGGGCGAGGAAGGCTATAGAGATGCTAGCTAAGCTGTTAATGGAATATCCTCCTCTCTAGTGCAAAGGGTCTCTCTATGGAGGAAGACTGGGTGTGATCTTGGAGTGTGAAACAAAGAGGAGCACAGCCCTGTTACAGTCTACATATTTGTGCTCTCAAAAGTTATAATCTGAAAACAACTTCCTATCTGATAGCTTTTGGATATGGGGGCTTAGAGATATGAGGGAGGAAGCCTCAGAAACACAACCAAAACACTTAAAAAAGACGACCTGGGAAGAGGTGTCTTCACTGTCAACCGAGAGAGTTACAGTGAGAGAAAGAACCATCTGTGGTTCATTTTGGTCATCTATGAACCATGAAGTGGCCCCTCAGCAGTTACCAAATCTGCTGGCAGGAAGATGTGGGATTTTCAGCCTCCAGAAGTGTAAGAAATAGGTTTTGTTGTTTTTAAGATGCTCAGTTTTCAATATTTATTTGTTTTTTTTTTTGTTTTTACAGTAGCCTACAGACCCTAAAGCAAATTTTATCTGGAAACTCATCTATTACATAAGGAAGTTGTTCTAAATGAGATTGAAGGACAAAGTTGTAACCTGAATGACGAGTTCTAGAGCTAGCTGGAACCAATGGCTCACTGGGTCAAGACACATAGCTAGAGTTAGGATCTCATTCTGAAGCAGAATACTAAGAAAGGAAACCAAAGAACCCAGATTATCCACCAAAGGATGTGGACCAAAGGGTGCACAGGTCACAGTGCAGAGTTAGGCGATAACACTTCAGAGGCACTGCATAAACATTGTGTTTTTCACTGAAAACAAACAAACAAACAAACAAACAAGTCAAGACATCATTTCCAAATTTTGGGGATTGTTATGGAAAACAAATGTTGATATATTTATTCATTACCCATTTTGATAGCAAAAATACACCTGTTTACAGCCTCCAGGATATTAATTGGAACCAGCTGGCATGGAGTCAGAGACTGAAGACTCTCAGGACTGGAGCTTGAATAGACAGGCGAGGTTGGCAAGGAGGAGACATTTGAAACAGTTTTGGCTGTTGTTACCTTGGCAACGGAGATTGTTTCTATTGAATAAACCAAGAGAGTTTCTGGATTTCTTTTTGTTTTTCCTTTTTTTTTTTTAACCACATTAAAAAACAGAAAAACAAACAATTAGTCCATCATGGAAAACCAGTCAATTTTTTTTTACTACTTTAATGAAAAAAGACCCACAAGCAACCATCCTGTGTCATTAAATGATTGTATTCAATATAGTTCCAGAATTACATGTGTCTTATTCAACTAGCATTTTATCCAGCTGTTTCCCTGACATTTTTCCTACTAAGTGATATCTTCCGGTGTTCTCAAAAGTGTGTTTTAAAAGGCTGCACTAATCCCCACACCATTACCTATCTACAGTATGGTATGTAACTTTTGTCAAAATGTTAATTAATTCACCATTTCTTTCATTGTGAGAGTTTAACCAGAAAAAAAAAATGCCAGCCAACAGTGGAGTGTGCTTAGTGCTTATCCTGATTCTCGAGGGTTTTTTTTGTGTGTGTGCATGGAACAGCTCAAAACACAGAGAATGTACAGAACACATTTTAGGCAATAAGTTTTACATTCCTTTGAGCATATACAGAAGTCAAAAGTGACATGAGATATGTAGCTGAGGAAAAGAAGGTGAGACAGCTATTGAATTTAAGATTGTACCTCATTGCCACACCATCCTGTATTAACAACCTGAAAATTCTACAGCTCTCAAATGAACTGTCTCAAGTTCTTGGTTTGAAGATTCTTGACCAAAGACATCAAGATTTACGGAGGTTAGACAAGAGTCAATAAATACACTTTTCTTTTGTTTGAGAAACTTTTAGTCATGCATATACAAGGATAGGCGATTTGGTATATGAAAACATATTCATAATACTTTAATCACTAAAAATTTCAAAGTCGCCAAATGGGCTTGCTCATGAGGCAAGAGGGCTGAGGATAATCACTCATCTCTAAGTTTTGCTAGGGGCCATAAAACAATGGAATTTCATGCATTTATCATTTATGGTGGGAAAAAAACTCTACCACTATACCACATTCCTAGCCTAGTTCCATATATACATATATATGGGCTACATATTATATATATATATATATATATATATATATATATATATATATATATATATATAAAACTACAGTTATATGGAACTACAAAATGGCAAAGATAACAACTTCAGTACACTGGGTACATGATTGCCATACTACTAAAGAAAACAATAGAAGAAAATTGTAAGAGATAAGAGAAAAAGAAGAATTTCAAGGGGATTAAGGAGGTGAGAGTGTTGAAAGCACAGGCTCCAGGCTAGGGCTAGAGGGTTAGATAAGAGTACAGATGAGAAATGTAGCTTGAA
Organism: Apodemus agrarius; assembly: GCA_964023405.1. Lineage (NCBI taxonomy): Eukaryota > Metazoa > Chordata > Mammalia > Rodentia > Muridae > Apodemus > Apodemus agrarius. The sequence continues at coordinate 52,189,709 of OZ030007.1, read as the reverse complement.
ATTGGAAACAAAGTAAAGGCTTTATAAAGAAGAGCTGTACTCTGTTACACTGCAAAGGTCCCTGGCATTGGTCCCTAATAACTATTTATTTATTTATTTACTTACTTATATTTTTTTCAAGACAGGATTTCTCTGTGTAGCCCTGGCTGTCCTGGAATTCACCGTGTAGACCAGATTAGCCTTGAATTTACATAGATCTGCCTGCCTCTGCCTCCCTCGCTCTGTACTGGGATTAAAGGCATTCACCAACACTTCCTGGATCCTAATCACAATTTAAAAATAAAATAATAAATAAACAAACCAAGAAGATTCCTTTTAATTAAATAAGCCATCTAGAAATACCCTGGTGTTCTGGGTTTTAAAACTCAAGTGAAAATCCCTTTTTGCTCGGGCATTTATGGTCCTGAGAATTGCAGATTGCAGTTCCCAGTTGGAAATATATGTCCAATAACAGAGAGCTCCAAACCAGGCTTTGTAAGAACTGTGTAGGGTGAGGTACTCATCAAGTAGCCAAAGGAAACTGGGCCAACTTCCCAAATCTTGGTCCTTATATAAGAATGAACAACCAAAAAATGTCAGGAGATGTTAAAGAAAAATAATTAGAGAATTCATGATTACAAAAAGAAAACTGACTTTTAAGGAAACAGAAATAATCAATCCAGGGAGCAGAGAACAAGATAAAAGTTATAATTAATGTACCCTTAGAGGAAAAAACCGAGACACACACACACACACACACACACACACACACACACACACAGAGAGAGAGAGAGAGAGAGAGAGAGAGAGAGAGAGGGGTGGTGAGGCCATAATACAAAGATCAGATGTAGGACATACAGAATAAATATAATAGATTTTTTTTTTAGGAAAAGAGCAGAGAATATGCAGAATACGAAATGATCAAAAATTAAAACAATTTTTACGTATAAAGAATGAAACTAATATTTAGTTTGAAAGGCCCTATAGAAAAAATGTGGTTTTCATTTTGCTGTTTGTTTGTTTTAAGGGCCCAAAACACTATTCATCTTTAGCAAGTTGAAGGAAACATTGTAGACCATAATGAAGTTTGCCATGAGACTGTCTTTAAGTGATAGGAGAAGCTGCATCCATAAAGCCTCACCAATGTGACTATACAAACAAGGATAACAACAATAAACATGCCAAAGTCGATACAGAAAAGACCATGATGCCTCATCCTCACACAAAGAACTACAGGCAACTAATGGAGGAATGCTGAGATTAAAGTCCCATTTTACCTTACAAGGAAGCTGAAGAGGTATTCCAGAGAAATGAAGGAGAAAGCAGTACACAGGGGAGTTGGGAAATTATTAAACCAACCCAGATGAACGAGAATGAGGAATGTAAGAATTATGTCTCAGAAGCTGGCTTAGCTCTGGGAAAAGAGGACTGTTAGTCATATACCTGGGCCTGCCTTCACTGGCGTTCTTGGTTGGTCAGTGAACTCTGCCTTGATTGGTAAGCAATGGTCTGCTGTTTGTTGCTCATAATACTACTTCAAGATGAATGCAAGAAGGAAGTCACCATCAAAAGGAATAACAACAGATCTGAACAGTGAGTAGACAAAACTCCAGATAATGGTGAAACCACATGCTATTATCAATAAGAACAGAAGGAAAGAAAGACAGCTGTTATTTAAAAGGTAGAAATTCTATATGAAGTAGATATGAACCAAAAAACTTACAAGGCATGCTTTGAATCAATTCAAGGTTTTATTAGACTAATCAAATTACTTTGGTGATTCTGAGTGATTACAGTGTCAAGACATTGGTAGTATAGATAATAAAAAGTAACCTTACTATTCAACTCCATCATAACACCAGAGTTGACACTGTTACAGTGAAGAGATAGGGGTGGGGGGACATAGAGATGGTATTAAATATTGTTACCCAAGCACTTATTGATTGTGGTAGTTCCTTAAGTTTTATGGCAGGTATTTCTGACATTCATTTCTTGTAGATAAGCAAACGTACTGGAATATGGCACGATTTGACTTCTTACTTGGCAGCTGCATGTCTCTGCCTGGTTGCCCTAGAACCCCCATTCACACAGCAAAGCCTACTTACCACCACGACCATTACAAATGCGTCCCAAGATACACTCAGAAAACTAGTCAACGATCCCAGCTAATGATTCCAGCTCCATCCAGAAAGCACATGTTCAATGAGGACTACTTTAACTGGTTTTTTGTTTGTTTGTTTGTTTGTTTGTATTTTGAACTGGGGCTTTTTGCTGCCAAACATCAGTGAAGTCTCGATAACCCTGCAGTCACTTCTACGTCAGTCAGACCTCGGTGACATAGCAGAGAGACACTTTTGTGGCCAGGACCGGGGAAACACAAGCCTTCATTCGCATTTGAGAGTTCCCATGATTGCCACAAATGTCTCTTCTCAGGCTGTGTGAGCAGTCTGCTTCCTCACTTAGCCAGGAAGCTAGGAGATGGTTTTCTATGTTTTTTTTTCCTGTAATATTGGAACATTAGGCCCAATTAAAGGCTTCTCCGGAGTTGGCGTTCCCTGCCTCTTTCTAGCAGAGCCTCCCAAAGCTGAAAGAAGAAGCTGTAGAAACAGCAAAGTGGCAGCGGGGCCAGGAGCAGCAGGCAGTGGTGACAGCATGCCAAGACGAGGACGCTGTGGACAGGCTGGCTCTTTGGACGCTGAAGAGGAGGTGAAGCTGAACAGATGGCAGGCCACGCTGCGTCCGTGTCAGAGTGGCTAACTCCATAGACAGCTGCAGAAGAGGTCAGGCTAACACAAAGTACAGAAACGATAAAAAACCGCAGTTAACTGCCTCTCACCGGCAGCATCTGGGACAGGGGCCATAGCAACGAGAGGCAGCTGAACAGTTAAAGAAGTTAGAGCAGGAACAAGGGGAGGTGGGCTGGAGGAGAGAGAAGACAACGAGACGAGGCTGAAGAAGCACAGAAGGCTATAAAACGCCACCGGAGGAAAAACTACAGGATGTGGCCCCAGGAGTTCCAGAGAGCAGCCAAACATTCAGAATCAAGGTGCTCAGACACCCCAGGCCTGAGAGCTGTGACCCTCTCCAGTACCAAGAGCTCCTGATCCTGATTAGCTAAGGCCTTCCCAGTAAACGGGAAGACCAGTTGCTTTCAAGGATTAAGGAATCCTCTGACCCCAGACCTGTATCAGTGTTTTAGCACATAGAATTAAGGGTCTCTCTACCAGAGGCCCGAAAGAGAGCTGTATCACTTAATGGAATGGCCAGCAGCTGCTCCATCAGACACGTTGCTGTCCATCAGGAGAGATTACATAATGCTGCTGAAAAAGAGTCATGGAAGGGTTTGCCATGATCTATCTGTGTAGAGGAAAGAGCAACACATGGAGTCTTAACCACCACGTAAGAATCATTGAGAAGCTGGTCATAGGATGAAGAAAGGGAAAAGAAAATGTATGGGCATGAAAGCTTTTCTGTAAGGAAATCACATTCACTGAAGTTGGTAGAGCAAAAAAAAAAAAAAATCAGAGATCATTTCTTTTAATGCTACCAAAACCATTAGTAGAACACAATACCAGTAATGATCAAATAGAGGGGAATGGAGAATTAGTCAAAATAGCAGCATGTCCTTATTTTTTTTGCTCATGTTTTATAGCAGCAAGCCAGCAGATAGCAAAAGTTCTAATGAAGAAAGTATGGTAAATGCACATTAGAATGGAAACATCATAAAGTTAAAGCCCTGAAATGATTAAGAGCTTGGCTCTGGAGAGTAAGAAGGAATAAATGAAAAAAAAAGTCAACCTCGGGTTTTCCTTTCTTGATCACTTATACAGGTTTTTAAAAAAAGTTAAAACAGAAGAAGCAGAAAGGTGAAGGTTTTGTTGTGAATCACTGCCTGTGTGTGAATGACGCAGAGGAAAAAGAAGTAGTCAACTGCCTCTTCAGTCTTCCCTCTTCAAGTTTAGGAAAAGGTGGTAAGTGAACTCAGACCTGGTACGGTGTGCTCACTGCACCTGTGGAAGGCCGGGGAGAACCGAGACAGCGTAATCTCATCCTGATTCTATAACCACAAAGAGAAACCTGGAAAATAGTTCTTCAAGAAAGAGGCTAGTCTTTACCAGCTCAAAGGATCTTCATGGAAAGAGCAGATTCACACTGAGGAGAAAGAAATGTAAAGGCTTTGGTCAATGAGATGAAACTCATTAAGAAAATATCCAAAAGGGTAAAGTGAGGTCAAGAGCAGAGTTGCCAGGCTGTGTGGACACTGAGCAGAGGAATAAATAGCTTCTCATCTAGCTACCTTCTGGAAGTTATACCATGTACTGTCTTGAATCATTTCTCTCTGGAATGAAAATTGCCATATGAAATATGGGTTGGGTTTTTATTTATTTATTAGAATTAAGTTTGCTTCTAAGAGAAAGTGGTTTATTTATGAGAATGCAAATTTCAAAAGCCTTCTGGAATTTAGAGAAGGCTTGTCATTTAACCCCTATAATTAGGTATACTCTGTCCCACACAATGCAATTCTATATGTCCTTTCTCACAAGCTATACGGCATCTACAGTTTGTTAACTGTGCTCCTGTGGAAGAAGTCCTTTAAATTTAACTTCTAAGATCCAAAAGTACATGACCTAAGTCAAATCCTACTCATAAGAAAGTGAATGTTAGAACAGAAAGCCTTGATTATTTTTCTCTGACAGTTATCCTTGCTCTGAATTTCCTGCAGTATTTGAATTTTATTCAATATAGTATTTCTTTTCTAAAATGTCAGAATTAGCTAATAGCTACAGCTTACCTAGAATTCCAGGTGCCTTCAAGTGGGCTTAATACCCCTATCCACACCATTTAAAGTGTCTCGTGTATTTGAGAAATGTGAAGGTGCTCCTTGGTAGAGGTTTACAAGGAAAAGAAAAGGACCATTCCTGCCTCAAGACATTCAAGTTATTGAGGCCCCATCATAATGTGACTTCTCAGATGTCTAGCTGCAGAGACTGTCATTGGCTAGGAACCGCAGTCACCAGAGTGGTGGTCTGGAAGCTTCCTGGAGCAGGCTGTAAACTGAGAGGATACTAAGCAGTCGAGACTTCCCAGTCCTCCCATGCTCAATTAGAGCCAACGGTCTCCAGGCCATAGAAGAGGATTCCCTGCCTACAGCTTAGGCCATTCAGTGAGCACCGTGTGCTTGGTTCTTTGTAGAGTTTCCATAACTTCTCTCTGCATCTAGACATCCTCTGCCCTCTTGGGCTGAGCTTCACTAGCAGCGTGGCCCAGGCAGGCTATCTAACCACTGTGCTTCTGAGTCCTCATCTGTAAAGAGAAAGTGAGACCAGTGCCTCTGCTCTGTGCATGTTTCGAGGCATACATGACTGTTGTTGTATGTATGTTGGCCATGTTGGTCATATAAATGGTCACAGCACAGGCTAAGTGCTTGTAGAATTTGCTTGTGTCAGTTCATGGTCCCTATATGTGATGATCCACTTTAAACTTTGTGTGGGCACATAGCACAGGATCTCTTGCCATTCTCCTGGCTGGTGTCCCAGAATGGCCCGTGAAGAAAGCCCAACTTGTGAACTTGGGAAAATGTGATTCCCCAAATTCTAACACCCTCTGATCTGTAAAATGTGGTTAGTATTAGCTATCTTTGTGGGTTCCTTTACAACCTCAGTGGCAGGAGAGAGAGAGAGAGAGAGAGAGAGAGAGAGAGAGAGAGAGAGAGAGAGAGAGAGAAGAAGAAGAAGAAGAAGAAGAAGAAGAAGAAGAAGAAGAAGAAGAAAAGAAGAAGAAAGGAGAGAAGAGGAGAAGAGAAGAGAAGAGAAGTGGAGAGAAGAGAAGAGAAGAGAAGAGAAGAGAAGAGAAGAGAAGAGAAGAGAAGAGAAGAGAAGAGAAGAGAAGAGATGAGATACGGGTGGTCTCTAATGAGGAATGTGGCATTTAGCAAGTGGTTGCTAAATATTTGATATTGGTTAAGTGTTAAGCTTCTAGCACACAGACAGAGCTTTGACAGAGTTCTCATATTCACAGCACGGGATCCAGTCACCAGACCCTAATGATAAATCACTGTAGAAATTTGTAAGAGAAGAAAACACCAGGACATAAAATACTACTGCAGTGTAAATCTACAAAGCAGTGGAGGTTTATGCTGCCCACACTCCGTTTGCTGATCACATAGCCGTGGAGCAGTAGCTTCACACTCGTCTCCATGAGTACAGGTGGCATGTGGTCACCAGGAAGGCCACAAAGGAGCAGTGACACATGCAGCACAACTATGACAACAAGCAAGTATGCAATTCATAGTGCCAGGTCTAGAGGAGGGAGAAAAGTGTCCGTTCATTCTTCAAATACATATTCCACACCTTTTAGGCATAAAATAGTGAGTTTAGCAGTTCTATGCAAGCTCTGGAAGACAGCGGTGGAGAGAGGGACAGAAAAGCTAACCCTGATGCACGGGGCAGCAACAGCACACAGCTGTTGCTTTACATTTTGTATCTTCTAGTTCCGGAAGCTGAGGTGTGTGTGTGTGTGTGTGTGTGTGTGTGTGTGTGTGTGTGTGTGTGTGTGTGTATACAGTCATGTATGTGTAGAGGAGCATGTGTATGCATGTATGTGTGGAGATAATGATCTTAAGGACACATCACCCTTGCTCGTTGAGATAGATGCTCTCCCTAACCCAGAGCACCTGACATTGTACTTTTTTTTTTTCATGTGGGTTCCTGAGACTGAAGCGTGGTATTTATGCCTGCATGTCAAGCACTTTAAAGATTGAAGTATTCTCCTAAGAGCAAGAGGCTGAATTTTTAACCATTCATAAAAATTATAAGAATTCACTTCGTTTCGCAAGCCGGCGCACGCGCCCACGAGGATTTACACATCCAGTTCCTTCTCACTTGCAGTTCCATTCCGTCTCTGCCACACGGCTCAGCTGCTGCCTTCTGCTTCTGACCCTCCCTGCTGGGTCACACCTTGCTATGGCTATCAGGCATTCTTTACCTTGACATCAGCTTCTGAGTTACCCATACTGAGGCTTGATACTGTTCAGTAAATAAATATCGTGAACAAAACCATTAGCCCTCGCAGAGGAGGAAAATACATCCACATTTGCTTTTCTTTACTAGTGAAGAGAAAAATCATTGACGTGTGCAGAAATGATTGTTCGTGCAAAAGAAAAGTATTTGAAAACAAGGCTAGGAGGAACACGCAAAGCAATTGTTAAGTATTTATGATGCTTCAGATTAGCTTGTAGGATAGACAACTTTAAGAGGACTTCTAAGTGCTTCTGGCTTTAGTGCTTCAAACTACTTAAGCTTTTATACTTAATGGTTATACCATGATAGAGCCTGCTTTCTTAATACATCAGCACCGGAAGCCAAATTTATATACTGCACCTGATTTTAAAGCTTTTTTCCCCCCACGTGACTTGCTGAATACTATCAAACCTCAGAACCACCCCTCAACAATTGTCTCTCAGATCCATATTACAGTGTACTTGCTCAACTGCATATATATCCATATAGGAGCGTGGGTTCATTGAGGGTTGAGGACTGCCTCTGCGGATTTTCAGCTCTTCTCTCCAGCTAAGCTGGAGCACATAAATAACCTTCCCAAGGGAGATTCCCACGGGAGCATTTTCATCATCTCGACTCCACATACCTGAGGGAACTCACTGGAACAAAACGCCCTGGAGGTCTTATTTGAGTATCAATTTCTTAGTGGATTTTGTTTCCATAAAATGCTCATTTATTAACTGCCAAAGATTCTGACGCTTGAAGCAGCCCAGCAGAGAGTTAAAAAGCCATCTCTCTTACATGCGGAGAATGGCTAATTTATAAGATAAACTCAGAGGAGGAAGGAAGGCTGCTTATTATTCTGTTCTAAGACACTTTGACACAAAGAAAAAGAAATGCCAGCTAAAAGGACCGGACCGAGTGTGCCCCTTGTAATCCCTTCAACAATGTTATTAGTCATAGTGTTAATGACATTATTCAAAACTGCAATAGTTCTGTTGTAATTGAGTCGTTTGGAAAGCAGGGCACTGTTTCAAGATGGTGCTCATTAAGTATTTGTCAGTCACTGAGAAAACCCAAAGATACTTCAGCAAAGCTGACTTCCATTTGACTTTTAAATGATCTTTGCATTGCTGTTTGGTCAGAAGGAAATTTTAACTGAAAGAGACGATTTTAGCTTAAGATTCTGAATCATTGTTTTCAGGAGAGGTACTAAACTTGACAGAACAAGGTCTTACCTCCCCATAATTCCCTCTTTTTCATTAATGTCAGTTTTTTTCAATGTATTGAAAAGACAGCTCCTGCCCTACATTCCAGAGTCACTAATATATATTCATGAGGTAAACAGGATCGGGACTGTTATCTGAGTGCTCTCTGCCTTGTTTTGTTCTTGTCTTAGATTAGCATCATTTTTGACCTAAAGATGAGGATATATCTCTCTAACAAAGTCTGAGAGTCAACACTCCTTCTCCGCGCAGTACATCTAAATGCAAGCTTATCTCTATTATCTCCTTTTATTTAAATAACAATGCATCGGAATAAAACCTTTTCAATACAGTGTATCACTTTGGTATTGCATTCAGTTGTTTAGGGTGCTCATTCATATACTCATTGGATTTATTGAAGTGTTTCATGTCTGCCAGTCAGCAACATGCTGTTGTTTAATATACAACTTCTGAGCATATAATGTTAATTATTCATAAGCTGGAATAAAGTGTGAAATAAAAGCATAGAGGTCATAAACAAACAAACAGATAGATGCCTGAAGAGTATATATTAGTTGAGACTAGATTTATTGACCACAATTAAAATGTATTTGGGACTGATTATATTTTCTGGAATCCCCAAATCACAATCTCTATAGAATTTTAGATTGACTTTTAGTGCTTGGAAGTTTAAATTTTCAACAGATTACTCTTGACAAAGCTCACCTTTTGTGTCTAAATATCTTTGCCTACTTTTTGTGGTACTTGGCCTGCTTTTCATATCTTTGAATTGGGCATGGTTTTTTTTGCCCTTGAAATTGTCATAATTCCTTCTCTACTGACTGAATGTAGTCTAATTTCCTTAGTATTGAAACTAGCAAAGCATTGCATAGATCTAATATTATTGTGGGCAAGTGATATTTGAGCAATGTAAGTGTTATTTCTTAAAACCTAAATAATATTAAACGTTTGGATCTAGCTCAGTGGTAGAACTGTTTCCTGCCATGTTTGAGGTCCTATATTCAGTCCTAGTACTATAAACAATAATAGTGGCAATAATAATAATGATATATGTTAAATACTATATCATGGTAACTTTCTTCTATAATGTGCTATCACTGAAAAAAATCTAATTTTATTTCAAAGAAATAAATGTCCACTAGAAGAAAGCAGCAAACACTTCTGTTTTGGGAGGTAATCCTCCAGTCTCAGAATCATAGGTTTCCTTTACAAAGTGAATAGGTTGTTTGCATCTTGCTGAAATCCAGCTTCCAATTAAAGACCAATAGTGAATAGTTCTAATTACAGTATAATAGAAGTATTAATAACAATAGAATGGTAGTAAATGCATGCTGAATGTAAAATGTGAATTGCTTATTTTAATGACCATAAGACATTATTATTCCTATTTCCCAAATTCTGAAATCACCATAGTAAATGAATAAATAAGCCTGGGAATATAGCTTTGTGGTAAGGCCCTGGGTTCCATCTTCAACCAGTGAGAGAGAGGAGAAGGGAGGAGAGGAGAGGAGAGGAGAGGAGAGGAGAGGAGAGGAGAGGAGAGGAGAGGAGAGGAGAGGAGAGGAGAGGAGAGGAGAGGAGGGGAGAGGAGAGGAGAGGAGAGGAGAGGAGAGGAGAGGAGAGGAGAGGAGAGGAGAGGAGAGGAGGAGAGGAGAGGAGAGGAAAGGAGAGGAGAAGAGAGGAAAGGAGAGGAGAAGGGAGGAGAGGAGAGGAGGAGGGGAGGGGTGGGGAGGGGAGGGGAGGGGAGGAGAGGAAAGGAAAAGGGAGGAGAGGAGAGGAGAGGAGAGGAGAAGAGAGGAAAATGGAGGAGAGGAAGGGAGAAGTTCCCTAGATCAACCATGACTATCTAAAATGAACTTTCAATATTTCTTTTTTTCATAAATTATGACATAATTTTTTATTATAATATCAAAGCTCAACCCATGTTTGGTAACTCAGAAAATACCCAGAAGACACTAGGATATTATGGTGTTCCCACTGCTAAACATTGTTTTCTGTTTTAAAAAGTCAGTGTTTTGTGTTTGCCTTTCTGTTTAAGGTGACTTGGATTCGCTTTTCTGCAAACTTGGAGCAGTGGACTGCACAGAAGCCCAGTTTGAGATGAAATGGCAGCGGATGGTATTTCTCACCCTGGCATCCTTTGTGTAATATTCGGTGGCTTTTCAATGGCATTTGGAGCAAAAATAGAAATTCCCCAGCCAGCTATACTAAAACCAAAACAATTGCATGGGCCACCATCGTGAGGCCATCGAGATTCACCCCTGTTAGAGCTGCAGATACCGTGTGTTTGATTAAGTGTGTGTTTGTAAAGGCAAGGTTTGAATATGAGAGAAATGTTCAAAAAATTCAGAAAAAAATGTACTCTAAAACTGTACGGTTCCATACACATAGTTCACAAGCATATCTTCCTCTAGCTCAGAGGCGCTGTAAGGGATGACCCTGTCTTAGCTTTCCATGGCTACGAGGCTCATTACTTGGTTAGTCATTCACTTGGTTACTCAACACACGTTTTCTTAAGCATGTTTCATGTAAAGACAAATGGAGACAGAGAGGCCTGGGGTGTATGTGCTGTCCCAGAGCTGCTGCCATGCACCTGGTGGTGGTCAATGAACAAACAGGCATCCACTTGATTAAAGAGAAATACATGTTAGAATGGGAGAAAACATAGCAGAGCAAGCAGGATTGAAATTGGCAAGGGTTTGGGTAGGAGTATTCTTCTAAAGCGCTAAAGCAAAATTTCGTTGAAATGGTAGAAAATCAGCAGAGAATTGAGGAAAATTAGTGTGAGTCATTTAGATTTGGAAAGAAAAAAATTAAGATAGAAGAGCAAGAGTAAGGTATATAATAAAAGTCTTCCCCATAAAGGGGGGTTATAAAATTTGTAAACTAAGGAAATAGGACAATAGAAGAACACAAAGTCAGGGTGTGTTCTAGTTGGTTTTTGATCAGTGACACAAATGACAGTCACCTGGGATTGAGAATTGCTTCCAATTGAGAAAATGCTTCCCTCAGACTGCCCTGTGAGAAGATTTGTAGATCAGTTTCTTGACTACTAATTGAATTGGGAAGGCCCAGGCAATGGTGGGCACTCTAGGGAGGTAGTCCAGAGTGATATGAGAAAGCAGACTGAGAAAGCTATAGCCACACACTAGTAGGCAGTATTCTTTCACAGCCTCTATTTCAGTTCCTACCTCCAGGTCCTGCCTTCAGTTCCTTTCATGATGACGTCTTTCATGATGCCTTCAGTTCCTTTCATCAGGTATAAGATGAAATAAACCCTTTCCTTCCCAAGTTGCTTTTGGACATGCAGTTTATCACAGCAATAGAAATCCAACAGCCTGGTAGAAAGTTCTCTAAATAATTTGATTCTCACATCAGTGATACTAAATATTGGAAAGCATTTTCACAAAGGAACAGCACAGTATGACTCGTTTTAAAAGAATTATTCTTATGGTGGAAGTCTATAAAAAACAAGAGTAGAAATGGAAACTAACCCTTTCTGTACATACCCAAAGGGGAAATTATAATAGCTTAGATGAGTGGAGTGATAATATGTGGAATGATATAAAGAAGAGATGCCAAGCCACTATTTTGGATGTAATAATGATGTAGGTGGGGACTGCAGCTCAATAGCAGAGGACTTGCCAAGCCTGCACTAGGGCTGGGGTTTCATAAGTAGTAACGCACACACACGCACACACACACACACACACACACACACACACACACATACACACACACACACATACACACACTATTTTCCTATGCAGCAAGAAGAATGGAATTAGATTAACATGCAAGTGTCAGTGAGGGAAATGATTGGAGTAGGATGTGAGAATAAGTTTGCTTTTAAGGTAAGCTAGTCTTGAAATACTGGATAGTGAACAAAATGAAGTAAGCAGTGATTTTAGAGTTCAGAGGTAAGAAGTCAGGCAGAATTATCAACAGAGACTTCACTTTTAAAGCTAGGAGACTAGTTTACAAAATATAAAGGGGGTAAAGATCGCTTTTTCGGCCTTTTGGCTAAGATCAAGTATAAAGAGAAAACAATGCTTCTCATGAGTCTCAGAAGGACAGTCATATCATGAGAAGACAGCAAAAGTGAGTGACTAAAAAGAATCAAGGCAGGAGGCTACGCAAACACAAGGGCCGAGTATCCCAACAGCAAAAGAGAAAAGGACATGGTACAGTGTGTCAGCCAAAAAGATGAATCTCAATTCTCACCACTGCATTTGGCACTGGGAAGAGCAGAGGTGTTTTGACAAGAGACGTCTTCTTAGAGTTTTGAGAGAGAAGCACGTTTACATTGATGAAAGTGAGGCTTGAACTATAGGCGGTAAAACGCAGGTGTGGGCAGTTTCTTTGGGATTTTATTACGATGACTAGAGAAAGCAGGTGCTGGTGAAGATGTGGTGTGAAGGGCAGTTTTGGATCTCCTTACTTTGTGCGGCTAATTACCTTTTGCCTTTTGTATAAGCGATATGTTTAAGGAGGGAAATGTTGATAGGAACTTCAATAATGAAGCTCACTTTGGTCAGGTATGATATTCAGTAGAAGAAAATAACAGAAACAGAAAAACCAGCAGGCTGATCTTAGAAAGAGGACAGAAGAAGCAATTATGGGAGCTTCATGCATGGAGACTCCAGGTGACACAGGGATGGGAAACAGAGGGTGTTTGGACTGAGAGAAACATGTAATGCAATATTGGGATAGACAATGCAAGGCCAGGAAAGGCCTTACAGGGGGAAAGGAGGCAAAGGGTTAACACACATGCAGTTGACAGGGAAGGAGAGTCAGTCAGCACTCTACGCTCCCTGTGAAATATATCCAAGCACCTGAGGACAAGACAGTGAATGAGTATAGGGACTAGAGAGTCCCCGGAGGGTTTGTGGCTGGAGACAGGTTCTGGGAAGGGAGAAGTGCAGTGCATACTGAACAGCCTATGTTGGTTTGAAAGACATTTGGAAGTCAGAGTTGATAGAATCAGGGGGCGAAATGAAAGTGAAGAGTAAATATAAGACTAACGAACAACCTGCAGTGGCGAACGGCTTCTGGTGCGCATGGAGTGCGGATTTACAGTGAGTGTGTGAGGTCTGCGTTCATTTTTGAGCTCTAGGCAAATTTTACTTCCCTTTTCTCCTTTTCCGCACGTATCTATGTATGGTTTCTTTGGTGGTGGTAGTGGTGGGGTACAGTTATGCATGTCACATATATAAGCATGTCCATGTGGAGACCGAAGGTTGGTGTTAGACTGTTTCTCAATGGCCTATTCATCTGCTTCTTTCCATCACTGTGTCTCAGGGAAGCCCCCCAAGCTCTCTAACATGGGCAGAGTCCAGCCAGCCATCTTGCTCAGAATACCCCATTTGAACACTCACACCGGATCCATTCCCTCTCCCGGAGTGGCTCCCTGGTACTCTCAAAGCCCACAACCCACACTTACCTCTCTTGTCTTATAGTTATGAGCAAATTTGCTGAAAGTCCTCTGACCACCAGGTGATGTGTTTATGATGTTTAAAACGTATCATCTTATGAATCTCCAAAATAGTCCCATAAGTATTGTATTACCTTTTTTTTTTTCAAAAGGAAAAAATTACAGGCTCAGTGTAGATATTTTATATGTCTCTGCACTGTTGGTAATGCAACTGAGTGACAGATTCTGAACTTTCTATTATATTTTTCATACATTGTACTGTCATGTACTGTGATCTAGTGACATTGTAATTTCTAATGGTAAAATCAATATCCTTTTAACTCCTTAAACCTTTGATGCTTTAAACACAGGAGGAAAAGCAATTAACGTTAACATGAGGGGAAAGAATTTTGTAGATGAGACCCATAATTTAAGACTTGAGGGAAACTAGTGGTTTTCACTAGCCATGCTCACAGAAGGGAGGGGGACCAGGGTCCTCCCATAGGCTAAAATGCCAACATAACACAAATAGCGGTTCAGCCCTTTACTGATGGCAAGCAGCCCACACACCATTCCCTTCTGATTTTTCTTTGTGATTTTTCTCATCATCTTATGAATAAGAAACTAGGTCAGAGGGCTAAATGACTTCATCAATGTCATCCACTTGGAACACTGAGTCTAAAATAAGGGGAAAATGGGAATTCTAGCCTGCTCTCCTGATAGCACTATTAAGGAGGGTGTTTCTTGCCTTCCCCATTTCTGCTCACATGTGCAGGAAGCTCCATTAGTGGGTTGGAGAAAGAAGATGAATGAGGCAGGTGGCTCCTGGTCTCGTAAAAGAAGGAAGGCTAGAAATGAAAATGCTCAGGAATCAGAGCTGCATGTGATTAGAACTGAGAAGACAGTGCTGAGGAAGCTTGGGGTCAGAACGATTAATTTTAAATAATGAGAGAGCAGAGAAATTAAAGAGATTTCAATATTTAAATTTAAATTATGTTTTTTAAGTATGTCAGTCACTATGAGATATTAGATTAAGTAGCTATACCCAATCAGAATACTCGGAGAGTGCGCTGCCCTTGTCCTCACCATGCCTCCCTCGGGGCTGCTTAATTTCTTCTTTTACTTAAGCAACCCTTTTCTTACACTTATAACAAAAATAATACTTCAAGTGTCAGATTAGCATATGTTTTGAACCCATACTTCTTAGCCCTAATATTTATAATTTAGCATACTATGTAATTTAGAGTAAGTAAACATATGGTTTCAAAAATTAGTGAAAAGAAAAAAACTCGTTGCTTTTCAGAAATCTCAATGTCTTCTAGGTTTTGCGAACTTGAAAATCTTAATATTGGTTAGCAAATTTTCAGTACCTAATAATTATCCTATTAAGCATAGTTGACTATTATTTGATTTCCTTTTGGCGAGTTCTTCTAGAAGAACTTAAATCACCTTAAATCACCATTGCATCCCGTTGCCTGACTAACAATATCAGAGATTAAGTAGCACCACTGTTGAATTTCACTGGTGGAAATCCTTTCTACTCTAGGAGGAGTGAATTTATTATAACCATATGCCAAGGTTTCTGCATGTTCTTCCTTATTCCAGCATACATTTATTAAAGTTTTTTTTTCTGTTTCCTTTGTTCTTTAGTTCTTGAGGGAAGTCAAGGATCCATTTTCACAAGAAAGATTAGAACACTCAAGCAATGAGAAAAGAGAGAGAGGACAGCATGCTGAGTCCTTCAAACAACATCCATTCACATACACATTGACTTACTCAGCAGATACTTGTTGGTGTCTGCTATAAGAAGTACTAGAAGATAAAGCAGTGACTAAAGACACAGACAAGAGGGTCAACATCAGGTGTGGAGGACAAAACAGGCCAAAATTCCTTATTCTAACCAAGTCCAAGGATGCATTCTGTCTGTGTGCTTTATCAAAAAAAAAGTTCTTTTTACTGGAGACATGAGCTCTGTGTATATGTCCTTGAGGCAAGAATGCTTAAAGAACCTCACAGTGGGGAAGGTGATCAAGAAGACTGGGTTCAGTTTCTGTCTTAATCCTTGTTGATCCTAGGTGGAGTCCAACATCCAGTCCAAACAGAAAGGCAAAGAGAAAAGAAAGTGGTGCAATGGTATATTGACTTAATATCAATATATAAAATATTGATATTAGTTCAAGATCTTAGAAATGCATTCTTTGTTTTAAATTGCCAATGTATAAGGATAAAAAAACAAAGAGATATAAGGAAGAACATATAGGATTATATAAAAGCCATCTAAAAGGCACTTACAAAAATCAAAGAAAATCCATATATAAGCTTTTAACTTCATAGGGAAGGATGGGAAACATTGATTGTCAAAAGCTTGCAAAGGATTTGACTCTGTGGCCAAATGGCTTAATCCACTGGAAGTTTGGAGTTACTGTTTTAATGAAGCCATCTCTATAATGAATGGATCCTTTGGTCTCCACAAAGAAAAAAAATGGCAGGAGTGTGTCAACCCCCAATAAATTGTGTGGGAGGTAAGGGATCAATAAAATGTCTCCCTCACTGTCACCATAAAGAGTGACCAACTTCAGAAATGTGCAACAGAGTGAAAAGCTGTGGGAGTGGATGAAGAAGTGTTTATAAATTCTGAAAAAG